>JASWHV010000008.1:46740056-47340056 GCA_030760725.1 Neostapfia colusana | reverse complement strand
AAGACGACGAAATTGAAGTTATTTTCATGAGCCATTGTTTGAGCCCATGAAAATAATGTTATTTTTGTGAGCCACGGCATAGCCCACGAAAATAAGCGTTATTTTCATCGCCATAAGCCCACAAAAATAACAATTATTTTCGTGAGCTAGACACTGGCTCACGACTATAACTTTATTTTCGTGAGGGCCCACGAAAATACGTTTTGGCACATGAAAATATTTCGTTTTCGTGTAGTGGCATCAGAGAGGAGAGGGAAGAGTCATTGGGGAAAACAGAATTCTGTTGCTGGATGTCCCAATGCTATAGAAAGATAATATTTAAAGTGTGAAATTTTTTTGTATATAAGAATCTCATCCATAAACATCAACAAAAAATTTCTCATGTACTTTGCAAATATTGTATTCATGAGACATTGGAAAGTGGCCGGTGCATTAGTCAATCTAAAAGGCATAACAAGAAACCGATAATGGCCATTGTGTGTTTTAAAGGCTGTCTTACTTTCATCTTCACAAACCATACGAATTTGATGAAACCCAGAAGCTAAATCAATAGTAGAAAATAACTTTGGGCCATCTATTTCATTTAGGAATTCATTAATCACTGGCATTGGGAATTTTTTATTATAGTAATGGCATTTAATTTTCTGTAGTCAGCACAATCTCCAGGACCCGCCCTCCTGTTTGACTAGCAAAACTGGAGATGCAAAGCAGCTCATACTAGGAACAATAATTCCTGAATGTAGCATATCAGCAACTTGCCTTTTGATTTCGTCTATTTGTTCAGGAGTATAACGATATGGTTGACAGTTTACTGGAATAGCATTTGGTAGTAATGCAATTGAGTGTTCATATACCCTAGATGGTGGAAGGCTAGTAGGCTCCTGAAAGATTGTATTGTATTCATGTATAAGGTCTTTTATTGCTTCAGGGATACCCTTGAACACATATTCTTCAGCAGCTGGGTGCTCTGACTTAAGGGAGCTAACAGTACAGTAACCCATAAATCATTCCCCTTAGATACAGCTTATGACTAGAAAATTCCTTGATTTCTATGTCGTCAGGAGGTAAAAGTCCATGAAGTCTGACAGTAGAGCCTTGATACACTAGAGGAAACACGGCCACTTACGACGGCCAACTTAATTTACAACAGTCCTAGGGTTGGCCGTCGTAAATTAAGTTAATTATGACGGCCAAAGCTTGGCCGTCGTAAATAAGCTTATTTATGACAGCCGTACCAGTGGCCATCGTAAATAAGTGTTATATACCCCGCTGGCCCGGTCGGCGTGGGCATTCACACCCGCGCCGACCCAAGCCAACCGCGCCGCCGCTGCCCCGGCCCCCTCTCGCCGGCGCCGCCTCCCCCCCGCCCCCGCCCCCACTGCTGGAGCCGCCTCCCCCAAGGTCCCCAGGCCGCCGCCGAGCTCCCCCGACCTCCCCGGAGCTCCCGGCACCACCCCCGCGTCGCCCCTGGCGTCCCCCGGGCCTCCCCCAGCTTCCTGTGCATTGCATTTCCTCCGGACAAGTAAATGTGTTTTATGTTTAATTTTGTGCAAATTGTTGGCATGAAGTGTTTAATTAAATTGAATTGAATTTAGTTGTTTTGGTTTATGTAAATTGCTTTTATTAGTGTATAATTGCATTATTATTCAGTTATTTTAATTTATGTAAATTGATTTTACTGTTTAAACGTGTTTAGACAAGCGATTAAACGTGTTTAGACTAGTTGCCACCTAGGCATCCAGGCTCTCCGGCCCGGACGCCATGGCAGGGTGACTCGCCCTGGTTGGGCTGCCGCCGCCTCAGCCCTGCATCACCGCCGCAGTGTAAAGGTCCCAAAAATTGTGAATACAAATGAACTAAAGTTTGAATGCCATTTGGTTTCAAGTTTGTGAAAATTGTGACATGCAAAAGCTTTTTCACATGTGATGATGCACATGAGAGCTCTCTCCACACAAGCTCAAATGTTTATTTGTATGCTTGGTACAAAGGTGGATGAAAAACAACAGATGTGAAGTATCATGTGCAATAGAAAGTTTCAAATCAGATTTTGAAGTTAATTTGTTCAACTCAAATTTCAAATGGGTAGCACAATAGAAATGCAAACTGTTATGATAAATATCCCATTTGCAGCAGTAAATTACAAATCAGATTTCATATTTGAATTCTTCAGGTCGAAATTAGTGGGGATGCCAAGTTTCATGAATTTTGGTGATACTTTGCTAACCATTTCAAAAAGGGCTTTAAATTGCATATGAATTCAAATACAAATTTGAATTTGGATGAAAATTGCTCAATTATCCGAATGAATTTCAGATTGTAGCTCCAAACAATTGAATTTAGTTATTTGTTAAATTTAGAGATATTTTGGGGCATATGGAGGAGGAAAAAAGGGTGGACCCAACATCTCATTGAGGCAACTAGACTTGCCCTGATGTCTTGCTCTTTGTTTCACTCTGTTTTTCCACCGAGGCAGACCGAGGAAGCACCGTGCGACACCGGACGGCAACCGAGGACACCTCCTCGCGGTTTCTCTCACGCTGGCGACCTGCTTGGATCCTTAGCACCTCATGCCGTGACTGTTTTGCACACCACACCGAAGCTTCCTCCTCTCTCGCGCTGAACAGAGCCTCCACCACTTATGCTCCTCTTCGATCGATCGGGAACCGACGAACTCATACGAACAGTGCCCGGTGAAGAGCAAAACGGCACCAGGGCATCGTCCTCTACCTCCTCGACGTGCCACCGACCGGTGTTATGCATCCCTACCCCGAGAACCCCGTGTAACCGCGGTGGCCGAAAGAAACCGCGACGAGGTGCTCCCGTGGACAGCTCAACACAGAGCTTGTAACGGACAAGCAAGGGCCCCCAGAGATGCGCTAGACCTTCACGCTGCTCATCTCCAATGCTCAATCAGAACCGTGGGCTCATCGACGACAAATTCCAGATTTTTCTCCCGGCCGGTGTTCGTCAAATTCTCAATCAATATTCGGTTATGAGTCACCAAATTGAACACACACAATCTAGACTTGATAAGGAACGATTCTTCTTGGCAAAACCTAGCACGAAACCCCCTGTAGCTGGCCTAATTCAAGCTTTCTCATCGGCGACAGTAGCGGGGAGCCTCAGGCGCACAGTGAGAACTACTTTAGAGCCATTACCGATCAAGTTTACATGCACGTCGATGATCTACAAGCTCCAATTGTGCTGTAGAGCCGAAGATCACAGAATTTGAGGGGCTAGGACGTCGGAGCGACGTCGCCAGAGTCGGGTTCTAGCCGCCGCACACCACGAGCTAGGTTGGAGGCCTCGCCGGCTCGGGGAAACTGCACCAACAGGTTCCTCGCATCGGTTGAGGGTCTGGCGGAAAGTGGGAGCTCGGGAGATTGCAGGGGAAGCGAGTTCCTGCGAACTCCGGTGAGCTTCGGCGCGGGCGCACGCGGGAGCGAGTGGAAGAAGAAGTTGGACGCAGGTCCGACACGTCAGCCACTATTTTGCACTGAGCCGGATCTTCTGTGACCCCAGATCGAATTGTAGCTGTGCACTTTAGATCTGTAAACGTGTGTGTCTTCCTTCCAAGTAGCGCCACGTGGCCCGGGCCCAGCAGCAGATATTTGAAATTTCCCCGAATTAGTTCAAATGGCAGATTTGATTCAAATTTTTGATGGGTATAACTTGTGCTAGAAAACTCCAAATTTGTTGATTCAAATTGGGTTGGGTTCAGATTGAAAAACTCTATCCAAATATGCAACCCAATTTGTATGAAGGCAATAATAAATACTGGAAAATTCTTTGAATCTTTTCAGTAAAAGAATTTTAGAGTGAGTTTGGTTCATCCAAAAATTTCCAAATTTTGCCAGAATATTCCTTAGGATATTACTGAACTCCTGTAAAATATTCAGCTCATTTAGAGTTCATTTGTGTAGGAGAATTCAGATTGCAAATTGCTGTATTCAAATGAATACAGAAACTTTTCAGAAAAAGTCCCAAATTTGTAAAATCATTTCTGGGTAATATTTAGCTCCAAAAATCCTAGGAAAATTCATGAATTCTCTATTAACTATGATTGAAAGTGTAGTTCACTTAGTTTTGCATGAACATGAAAGTTACTTCAGAAGTAACTCCTTTTTGCTTAATTGCTTAGGGAATTGTTCTGGAAAAACTACTCAGTGAAAAGTGCTAATTTTTGGTCCAGAATATTTTCTTGTGACAAAGAACTCACATAAATATTTTCAGCTAAATCTGAGCTATGGATAAGTACTTTTCAGTACACTTTGCTTAGGTAGAAATGCACTAAATAGGAACAACACTAGCACCCACTAGCACCATTTCAATTTCAAATTCTTAAGCAGAGTTCCAGTTTCTAAATTATCAGTAGACTTCGATAGCAAAATATTTACAATTACATACATGTGCGTATTCATATCGTATAGTCATCGACGTGAAGTATTGTGATGCAAGTCAATTGTGGATCAAGGAGCAAGGAGAGCAAGTGATCAAGCCTCAAGTGATCATCAACACTAACTGATTGTATAATCTAGTCACCTGCAAAACAGGCAAGCCCCGGTTTGCATTCAAGCAATTTTCTGAAGTTTTCCATTTATAGAGATCATAGCTATGGTATGATTTGTGCATTAGGTCTAGATGTTTGAAACGCAATGGCATGACCAGAGTTAACCCAAGATAGAAAGGGTAGATTAGGACCTCGTTGATTGTAATTAGGCTACGCTAAATGTTATTTTGGAAGGACCAGTAGAAGTCAAGTAGTTGGAATTTACTCGTGAGTTTAGTGCTTGGTTTCATCGGGGCGAGTTATGAATAGAATCAGTGAGGAAAATTCACAAGTGAGAAATTTAGAACAGACAGGGAGATAGAGATGCAGCAGGCTGCGGACCGTGCGTGCATAGCCCTGACCTGTGTTGGTTAAGGCCCGTCCGTACTTGGCCCTGTTGGACAAGTTTGAGTTGTGTACCGGCGCATACTGGCTATATGGGACCCAGAGAACCGATGTAACTTGTGAGATCCATATTGCAACTTTTCCGATCGGCTTAGGGTTTTGACGTCAGTACAGCAGGAGGTAACTCGCTCAAGAACATATCACTGTGGGTATGTACCTTGAGGGAGCTTTCTATTCGGGTCAATGGGACCGTGTACGGTGTCGAAGAACTTGGGGTAAGGTGGCTGCATACAACATCAGTCGAGGTTGCTGCCGGCAACTCGGAGATGGGTGTACGTGTCGTGCAGTCCGGGCGTGTCCTTGTTCAAATGACCATCGCTCACGGTTATATGAGCATACTTGGACACTGAGTCTTGACGTAGTAAGAACTGAAGTGAATTACATTGAATGATAAGGCTTGTGATCTAAATTGTATTGCAATCATGTTTGAATTAGAAATAGTGCTAATTAAGTTTACTTCACCTTGTGCAAGAAGCATCATAGCAAAGTGTTTCTCGTTTGATTGTGGAGTTGCGATGCTGCTCGGCTCAAGGTCTTTAAAATGAGGCTATAAATCTGAAAGTTAAGGATCAACTATAGGCGAGTACTTTATGCAAATTCAGCTACGCTGTTTCAATCCGTCGTGCATGTAGATGTGAGGAGCCACCCCGTGGTCCTCCCACTCCGGGATCGCAGAGGGTGGTGCCGTGCGATACGGCACCCAACAGCACACAAGAAAAGATTAAGAACAACATACAAACGTTTATTTAAATAAAACAGCAGATGTCTTTTACAATCTTACTATACAGCGGAAGTCTTACTCATAGCTAAACTCTCAGCCTAGCTATGCAAAAGTGCAGCCGTCCATTCCGGGGATGCTACACACTAGCAGCAATCATCTGAAGGTCACAGCGGCGTGCAGGGTTCCAACTCGGCCGTGTACCCCGATGGGGGCATCACCTCATCCTCGGAGCCTTCCTCATAAGCCTCACCTGCAGCAACTCAATTATAGAAACCGTGAGAACGATGGCTCAACAAGACTTATCCATCACTCCTAAACATGAGATTCTACATGCAGAGATTAGTAATATAGGAAATTATACTGCGATAAAGACATGCCTACATGTTAATCTTTATTTTCAGTTTTACAGTAGTAGATTGATATGCCTTAGGCAGCCCTCACATCGGAAGTCCAGAATCAAACAAGAAACGCTTTCCTCCGATGTGGTTATGCCCAAAGTGGAATATAAATTTAATGATCACATCTACAGCATACATGGTTTCAATACAATAATAGATCAATGTATCATATTCTTCTGGCTTCTTTCAATTATTACTACGTCACAATGCAGTGAACAAGTGGTACTCAAATAACCACGAGGGACGGTGATTGCAATCAATACACACCCGGATAACACGTCAGATACACCCATTTCAGAAGTGTGGTGCTTCACACCTTCCTACTCTGTTGTATGCAGCAACCTTTCAAAGGAAATCCAAATGCCGAACCGGTCCATCCGTAATGGGCAGGAGGTCCCCGCGCGGAGGGTGTCTGTGCCCGCCGGCAGATCTACACCTTGCTACCCTCAACCAACTCCTATAAAACAGTTGGGTAAGCCTTGACACCCAGGTTAACCAATTACATCGGTTTCCTGGTTCCCATATAGCCAGTATGCATCCGGTACTGTTCAAACTTGTCCAGCAGGGCCACACACGGCTCGGTCCTCAACTGACACCAACAGGGCTACGCACGTGAGACCTCCCCTCACTGCATCCTATCCCCTCTGCTGGGTCTCGATTTCTCATTCTTAAGCCATTCTTTACTCAATTCTAGCCCGTGTGATAAAATCCTATCTCGCGAGTAGATTCCAACAACTAGACTTCTACCGAGATCCTAAGAACATTAGCATGGCATTCTATACTCATCGAACTGTAAACTACCCAACCCTCCATAGGATTTAGAGGTCATGCAAGCGGGGTTTCAGTCACCTTAAGTCAAATGCAAGAAATTCATCCTAGACATAAGTTATATAAAGTAAAACTTTGTAAAAGTAATTAAATGCAAGCCAGGGCTTGCCTGATTACGAGTCAAATGGGACATTACCGTCTGATGGAGGATTTTCAAAGGCTCCGGAGCGTCCTCAACTTCGGTCACTATATGATATGCAACAAAATATATGTATAAGTGATAATGAATTATGATAAGCAAGCTTCTACTAATAGTTACTGCTATTAAGGTTTATTAATTGGCTTTGTAATTTTTCCAGTGGAGACTAGATACTATGAAGATGATCTGAGCAAAATTGGAGGAAGTTTCATGGAAGCTTGTGGGTTCCAAAATTACCACAAGTATATGGCTCCTCTGAATCTTGATCTCAAATTTGAAGCTTTGACATAGCTAACAGTGGAAGATCTAATTACAGAAGGTCTCCCTGGTTCTAGCAAAATTTGTTTCATTATTTTTCGAGCTACCTACAGGGAAAATGGAATTTACAAGATTGGGAAAAATATCTGAAACAGTCTCTGTTATTTTTCCTATTTTTCAGAGACATAGATGAGGTAAACAACATTTGGCCAAGCAAATGAGGTCCAATGCCCCTGCAATTTTTACTGGAGTTCAAGTATATTTAGAGTAAGGTTCTGCTCAAAATTGGGAATTTTCCAATGAAAAGAACTCCTGTAATTAATTCCGTAAGATTTTTAATTAATTGAATTAATGAGCTAAATACAGGGATTTTCATAAATTTTGGGATGCACCGCTGGATAGTACTCACTGAGAGGAATCCAATGAAACTTATTTCACAATTTTTGAGGTTCCTACAGAGTGTTATGAGCTTGCAAAATTTGATGAAAATCTGGACAGAAAAATGGAAAAGTTCAAATTGCTGAAAGTGGGGCCCACGGCCTTTCTTCTACCTCGTACACGGCAGAGCCGAGCGGCGGCGCTCTCCAGTGAGAGTCGCCGGACCGAGCCTCCTGGCCATCTCCTGGGCTGAGTCTTGCCGCTGCTGCGTTTGGGAGCACGGAAAGGCCATTTGTGGGGTCGGCACCGGCCATCGGCCACCGGAAACCCGTCGGCGACGGGCGGCGGTAACGGAATAGCTCTGGCAACGTCAAACTTGCACTACAAGGGCTCAAAAGCTTTGGTTCTTCTTCCTACAGCACCACGGTGTAACCCTAATCATCAACATGCGTTCAAATCAGCTCCAAACAGGCTGCAAGTACGAGTTCATCGGTGACCTAGGGTAAAATCCGGCGGCGACCCTAATTTTTCGAAGAACCGAGGCTCTACGCGATGGTTTTTGATGATTCTTGATCCTATATGAGCGTGGGGAAGTCTGGAACGTGTGTGTAGCTCGGCATAAGTTGTGGTGGAATAATCACCACGAATTTTGGAATTTTGATCATCTCAGTTCTATGGGCAAGCATGCGGTAACCGGGGAAATTCTCCCTCGGTGGTGCACAAAAGAAAATGAGGTTTGCATTGGTGTATCAATAACCTTAGGGTGGTCGTTTTTGCTGTAGGACGTCGGCCATGATACGGCTCCGAGCGCTGGGACGCCGGGGAACCGAGAGGTGCGGCTTTGCTCAAGCTTGCGGAAGAGGAACGGCTCGGCAACGTCAAAGGGAACCATGGCACAGGCTGGCAATGGGTCGAAGATGTCGAGGAGTTATTAGTGCAGCAGTTGGGCGGCTTAGCTGGGCGCCAAAGTCGCCGGAACGTGATCGGCAATGAGGGCCGAGAGGAGCGGCGCTGTGCTCTGTTTTCTCAGGTGAGCGCTCGAGCAGAGGAAAGAAGCTTCGGTTGAACGTGTAGGCAGAGAGGAAAACTTGAGTTGCGCAGCTGCTATAGCTATTGATCAACCATGCAAGAATTGGCTGCCGTCAGGAGCAAGTCTCAAGCAGCTCGGTGGAGGATTGCAACCCCGGTAGCAAGCTCACAGAGGAAGAAATTTCCACTGTTGTTATGTCTCACTGACATGTGGGTCCCACCCCACCTAATAGCTCTGATCTTTTCCTCCAAATTAAACCCTTTGCTTCCTCACAAAGTAATGGATTCGAATTTGAATTCCCATGAATTCTGATTCAGTTGAAAAGCTTGAATTGCGATTTGTTTTTTTAATTTGAAATTTGGAATTGAATTTCCCTTTTCCATTTATTCAAAACCCTAGCAAACTAAACCCAAATAATCTGAATTTTGGCATGGATACTATTTCAAATGTGGAGAACACATTTGTGAACCAAATTTGCCATTTTGGAGAAGTTTGAATTTGAAACTGAAATTTGAATTCATCTTTGAGGGCTTCCTCTTTCAATTCCAAACAAATGGTAAAACCCCTCCAAATGAGCTGAAATTTGGGAGGCTTAATATTTGAATCATGGAGAACTAAATTTTCAGTTTAGCTCCTCATGTTTGGAAATTTTTGAGAGATTTGAATCAGCACTTTGAACTCACACCATTATAATTCAAAGTTTTAATTCCCCTCATTTATCCTAAGTGTGAATGTGCTGAATTTCTTGCTAGCACTTTTGGGGATTTTACAGTAGAGTTTCCTGTTTAGAGGAGACGGATCAGTCTTGCTGAGCCTATGTGCTTACGCTTGCTATATGAGTGGTTTTGCAGGTTAACATCAATGCTTATGAGGAGGTTGTCCGGTGAGACTCGGAGACTTCTGAGTCGTGTAACACATGGAGAACCCGGCCACTGCCGTATGTTTTCGTGTTGCTAGCGAGAAGAGTCCGCGGGCTGGACATATTCTCGAGTGCTTAGTAGATAGTATTCGTGAGATGATTATAGTCTTTCTCTTTAGTTATTTGATGTAAATTATTTACAAAGAATACTTGTAAGCTTCCACATTTGTTTTATGTGATACGAGTCCCTTATATGTGTACTATTGGGTGCCTCATCGCACGGCGTCACCCAATGTGATTCCCGGCGAGCGGCAAGACCCCATGGCAGGGTGAGCCCTCGCAGCATGGTACCAGAGCCGTATTGGGAATAGCGCAAGGAATAAGGATCATATTACAACAAAAACTTATGTTACGGTGAGAAAACAGTACTAGGCCCACATAAGGACTACTATATTAGCCGAATATGAAGGTGGCAACCTAACTTATGTGCTTATGTCGGAAAATCATGCGTATCGGGACTTTCCATGTCTTGGGGGTGCATGTATGGCTGTCCACCAGTACGCACAAGCTGAAGGGTGGAGCCCCATGGGTGGCAGGTAACCCGACCCGCTTATGTATTCTCTACGACTCTTCATGTCGTTTGGGAAATG
This sequence comes from Neostapfia colusana, assembly GCA_030760725.1. Taxonomy (NCBI): domain Eukaryota; kingdom Viridiplantae; phylum Streptophyta; class Magnoliopsida; order Poales; family Poaceae; genus Neostapfia; species Neostapfia colusana. Next base: position 47,329,841 of record JASWHV010000008.1, on the reverse strand, counting down.
TGAGCAACGCTAGTCCCCGGTGTGCCACGGGCAAGTAGGTGGAGACCCCCGTCACGTGGTTGGGTAATGTGAACACGTAGCTCAAGGCGTGTTTGGCTTGAGAACACCCGTGCGACTGATGACGGACAGGTGTATGAAACTGTTATGGAGCCGGGTGCGCTGTGCAGCCGAACCTGATGATTGTGTGTGACTTATGAAGGTACTAACCACGAAACCGTAGTACGAGTGACACATGTTTGCGAGTGACCATCTTAGTGCCACCTACGGATACGGATGTGCCGGTATAACCAGGTTAGGATTTTCTTTTGTGAGGCAACGTAGTACCGACATCTCTCTTACGGTGGATCGACACCGTATTAAACTTAATAATCTTCTCCCCTATGAAGAAATGATTTATGCACTAAAATTAAACTAAAAATGGAAGTTTCAAAACAAATATTAGTTACTGAACTCTTATTTTGAGCTAATATTCAAATATGAGAATGACTAGGCTTCAAAAGTTTCAAAAACAGAGTGCTCTGTTTCTGGCAGGAATTCTTGCTGGACTTTGACAGAGCATATCTCTGATTATCTTTACCCATGGAGGTGTATGATACAGTTCTGGAAATACTTTTAACTGCTCTACAACTTCTGTGTAGACCTCCAGAGAAAAATCACACGCCAAATTGGTGGAAAGTCCAGTTGAGTGCAAACTGTCCAGAACCAGGACAGAAGTAAAACCTCGCTGGACATTTCTGTATTTTAGCCATAACTCTATGTAGAAAAATTCTTAAGGGTCATATGATACACCGTTGGAAAGTTTATGAGATTTGCACCAATTTTGCAATTCAAAGTTTGTGCAGATTCGTATTGTATATCGAGATACAACTGTGATAATCATAGCCACATTCAAAGGAGATGTTGGCAACTTTTATCCAGGAATTCTGCCAACTTTGGAAAATTATAACTTTTGATCCATAAATGATCTGGAGGTATATAAATACTCGTTGGAAATATATTGAAGTTAAATTTAATTTTGGTATTGAACTTGAGTTATTAAAATGCTTTTAACTGGATCAAAAGCTGGAATTAGTGCAAACTGGTCTGTTCTGTACAGAAAAGCTGACTAGTTATGCATACTTTAAGGATTTGTGTAAACATGAATGTTGTTACTGCTTTCATAAAGTTTTGACATATTCATGTTTTCCTTAGATTCACATACTGCTGATTTCATGTTTAACTCATCTCGAAATGCATTTTTACAGTATGGTTTGTACTCGTTCTTCGAGTAAGGCCGGAAGTTCTCGCCGAGGCGGTGATGATTTGATTCCACCGTCGGAACGACCATCCACGGGATGGATGGATCTTATGCCTCGGGTTGTCGACTCTAACCAAGACAATACTAGGCCTACAAGAAGCAACTCATGAGAACACACGATTCCTCCAAGCCTTGGTATAGCAAGGCATACTCCAAAACACGCAACAAGTCGTTCCACCTCGGAACGCTTATCTGGATTTCTTGGTGACTCAACCGCTAATCTTTATGGAAGCTACCAAACCTGTAGAAGAAGATCAGTTGCTTTGTGTCACAGAGTCTAAATTTGTAGTCTTCGAGTGTGATGAAATTTAGAAGACGTTATTTGCCGCTCAACAACTTCATGGAGCCGCCGAAAATTGATGAGTCGAACATCTCGCCACAATTCCGGAAGGCCATCAAGTAACCTGGAGTGAGTTCTGTGAAGCATTTCATGCTCGTCACATGCTGATAGGTATTATCAAGACAGCAGGAGGAATTTTTGAAATTGAAACAAGGGGACATGAGTGTCCTTGAATATGTCAAAATGTTTAACCATTTGGCTCAATACGCTCCTGAATATGTGGCGATAGAAGAGGCACGGTGTGACTATTTCTTCAATGGCCTGAGTGCCATATTACAGGAGAAATTAGCCATGTTCAACGAAGGTATTTACACCGACATGGTCAATGCGGCTCTCATACAAGAAAAGCCGACACTCGAGTGCCAAGCGGAGAAGAGGAAAATGAGTGATATCATGCAGGCCAGCACAAGTTATGTGCCCCAAAAATACTGTTTGGTGTACCGAACGCCATCTGGTGAAATATGGCGGCCTCCTGTTCGATCAACTCCTCAGAGGTTGATTGCTGGTCATGTACCACAACTTGCACCACCTCCACAGCAGCAGCATTAGACGGTGGTATGTGCTCCATCACTGCAGCCATATGTACCTAGTTTCAACCACAAGTCCGCGAAGAACCGGTGAGACATCCGTGTTTCACTTGTGGCCGTAAAGGCCATCATGCTAGGTACTGTCCGGAGGGAAATCAAGGTTGTGGGTCATCATATTTGCAATATTCAGACCCGTACCTAAGTCTGCAGAAAAGAGGGCAGATAAGGGGCAGCATTTACTATACAGTGATTGATGATGTTCCGGAAGGAGAAGCCGCGTTAGCATGGATGTTTTCTCTGAATCAGCTACCGGTATTAATTCTCTTTGATTCTGGTGCCACACATAACTTCATTAGCCAATCTTTTGTGGCTCAACATCAGCTCCAAACCACTTTTACAAAGAGTCAATACCTTATATCTTCACCCTGGGGGCAGCATTACCGCAAGCGATGTTGTTTCCCGAGCACCTCTTTGTTTTGGGGGGGGAGGTAGAATATACCCCACAACCCTCATTATTCTCGGGGATCTGAAGATCAACATCATTTTGGGGATGTCGTGGTTTAATTACCACAATGCGATTCTCAACATCAGTTCCCGAACTGTTGAGCTCAACTCCCCACAGCACGGTCTTCATACATTAGATCTGGGCGCCAGTCGACAACAGATTGCAGCATTGAACAAATCAGAAACTGTGAAGACAGAGGACATTCCGGTGGTACGTGAATATCCGGATGTGGTTCCCGATAATTTACCGGGCATACCGCCCGAATGGGACGTAGAGTTCAAGATTGAACTTGCACCGGGAACAACACCCATTTCACGAAGGCCGTACAAAATGGCACCTAATGAATTGGCAGAGTTGAAGACACGCCTGAATGACCGTATGAGCAAAGGTTTTATATGACCGAGTTCATCACCTTAGGGTTGTTCAACATTGTTTATAAAGAAGAATGACAAAACACTATGGCTTTGTGTTGATTATCGTCCTCTTAATGCCGTGACCATCAAGAACAACTATCCACTACTTCGCATTGGTATGCTTTTCGATCAATTAGTGGGTGCTAAGGTATTCTCGAAGATGGATCTTTGGTCCGGATATCATCAGATTAAAATCCGGGCAGAAGATATTCCGAAGACGGCATTCTCGACGAGATATGGGCTATATGAATATCTCGTCATGTCTTTTAGGTTGACCAACAGATATCATATGAGCATCAAAATGGCACCATATGAAGCTCTGTACGGCTCGAAGTGTCGTACACCACTTAATTGGTGCGAGTCCGGTGAAAGAGTAACGTTTGGGGTTGATCTTGTCAATGAAGCTGAAGAGAGAGTTTGAATAATACAAGAGAACATCAAAGCTGCCCGATCTCGCCAGAAAAGCTACGCGGATCAGAGTCGTCAACCGCTGCATTTCGACGTCGGAGAGCACGTGTATCTCAGTGTCTCTCCGATGAAAGGAATTCATCAGTTCGGTGACAAGGGGAAACTTGTTCCTCGTTTTATCGGTCTGTTTGCCATCACGGAGAAGTGCGGAACCTTAGCCTACCGGCTGGAACTACCGGTAAACCTTGCTGGTATTCACAACATATTTCACGTGTCACAGCTGCGGAAGTGTCTGAAATTTACCGCTGCTGTCCGCACCGAAGACATCGATGAGTTGAAACCGGATCTCACCTACACCGAGCAACCAGTGCAGATCATCGACGAGAAGACCCAGATCACCCTGAACCGGACTTTGAAATTTTACAAAGTCTTGTGGAGTAATCATACTGCGGAAGAGGCAACGTGAGAAAGCGAAGATTACATCCATAAGAACTATCCGGAACTTTTGTCATATACCTTGTAAATTAACCTCCCATCTCGTTCTTCTTTTGTAATCTCGGGACGAGATTCTTTGAAGGGGGTGGGAATGTAAAGGTCCCAAAAATTGTGAATACAAATGAACTAAAGTTTGAATGCCATTTGGTTTCAAGTTTGTGAAAATTGGGACATGCAAAAACTTTTTAACATGTGATGATGCACATGAGAGCTCTCTCCACAAAGGTTCAAATGTTTATTTGTATGCTTGGTACAAAGGTGGATGAAAAACTACAGATGTGAAGTATCATGTGCAAGAGAAAGTTTCAAATCAGATTTTGAACTTAATTTGTTCAACTCAAATTTTAAATGGGGTAGCACAATAGAAATGCAAACTGTTGTGATAAATATCCCATTTGCAGCAGCTAAATTAAAAATCTGATTTCATATTTGAGTTCCTCAGCTCCAAACTAGTGGGGATACCAAGTTTCATGAATTTTGGAGATACTTTGCTAACCATTTCAAAAGGACTTTAAATCGCATAGGAATTCAAATACAAATTTGAATTTGGATGAAATTTCCTCAATTATCCGAATGAATTTCAGATTGTAGCTCCAAACAATTTAATTTAGTCATTTGTTAGATTTCTAGATATTTTGGGGGATAAGGAGGAGGAAAAAGGGGTGGACCCCACATGTCATTGAGGCAACTAGACTTGCCCCCAAGGCTTGCTCTCTGTTTCACTCTGTTTTTCCACCGAGGCAGACCGAGGAAGCACCGTGCGACACCGGACGGCAACCGAGGACACCTCCTCACGGTTTCTCTCATGCTGGTGACCTGCTTGGGTCCTTAGCACCTCATGCCGTGACTGTTTTGCACACCACATCGAAGCTTCCTCCTCTCTCGCGCCGAACAGAGCCTCCACCACTGCCGCTCCTCTTCGATCGATCGGGAACCGACGAACTCACAGAAACAGCGCCCGGTGAAGAGCAAAATGGCACCAGGGTGTCGTCCTCTACCTCCTCGACGTGCCACCGACCAGTGTTCGGACTCCCTACCCCGAGAACCCCGTGTTCATGCAGGGGCCGAAAGAAACTGCGACGAGGTGCTCCCGTGGACAGCTCAACACAGAGCCTGTCACGGCCAAGCAAGAGCCCCCAGAGATGCGGTAGACCTTCACGCTTGCTCACCTCCAAAGCTCAAGCCGAACCGTGGCTCATCGATGCAGACTTCTAGAATTTTCTCCCGGCCAGTGTAAACCGAACCGCGGGTAAGAGTTCATCAAATTCTTGATCAATATTCGGTTATGAGTCACCAAATTGAACACACACAATGTAGACTAGATAAGGAACTATTCTTCTTTGCAAAACCTAGCACAAAACCCCCTGTATCCGGTCTAATTCAATCTTTCTCATTGGCGACCGTAGCGGGGAGCCTCGGGCGCACTGTGAGAACTACTTTAGAGCTATTCCCGATCAAGTTTGCATGCACGTCGATGATCTACAAGATCCACTGGTGCTGTAGGTCTGAAGCTCATCGAATTTGAGGAGCTAGGATATCGGAGCAACGTCGCCGGAGTCGGGTACTAGCCGCTGCACGCCGCGAGCTAGGTTGGAGGCCTCGCCGGCTCGCGGAATCTGCACCAACAGGTTCCTCGCATTGGTTAAGGGTCTGGCGGCAAGTGGGAGCTCAGGAGATGGCCGGGGAAGCGAGTTCCGGCGAACTCCGGTGAGCTTCGGTTTGGGCGTGCGTGGGAGCGTGGGGAGGAAGAAGATGGACGCGGCTCCCACACGTCAGGCACTATTTCACACTGAGCCGGATCTTCTTTGACCCCGGATCGAATTGTGGCTGTACCCTTCAAATATGTAAACCCGTGTGTTTTCCTTCCGAATGGCGCCACATGGCCCGGGCCCAGCAGCCGACATTTGAAAATTTCCCCGAATTAGTTCAAATAGAAAATTTGAATCAAACTTTAGAAGGGCATAACTTGTGCTAGAAAACTCCAAATTTGGTGATTCAAATTGGGTTAGGTTCAGATTAAAAAACTATATCCAAATATGCAACCCCATTTGCATGAAAGTGAATAATAAATTCTGGAAAATTATTTGAAAATTTTAAGTAAATTATTTTTAGAGGGAGTTTGGTAGAATATTCCTTAGGATATTGCGGAACTCCTGTAAAATTTTTAGCTCATTTAGAGTTGATTTGAGTAGGAGAATTTAGATTGCAAATTTCTGTACTCAAATTAATACAGAAACTTTTCAGAAAAAGTCCCAAATTTGTAAAATCATTTCCGGATCAATCTTTAGCTCCAAAAATCCTAGGAATCATGCATGCTCTCTGAACTATGATTGAAAGTGTAGTTCACTTGGTTTTGCATGAACATGAAAGTTACTTCAGAAGGGAATTGTTCTAGAAAAACTACTTAGGGAAAAGTGCTAATTTTTGGTCCAGAATACTTTCTTGTGACAAGGAACTCACATAAAAATTTTCAGCTAAATTTGAGCTCTGGATCAGTACTTTTCAGTACACTTTGCTTAGGTAGAAATGCACTAATTAGGAAGAACACTTAGCACTTGTTCCCAATAGCTAATGCCAACCCCACCCACCAGTTCAATTTCAAATTCTTAAGCAGAGTTCCAGTTTCTAAATTGTCAGTAGACTTCGATATCAAAAGATTTACAATTACATTCATTTGCATATTCATATCATATAGTCATCAACGTGAAGAATTGTGAAGCAAGGCAATTGTGGATCACGGAGCAAGGAAAGCAAGTGATCAAGCCTCAAGTGATCAACAACACTAACTGATTGTATAATCTAGTCACCTGCAAAAGAGGCAAGCCCCGGTTTGCATTCAAGCAATTTTCTGAAGTTTTCCATTTATAGAGTTCATAGCTATGATATGATATTGTGCATTAGGTCTAGATGTTTGAAACTCAATTGCATGACCAGAGTTAGCCCAAGAGAGAAAGGGTAAATTAGCACCTCGACGAGTGGAATTAGGCTACGCTAAATGTTACTTTGGAAGGACCGATAGAACTCGAGTAGTTGGAATCTACTCGCGAGTTTAGGGCTTGGTTTCATTAGAACGGGTTATGAATAGAATTAGTGAGGAAAATTAACAAGTGAGAAATTGTGACCGGCAGGGAGATAGAGATGCAGCAGGCTGCGGACCGTGCGTGCATAGCCCTGGCCTGTGTCGGTTAAGTACCGTCCGTACTTGGCCCTGTTGGATAAGTTTAAGTTGTGTACCGGGCGCATACTGGCTATATGGTATCCAGGAAACCAATGTACCTTGTGAGATCCATATTGGAACTTTTCCTATCGGCTTAGGCTTTTGGCGTCAGTACAGCAGGAGGTAACTCACTCAAGAACATATCACTGCAGGAATGTACCTTGAGGGAGCTTGCTCTTCGGGTCGATGGGACCGTGTCCGGTGTGGAAGAACTTGGGAAAGGTGGCTGCGAACAACATTGGTCAAGGTTGCTGCCAGCAACTCAGAGATGGGTGTAAGTGTCATGCAGTCCGCGCGTGTCCCGGTTTGAATCACCGTCACTCACGGTTATATGAGCATACTTGGACACTGAGTCTTGACATAGCAAGAACTGAAGTGAATTACTTTGTATGATAAGGCTTGAGATCTAAATTATATTGCATTCATGTTTGAATTAGAGATAGTGCTAATTAAGTTTACTTCACCTTGTGCAAGAAGTATCGTAGCAAAGCGTTTCTTGTTTGATTGTGGAGTTACGATGCTGCTCGGCTCAAGGTTATTAAAATGAGGCTATAAATCTGAAAGTTAAGGATCAACTGTAGGTGAGTCCTTTATGCAAATTCAGCTACCCTGTTTCAATCCGTCGTGCATGTAGAGTTTCCTGTTTAGCGGAGACGGATCAGTATTGCTGAGCCTATGTGCTCATGCTTGCTATATGAGTGGTTTTGCAGGTTAATATCAATGCTTATGAGAAGGATTTCCGGTGAGACTAGGAGACTTTCGAGTCGTGTAACACATGGAGAACCTGGCCGCTGCCGTATGTCTTCGTGTTGCTAGCGAGAAGAGTCCGCGGGCTGGACATCTTCTCGAGCGCTTAGTATATATTAATCATGAGATGATTATAGCCTTCCGCTGTAGTTATTTGATGTAAATTACTTACAAAGAATACTTGTAAGCTTCTGAGTTTTTTATGTGATACGATCCCTTATATGTGTGCTGTTGGGTTCCACATCGCACGGCACCACCCAATGCAATTCCCGGGCGAGCGGCATGACCCCGTTTGTTAGACCTATGTGTGCTGAATACATTGTCTATGACGATAAAAGTTTTGAATTCTGCCAAAACACTCTTTCTGTAAGATCCGACTCTAGGTCCGAGCTCCGACAGGATCCGACGTAAGGTCCGACTTGCTATGGCTAGGTCCGACATTTGTTTGGTTAGCTCCGGCGGTAGGTCCGACTAGCTTTGGTAAGTTCTGGTGCTAGATTCTGCTAGCTTTGGTAAGCTCCGGCTCATGGTCCGGTTAGCTTTGGCAAGGTCCGGAGCTAAATCGAAATGGTTCTGTTTTTACCATGCAAATGTTTCGAACTTGCTTTACATCTATGGAAAGTTTTCTTAGTATTTTTTTACTAAGTTTTTGAAGTGTTATGGCTGTTTACGGTGGTTATCATTTTGCTATGGTTTGCAACATGCTTATGTGAGGTGTTCACGTAAGGTGTTGTGGTTTTCGGAACTAACGTGAGTCAAGTCGTGGACTTGTGCTTGAAAGTATTGGTTGTTTATTCATGTGCAGGTGTTGCTTGAGTTCCAGATATAGCTGGTGACGGGATCCATTGAACTAGTCTTAGGAAGAAGATGAGGTTCAACAACCAAGTTCGGGAGGAATTGTGGTTGAGTTGATCGGAAGGTCGCGCAGCATGTTTGGATCAAGAACAGTGCATATGAAGGTATCGTGGACGTCGTTGGAAGGTGTTTGCACGTGTGCAAGGAGTGCATGCACATGGCAACATGGTTCCAAGGCGTGATGAAGAGATGTGGACGTAAAGAATTGGTAGGAAAGGTCGAACCGGCTGGATTATGGACTCAGGCTGCGGCTGAGTCGGTTATGGCTCAAATATGGAAAGATTTTAGTTGGTTATGATAGGATTTCATGTGGGACACGAAGTTGAGTTGTTTTAGGAATGTGGGATACGTTCCTAAGGTGTTTGGAAGTCTTAAGATTTCTTCTATCTGCGTATAGAAGAGTCTTGAGCAGTTATGGAAAGGTTCGATTCAGAAACTGAGTAGAATTAGCCTCCGGGCTGGTTATATAAGCAAGGGAGGACAGAGCTCGTGGTAGAAGAAGACTTTGGGCTGTTCCTCTTGTGTTTTGATCAATAAAATTCATAATTTAGAGGAGCTTTTGTGCCCTGTTCGTCCGACTTGTTTTTGCCAAGTCTTTCTCGTCGAGTTTCTGGACAGCACGACAGTGCTTCAGTGTTTTGATCATAACTCGAGTTTTACAGATCTAATTGACGTGATTATTTTTGGATTGTCTTTACAACTTGATTATCTATCATCTGCGAAAATTTCACGGTCATTGGATTTGTAGTTTCTGATCTGCATGAGTTCTTTGCAGTGTTGTAGATCTGGTTTTTACTCGAGTAGAATAGATTGACCCTCGTTTGATCATTCGATCATAACTTGAGTTTTTTTGACGGATTTCCATGATTCTTGTTGTCGTGTCTTCGTGACTTGATTCTATATAATATATACCACTTTTGTCACGGTTGGACACGTTTAGATCAGTCGCATACATGGTTTCTTTAACAGATCGATTTTCTGCCAAAGGGTTTTTTGTTGCTTCCGCTGAAAAGTTTAAATCTACCATTCCCCCCCCCCTCTGGTAGATTTTCACATGCTCTTCGATCCTACAATTGGTATCGGAGCCATGGTGCTCTAATCTTTGTGATTCGCACGTGTTTTGACTAATCATCATGGAGAAATACTCCGCAAAACCTTGTGTGTTCAGTGGCATTGGTTTTCAGGTTTGGAAGGAACGTATGGAGGCATTCATCCAGGCGCAAGGCTCCGCAATATGGGAAAAGGTGTACAAGCCTTATGACGTGCCGCCAAACGATCAAGTCACGTCTACAAACATGAGAGATGTCGACAACAACAACAAAGCACGAAACTTGATCATACAAAGATTAACTCAAAGTGACTTCGACCGTGTGACACCTCCGATCTGCATACGATGTGTGGAAATCACTTTGTGACTACCACGAAGGATCCAACACGATCAAGGAGGTAAGATAAGATATTTTAAAGAAAAAATACTTGTGCTTCGAGATGCAACCTGGTGAGTCAATCGATGACCTCTTTGCTCGCTTCGATAAAATTCTCAGCAACTTGCGTAGTGTCAATGTTAATTTTTCAGATGCTGAAAATTCTAGGCAATTACTAAGTGCATTAGACATGCCAATTTGGGATATGATATGAAAGTTACATCTATTTGTGAATCTACTGTCATGATTACACTTACATTTGATGTGCTACATTCTAAGTTAAAAACTCATGAAATTGATATAATATCACGTAAGAACCCAACAAGTCTCTTGCATTTGTTTCACAACGTGACATGCCTAGCTCTAGTTAATCTTCATCTTGTGATACACTTTATTTGTTGTCCTCTCTAACCCTTGAACAGATTGAAGAGTTTCCAGAGGAAGAACTTGCACTCATCTCTACTCGGTTCTCAAAAGCATTGCAAAATGTGAGAGCTAGAAGGAGAGGAAGTGTCGGACCTCAGCGATGCTTTGAATGTGGTAAGACAGGACATTTTCGTACGGATTTCCCTAACCTTTCAGGTCCTACTTCCCATGATGAAAAGAAACTAGGACGAAGCACTCCTCTGCAAACGATAAGAAAAACAAGAAGTGTTTTATTGGACGCCAATTGGTAAATAGTTTTATCTCCGCACTTTAAGAACTTGGCTCAAGTGATGTGGACATCGGAAGTGACGAAGATGAAGATGATTTGGAAAACTTATGCTTCATGGCGGGCAAGTCAAGTTCAAGTATGGAGGAGGCAGAACACAACAGCGACAATGAAGAGGTATGTCCTACTTCGAAGAAATGTGTGATGCTATTTCTCGTGCCACTGTTATAGTTAAGAAAAAGGACAAAAAGATTAGGGACAATGCTGTTAAAATTGAGTCACTAGAATCTGAAATTAATCGTTTGAAGTCTTTGATTCCTAGTGATGATTCTTGTTCCTCATGTAATATAATATATGAACAATTGTCCTCTCTAAGAAGTGCACATACCTCCACACTTGATAAACTTGAGTTAGAGATTGAAAAGAACAGAGAGCTTGCTGCACTTAATGATAAAAATTTGAAAGATGCTTGTTGTTCTACAATTGATTTGAATTGCTCTACTTGTGATAATCTTAATAAGAAACTACTAGATGCTATGAATGAAATTTCTATATTGAACAATGCTTTACGTTCTCATGAAGTTAAGTATTGTTCCAATTGCAAAATAAAAGGAAAACTTCATGTCAAAACTTTCTAGACTTGTCTAAGAAACTTGATGACATAAATAGGACACTAGAGCGGTTTTATAATGGGAATAAGAATCTGAACTTGCTGTTGAATTCTTCTAAATCTTGCAATGATAACACTGGTTTAGGTTTTGATTCCCATTCTCATGCTAAAGCACATCCACCTAAAATTGTAAAGTCATTAGGAAGTGGTTTGATTAAAACAGTTTCTAAACAAAAAGAAGTGGTTTTTAAATCTGCAGGAGTGTTGTCTCATTTGGTTTCAAATAAACATGTTGTCTGCTCATCTAAACATGAACATAAAGTTAAATTTCATTGTACCTACTGTGGTAGAGATGTCATGCCATAGATTTTTGTTATAGACTAGCTAAGCAACAGAAAAAGGATAGAATGATTGCTAGATCACATAACAACTGTGCAAAACCTGCTGCGTGTGCTGAACCGAATGTTAGGAATATGCAACCTGCTGTAATGAGTCAAAAACATGCAAAGTTTACTTGCGGACCTACTGTTTTTAGTGCTACTCATGTAACACCTTGTAGGTCAGTAGTTGGGTACAGAAATCCTCAAACTTTGGCTCATAAACCTGCTATTTTATCTCAGCCTTTGCGTGTCACTTCTGCTGGACATCGTGTGACTCAGTACTGGATTACTAAATGCCTTACCCAAGTATTGAGTCATCGACGTATTGTACTTCTATGTATGTTACACGCTTGAGGAAGGAGAACATTTGGATTGTGGATTCAGGATGCTCAGGCCACATGACCAGTAACAAAGAATGGTTCTCCTCCCTCTCTTTTTTGTCACATGTAGAAAATGTTATTTTTGCCTATATTTCTTCAACTCCTATAATTGCTAAGGGTTCGGTTAGAGTAAATAATCACTACACTTTAAAAGATGTGGCACTTGTTAAAAATTTGAAATACAACTTGTTTCTGTTTCACAATTGCTAGATGAAAATCTGGAAAAAAATTTCACTAAAAATTGTTGCAAGGTTGTAGATTCAAATAGTGAGAATATGTCTCGGTTTGGAAGAGTTTTTAAAGCTGATTTTGATATGTCATCCTCTAAGCATAGATGTCTAGTTGCTAATGATTCAAAAGATTTATACTTTTTGGCATCGTAGACTTGGTCACGTAGGCTTTGATCATCTCACACGTGTTAGTGCCCTTGATCGCATACGTGGGCTGCCTAAGATTAAAGGGGATAAAGAAATTGTGTGCTGTTCTTGTAGACATGCTAAGATGGTTGCAGGTTCACATGCTCCTCTCACAATGACCATGACAACTGAACCGGATCAACTTTTGCACCTTGACACCATAGCACCTTCACGTGTTAAATCCTTCAGAGCTAAATGGTATGTTCTTATGATTGTTGATGACTCTCCAGATACTCTTGGGTTTATTTTATGCCATATAAGAATGAAACTTTTAGTCACTGTAGAACCTTATTTCTTAGGTTATCAATTGATAACCCAGGATCTTTAAAAGCAATTAGAAATGATAACGGAACCGAATTTAAAAATCAATCATTTGATCACTTTTGTGCTGAAAATGGAATAGGTCCTCAGTTTTCTTCACCATATGTACCTCAACAAAACGGTGTCGTAGAGAGAAAGAACAGACCTTAGTTGAGATGGCTAGGACTATGCTTGATGAATATCAAACTCCTAGAAAATTTTGGGCTGATGCAATTGCAACTGCTTGTTATGTCTCGAATCGTGTTTTCTTGCGTGCTAAGCTAGGTAAAACACCATATGAACTTCAGTTTGGACATAGGCCTAGTGTCACACACTTTCGGGTTTTTGGTTGCAAATGCTTTGTTAAGAAACATGGTAATCTTGATAAATTTGAACCTAGATCTGTTGATGGCATGTTTCTTGGTTACCCATCTCATACTAGAGGCTATCGTGTGCTTTTACATGACACTAACAAAATTGTGGAGACTTGTGAGGTTTCTTTTGATGAAGCTAGCCCAGGTACTAGCTCTAATATTGCAGGACCAGACCCATATCCGCAGGGGGAGAGTATTTTCATCGAAGAAGATGAAGAAGTGATGCTGCTGCTCAAAACTTCAGGAGCTAATGACATTGTTCTAGTTCCTGATTTTGATTCACAACCAGCACCGATGACCACCATTGCTGGTCCAGATCATCCTCAAGTCACAAGTTCTTCAATTTGTGATGAACATGAAGAAGAAGGAGCTTGTGAATTGTCTACTCCCCTCCAGCTCTTCAAAAGTCATTCTCCACAACAAATGATTGGAAGCTTGCACGAACGAGTCACACGGTTCAGGTTTTATGATCCAAACTCTCACGCTCATTCTGCATTTGTTGCTTCTTTTGAACCCAAAGATATATCAGACGCACTCACTAATGAATCTTGGATTATTGCCATGCAAGAAGAGTTAGAAAATTTTGAAAGAAATAATGTTTGGAAACTTGTACCTCCACCTCAAGGTCACACTCTAATCGGAACTAAATGGGTGTTTAAAAAACAAAGTTAGGATGGGTTGTGGTTAGGAATAAGGCTAGGATGGTTGCTCAAGGTTTCACACAAGTTGATGGACTAGATTTTGATGAAACTTTTGCTCCTGTTGCTAGATTAGAAGCCATAAGAATTTTGTTAGCATTTGCTGCATCTAAAGGTTTCAAGTTATATCAAATGGATGTTAAAAGTGCTTTTCTTAATGACTACATAGATGAGGAGGTTTATGTCAAGCAACCACCGGGTTTGGAAAATCCAAATTTTCCTAATCATGTTTACAAATGTCCAAAGCCTTGTGTAGTCTTAAACAAGCCCCTAGAGTATGGTATGATAGGTTAAAAACATTCTTACTTGAAAAGGGGTTTACCATGGGCAAGGTTGGTAAAACTCTTTTTGTGCTTAAGCATGGAAATGACTCATTATTCGTTCAAGTGTATGTGGATGATATTATCTTTGGTTGTGCTTCTCATGATCTTGTGTCCAAGTTTTCAGCTACGATGAGTTCAGAATTTGAGATAAGTATGATGGGAGAACTCACATACTTTTTGGGGCTACAAATCAAGCAAACCAACGAGGGTACTTTTGTGCATCAAACAAAGTATACAAGAGACCTTCTTAAGCGCTTAAACATGGACAAAAGCAAGTCTCTTCGGACACCAATGGGTACAGAAATGACACTTGAACTTGATGAAGATGGTGAACCCGTGGATCAAAAAGAATATAGAAGTATGATTGGATCACTTTTGTACCTCACGGCATCAAGACTAGAAATACAATTCAGCGTATGTCTTTGTGCACGATTTCAAGCTTCCCCATGTGCTTCACATCGTCAAGCCGTCAAAAGAATTCTCAAGTACTTACATGGAACTCAAGAATTTGGGATTTTTCTTCCTTCTTCCTCAACCGTTACTTTGAAAGCTTTTTTGGATGCTGATTTTGGGGGTTCTAGAATTGATAGGAAAAGTACTTTGGGTGCTTGTCATTTTCTTGGTAGTTCACTTGTTGCTTGGTTCTCTACAAAACAAAATTCAGTTGCACAATCCACAGCCGAATCTGAATATGTAGCTGCTGCTAGCACTTGCTCACAAATTTCTTTGGATTGTTCAAACACTTAAGGACTATGGGGTTGATCTAGATAGTGTTCCACTATTTTGTTATAACACTAGTGCCATTTGCATTGCTAAAAACACCGTACAACATTCAAGAACAAGGCACATTGACCTTAGGTATCACTTCCTCCGTGATAATGTTGAAAAAGGAAATATTGTGCTTCACCATGTAGATACCGAATAACAATTGGCCAACATTTTACAAAACCTTTGGATTTCACTCGTTTTTGTCTCATTCGTAGTGAAATAGGGGTTATGCATCCTCATGGCTTAAATTGAGGGGGAGTTTAGAAACTTGGGAAGTCTATGTGTGAATCTGAATTTAAAATAATATGAGCATAGTATTTCGTACATATACGACTTTGTGATTCCTTTTATATGCTGAAAGTTCTTACTACATTACTCATGTTATACATTTTGTAGTTTTTGCCATGACTAGTAATTGGAATAATTATTTACACTAAAACTGGTCATGATTGAACTTTCTTGCTGTTTTAAACTTGTTGCGTGCTCATAAGTGCTTTTAATAATGAAAAATAATCAATCAACTATTCACATGTTGAGCTTTTAAGTTCAAATGAAAAATTGAGAAAAAGATCAAGACAATATGCATGCATCGCACTTCTTGTTTTGAGATGGCTTATCATTGCACTTAGATATGAACTTGGAAGAAGTTGTGTATGACTAAAACCATGTTCTTAAGCTTCTGATTGTCAAATGACATAGGCTTGGCTTGGTTGGTTACAAATATAATCTCTTGCAAATGTCATATGATCTGAATTTGTGCTTTGAAAAATAATTAAAATGCTGAAACAAGTGTCATGCTTTCAGGTCTTGACATAGTTAAGTTTGTGAGATCATGACTTGCTTAAATTGAAAATTACACTTGATCTCTAGCATGGCTTACACTACTTTATGTATCTCATTGATGTGATAGTGTAAGTTACTTGATAGTATGCACTACAGGAAAAACGATCATTGACGACGGCCAGATTTATTGTCGACGGGGCCGTCGTCTTTAATTTTATTGACGACGGCTAGAAAAAGCCGTCGTCAATAACACAGATATTGACGACAGCTGAGCGAGTACCGTCGTCAATAAATAATTGACGACGGTGCCCGTCGTCTTTAACTTAATTCGGGCCCACCCGAGGAGTTATTGACGACGGTGACCTAGCACCGTCGTCAATAACACAGTTATTGACGACGGCTGAACGTGAACCGTCGTCAATAAATTATTGACGACGGCGCCCGTCGTATTTAACTTATTTCGGGCCCACCCGAGGAGTTATTGATGACGGTGACCTGGCACCGTCGTCAATTACCGGACATATAACCCGTACGTGAGCCGGGAGGCGGCCACAGTGCCGCCTCCCGACTCGCGCCGCGCGATCAGTCTCGTCGCCGTCGCCCTCCCCGCCGTTCCCCGCCGCCGCCGCCGGTCGCCGCCGCCGCCGGTCCCCGCCGCCGCCGCAGCCGCTGATCCGCCGACCAACGAGTATGCCACCTCCCTCCCCCCTCCCCTCCTCCACCTCGCGCACGCCACCGATGGCCCGCCGGCCGTCGCCGGCCGCCGCCGCCCCGCCCCTCCCCCTCCGGCACTCCCCCCGCCCCCCCTGCGGCCGACTCTTGAACAACTTCATATTCATTATTTCATTTTTTTGTATTTCTCTTGGATGAGGAGCTGTATGCAGTGTTAGTTTATTGCACACTTAGTTTTGTAGCTCATATGTTAATGATTGGAGAAAGAATTAGTGTTCGTTGACAGTTCACGGATGGCACGCATGTCCTGTGTTATTTTTTTCCCAATGACTACGCATGTTTTTTTGCACGTTCGTTTGAGAGCTACTACCAGTTCAGCGTGTTAACAGAGGTGACCACTGCCGGAAACCGAGCTGGGAACGAACGTAGGTACTCGTCAATTCAGCCGTTAAAAAAAGGTTTCAGATGCAGCAATGTTCTGAAACCGACGGGGGTTTCAGAAGCACAAGAGGTCACCTGAAAAGTACGTAAGTGGCCGAAGCGAGACCGGGGTGCGCGTGCTGTATCAGGGGAAGGGTCGTCCGAAGCTGCGTCACACTGCTCCGCATCGTGAACGCGTTTACAGTTGGAGCGGAGAGAACCACTATTGTTGTTGGGTCGACACGTGCGGGGACGGCTGCGACGGAGGCACCGGTTCTTACAGCCGCTGGGGGGTCCGGCGTGCGGCGGCCCGTCGGTCCAGACGCCGACCACCACCCTCCTCTTGCGTCCGGCCACCGACGAGGCGGCGACGACGACGAGCCTCTTCTCGGTGCAGGAATTTAGAGTTGTTTGACTTGTTGTCGCACTTTGTTACGACACAACTGTGACTTGCACACTTTTTTTAAAGTCTCTTACCTCATGCCATAGACTTAACTTCTTGCTAAACTTTACTTCAAGAAATTTTCACCCCAAACAGTAAAACATCAATAAAATAGTAACAAAGCTCCAGGCTTTGCCGCGACTGGCGTTGCCCCACACCCACTCCCGTGCGGACGGAAGAGTCCAACGCGAAGCAGCCGAGCTTGACGCCGCCGGCCCTTCCGGCTTCCCTCCCTCCCTTCTCCGCCGTCCAGCTCGCGGCCGCGACAGCAGCTCTGCGCCCCGCTCGCTCTGTCCGGGTGGGGGGATCCGCCGCGTGCGACGCTGGTCGGATTGGTCCCCGTCGTCTTGCGGGTGAGTCATCCCAGCCCTGCTCGGATCCGCCCTGCTCTAAAAGTTGGGTTCCTCCCCAACCAAGTTCAAATCTCTCGACCTCTCCGTCGAGCTAGCTGCTGATCTGCGTGCTGCGTGATCCAGTTAGGTTCTTGGTAGTGTACGGCTCGACATTAGCAGACACGCGGGAGTTCTTGGTAGTTGACACGCAGCTTCAACTGCAACCGAAATGCTATTCTAGTTCCTTAGGCTTATGCGGGTACGCTTCCATCCTAGCACCACTTCCTTTTGTCTTGTCTGTGGCGTCAGTTAAGGCAGTTTCAGTCTAACTATGGACGACGGCCCTGTGTTTAGTAATGGCGTGCGGAACTGCGGATGAATCCATTATTTCTAAATTGATGAAGCAATGGTGTTGAGACGGCCCCACGGGACCTCGTCGGGTGGTGCCGTGTTATGCGGCACCCAACAGCACACGGGTCGATGAACATACATCATATTACATAAATGGTTTGCGGAAGCGTACAAGATTGTTTTACAAATAAATATATATCAGAGTAAACTACAGCGGAAGACTATCACTCTCACGACTCATATCTAAACTAGCAACAAAGAAACAGTCCAGCCCGCGGACGTTTCTTACTAGCAACACGAAGATCAATCTGCAGCGGCGAGGATGCTCTTTGAGTAAACACTCGGAGGTTCCCGAGTCTCATCGGCATCCCTTCTCATAATCAGCGAGTCAATTACCTGCAAAACAACTCGGATAGCATCCGTGAGCATAACGCTCAGCAAGACTTAACCGTCACCCTAAACATGAAACTCTAAGTGAGGTTATGGACCTAACATAGGATGGCAGAAGCATAAGTAAACTCGCCTAAAAGTGAATCCTTACTTTCAGTATTAATTGCAGTATTTTAAGTAACCCTGGGCACGCCACATCGGGAGTCCACAATCAAACAAGAAACGCTTTCCCCCGATGTAAATTGCTCATGGCATAAATGAATCGAGTTTGCACTAGCCTATTCATCAAGCTCCAATACAAGGTAGAATAATACTTCACATCAATATGATTAGTTCCTTTCTCATGCAAGTTCTTACTACGTCACGACTGTGAGAACAAGTATGCTCGGTCCATTCCGCGAGCGACGGTGATTCGAATCAATAACACCCGGACTACACGACACGTACGCCCGTACTCGACGTTGCCTACAACAACCATCACTGACGTCGTACGTGGCAGCCTTTCCCCCGTTTCACCCCCGCTGAATCGATCAAGTCGCCCCGTACAGTAGCTACTCTCATGGTGCACCTTCCGACGTGAGATGTCATGAGAATATTCCCCACATACTGCACACCGGCCGTCCGCCTGAGGCGACCCGAAAAGTCCCAACGACAGCTTCCCGAGGTACATCGGTTTACTGGGTCCCATATAGCCAGCATGAGTCCGGTACACAACTCAAACTTGTTCAACAGGGCCGCATACGGATCGGTCCTTGACCGACACGGACAGGTCTACAGCACCCAGGCCCCTATGTCCTGCTGCTCCTACAACCTTCCGGTCTCAACTTTTAACTTGCTAATTCAATTACGAACCAATCCCGTATGCCCCCGTTGTCCCTAAATCTGCGAGTAGCATCTCACCACTCGACTTCTACCGAACCGTACTTAAGCATGGCAGTTCTACGCGGTGAAAGACACCTACCCAATACTCAATGGGTCATTTGGTTATGCAAGAGGAGTATCAATCACTAGACCTAATGCACAGTTCATACCTTGACCGAAAGTGAATACAAAACAAAAACTTAACAGTTGTTAAATGCAAACCGGAGCTTGCCTGTTTTGCAGGGTAGTTGTATATAACAGTTAGTGTCCTTGCAGATCCACCCTTGACTCTCCGGAGCTTGATCCACTTTGATGAATCACTCCTTTGAGTCCCCTTCGTTGTGGTTCCTATTGAAATGCATATGCATATGTTTCATGGAATGTAATGGAAAGAAGTTATAGAATTACTTTCTTAAGAACAGAGGTTGTGTGGAAAAGCCAAGCATGGCTTGGTTTGCCTCTGTCGTGCAAAGAACAGAATTAAACTAATTTGACCTTAAGGCCCTTAGCTATACACTAACCCTTTTCTCTAATGAACATAATAGACAAACTGAAAGGATTTGAGTGCAACTGAAGAACAAGAACTCCAATGGCCTCAAAACTTTTACAGCAGGTTTTATACTACCTAAGGATTTAGCTTGCCAACTTGCAGCTAATGTGGAGTCAACTTGTGTCCTCCATAATTCTCACCATACCCCTTATGTATTTTTCCCTTATACATAAGTATGGAGAATAAGAACAGGGAGTTCCAGGACTTATATTGGGCTGATAATTTACATGTGAGTTTTTGATCACATGAGAGTCATCTGGTCCAAAATTCAGCCCTTTTACTTGGGTAGTTCTCCCAGAACAATTCTTTAAGCATTTGTACTCAATAGAATTAATTCTGTAGTAATGTGCATTTTCATGCCCAACTAAGTGAACTACAATTCCAAGTATGTCCCATAGAGCTTGCCTAAATTTTCCTATGATTTTTGGAGCTATGGATTGCTCAGAACAGATTTTTGAAGTGGGAAACATTTTCTGAAAATGTTTCTGGACTCTTATGAACACAGCAGATTGTTTTTAGCAAATCCCTACTCAAATGATCTTCAAATGAGCTGAAAATTTGCTATGAGGTCAACAATATGCTAAAGAATATTCTGGCAAAATTTGGGTATTTTTGGATAAACCAAACTCCCTCTATAATTCTTTTTCAGAAAACCTTCCAAGAATTTTCCAGAATTAAATAATTCGTTTCATACAAATTGGGTTGTACCTCTGGATAGTACTCCCTTTAAGGAATCCAACAAAATTTATCTCACTATTTTTGGAGCTTCCTACACCAAGTTATGCATTTTACAAGTTTGCACAACTCTCTGTTTGATTTTAAACAGCACAGTCGCGCGTGGGGCCCACGGGTCAGATGCTTCTTCAACCTCCCGCCAGAGCCCGCGGTGCACACCAGCAGAAACTTGGCATGGCTCGTTCTCCCTCATTTCTCCACCAAATGAGCTCCGGTTTCGCCCTACATGCTCCTGGGAACGTGGCGCAGCTGCCGGGCAAGGTTTTCCCGCATGAAAATGGCTGCAGGTGGGTCGGCACCGGTGGGGCGGCTCGGGAGCTCGACATGGACGCGTTCCCGCGTGTCCAAGGCATCTCCCGGCGAGCTATGATGTCCTACAGCATCCCTATGGTTCTAGGAACACGGAACGTGGATCAGATCATGCAGAAAGTGGCTGCAACCTAGTCCTCACCGTGGACCATGGCAGTTTTGGCCGCCGGCGACGATTTCTCGTCGCCCGGGGCACAGGAGGGTCGGTTTCCCTTGGTTTTCGGCGTGGGAGGGCGCTAGGGCATCTAGTTTCTGTGGTTTGAATTGTGGGAGGTGTGATCAATCGGTTTGGGAGAATTTCCCGAATTACACACATGCTGTTCTACACGTGCACTGGTGCCAAAACTGGAATTCCGGCGAGCCGGCGTCGGGGGAGAGCAAGAGGACGACGGGATGAGGATCAGTACCTCCTGGCGCACCTCTGTGACCTCTTGAGCCTGCCGGAGAGGCGCTGGGCTGGCCGGGAGACAGGGGCAGTGGAGCAGCGCCGACGAGGTGCTCTGCTCTCGGTTTGTTTGCGAGGAGGAGAAAGCAATTGTGCTTTGCTTCGGCCGGGGGGGCACGTTATCACGTTGGGGGTGTGGCCAGGACCGACCCCAGGGCGCCAGCGCATGGAAACCGGCAGCAGGAGCTGTCACCGGCAAGCTGCTCGGTGGCGCTCGCGAGCTGCTCGGGAAAAGTCCCCACTGAGAGCAAAACTTAGGGAGTAAGTCTTCTCCTTTAGCTCTATGACCTGTGGGTCCCACCCCCCATTTCTTCAGCAAATATCTTCTCAAGCTGATCTTTTCACTCCCCAAAATGCTAAATTTTAAAAAGGTGGGCTAGAATTTGAATTCTTCAAATTTAGTTTGAATTTGCAAGACTAAATCTGAATTTGGTTTAGAATTTGCAATTTCCTCTCTTTAGCTCTCCTTTGAGCCCACCCTACAATTGAAAAGTTGGTGATAACCTTTTCCCTAAAAACTCAACTATATGGCTGCATGTTAATTCAAAGTTTTTGGGTCACCATATGTGTGAACTTTGAATTTCAAATCTGAATTTTAAACTTACATGCAAAGAGGTATTTAACTCCTTATTGGTTCAACATTTTTAAATAAAAAGGTGAACCTCATGTTGGATGTTCATCCATGTATTACTTTGCATGAAGAAAAGTTTTAGCAAGTCTCATTTTTCCTGTCATTGCCACACATATGAACTCAACCCATAGTTTTTATTCATACACATTTTTGGGACTTTTACATTCCTCCCCCCTTAAAAGAATCTCGTCCCGAGATTACAAAACAGGAACGAGACGGGAGAGGTAATTACAAACTGTACAAAGCTAAAAATTCCGGATAGTTGGTGCGGAGGTAATCTTCACTTTCCCACGTCGCCTCTTCCGTGGTGTGATTACTCCACAGCACCTTGAAAAATTTGATCGTCCGGTTCCGGGTTACCCGGGTCTTTTCATCCAAAATCTGGACCGGTCGCTCGGTGTAGGTCAAGTCCGGTTTCAATTCGTCGATGTCCTCAGTGCGAACAGCAGCGGTGAATTTGAGGCACTTCCGCAGCTGTGATACATGAAATACATCATGAATACCCGCTAGACTTGCTGGTAACTCCAGCCGGTAGGCTACGGGTCCGCACTTCTCCGTGATAGCAAAAGGACCAATAAAACGGGGAGCGAGCTTCCCCTTTACACCGAACCGGTGAATTCCCTTCATCGGGGATACACGAAGATAAACGTGTTCTCCGACGTCAAAATGTAATGGCCTACGCCTCTGATCGGCGTAGCTCTTCTGTCGGGATTGGGCAGCCTTTAAGTTCTCTTGTATCAACCGAACTCGGTCTTCGGCTTCGTTGACAAGATCAATCCCAAACAGAACTCTTTCGCCGGACTCACACCAATTCAGTGGTGTGCGACACTTCCGGCCATAGAGAGCTTCATACGGTGCCATTTTAATACTCGCTTGATAACTGTTGTTGTATGAAAACTCCGCCAGCGGTAGGTGATCGTCCCAATTCCTACCGTGGTGGATGGCACACGCTCTCAACATATCCTCAAGTACTTGATTCACCCTCTCAGTTTGTCCATCGGTTTGAGGGTGATATGCGGAGCTCCTAATCAGCTTAGTGCCCAACGAGGCATGCAGCTGCTCCCAAAACCGAGCAACGAACAACGCACCTCGATCTGAAACGATGGTCTTTGGGACACCATGTGAGCAAATAATTCTGGAGATGAATAACTCCGCATATTGCCTTGCTCGATAATGAGTGTTCACCGGTATGAAATGAGCCGACTTTGTCAACCGGTCGACAATCACCCATATCGAGTCATGCTTCCTGGATGTGAGCGGTAATCCGACGATGAAGTCCATACTCACATCCTCCCATTTCCATGCCGGTATCTTCAAAGGTTGTAGCGGTCCGGCTTTCCGCATATGATCAGCCTTGACCCGTCTACACGTATCGCATTCGGATACGTATTTAGCAACCTCCCTCTTCATCCTCGTCCACCAAAATTTCTGTTTCAAATCTTGGTACATCTTGTTACTTCCGGGATGAATGGAAAATTTAGACAGGTGGGCTTCATCCAAGATCTTCTTCCGGAGTTTCATATTGCGCGGTACCACTATACGGTCGTTAAACCATATTGTACCGTTCTCATCCTTCCGGAAACATTTCACCTCTCCGTTGTCTAGTCTTCTCCGTATGTGAGACATACCTCTGTCTCTTCTTTGAGCCTCAACAATCTCTTCACGGATTGTTGGAATGAGCGCGAGATTATAGAGTGCGCCATACGGAATGACACGGAGGCTGGGTTCTTCATCTTCCAACTCAGCAACCGCTAAGTTGTGAACGTGGAATTTCCGACTAAGCGCGTCGGCAACCACGTTGGCTTTTCCCGGGTGATAGTGGATCTCAATTTCATAATCTTTTATGAGCTCCAACCATCTCCGTTGTCTCATATTCAGCTCCTTCTGCGTGAAGATGTACTTCAGGCTTTTATGGTCGGTGTAGAGGTGAACAAGATTACCCAGTAGGTAATGCCTCCACATCTTCAATGCCAACACCACTGCAGCAAGCTCAAGATCGTGAGTTGGATAATGCTGCTCGTGGTTTCGCAGTTGACGAGACCCATAGGCGACTACACGCCCTTCTTGCATCAGAACGCAGCCAAGACCGATGCCGGATGCATCGCAGTATACATCAAATGGCTTCGTCGTGTCCGGCTGAGCAAGAACTGGAGCCGTTGTGAGATGTTTCACCAAAGTTTTGAATGCGGCCTCACATGCTGCATTCCACATGTATTTAGTGCCCTTCTTCAGCAGCTCCGTCATTGGTTTAGCAATTTTTGAGAAGCTCGGAATGAACCTCCGATAATACCCTGCTAAACCTAGGAAACTTCGGACCTCGTGGACTGACTTGGGAGATTCCCACTTCAGCACTTGTTCAATTTTGCTGGGGTCCACGGCAATGCCCTCTGCTGAAATAATATGGCCTAGGAAAGGCACTTGATCAATCCAAAATTCGCACTTGCTGAACTTGGCATATAATTGGTGCTCCCGCAACCGTTGTAGCACAATGCGCAGATGTTCAGCATGCTCTTCTTCAGATTTGGAGTAAACCAATATGTCGTCGATGAATACCACGACGAACTTGTCTAACTCCGGCATGAACACAGAATTCATCAAATACATGAAATGTGCCGGAGCGTTGGTTAATCCAAATGACATGACGAGGTACTCGTAGAGTCCGTATCTCGTCGAGAAAGCTGTCTTCGGTATGTCCTCCGGTCGGATCTTGATTTGATGATAGCCCGACCGAAGATCCATCTTCGAAAATACCTTTGCACCCACAAGTTGATCGAACAGGATGTCGATGCGAGGCAAAGGATACTTGTTCTTGATCGTGACAGCATTGAGAGGACGATAATCAACACATAGTCGTAGTGTTTCGTCCTTCTTCTTAACGAACAGCGCTGAGCAACCCCAAGGTGAAGAACTTGGTCGTATGAAACCCTTGCTCATAAGTTCATTCAGTTGCTCTTTCAACTCTGCTAGCTCGTTAGGTGCCATCTTGTAAGGCCTTCGTGAAATAGGCGTCGTTCCCGGCGCCAGTTCAATCTTAAACTCGACGTCCCGTTCGGGCGGCATGCCCGGTAAGTCATCGGGAAAAACGTCGGGATAATCACGTACCACCGGAATATCTTCAAGCTTCAGTGCTTCCGTGTGGTAGGCCTCTACCATATCTGGATCTTCGCTGTCTAAAAACAGCGTGTGCTGTCCGTGAATCGGCGAGTCAATCTGGACAGTCCGGTTACCGATATTGAGAACGGCACCGTGACGATTTAACCAAGACATCCCCAATATAATGTCTATCTTCTGCCTATCCAACATAATCAGCGATGTTGGGTATATTTTTCCGCCCAAACACAAAGCTGCTCGGGACACAATCTGATTGGCAGAGATATTTCCTCCCGGTGAACGTATGAGAAAACTCGTTGTGGGAGTATTGATGGATAATTGGTGCTGATCCACGCATGTTTTGCTGATAAAATTGTGGGTTGCACCTGAATCAAAAAGTACCAATACGGGCACGTCCTTGAGAGTAAACATGCCCGCTAACACCGGTGCTCCCTCCGGGACATCCTCAATCGCAAGATGTTGCACACTCCCGGATTGCAATGCTGTTATGTTGACTGGAGCAGGTGGCGGCATACCACCTGATGATGATGGCTGTCTGGTGTTTACCAACTTCTCCCGGCATTCCTGCCTAAAATGCCCAAAACGGTGGCAATAAGAACACGGAGGTTTCCCCGGTTCTTCGTTGACTTGTGGTTGAGAAGTTGAGGCACTTGGCTGCAGCAATGATGCAACAGGTATCATTCGTTGCTGCGGAAATGGCGCTGCTTCAAGATAAGATTCTTGAGCAGGAAATCTGTACGGAGTTGATCTCCCTGGTGCTTGCCATATCTCCTCGGATGGTGTGTGATACACCACACGGTATTTACGAGGAACGATTGGTGTGTCTTCTTGCACATCCTCCCGGTCCCTCTTCTCTGCTTGACACTCAAGTGTCGCTTGTTCTTGCAGCAGAGCAGCACTGATCAACTCGGTGTAACTGCCTTGATTGAACAAAGCTAACTTCTCTTTTAGTATGGCACTCAAGCCATAGAAAAAGTAGTCACACATTGCAGCTTCGCTCGTCGCATAAGCAGGAGCGTATTGTGCTAGAAGATTGAATCGCCTGACATAATCGAGGACACTCATGTCCCCCTGCTTCAAGTTTCTGAATTCCTGCTGCTGGGCCTTGATAAAACCCATAGGAATGTGACGAGCCCGGAATGCTTCACGAAATTCCGTCCATTCCACTTGATGACCTCCCGGAACGGTGGCAAGATAAGCAAACCACCAATTTCCGGCGGCTCCATGGAGCTGTTGAGCTGCAAATGATGTCTTCTGATACTCGTCACACTCAAACACTCCAAACTTGGACTCCATAACTCGAAGCCACTGATCAGCTTCCACTGGTTCATGGGCTTCCGTGAAGATCGGCGGTTGTGTCGCCAAGAAATCCAAGTAGGCGTTCCGAGGTGGAACGTCCTGTTGTGCACGCTGGAGTAAGCCCTGTTGTACCAAGGCTTGGAGTAGTCTTGTGTTCTCTTGACTTGACTCGACCATCTGAGCCATGACATCCGCCCATACCGTTGATGGCGGTGCCCGTGGTGGAGTCGAGTCATCATCTTCTTGACGAGAACTATCAACCCTACTCGGAGAATGAGTACGCACCATACTGCACAAAGATATTTTTTTTTTTTGAGGGGAGTCAAAACATGATCTCAGCAGTATGTGAAAGTATGTAAAACATGAACATGCTAAAACTTTATGAAAGCATAACAAAATTTCATGTTTACACATCCTTCTAAAGCCAACATATCCAGTCCCTCATCCGGTACAAAACAGACCTTTCAGTACTTAACCCAGAATTTGATCCGGTTACTAGCATTTTCATAACTCAAGTTGAATACCAAAGTTGAAGTTAACTTTAGTATATTTTCAACGAGTACTCACATGCCCCTAGATCATTTCTGGAACAAAAGTTAGGATTGTTCAAAGTTGACAGAATTTCTGGCTAAAATTTGCCAGCACCTCCTTTGTATGTGGCTGTTTTCATCACAGTTTTACATACAACTGGGGTACAATTCTGAACAAACTATGAACTACAAAATCGTTGCAAATTTCCTAACCTTTCCAACGGTGTATCATATGACCCTTAGAAATTTTTCTACAGACTGTGACGGCAAATTTACAGCAACATCCAGAGAAGTCTGCAGCTGCTCTGTTTCCTGAACAGTTTGCATTCATCTGGACGTTCAACCAAGTTGGTGTCGGATTTGGCTCTGGAGTTCTACAGAAAAGTTGTAGAGCACTTAATAAAATTTCCAAAACTGTATCAAACACATCCATTGGGTCAAACTAATCAGAGTTATGCTCTGTTAAAGTTCGGCAAAACTTCTGCCAGAACAGAGCACTCTGTTTTTGAGATCAAAAGAAGCCTAGTAATTCTCTTCTTTGAAACTTAGTTCAAATGAAGAGTTCAGTAACTAATATGTGCTTTATCACATCCATTTTTAGTTTGAAAGTTAGTCATGAATGATTTCTTCATAGGTAAGAATACTATCCAGTGTAGTACGGTGACGATGCACCGTAAGACATATGACGGTACTACGTTGCCTCACCAAAGAAAAACCTAACCGGATTACACCGGCATATACGTATCATTAGGTGGCACTAAAACGATCACTCGCAAACGTGTTCTACACGTACTAAGGTTTTCGTGGTTAGTACCTACATAAAACACACTCAATCATCAGGTTCGGCTGCACACCGAACCCGGTATCCATAACAGTTGGTACACCCGGCCGTCATCACTCGCCCAGGTGTTCTCAAGCCAAACACGCCTTGAGCTACGTGTTCACGTTACTGACCACGTGACGGGGTCTCCCAAATTGCACCACGCACGCCTGGGACAGACGTTGCTCGAATACCCCAAACGACATGAAGAGTCGTAGAGGATACTAAAGCGGGTCGGGTTACCTGCCACCCGTGGGGCTCCACCCTTCAGCTTGTGCGCACTGGTGGACAGCGCATACGTGCACCCCCCAAGACATAAACCGTCCCGAGATGCACGATTTTCTGACATAACAAATAAGTTAGCTTGCCACCTTCATTATATGCTAATAGTAGTCCTTATGTGGGCCTAGTACCGTTATCTCACCGTATCCTAAGTTTTTGACATAATATGATGCTCAATCCGTGCTCTGTTCCCAACGCAGCTCTGATACCACGCTGAGACGGCCCCACGGGACCTCGTCGGGTGGTGCCGTGTTATGCGGCACCCAACAGCACACGGGTCGATGAACATACATCATATTACATAAATGGTTTGCGGAAGCGTACAAGATTGTTTTACAAATAAATATATATCAGAGTAAACTACAGCGGAAGACTATCACTCTCACGACTCATATCTAAACTAGCAACAAAGAAACAGTCCAGCCCGCGGACGTTTCTTACTAGCAACACGAAGATCAATCTGCAGCGGCGAGGATGCTCTTTGAGTAAACACTCGGAGGTTCCCGAGTCTCATCGGCATCCCTTCTCATAATCAGCGAGTCAATTACCTGCAAAACAACTCGGATAGCATCCGTGAGCATAACGCTCAGCAAGACTTAACCGTCACCCTAAACATGAAACTCTAAGTGAGGTTATGGACCTAACATAGGATGGCAGAAGCATAAGTAAACTCGCCTAAAAGTGAATCCTTACTTTCAGTATTAATTGCAGTATTTTAAGTAACCCTGGGCACGCCACATCGGGAGTCCACAATCAAACAAGAAACGCTTTCCCCCGATGTAAATTGCTCATGGCATAAATGAATCGAGTTTGCACTAGCCTATTCATCAAGCTCCAATACAAGGTAGAATAATACTTCACATCAATATGATTAGTTCCTTTCTCATGCAAGTTCTTACTACGTCACGACTGTGAGAACAAGTATGCTCGGTCCATTCCGCGAGCGACGGTGATTCGAATCAATAACACCCGGACTACACGACACGTACGCCCGTACTCGACGTTGCCTACAACAACCATCACTGACGTCGTACGTGGCAGCCTTTCCCCCGTTTCACCCCCGCTGAATCGATCAAGTCGCCCCGTACAGTAGCTACTCTCATGGTGCACCTTCCGACGTGAGATGTCATGAGAATATTCCCCACATACTGCACACCGGCCGTCCGCCTGAGGCGACCCGAAAAGTCCCAACGACAGCTTCCCGAGGTACATCGGTTTACTGGGTCCCATATAGCCAGCATGAGTCCGGTACACAACTCAAACTTGTTCAACAGGGCCGCATACGGATCGGTCCTTGACCGACACGGACAGGTCTACAGCACCCAGGCCCCTATGTCCTGCTGCTCCTACAACCTTCCGGTCTCAACTTTTAACTTGCTAATTCAATTACGAACCAATCCCGTATGCCCCCGTTGTCCCTAAATCTGCGAGTAGCATCTCACCACTCGACTTCTACCGAACCGTACTTAAGCATGGCAGTTCTACGCGGTGAAAGACACCTACCCAATACTCAATGGGTCATTTGGTTATGCAAGAGGAGTATCAATCACTAGACCTAATGCACAGTTCATACCTTGACCGAAAGTGAATACAAAACAAAAACTTAACAGTTGTTAAATGCAAACCGGAGCTTGCCTGTTTTGCAGGGTAGTTGTATATAACAGTTAGTGTCCTTGCAGATCCACCCTTGACTCTCCGGAGCTTGATCCACTTTGATGAATCACTCCTTTGAGTCCCCTTCGTTGTGGTTCCTATTGAAATGCATATGCATATGTTTCATGGAATGTAATGGAAAGAAGTTATAGAATTACTTTCTTAAGAACAGAGGTTGTGTGGAAAAGCCAAGCATGGCTTGGTTTGCCTCTGTCGTGCAAAGAACAGAATTAAACTAATTTGACCTTAAGGCCCTTAGCTATACACTAACCCTTTTCTCTAATGAACATAATAGACAAACTGAAAGGATTTGAGTGCAACTGAAGAACAAGAACTCCAATGGCCTCAAAACTTTTACAGCAGGTTTTATACTACCTAAGGATTTAGCTTGCCAACTTGCAGCTAATGTGGAGTCAACTTGTGTCCTCCATAATTCTCACCATACCCCTTATGTATTTTTCCCTTATACATAAGTATGGAGAATAAGAACAGGGAGTTCCAGGACTTATATTGGGCTGATAATTTACATGTGAGTTTTTGATCACATGAGAGTCATCTGGTCCAAAATTCAGCCCTTTTACTTGGGTAGTTCTCCCAGAACAATTCTTTAAGCATTTGTACTCAATAGAATTAATTCTGTAGTAATGTGCATTTTCATGCCCAACTAAGTGAACTACAATTCCAAGTATGTCCCATAGAGCTTGCCTAAATTTTCCTATGATTTTTGGAGCTATGGATTGCTCAGAACAGATTTTTGAAGTGGGAAACATTTTCTGAAAATGTTTCTGGACTCTTATGAACACAGCAGATTGTTTTTAGCAAATCCCTACTCAAATGATCTTCAAATGAGCTGAAAATTTGCTATGAGGTCAACAATATGCTAAAGAATATTCTGGCAAAATTTGGGTATTTTTGGATAAACCAAACTCCCTCTATAATTCTTTTTCAGAAAACCTTCCAAGAATTTTCCAGAATTAAATAATTCGTTTCATACAAATTGGGTTGTACCTCTGGATAGTACTCCCTTTAAGGAATCCAACAAAATTTATCTCACTATTTTTGGAGCTTCCTACACCAAGTTATGCATTTTACAAGTTTGCACAACTCTCTGTTTGATTTTAAACAGCACAGTCGCGCGTGGGGCCCACGGGTCAGATGCTTCTTCAACCTCCCGCCAGAGCCCGCGGTGCACACCAGCAGAAACTTGGCATGGCTCGTTCTCCCTCATTTCTCCACCAAATGAGCTCCGGTTTCGCCCTACATGCTCCTGGGAACGTGGCGCAGCTGCCGGGCAAGGTTTTCCCGCATGAAAATGGCTGCAGGTGGGTCGGCACCGGTGGGGCGGCTCGGGAGCTCGACATGGACGCGTTCCCGCGTGTCCAAGGCATCTCCCGGCGAGCTATGATGTCCTACAGCATCCCTATGGTTCTAGGAACACGGAACGTGGATCAGATCATGCAGAAAGTGGCTGCAACCTAGTCCTCACCGTGGACCATGGCAGTTTTGGCCGCCGGCGACGATTTCTCGTCGCCCGGGGCACAGGAGGGTCGGTTTCCCTTGGTTTTCGGCGTGGGAGGGCGCTAGGGCATCTAGTTGCTGTGGTTTGAATTGTGGGAGGTGTGATCAATCGGTTTGGGAGAATTTCCCGAATTACACACATGCTGTTCTACACGTGCACTGGTGCCAAAACTGGAATTCCGGCGAGCCGGCGTCGGGGGAGAGCAAGAGGACGACGGGATGAGGATCAGTACCTCCTGGCGCACCTCTGTGACCTCTTGAGCCTGCCGGAGAGGCGCTGGGCTGGCCGGGAGACAGGGGCAGTGGAGCAGCGCCGACGAGGTGCTCTGCTCTCGGTTTGTTTGCGAGGAGGAGAAAGCAATTGTGCTTTGCTTCGGCCGGGGGGGCACGTTATCAGGTTGGGGGTGTGGCCAGGACCGACCCCAGGGCGCCAGCGCATGGAAACCGGCAGCAGGAGCTGTCACCGGCAAGCTGCTCGGTGGCGCTCGCGAGCTGCTCGGGAAAAGTCCCCACTGAGAGCAAAACTTAGGGAGTAAGTCTTCTCCTTTAGCTCTATGACCTGTGGGTCCCACCCCCCATTTCTTCAGCAAATATCTTCTCAAGCTGATCTTTTCACTCCCCAAAATGCTAAATTTTAAAAAGGTGGGCTAGAATTTGAATTCTTCAAATTTAGTTTGAATTTGCAAGACTAAATCTGAATTTGGTTTAGAATTTGCAATTTCCTCTCTTTAGCTCTCCTTTGAGCCCACCCTACAATTGAAAAGTTGGTGATAACCTTTTCCCTAAAAACTCAACTATATGGCTGCATGTTAATTCAAAGTTTTTGGGTCACCATATGTGTGAACTTTGAATTTCAAATCTGAATTTTAAACTTACATGCAAAGAGGTATTTAACTCCTTATTGGTTCAACATTTTTAAATAAAAAGGTGAACCTCATGTTGGATGTTCATCCATGTATTACTTTGCATGAAGAAAAGTTTTAGCAAGTCTCATTTTTCCTGTCATTGCCACACATATGAACTCAACCCATAGTTTTTATTCATACACATTTTTGGGACTTTTACAGGTGTTACAGGGAAAAAATGATAGGTTGCTTCTTCTACATTGACGCAGAAGCCTCGGTAGGATAGTATAACTGCCGAGTCCTGATGTGTCAGCCATATCTAGACACTTTGGATTGGATTGTGGTTGGACCTCTAGGTTCACGGAGTAATTTACGATCCCTATTGAATTACTTTGCATTGTGCTCACTTGTCCTCAGAATTGCATTCTCAGGTTAGGCTGCAGACTGATAAGTAGTGCTTGAGGGCCAATTTAACTGTCAACGAACACGCCTCGGCCGCCGCCGCTCGATGCGCCCCGCCCCGAGCCCCGCCCTGCTGTGCCGCCCGGCCCCGCCCCAAGCCCCGCCCTGCCGCACTGTCTGACCTTAGTTGATTAATTGTTTAATTAGTATTGTAATTGATTATTGTTTAATTAATACTTTGATTGATTGTGTGATTAGTTACTATATGTAAATAAATGGGTTTTGGCCCGGTCCGGCCTGACACGACCCATTTAGGGTCTGTCACGGCTCATTTAGTGGTAATGTATTAGTCGAGACAGGCACGGAGGACGGCAAGCTCCCGCGCGTGGATGGCGGGCCCCGACGGTGCGGTTTCATCTTTGACCCACTTACGACGGGGCATAACGTACGACGGCTAACCCTAAAGGCGTCATAAGATAGTGGCAGGCCCCAACGGGACATAACTTAGGATGGCTGACCCACTTCTTTGTCTCTCGTTCTTTCCTTCTCTCTCGTTCTTTCCTCTCTCTCTTCTAAATGACTCAAAAACGAAAGATTGACGTAAACCTATACAACATGCGTCACCCGTTTCGAACGGGCCCGTCTCACATGTGTTATGCATGTGAGGCGTGTACGTTCGGAATTGTCCCTTTTTGGACAGCCTGGGAGTGACCGAGGGGGCATGGCATGTGATGAAACGCGGGTTTAGATCTAGACAAGATTTCGATGGCATAACCCTGTTGTTCTCTGCTGCACCGTTTTCGGGCGTGCAGTGGAGAACAGCGGGGTTATGCTGCCGAAATTTCGTTCGGATCCATACCACGCGTCTCGTCATGAGCACGCTCCGCTCGATCACTCTTGGGTGGGTTTAGGACCTATCCTTTCCAATAGATGTAGGGCCGTGACATAAATAAATTATAAAGTAACTATAATTTCCTTGACATTAAACTGCAGATTCAAACATGGGTGAGGATCGTAGTTGGATGTATACCGGTTGGAAGAACAGTTTTGGTGGTCACTCGGATGAGTGGTTCGCAAAGACAGACGCTTTTGTAGATCGAGCTTTTTCATTGTCAAAGATCGATAAGGTGCGGTGCCCATGTACGAAATGTCAAGGTGCAAAGTGTTGGGACAAAGTGAATTTGGCGTTTCACTTATGTTGATACGGTTTCATGCAAGATTATGAAGTGTGGACCTTTCACGGTGAGACTTCTTCTCAACCCTTACAAGTTTCAGATGAGGATGACAACACGGGGGTCGATAGGATGGACGAGATGCTTGATGCCATAAATCCTGAATTGATGGAGGATCCTCCTCCAACGGAGGTTGAAGCGTTTTTCACGCTTCTCAAAGCTTCGGAAGAGCCGTTGCATGAACACACCGAAGTGACGCTCCTTACTTTCATGACTAGATTTATGGCCATTAAGTCTAAGTATTTCTTCTCCAATAACTGCTACAACGATCTTATCAAATTGATCAGCGATATCCTTCCACAACCACATAAAGTGCCTAAAGATATGTATCAGTCTAAGAAGTTGATTTCTGGTCTAGGTATGAAATATGAGAAGATTGATATGTGTCTAGACAATTGCATGCTTTTTTGGGGAGAGCGTGCCAACGAGAACAAGTGCTTAAAATGTGGTAAAGCGAGATTTGTCGAAGTTGTTAATGACGACGGTTCAAAAGTAATGACTCAAGTCGCACAGAGGCAGCTTCGCTACTTGCCTGTCACACCTAGGTTCAAGCGTTTGTTTCTATCTAAAAAAACAGCTAGACACATGAGGTGGCATAAAGAAGGTGTACATGAGAACAACATCATGATGGTGCACCTGTCGGACGGTGAGGCATGGAAGGCGCTTGACCGTTTTGATCCAGATTTCGCCAATGACGCGAGAAATATTCTCTTTGGATTGGCGACAGATGGCTTCTCACCGTTTAGTACAAACGCCACACCATACTCTTGTTGGCCCGTGTTCGCTATTCCGTACAACTTACCACCATCGCTTTGTATGAAGTATGAGTTCATGTTCCTATGCCTTATTGTACCTGGACCGGATCATCCTGGTTCACGACTGAACGTGATGATGCAGCCATTGATTGAAGAGTTCAAAATGTTATGGACAGGAGTCGAAGCGTACGACTGTTATAGAAAACAGAAATTCAACCTTCGAGCTGCGTACTTGTGGTCTGTTCATGATTTTCCAGCTTACGGCATGTTTTCTGGCTGGAGCACTCATGGTCGATTGACATGTCCAATATGTGCTTCGGACACGGATTGTTTTCGTCTAAGTCATGGTGGCAATATATGCTACTTTGATTGTCATAGACGTTGGTTACCGCCAAATCACGTGTTTAGGCAACAGAGAAATGCCTTCAGGAAGGGTACCATTGTAAAAAAGGGACCACCACAACGTCTGAACGGGTCGGAAATTGTTAAACAGCTCAACAATCTAGTGCTAGATGAAGGTCGTCCTGGATATTTTGTTGGTTACGGAGAGGATCACAATTGGACTCATATATGTGCACTATGGGAATTACCGTATATGAAGTCTTCAATTCTAATGCATAACATTGATGTCATGCACCAGGAACGTAACATGGGCGAATGCATCATAAGCACGTGCTTGGATATGACGGGGAAACAAAAGACAATATAAAAGCTCGGAAGGATTTGGCAGAGGTTTGTAACCGACCAAGTCTTGAGCTCTCCGAAGCTGGTGGCAAACCACGAGCTTCTTTCTGCCTTCGACCAAAAGAAAAGAAAGAAGTCTTCAAGTGGTTGAAATAGTTGAAGTTCCCAGACGGTTATGCTGCTAGCCTGAGAAGAGCCGTTAATGTTAAGACTGGAAATCTTACTGGTTTGAAGAGCCATGATTATCACATAATCATGGAAAGACTTCTGCCGGTTATGTTTCGAGGCTATCTTGACGATGAGGTTTGGAAGGTGTTAGCCGAGCTTAGCTATTTTTATAGACAGCTTTGTGCTAAAGAAATCAAAAGGGAGATGATGGAAAAGTTGGAAAAAGAGATACCCGCGCTTTTATGTAAGATGGAAAAAGTATTTCCTCCAGGGTTCTTCAATCCAATGCAACACCTTCTAATCCATCTTCCATATGAAGCTAAAGTAGGTGGCCCTGTTCAATATAGGTGGATGTACCACATTGAAAGAGCACTCAGATGTCTAAAACTGATGGTTCGTAATAGGGCAAGGGTTGAAGGATGCATCGCCGAAGCATTTACACTTCAGGAGATAGGATACTTTTCAAGTGTCTACTTTGCAGAAGAACACAATGTTAATGCATCGGTGTTACGGTATAATATGGCTGAAGCAACTTCTTGTAGCGAACTCTCACTTTTTCAAACGAGAGGCACCACTGTTGGTAGTGGCACGAGCTATGATGCTTCAGCAGATGAAAAGACAGCTGCTTTGTTATACATGTACGCTAACATAGATGGGATGGGCAATTTTTTTCAGTAAGTGGTTGTTCAACATCTATACTAATTTGCGTGGTGTGTTATACATCTACACCAATAATTCTGTTTTGTCCTGATTTAGTGAGTTCGATCGACAAAATTGGAAGTCTAAGCAGCAACCTACTAGCAAGCAAATACAAACAATGCGACACTATGGAGTAAATGGAGGACCTAACTTCCAGACGTGGTTTCGAAATCATGTAACGTTTTCCTTGTCTTGTTCCTCTTAGTAATTATGTTCATAGCATAAAATAGTCTTCTTACTTCATATGTTGGACAGTGCAAGACACAAGCCGGTGTTCATGAAGATTTGCGACAACTGTCCAACGGATCCATTAATGTTAAACTCTTCGGTCGATATGATGTCAATGGGTTCCGATTCCGTTCAACTCAATTTGAAGCTCAACGTCCTCTAAGGGCAACATGAAACACCGGATTTGTGACGAGGGCCGCCGATGCCGAAGGACATGAAACTAATTTCTATGGGATCATAAACAAAATCCTAGAATTTAGTTTTGCCGGGAGTAAAGACCTTAAAGTAGTCTTCTTTGACTGTGATTGGTTTGATAATAACAATGAAACTCGACAAAACCAATTTGGCATGGTAGAAGTCAAACACAAGGACCGACTACGAGGCTACGACACCTTTGTCCTTGCACACCAAGTCGAACAAGTGTACTATCTACAATATCCATGCGAAAAACTTAGTGCATGGTGGGTTGTACAAAAGGTGAATCCTCGTGAGCGGTTATATACACCGGATAATACTGGTTACATTGATGAGGCAGATGTTGTTTACCAAGAAGAAGAGTTGCCGGATTCTTTTGTCGTTGAGCCTGGTCTACGACTCGATGAATTAGTTGGAGATGCACAAGATGTACAGACTCATAATGTGAAAAAACGAAAACGGCGAACAACCATGACAAAAGATCGATGGTCCGGTTTACGAAGTAGAGTACATGATCGTGATACTGATGAATTTTGAAATTGAGTACAAGTATCGTTTCTTTCATCTCTTCTTTCGTCTTCTATATTTTCCTTTAAATTCATTATCAAATTTCCTTTCATCAGGATGTCATCGAGCAGTAGACGACGGGGGACGCGGGACTTTCTGCCCCCGAGAGCAGACTCCATTTTCCAGGGCTGTCAGTCTAGCAATGGTAGACTGTCTCAGCTGTTGGGCCTCGACAGAGGCCAGGGGTCACGAGAGAGGTCACGACAGGTAAAGAATATTAAATTACATAAATTATATAAATAACTTTCTTAAATCTATATTACCAATCTTCAAATTTTTAGGATGACTCTACGTCTGAGGAGACAGAGGCCAGGGGTCCTCTTCAGACACCACAGGTTTTGGAGCCTGTTACAGATCCTGCTTCGGATCCTCTTCAGGTTCCGGCACCGCAGGATTCAGACCCTGCTTCAGAGCCTTCCACAGAGCCTGATGTGGAGCCGGCTCCACAGCGGTGTTACAGGAGGAGCCACTACGTGGCTCCTCCTCCGGTTCCTGCACGGCCAGAAGATCGGGTCGTTATTCGTCCGGTTGGCGATAGGTAAGTAAATCTATAACAAATCAATTTAGATATTTTAACACTTATATATGTACTAATTGAGAATCGTGTATTAGGTCTTGGGCCGATGACTCGTTCACGAGTCAAGGACGCCACCGCCAGGTCAACGCTGTCCTGGGCCAGCTCATCCGTTGTCACTACCCCGGTCTAGTGAACGGACGGGCTGCTACGTCTTGGGACGATTACGCTACGGCCCAGGACATTACCTACGGCAACCACCAGGAGCATGTGTGGCATGAATTCATGGTAAGTAAATCGTCTATTCGTTAAATGCGAACCTATTATATGTTAAATACATTAACTTGTATATTTCTACTTGTAGAAATATTACCGTTTGGAGGACAAGGCCCAGCTGGATCACGCTCACCTGGTCTTCAACAACAACGCTAGGAAGCTCCTGACGCAGTCGATTTCAACGGCTCGCA
Organism: Neostapfia colusana; assembly: GCA_030760725.1. NCBI lineage: Eukaryota > Viridiplantae > Streptophyta > Magnoliopsida > Poales > Poaceae > Neostapfia > Neostapfia colusana. The sequence goes on along the minus strand of JASWHV010000008.1, from coordinate 47,291,822 downwards.
TTCAGGCTACGAAGGCGTACTATAAGTTGCATCCGGACGAGGGTGAGCCGGGGCAGTTTAGGGATGTGGCGGACAAGTACTTGACGGAGGCACAGTACGTAGAGGTAAATTCTTTATTTTACTTTGCTTCATTATCCAATTTTCATCAATGTTTTCATCCAACAACAAATGTGTGCAGGTCAGCGTACCGTGGCTTGAGTCCTGTCCGGACGCCTATAGTTCCCTGTGTGCTCGTTGGGCGAGCCAGGGCTTCCAAGGCGTGTCGATGACCCACCGACAGAGTCGAGGGATGGACGGGAAACACCGTCTTGGCGGGGACGGCTACGTATGCCTTGCTAAACGGATGGTAAGTGATACTTGAATTATATTCTAGTTAATTTCTATCGCTATCATTGTGCTAACACGTATCGATAGGAGCGCGAGATCGGTCAGGAGCCGACCGCTATCCAGGTGTGGAGGAGGGGTCACATGGGAAGTGACCCCTCGCAGCCTGATCAGCTGTCTTCTCAGACAGCGACAGAGATGTTGGTGAGTTCTTTAGTTGACTTAATTGTATTATCTTTAAAACTTCTGATGACTTTAATTTTCTGTATTTTCAGGAAAAGTATGGGGAGGAGGTGCGGAGGCTTCGAGGCGACGATTACGATTGGCAGAACTCGCAGATCGTACCTGAAGCCGCCTATGCAAGCGGTGGCGGTAAACCTCACGGCCGGTGAGTTCTGTTGTTTTCATTTACTTTCATTAACTTCGAGATACGAAACTTTAATACTCTTACTTCGTTGTGTAGGTTGGCCATCTTCGATGGAGTAGTAGACTCGAGGGAGGCGCGGTCTTACTCGAGGGCCTCTTCATCGCAGGGTGGATCCAGCAGGCGTGGCAGCCGTGATCTGGAGCTCCAGAGTGTCCAGGAGGAGCTCCAGAGGACGCAGGAAGCGCTGAGGCTCGCGAACGAGAGGCAGGCAGCCGAGCTCCGGGCTAGGGACGAGTATCAACACTCGTACATGCTACAGCTGCAAGCTGCCATGCAGGTAAGTTCAGATCATTGTACTCAACGTTTCTAATATATAAATGACATGTATAATAATTTACTTCATATTTGCAGGCTATGGCCACAGGACAACCCGTTGTCTTTCCTCAGTGGGCGCCGCCACCGATACAGCTACCACAGGGGCCGACGTCAGGAGCACAGGTACAAAATTTCTCATAATAGCTGCAACTAGTTAAATTTGCTCAAATTTAGTTGAATTTGATCAAACTTACTTAAACTTAGAGAAAACTAGTTAAACATCCTCAAACTGAGTAAAATATGGTACAACTTACTCAACTATAGTCAAATATGACCAAACTTACTCAAACATAGCCAAAACTTTTTGAACTAGCTCAAACACAAACACTACTAGTCCATACTTCTCAAACTTAGTAAAATATGAGCAAACTTACTCAAACATAGCCAAATCTAGCTAACTTGCTCAATTTTAACTTGTAATGAGTTTATTTAATCATATACACATTTGTGAACTTCTAATTTGTCTAACTATACATGTACATCATAGGGATCGGCGACGCGGGCTCAGGAAACTCCATCCCCTCAGCAACCAGCGTTTGGACGAGCGCACGACGACTTCCTGGACTCCGGTGGCAGCGGCCGAGGTAGCGTAGGGTAGTGTGGCATGCGTATAGTATTTTTATGCAATTCTGTGATGTATATTTTGATTGCCTGTGATCTGGCCATCGAGCCAGGGCTGGCCTCGAAGCCAGGGCAGAATTTTCTGTTTTTTTAAAAAAAATTGGAAAGCTTATTGACGACGGTTTCTGGTACTTGGCCGTCGTCAATAAGCCATTAGTATTGACGACGGCCAGGTACCAGAAACCGTCGTCAATAAGCAATTGTTATTGACGACGGCCCAGTGTAAACCGTCGTCAATAAGCCACGGTTACTAACGACGGTTTCCTGGCCGTCGTCAATAAGCTTATTGACGACAGCCTGATTTAGCTGTCGTCAATAAGTTTATTTACGACAGCTAGATTTAGCTGTTGTCAATAAGTTTATTGATGACGGTAACCGTCGTCAATAAATTTATTGACGACTAATAATTGACGACAGCTGAAAACCGTCGTCTATAAACTTTTACCGTCGTTAATAACTTATTGACGACGGTAGTGTCCTTATTGACGACGGTTTCCGGCCGTCGTCTATAGTCCCGATTCCTGTAGTGATGGCATGGATGAGCTTTGTTTTATATGTATATGTTATAAATATGCTCGTAACAGTTAAAATTTCTCTTTTGAACCTTGCTGAATACATTGTCAAAGGGGAGAAATTGATCACACATTGCACGATTCACAAGTGTTTTGGCACGATTCTTCTCAGGGGGAGAATTTTTGTTTCTCTTCTCATTTTATTTCTGATTTACAAAGGAAGGAGAAATATGTATAGGGGGAGAAATTTTTGTTTCGAAATTCCTTTCTCATTTGATTGTTTTCAAAACTTTTCATGTGAATAAGTCAATGTGCGGATTTTAAGTGGTGTTGCCAATGCATTCATCAAGGGGAGATTGTGAGACCTATGTGTGCTGAATACATTGGCTATGACGATAAAAGTTTTGAATTTTGCTAAAACACTCTTTTTGTCAAGGTCCGACTCTAGGTCCGAGCTCCGACAAGATCTGACGTAAGGTCCGACATGCTATGGCTAGGTCCGATATGTGTTTGGTTAGCTCCGGCAGTAGGTCCGACTAGCTTTAGTAAGTTCCGGTGCTAGGTTCTGCTAGATTTGGTAAGCTCCGGCTCAAGGTCCGGTTAGCTTTGGCAAGGTACGGAGCTAAATCGAAATGGTTCTGTTTTTACCATGCAAATGTTTCGAACTTGTTTTACATCTATGGAAAGTTTGCTTAGTATTTTTTTACTAAGTTTTTGAAGTGTTATGGCTGTTTACGGTGGTTAACATTTTGCTATGGTTTGCAACATGCTTATGTGAGGTGTTCACGTAAGGTGTTGTGGTTTTCGGAACTAACGTGAGTCAAGTCGTGGACTTGTGCTCGAAAGTATTGGTTGTTTATTCATGTGCAGGTGTTGCTTGAGTTCAAGATATGGCTAGTGACAGGATCCATTGAACTAGTCTTAGGGAGAAGATTAGATTCAACAACCAAGTTCGGGAGGAATTGTGGTTGAGTTGATCGGAAGGTCGCGCAACATGTTTGGATCAAGAACAATGCATATGAAGGTATCGTGGACGTCGTTGGAAGGTGTTTGCACGTGTGCAAGGAGTGCATGGACATGGCAACATGGTTCCAAGGCGTGATGAAGAGATGTGGACGTAAAGAATTGGTAGGAAAGATCCAACCGGCTGTATTATGGACTCAGGCTGCGGCTGAGTCGGTTGTGGCTCAAATATGGAAAGATTTGAGTTGGTTATGATAGATTTTATGTGGTACATGAAGTTGAGTTGTTTTAGGAATGTGGGATACGTTCCTAAGATGTTTGGAAGTCTTAAGATTGCTTCTATCTGCGTATAGAAGAGTCTTGAGCAGTTATGGAAAGTTTCGATTGAGAAACTGAGTAGGATTAGAGTCCTAGTTTGAATTGGGTTGGCCTCCGGGCTGGTAATATAAGCAAGGGAGGCCAGAGCTCGTGGTAGAAGAAGACTTTGGGCTGTTCCTCTTATGTTTTGATCAATAAAATTCTTAATTTAGAGGAGCTTTTGTGCCTTGTTCGTCCGACTTATTTTTGTCAAGTCTTTCTCGTCGAGTTTCTGGACAGCACAACAGTGCTTCGGTGTTTAGATCATAACTCGAGTTTTACAGATCCAATTGACGTCATTCTTTTTGAGTTGTCTTTACAACTTGATTATATATCATCTTTAAAAATTTCACGGTCATTGGATTTGTAGTTTCTGATCTACATGAGTTTCCTTGCAGTGTTGCAGATCTGGTTTTTACTCGAGTAGAACAGATTGACCCTCGTTTGATCTTTACATCATAACTTGAGTTTTTTTGACGGATTTCCGTGATTCTTGTTGTTGTGTCTTCATTACTTGATTTTCTATAATATATACCACTTTTGTCACGGTTGAACATGTTTAGATCAGTTGCATACACGGTTTCTTTAACAGATCGATTTTCTGCCAAAGGGGTTTTAATTGCTTCCGCTAAAAAGTTTAAATCTACCTTTCACCCCCTCTGGTAGCTTTTCACGTGCTCTTCGATCCTACACCGTGGCGGGGCGGGCCCTCACACGCAGCCCTGCACTGCCTTTGCCGCCGCCGCAGCCCAGCACCACCGCCACAGCCCAGCGCCGCCGCCGCCTTGCTCCGCTGCCGCCGCCGCTGACCTATCGCTGTTGCCAGGTTGCCGCTGACTCAGCCATCAGCAGTGCATGGAGGTTGTGGAGAGGTAATAGGAGGACAGATAGGTTTAGGGTGAGGAGTATATGAGTTTTTGTATGTACTATCTGTAAAGAGGACCGTTGGATGAGATCCAACGGTGCATTTAAACCGGACCAACTCTCAGTCCCATCCTGGCCCACCTCCAACACCTCCCTACCTCCCTTCCTCTCTCCTCATTCCTGTCTCAACCTGCCCTCAACTCGCCACCCCCTTCTCCTCTACTCGTAAATAAGGGTTATATACTTGTGGCCCCGGCCAGACCAATTCTCAGGCCCAACCCCCCACCTCCAACGCCGCCCTACCTCCCCTACTCTCTCCTCAGTCTCGCCTCAACCCACCCTCAACTCCACCACCGCCTAATCCTCTACTCGCCGCCGTCCCGCCTCCCCTCCACAGCTCAGCCTCGTCCCCTACTCATCCCCGCTGTCGCCGCATCCTCCACTCTCTGCAGCCGCCGCCGCTCCTCCTCCTCGTCTCGCCGTTGCTGCCTCCTCCTCACCTGAACTCACCGCCACTGCTGCTAGTCGTCTGGCTGGCGGCCTAGGCGCCTGGGCGTCCAGGTGCTCGGCAGACGCCTAGGCATTCAGGCGCTGATTTGCAACACTGGTTTAGACGGTTGTTCAATATCGTTTAAAATAACATTGATTTTTTGTAAATTGCTTGTACACGTATGTAATTGCACTGTAAATTTAGTTGTCTTTAATTTATGTAAATAGTTTGTATTAGTGTTTAATTGCATTGTAAATTGTCTTTAAAATTGAGTGATAATTATATGCTCTCAAGACGGTTAGCTATATACACCGTCTTGAGGGCATGTGCATAATATGTTATTTACGACGACTCCAGACTGGGCGGTCGCTGGTACAGCAATAATTAGTCGAACAATAGTCGAACTGGACACGGAAGCGAATGGTACCGATGCGGAAGGCAAGCGCTCATTGGAACAAGGACACGGAGGCGAATGGAACCAATAGTGTGTGAACACAGCCATTTATTAAACCTTTTCCCTCTCTCTCTATTTCTTTCCTATCTCTCTCTCATTGAAACACATGAAAAACGTCTTAACGTAACCTATGCGTCACCTGATTTGAACCTACACGTGACACATGTAGGTTCAGAATTGTCACTTTTTTGGACACCCTCAGAGTGACTGAGAGAGCTTGCTTATGGCGAGACACGAGAGGTCTGGATCCTGATGAAGTTTCGGTTGTACAACCGTGATGTTCTCTGCTGCACCATTTCGGCCGTGCAGTTGAGAACTGCGGGGTTATGCTGCCAAAATTTCGTCGGGATCCAGACCCCGCGTCACGTTGTAAGCAAGCTCTCTCGGTCACTCTTGGGTGGGTTTCGGACACATCCTTCCTAATAGAGATGTAGATGTGTGATATCCAACGCTGAATTCGGTTTGTCGGCTCAAATATGGGTGAAGACTGTAGTTTGATGTATACTGGTTGGAAAAGAATGGAAGCCACTCAGATGGGTGGGTGGCCAAGACTACAGCTTTTGTGGACCGTGTGGGGACCCCGCCCCGATAGTCCAGGAATCACATTGGGTGGTGCCGTGCGATGTGGCACCTAACAACACATCACCGAAAAACACACATACACAACAATATATGTCTTTAATACATAAATTGTCTCATTTTACAAATAATGTACAGAGTACATTGCAGCGGAAGATAAGAATACACTCAGGGACTATAATCCACGCTAAGCAAAATGAAGCCATCCTGTCCGCGGATGCTTCACACTAGCACCACATCCAAAACCCGGCGGCGTGCAGGGTTCCAAGAGAGACACACACCCCTCATTGGGTGCTGCCCCGCTCGGATCTTCCATCCTCCCTAACGTTGCCTTATGAAACATTACCTGCAAAACAATGGATCATGAAACCGTGATCTTATGCTCAGCAAGACTTAACCGAAAACCTACACATGGAACTCTAAATGCTGGAAATAGAGGGCTGAATAAGAAGTTTGCATAAAAGATGAACTTAAGCTATCAGAGAGTCCTTACTTCCAGTTTTAAGCAACTTTTATAATCCTCGCACAACTTACATCGAGACTCCATAATCAAACAAGAAACGCTTCATCTTGATGTCACTTGCCCGAGGATAAAGTAACTTTAGTGAGCTACCCTAGACCCATACATACCTTGCGCCATCCACGCCAAGAATCCACAATCGAACAAGAAACGCTTTGTCTCGACGCTACTAGCCCAAGGTAGAAAGTAAATTTAGTGAAGGTGTTGATCATCCCTCATATCCAATATGAGGGTTACTCACGAGGCATATTAACTTCTCCCCAATTTATTAATACGTCACGACTCAGTGTACAACTATGCTCACTACCGCGAGCGACGGTGATTTGAATCAAAAACACCCGGCTGACACAACACATACGTCCGTCCAAGACCGGTGATCAACCAATGCCCTCAACGTCGTATGTGTCAACCTTTCACATGACACCCAAATTCGAACCGGTCCCACCGACTTGGAGTAAGTCTCACTACGGCAAACCCTCGTAGAGCCGACGTCTCTCTCCTTTCAGCATCTTCATAAGACGGTGGGGATTGCCTAGACACCCAGGTTAACATGTTACATCGGATTTCTGGGTCCCATATAGCCAGTATGCATTCGGTACACAACTCAAACTTGTCCAGCAGGGCCGCACACGAGAACGGGCCTTAATCGACTGAAATAGAGACTAGGTTCACAGGACCACGTCCTTGAGCCTTCCACCCATACTGCCCGGTATCCATTCCCAACTAAGAGGATAAATTCCCAACTCTTCCGACTGATCCCCCTTAATCCTGGTTCACGAGTAAGGAACGGCCTACTTGAGTTATGCCTCTTTTAATCCACTTTTCGTAACTTGATCACAGCAGTTATAATTAAGTAAAAACCTACTCTAAATCAAACTCCAGGGATTTATTGGGTCATGCATGTGAGTCTCATACAAACTAGACTTAGTGCAATAATTAAAATGCTACACATTATAAAGTGAATGCAAATAGAAACTTGTAAATTTTGATGCAAACCAGGGCTTGCCTTAGTGTTGACTCTGACAAATGTTTCTGTCAATCGAACAAGTCAGTGGCCTCCGAAGTCTTCGCGAGAATTATTTCTATCGCAATGATCAAATAAAGAAATGCGTCACATTATGAAATAATGTGCTATAAGCAAACTACAGAAGCAAAACCTAAGAAGACAGAGGTATTGTGAAATCCCAAAATTCTAGCAAGTGGAGCTGCAAGTCACACCGAGAAAATGAGAGGGAATTTCAATTTTTGAATACAACGGTGTGAGCTCCAAATGCTAAAGTAAACGTGCAAAAATGTCCAAACAAGGAGACCTAAATCTACCATTTGATTCTCCACACATCCGATAATAGCCGGGCAAATTTTCAGCTCATTTGGAAAATATTTCCTAATTGTTGGAATTAAAATGGGTGACAATTCAAATTTGAATTTAAATTCCAGTTTCAAATTCCAACTTCATTGAAATTCAAATTTGATTGCACCATTGTGTTCATCACAATTCTTTTCGCCGATCCTCCAAGTTTGATCAAATTTGGAGTTTGTTTGCTAGTTCAAATGGACGTTCGAAAGAAAAGAAGAGGGGAGAAATGGGCCGATTGTCAGTGCAGTGTTAATCTGAAGCAAGGTAACATGTCCGTGCGAGAATACCTTACCAAGTTTACGCAATTATCTCGCTATGCTCCAGGAGACATAGACACGGACGAAAAGAAACAAGATTGTTTCATTGAGGGATTGAACTCAGAGATACAATATGCTATGTCCTCAAGTGACTATGAAAGTTTCCAAAAGCTCATCAACAAGGCTTTCATAGTGGAGAGGAAAAGGCAGAAGTTAGTTGAGGAGCGAAAGAGGAAAATGAATTGGCAAGGACAGGCTTCTAGCAGCAACAGTCGGCCTCGTTTCTCATCACCGCCGACGGGAGCAATGAATCGACCTACAGCTCCCAATCAGTTCCAGAGGAACTACAATCCTGCTGCTAGGAACCCAACTTTCCAACCACAACAGCAGAGACCACAAGTGCAGCAACAACGCCCTGCCTTTCAACCTCGTCCTGCCGGGCCAAATCCTCAAAATGCGCAATCAGGCAACAAAGCACCAATGAACAAGGTCACGGGGCAACGCTTCAACTGTGGAGAAACGGGACATTATGCCAACCGATGTCCCAACAAGAAGCCACCTCAGGCACAAAATCTTGTGCGTGGTAAGGTGAATCATGTGACGATGGAGGAAGCACAGGAGGCACCAGATGTGGTGATTGGTATGTTCTCCGCGAACACTTATCCTGCTACAATTCTGTTTGACTCTAGTGCAACACACTCATTCATAGCCAAGGAATTCATAACCAAGCATAACTTACAAATTACATCTATGAATCGGGTACTATTAGTGAATTCTCCTGGAGGAGAAATAAAGACAAAACAAATATGTCCCAAGGTAAAGCTAGGAGTTAATGGAGTAGAATTCCTTGCAAATCTTATTGTGATAGAATCACAAGGAATAGATATCATCTTGGGGATGGACTTGTTAACCAAGTACAAAGGAGTAATACATTGCTCAACGAGAACAGTGGAACTAACCCATACGGATGAAACTAAGGTTGAGTTCACATCTATTCAAGTACCCTCTGGAAATGTTCAACTCAACAAGACTGAAGTAGTTATTGAGGACATAAAGGTGGTCAATGAATTTCAGGATGTATTCCCCGAGGAGTTACCAGGTATGCCACCGGATAGAGAAGTAGAGTTCATTATAGAACTAGTACCTGGTACTGCTCCTATATATAAAAGACCATACCGGATGGATACCCAACAACTAGCAGAACTCAAGGATCATATCCGAGAGTTATCGGAGAAAGGGTATATCCGTCCCAGTTCCTCACCATGGGGAGCTCCGGTCATATTTGTACCAAAGAAGGATGGAACCAAGAGGCTATGTGTAGATTACCGTGCCCTCAATGAAGTGACAATCAAAAACAATTATCCTTTACCTCGTATTGAGGACTTGTTTGATCAATTAAGAGGTGCATGTGTATTCTCCAAGATTGACCTCCGTTCTGGATATCATCAACTAAGGATAAGGGAATCAGATATTCCGAAGACGGCATTTGTTTCTAGGTATGGACTGTATGAATATACAGTTATGCCTTTTGGACTAACAAATGCTCCAGCATATTTCATGTACCTTATGAATAAGGTGTTCATGAAATATTTGGACAAATTTGTAGTAGTGTTCATTGATGATATCCTTATATACTCAAAGAATGAGAAAGAACATGAAGAGCACCTGAGAATAGTCTTACAAAAGCTAAGGGAAAACCAACTTTATGCCAAATTCAGTAAATGTGAATTTTGGCTTAAGAAAGATGCTTTTCTGGGACATATCATTTCCGAAGGAGGAATCACAGTAGACCCAGAAAAGATATCTGGTGTGCAAAAGTGGAAGACACCAGAAAATGTTGGTAAAATCCGAAGCTTCTTAGGATTGGCAGGCTATTACCGAAGGTTTATTGAAGGATTTTCAAAAATAGCTAAGCCACTCACAAAGATGTTGGAAAAAGGAACTGCTTTTATATGGTCTCAAGAGTGCGAATCAAGCTTCCAAGAATTAAAGAAGAATCTAACAACTGCCCCAGTCTTGGTTATGCCCGATATGGAGAAATCATTCTCTGTATATTGTGATGCTTCAGGGCAAGGGTTAGGATGTGTGCTTATGCAAGAGGGACATGTTATTGCCTATGCTTCCCGACAACTTCGGAAGCATGAGAAGAACTATCCTACCCATGACCTAGAGTTGGCAGCAGTTGTGCATGCATTGAAGTTATGGAGACATTACCTAATGGGTAAAAGAACAGAGATCTATACCTATCACAAGAGCTTGAAGTATATCTTCACTCAACCGGATCTAAACCTTCGGCAAAAGAGATGGTTAGAGTTCATTAACGATTTTGATGTGGGAATCAATTACCATCCTGGAAAAGCTAATGTGGTTGCAGATGCTTTGAGCAGAAAGACACATGTTAACATGTTGACCATAAGAGATCTACAACCCCAACTATGTGAAGAGTTCGCAAAGCTCAACTTATGCTTGGTGAATCATACAGAAACTATAGCAATGGAAGTTGATTCAACCCTGGAACAAGATATACGGAATGGTCAAAAGAACGATGAAAAGATCAAAGAGATCAAGCAGTTGATCAAAGAAAACAAGGCCCCGGGATTTAGAGAAGATGAGAATGGCATCATATGGCATGGTAAAAGAATATGTGTACCAGATATCAAGGAAATAAAGAAACTAATATTAAAAGAAGCTCATGATTCTGATTATTCTATCCATCCTGGAAGTACAAAGATGTATCATGATCTTAAAACAAGGTATTGGTGGTATGGAATTAAAAGAGATGTTGCAGAACATGTGGCATTGTGTGACACATGTCAACTAGTCAAAGCCGAACACCAAAGGCCTGCAGGGTTATTACAACCACTAAAGATACCTAAATGGAAGTGGGAAGAGATTGGGATGGACTTCATAGTGGGTTTACCCAGGACACAAACAGGGTATGATTCAATATGGGTGATAGTAGATAGATTGACAAAAGTTGCTCACTTTATTCCAGTGAAAGAAAATTATAATGGTTCCAAACTAGCAGAATTATATATGTCAAGAATAGTCTGCCTACATGGTGTACCCAAAAAGATAGTATCAGATAGAGGTACACAGTTCACTTCAAGGTTTTGGCAGAAATTACATGAGTCTATGGGGACTCGATTAAATTTCAGTTCTGCATATCATCCTCAAACTGATGGGCAGACTGAAAGGACCAACCAGATTCTTGAAGATATGCTCCGAGCTTGTGCACTCAAAAATAGTAGGAGTTGGGATAAGAACTTGCCATATGCAGAGTTCTCCTACAATAATAGCTACCAAGCAAGTATGAAAATGTCCCCATTTGAGGCCCTATATGGAAGGAGATGTAGAACTCCACTATTTTGGGATCAAATAGGAGAGAATAAGGTGTTTTGACCTGAAGTGCTAAAAGATGCCGAAAAGAAAGTCAGATAGATTCGCAATAATCTAAAGATAGCTCAAACAAGACAAAAGAGCTATGCAGACACAAGGCGAAGAGAATTAGTCTTCGAAGTGGGAGACTATGTGTATCTCAAAGTGTCACCCATGCGTGGACTGAAGAGATTTAAAGTAAGAGGAAAGCTAGCACCTCGGTATATCGGACCATTCAAGGTACTGGAACGCAAAGGAGAGGTAGCATATCAGTTGGAGTTACCCTCTCGATTGTCGGATGTACACGACGTGTTCCATGTATCACAACTCAAGAAGTGTTTGAGAACACCAGAAGAACATCTGCCAATGGATGAGTTGGACATACAGGAAGATCTTTCGTATACCGAGTACCCCGTCAAAATCCTTGACACAATGGAAAAAGTCACAAGAAACAAAATAATCCGCATGCATAAGGTTCAATGGAAACATCATTCCGAGACAGAAGCTACATGGGAAAGGGAAGATGAACTCAAATCACAATTCCCTGATCTATTTCCTTTGTAAAACCAATCTCGAGGACGAGATTTTTCTTAAGGGGGGTAGAGTTTGTAACACCCGAATTTTTGCAAAACGTGACAAACCCTCACCCCTCTCTTCCTCACTGCCACTAGGGCCCAACCGACGGCCATCTTCCCCGAGCAACCGCAGCCCCCTCTCTCTCTCCTTCCCCCTACCGTTCTATTATCGCATGTGGAGGAATCACTTCGGACACGTGTGAAACTTGGCGCCTCTGCAGCAACCGCCGCGTCCCACGCCGCCGCCCCCTCCCCACCTATAAATACAGCCGATTCCCCGGCCATTTCTCCCACAGAAACCGCACAGTTCACTCCGATCGGGAAAAACCGCCCCTAATTCAAATTCTCCAAATACATCACCGGATTCTCTGATCCAATCCCTTCCAAGACGTCACAAGATCTCCAGGACAAGTTCCCGACGAAAATCCCCGAAGGAGCGTGGCTAGGAAACACTGGCAACGAAGATCGCCGGAAATCAGTCACTGCCGCCGTCGATCACCCCTCTCCGGCCGTTTCTAACCCCCGAGGACCCCCTAGGTGAGTTCCCCACCCTCCCCTCTTTCTTCTGGTACCGAGAGATCAAAGAATGGTTGAGAAATCGTGAAAACCGAAAGTCTCCGGCCACCGCCGCCGCTCGCCGGCGACTGCGCGGCTGCCGGACGCGGGAGAGAAGGGTCGGGGGCGACGTGGCCGCCTCGGGTGCGTTGATTTTGAGCCAACGGCTCTGATTAGATCGCGTGTACCGGTTCGATTATTTTAAATCTGGGCCGTTGATCTCAGATCCAACGGCCCACATTCAAAACAGTTATAAACGTTAGGAAATTCACAGAGGGGTCCCTGGAGATTTAAATAACTAGGAAACAGCCCCTAAAATTCACAGAACCGACCCCAGGCTTATTGAAAATTGGAAATTCACTGTGAATTAGCTAATTAGCCCCTGAACATTATGGAAATTGATAGAACAGTTTAGTAAATTCAATTTGAACCCCAGAAAGTTTGAATTTATTACAAATTAGCCCAAATCAGTTTAAAAGTTTGTTTTTAATTCTGTAAGTAATCAAATAAGGCTAAATGAATTCTGGAAAATGTTAGAAATTTATTTTTAGCACTATTAAAACATTCTGAACAGAATAAAAATTCTGAAATTAAAAATAACAGTTTACAATTACTGAAATTATTTATATAGTGACAATTAATTTTGAAAAATCAAAGTAAAAATCACATAAATTCCAGAAAATTGTAGAAATTTATTTAAAGGTATAAAATTATTCTGTTATCACAATTTTGTGCATGTAAAATTTCTGTAATCCAGAATAATTATTTAAATGATTGAAAATGTATTTTTAAGTATTAAATAAATACTGAAAAATAGATAAAAACAGTATATATTAAAGAAAAATTTTGGAAACTGTTCTAAATGCTTAAATAGGTTCTGAATTGCAGAAAAATAGAAATATGAGTTCTGAAAATTATTATAGTAATAATTTAAATGATTTCTAGGATTTAATTAATTATAAGAATTCACATATATATTTATAAAATTCTAAAAATTTATTCAAATCATCTCACAAACTGAAAATGAGTGTTTGGATGTGGCAATAGTAAAATGGCAATAGTAAAATAAAAGGATATAGGTAGCCAATTGAAACATATTTCCCTTCTAACTCACATAAAATGACAAGAAATCAATAGTTGCATGTGTGTAACCAAACCTATGTGATTGAAATGCTTTGATATGATTCTTATGGCATGTTTGTCACTGTTTTGTGGGTGCAAATGCATGGATAGAACCAACTCAAGAATTAATACCCAATCTCCAAGATCAAGAGTTTGAAGTAAATCCCTCTTCATTTAAAGGCAAGTGTTCCTTGATCACTTTGTTCCTATTCTAGGATGAATAGTTAGATTATTTGCATGATGTCTTTAATATGAAACCCAGTGTAGGATGTTTCCATAGTTTCATTGCTTTATCTTTCCTTGCAAAACCATGGAGGTAATTAGATAGGACTCGATGGTTATCATTTTATGTGCTTAGCCATGCTTAGAACTTTAGAGATGAATGAAACATAGTTGATACTAGTCTTGTGGATTATATGAAAGACACAAGTGTATGTGTCATGTGGTTATGAATCTAGACAGGCTGGTTGTTTAGTTGGTGCTTCGTGCACGAGACTCGGGAATGAGTTAGTGCCTGTCCTAGATTCTAAGGACCGGTTCATGGAATAGTTAACCCGGCTTTACAGTACCACCACAAGACTGAGATGGGGCAGCTTGGCCAATTAATTAGGAGTTTGCCGGTATAGTATGAGTGTTTGGATGGTGCGGGGAATGGGAGTCCATTTTTGACTGCCCTGGGAACTGCAAGGCTCAAGAGGGGGCTTCTGTAGGGGAGGGTTACTCCCAGGAACTACAGCGGTGAAACCTCAGTGGGCTTGTACTTGCAGGTAGACCCTTTGTAAAGGCCATGTAGTGATCTCCTGATCGCACACCAAAGGAAGTGTGTAATGTGGCTTGCAACCACGGATATCAGGGAGGTTTCTTAGTCCACCTGGCAACAGGGGATGAAATCACTACTTGTGGGTAAAGTGGTACAATCTCTGCAGAGAACCAAACTGTCATGACAGCCGTGCTCACGGTCAAGAGCGGCTTGGACTTGTCCATGATTAGGGAGACATGGATGTGAGACAAAAGAGGTTGTTGGGTGGTATAACCTAACATTATTGACTTAATTATGATGATGGTGGGATTATCACTTAGTAAGATAGGTTGCTAATCAAAGCTAAGGCTTAGGATTAATGCGTAGTGCTTAACCATGTTAGCCTTCCCTTGCTATTGGCCTTCATAACATCCTTTCCTACACTTGCTGAGTACCTTTGGTACTCAAACTTGCTTTTGTTGGATGTCGTATGTTGGTTCAGGTGCAAATGAAGATGTAGACTTTGATGAGGAGGACTTCGATCCCGAAGAGTTGTTCTAGGTTGGCGTAACCCCCGGGCAACGCCTGTGGAACTGGAGCATCCACGCCGTAGTCTTCCGCTGTTGTGTTATAGTGGATTGATACTAATATTTGATATTTTATGTAATATGATGTAACATTATGATGTACGTTGAACTTGGCTTATAATACAATGATATTTCACTCTTGTCGGCACATGTATGAGTCAATTGATCCTGGCATACATGTGAGTATACGCTCGGTGTTCCTTATGGAAAACCGGGTGTGACAATCCAAATATGCAATCCAATTTGTATGAAAGTCTTTATTTAATTCTGGAAAATTCTTTGAAGCCTTTCTGAAAAAGAACTTTAGAGGAAGTTCGGTTCATCCAAAAATCGTCAAATTTTGCCAGAATATTCCTTAGGGTGTTCTTAGAATCCTGTAAAAGTTTCAGCTCATTTGGAGTTGATTTGGTCAGGAGAATTCAGATTGTAAGTTACTGTGTTCAAATGAATACAGAAACATTTTCAGAGAATTTACAAAACTTGGAAATTCAGTTCTGGGCAATTCTTAGCTCCAAAAATCCTAGGAAAATTCATGCAGACTCTATGAACTATAATTGTGTAGTTCACCAAGTTTGACATGAACATGGGTTTACATCAGAATTAATTCATCTTTTCTTAAATACTTAGAGAATTGTTCTGAATAAACCACTCAATGAACAGTGCAGATTTTTGGTCAAGATGACTTTCTTGTGACAAGGAACTAACATGAAAATTTTCATCTCCATTGGGGCTCTGGATCACCACTGTCATGTGTAATCTTTTAGGGTGAATAATACTTAAGTGGGAAAAGCACTCAACACTTGATCATAGTACTTTACCCAACCTAAACCACTAGCACCAGTGTCATTTTAGATTCTTAAACAGAGTTCCAGTTTTTAAACTGTCATTAGATATTATTAGCAAAAGCTTTTTAATTAAATACATATGCATGATTATATCGTGTAGCATCTACGTGCGAACGTGTGAAGGGATTGGAGTGAAGATCAAGGAGGGAGGAAAGCAAGTGATCAAGCTCCAAGTGAGCGTCACTAACTGATTGTAATCTTAGTCACCTGCAAAACAGGCAAGCCCCGGTTTGCATTTGAACAGTTTTATAAAGCATTTCCATTTTTAGAGATCATAGTTTTGAATCGTTTGATTGCATTAAGTCTAGTTGATATTGAAAACCCCACTTACATGACCAGAAATACCTAAGAGAGAAAGGGTAGAATAGCACCTCCTCGAGTGGATTTAGCTACGCTAAATGTTAGTAAGAAAGGTCCGGTAGAAGTTGAGTAGTTGGAAGCTATTCGCGAGTTTAGGGCTGGTTTACTCGGAACGGGTCAAAAATAGAAATGATGACGAAAGTTCACACATAATAAATGGAGACCGGGCAGGGAGGTTTAGATGCGGCAGGCTGCGGACCGTGCATGCATAGCCCTGCCTGTGTCGGTTAAGGCCCGTCCATACTTGGGCCTGTAGGACAAGTTTGAGTTGTGTATCGGGCACATACTGGCTTTATGGGACCCCAGGAAACCGATGTACCTTGGGATATACACAGTGGAACTTTTCTATCTGCCTTAAGCTATCGCCGTCAGGGTAGCAGGAGGTAACTCGCTCAAGAACATACCACTGCGGGTATGTACCTTGAGTGAGCTTGCAGACTCGGGGCAGTTAGACTGCATCCAATTTGGAAGATCTTGGGAAAGATGGTCGCGTACAACGTCAGTCGAGGTTGCTGCCGGCAACTTGGAGTACGGGTGTACGTGTTGTGTAGTCTGGGCGTGTACTGATTCGAATCACCGTCTCTCACGGTTATATGACCATACTTGCCCACTGCGTCTTGACATAGTAACAACTGAACTGGTTTTCTTTTGAACTTGATAAGACTGTGATGTAACTTGTATTGCAACTATGATTGAATTAGAGATGGGCTCATTAAACTTTACTTTCACCTTGTGCAAGGAGCATCACAACAAAGCGTTTCTTGTTTGATTGTGGAGTTGCGGTTCTGTTCTGTTCAAGGTCTGTACAATGAGGCTTAAAATCTGAAAGTTATGGATCAATTTAGGCGATTCCTCTATGCAATTCTAGCTATCCTAATTGTAACCCGTCGTGCATGTAGAGTTTCTTGTTTAGGAGAGACGGATCAGTCATGCTGAGCCTATGTGCTCACGCTTGCTATATAAGTGGTTTTACAGGTTAACATCGATGCTAAGAAGAAGGTTGTCCGGTGAGACTCGAAGACTTCCGAGTCGTGTAACACATGGAGAACCCAGCCGCTGCTGTTGTCTTCATGTTGCTAGCGAGAGGAGTCCACGGGCTGGACTTCATCTCGAGTGCTCTTTAGTTATTCGACGTGAGTTGTTTATAGACATCCGCTGTAGTTACTTGATGTAAACTATTTACAAAAAAAAACTTGTAAGCTTCGGCTATTGTTTTATGTAATACTTTGTTCCTTATATGTGTGCTGTTAGGTGCCGCACAACACGGCACCACCCAATGCGATTCCCGGGCAAGTGCCACGTCCCCGTGACTGAACGGGCGGCGTCGGGGCCGTCTCACATTTGGACATCGCTGTGGCGCTCGCGTGGTCGCGCGCAATAACGGAGCTGCGGTGATTTGAATCGGTTAAAACACTAGTGAGGCTGACATGTGGGTCCCACTCCAGTTTTATCCTCTGAAATTGAATTTTCCCCACTGCTCTAAACAGTAGAGACCCAAATAACCTTGCTCATTTGAATTATCTACCCTCTGGCCATTTGAATTGGATAGAATTCAAATTGGGAAGTGTTTGAATAAATTTTCAGCACATATGCAGTTTGAAATTCAAATAAAATTTGAATTTGCTAAACATAGCTCATGTCAAGATCAACTCCAAATGGAGTGAAAATTGGTGTGTGAGCTCACAATAATGTGCTGAGTAAGAATATGCCTCCCACTTTTGAACTTATGGAATGGAAGTGGTTTGAATTAAAATTTGGGTTCAAACTCACCCCTTTCTAGTTATACCCAAAAATACCTCAAAAAGGTTCTGGATTTAATTGAATTTTGGCATGAACATTCCTAGCAAGGTGTTGGAGTTTTTCATATGCTCAGCCCCTAGATGATGCATGTGGGAAATGCCACTTTTGTATTTTGTGATTTTATTCTCTAATGAGCATGTTGATGGTGTTTACTTGCTCTTCAAATGTATTCATAAAGTTTCCTCAAATGAGGGTTGTGTGGTGTGATGAACACTTTGAATATGTTCCAAAAACATAGGCCCTTACACAAACTCGACGAGTAGAGAATGGCATGCTAATTTTCTTAGGATCTCGGTAGAATTCGAGTGGTTGGAATCTACTCGTGAGATATGTATTTATTCACACGGTATGGAAAGAGGTAGATAATGGCTTGAGATTGTGAAACTGAGACCCAGCAGGGGGGATAGGATGCAGTGAGCCATGCCGTGATAGACCTTTTGGTGTCGATTGAGGACCGAGCCGTGTGCGGCCCTGCTGGACAAGAATCGAACAGTACCAGATGCATACTGGCATATGGGAACCAGGAAACATATGTAATGTGTTAACCTGGGTACCAAGGATTACCCAACTGTTTTATAGGAGTGGGTTGAGGGTAGCAAGGTGTAAATCTGCCAGTGGGCACAGACACGCTCCACGCGGGGACCTCCTGCCCGTTACGGATGGACCGGTTCGGCATTTGGGTTGCCTTTGAAAGGTAGTTGTATACAACAGAATAGGAAGGTGTGAAGCACCACACTTCTGAAAGTGGGTGTATGTGACATGTTATCCGGGTGTCTCCTAATTGCAATCACCGTCCCTCGCAGTTATTTGAGTACCGCTTGTTCACTGCGCTGTGACGTAGTAAGAAGTGAAATAAGTCAACTAAAAATGCTGCATTGAATTATTAATGTCTTGAAACCTTGTATGCTGTAGTTGTAGAGCTAATTAAGTTTATCTTCTACTTTGGGCATCACCACATCGGAGGAAAGCGTTTCTTGTTTGATTGTGGACTTCCGATGTAAGGGCTGCCTAAGACTCATTAAATCTGCTGCTATAAAACTGAAAGTAAGGATTAACATGTAGGTGTGTCTTTATCGCAACATTCTTTTCCTATCTTAATAATCCATGCATGTAAAGTTCCATGACTAGGGTGTCGGTTAAGCCTTGCTGAGCCATCGTGCTCACGGTTGCAATATTTGAGCTGTGTGCAGGTGAGAGTTATGAGGAAGGTTCCGAGGACGAGGCGATGCCCCCGTCGGGGTACACGGCCGAGCTGGAGCCCTGCACGCCGCCGTGATCTCCGGTTCTATGCTGCTAGTGTGTAGCGTCCCCGGGCTGGACGGCTGCACTTTTGCTTAGTATGGATGAGATACTAGCTATGTATAGTGCTTCCGCTATATAATTATGTTTTGTAAAAAGACTTCCTCTGTTTTATGTCAAATAAAAGTTTTTATGTTGTTCATATTCTTTTCTTGTGTGCTGTTGGGTGCCGCATCGCATGGCACCACCCTTCGCGATCCTGTAGTGGGTGAACCACGGGGTGGTCCCCACAGGCGTGGTATCAGAGCCGCATTGGGAATAGCACGCTCGAAAAGAGCCTATTTTGAAAACTTAGAAGTAGTCGAGTGAGGATTAGTCACTATGCCCACATAAGGTCTATGATAATGGTAGATATTATGGTGGAAAAGCTAACTTATGTGTTATACATTCTGTAACGATGCTCCGACGTTAGGTAAGAGGTAAAGTACGCCACCGCAGGTGGATCAATTTCGGTAAGCTCACCATACGAGCAATAGTTTGGAATGGTTTACCGTGGCTTGGCACGGTAGTTAATATGAGTCTCTGAACCTCTCAATGGCTCTGAGAGAATATGAAAATGCTGATCTCCAGCGTGCTTTAGGCAAAAGTGAGAATACCGCATCGTGTGGTAAGCAACACAATAGTATGCAACTCTTGAACGTTCTATGTTCAAAGGGCCATACGCAGCGCTCACCATCGGCGTGCCTCAACGATCATGAGGCAGTAGGTGGTATGCGTTAGGTTGATAAAATTCCCAACCCTGACAATTCGTTCGCGCTCTACTCGGGTTCCTTGTCGTGTGGTATGAAAACACGACCATGTACCTTGAGACGTGGCTTGACTCAAGGACGATCCACATTGCAATGATACAGACTGTATGTTTTTACTATGATATGGAACTGCCTGAAATGTTAAAAACCTTTGTGTGCACCGTTATTGTGTGGTCTTCTGCAGGTACATTAACCACGTTAGCGCATGACATTTAGAAATCATTTGTGAGTGACGATCTTAGTTCCACCATTTGACACGTATATGCCGGAATACTGGCTTAGGATTTTTCTTTGGTGAGGAAACGTAGTACCGAGATTAGTACTAGTTGCATCAAAAGGATATTTTTAATGGAAATAGTCAAAATGAAGTTTAGGATTCCATTTAAGGGTTGTTGAACTCCCATATTGAACTAAGAGTCAATTGGGAGTATAGATTCAATCTCAAAGACTTAAGGACAACATCCCCTGTTTTTGGCAGAAACTTTGCTGAACTTAAACAGGGCATAACATATGATTGGTTGAACCAATGGAGGTGTGAGATACCATTATGGAAAGTTTTTAAAGTTCTCTACAACGTTTCTGTAGAGCTCCAGAATAAAATCTCCCTCCAAATGGAAGAAAATATCAGATGAGTAGGCACTGTCCACAAACAGGACAGACCAAAATGCCTCTGGAATTTTGTATTTCGACCACAACTTTCTGTAGAAAAATTTCTAAGGGTCAAGTGAGACATCATTGGAAAGTATAGGAAATGTGCTACAACGTTTTAGTTCAGTGTTTTCCTATATTTAGGGCAGAATATGATGGAATTTTGTAAACAAAACAGCCACATGCAAAAGTGGTGCTGTCAAAATTTCTGAGAAAATTCTGTCAATTTGTAGGAATAATAACTCATAAACTAAGAAGGCTATGGAGGCAAATAAATACAATCTGCATTACTTTTTGAGTCTACTACAATTTTGTTGTTGAACGCTAGTCCAGATTGTTCCTCCAAAGTGGTGAAAACAGTTAAATTGTCCAGACTGGTCAGCTGGACCAGAAGCTGGACAGAGAACACCATGTTGAGGTTTTTCAACCAAAACATTTAGTTTTACATTTCGACATCCAGCGGCTGTTGTAAAACAGCGAGTTGGAATCGAATAGTTTATGCATTCAATATATCATTTCGAGCGAGGACATGTTAGGGTCCAGTACAATAGAGAGAATTTACGCAGACTAACACACTTAACATCTCGTGGCGACCCACGATGGTCGAAATGAACTTTTAATCCATAAAGTTCATTACTTTGGAACTCGATCGTGTGACATGGTCCAGGGATGTATATGTTGTATAAAGTTATACTTTATCCATATGTGTGATTGTTATGCGTATCATGTATTCCATTCTCGCACTACTATTGTATAAACTGGATGAAATAAACCAACATGTGCTGATCGTTTGAATGGTATGAATGCAGAATGGTGCGTACACATTCAACGCAAGAGGAGGGAGGTCCGAGTCAGGTTTGTGGTGATGAGTCTCCACCTCCGGAGCAAACCACAACGCAGCAGCAACCACCACCTCCACCGCCAGAACTTCCAAGAAATCTTGCGGAGGTTCTCGCCGCAGTGCTCAGCTCGCGCGACGAGCAAGCCGAGTTGCTGCGGATGATGGTGCAGCAGAATGCATCCCGTCCAGGAGGACGCCAAGACAATGGGCAACGCCAACAATGTTCATATTAAGATTTCTGGCGACCCATCCACCGGTCTTTACGGAGGCCAAAGAGCCTTTGGAGGCGGACAGCTTCATCCGCACTCTTGAGGCGAAGTTTGGTTTACTACGGTGCACCGAACATCAGAAGGCGCTTTACGCAGCGCAACAGCTTCAAGGAGAAGCCGGTACATGGCGGGTGAACTACACCGCCTCCTTACCGGCTGGCCATGCCGTCACATGGACGGAGTTCTGGGAGGCGTTCCGCGCTTATCATATACCTTCCGGTGTTATGGAGAGGAAGCTCCAGGAGTTCCTGGCGCTGAAACAAGGCGAGAGGAGTGCTCATGAGTACTCCAGGTCATTCAACCGGCTAGCGCAGTATGTGCCAGGATTTGTAGGAACGGAGGAAGATAAGCGAAACGCATTCTTCCGGGGCCTGAATTATAAAACGAAGGTCTATCTCGCCCAAAGCAATCACGGCACATTCAACGATCTTGTTAATGCCACGATTTTACAAGAAAATGCTCAGCGCGAGCGCGTTTCTGATAAGAGGAAACGCAGCGCGCTGACAAGAAGCAGTGGTGGGGCGCCACAAAAATACCGCGTGGTGTATCGCTCACCATCCGGTCAGAGATGGCGGCCACCGTCGCGACCGCCTCAGTTTCGCGGTCGACAATATAATGCGCTAAGATTCCAACCATCGTATCCACCACCGCAACATAAGCAGCAAAGGATGGTCCCGCATGCGCCTCAGTTTCAACCGCGTGCACCGGGATTCCGTCCTCAAGTCGGAGAGACCCCGACACCTTACACGTGCTTCACGTGTGGCCGTGTCGGGCATATTACGAGGGACTGCCCCGAGCAGCGACAGGGCAGGGGTGCAGCACCGTATCAGGGTGCTAATCAGCCCCGCAATCAGCCTAAGAAACCAGTACAGAAACCCGGCAACGTCCACCAATTAGCCATCGAAGACGTGCCGGAAGGCGAACCCGTCCTCGCGGGTACATTTTCTTATTTAGATCATCCCGTAGTCATACTTTTTGATTCCGGTGCCACCCATAATTTCATAAGTCAATCTTATGTTATTAAGGATCAATTGCCTATCATTCCCACAAATAGTTCTGTGGCGGACCGGGATCTGCCCATCCAGGATCGCAGATGGTGGTGCCGCGCGATGAGACACCCGAAAGCACACGTCAAAAGAACACATTATATTACATGGGAAAACAACTGAACTGTACAAAGTAGTACACTACTCAGTTACAAAATATTGTTTATAATACACAGCGGAAGTCTAAACTATACAACTCACGCCCGCCTATCTAGCAAAAGTCGGTTGCCCAGCCCTAGGGCAACCCACACTAGCTGCACGTTTCAGCTCAGCGCGGCGTGTACGGCTCCCACTCAGCCGTAGTCCCCGACGGAGGGTAAACCTCGGTGGACTCGTACTCCGAGTCCGTGGGTTGTTCCTCACCTGAAAAACACTTAAGCAGCAACCGTGAGCACGATGGCTCAACAAGGCTTAACCGACTCACCTAAGCATGAAACTCTACATGAGGTGTACAATGACATAGGGTAGTAATATTGCAGCAAATGGACACGCCTACAAGTGCATCCTTAGTTCATCTTTTAGCAACAAGTTAACAGTTTGGAAATATGAAATTTAGTAAGCAATATTTGGTGGCACACATGTAGCAATACAATTATATCATAACAGCAAGATTGAATCATAACATTTCATACATTAGTCTACGTTATGACGCAGTGAACAAGCAGTACTCGTCACCGCGAGGGACGGCGAATCGACTCGATATACACCTGCAGGGAAACCCAAAGAGCACGTCACGTACGCCCACCCGTGGAGCTGCACAGCACGCTCACTCGATGTCGTACGGGACAACCTTTCACCCAACAGCCCAAACGTCGAACCGGTCGCACTGAAACGAGCAGGAGGTTCCCCACACGGAGCATCTCTCTATGCCCGTTGGCAGATTTCCACCTTGCTGCCCTCAACCTACACCTATAAATCGGTGTGCTATGCCTCGACGCCCAGAGGTTTAGGCTACATCGGTTTATCAGGGCCCATATATCCGATATGCCTTTGGTACGTTCAATACTTGTTCAGCAGGGCCGCACACGGATCGGTCCTCAATCGACACGGGCAGGGCTGCGCACACAAGACTTCCTCTTGCTGCGCCCTAGCCCCTGCCTAGTCTCATTTTTCTTACTAAAGTGATCTCACATCACTCAACCGAACCCGTGTGTCCCAAGCCTATCTCGCGAGTAGATTCCAACTACTCGACTTGTACCAAAGTCCTATGAATTATTAAGCATAGCTTATCTACTCGAGATCTTAGACACTACCCTCACTCATATGGACAACTTCTGGTCATGCAAGTAGGGTTCCATTCATCCTACACCTAATGCACATTTAAACTTCATACTAGACATGTGAACAAAGTAAAACTTTTATAAAAGGGCTTGATGCAAACCGGGGCTTGCCTTGTTGCTTCTGGTCAGGGGTTAGTTCCTCTTCTGGAAGCAGGAAGTCGAGTACCTCCGGAGCCTCCTCGCCTTCAGCGACTACACGTTAATACAAGACTACATGTTAATGAATATGCACATGAGGTTATGGTAATACTTCTGCTATTAGTTCTGATAACCAGTCTCTAACAACTGGAACTCTGTTTAAGAATTTAAAAATGAACTGGGTGTTGGTGTTTCGGGCTTTGACCTAAGCACATGGTTAAGCGCTAAGTGGTTTTCCCCCTTTTCCATATTAATCCCTCAAGTGGTTAAACAGGACAGGGGTGATCCAGAGCTCTAATGGAGCTGAGAATTTTTGTGTGAGTTCCTTGTCCCAACAACACCCTCTGGACCAAACATTAGTACTTTTCATTGATTGGTTTGCTCAGAATAATTCTCTTAGCAAATAAGTAAAGAAGAATTAATTCTGAGCTAACACCCTTGTTCATGCCCAACTTAATGAATTAAAATTTCAATTATAGCTCATAGAGTTTGCATGAATTTTCCTAGCATTTTTGGAGCTAAGATTTGCCCAGAACTGAATTTCCAAGTTTTGGAAATTCTCTGAAAAGGTTTCTGTATTCAAATGAACACAGCACCTTCAAAATTTTAATTGCTCTGATCAAATCAACTCCAAATGGTCTGAAACTTTTACAGGGGTTCACTAACATCCTAAGGAACATTCTGGCAGAATTTAGTGATTTTTGGATTAACCAAACTCCTTCTAAAATTCTTTTGCTGAAAAGCTTTAAAGAATTTTCCAGAATTAATTAATGGGTTTCGTACAAATTGGGTTGTATATTTGGACAGAGCTAGGCAAGATGAATCCAACCCAATTTGAATCACCAAATTTGGAGCTTCATAGCGAAAGTGATGGGATTCTAAAGTTTGAACTAAATTTGGAAATTCCAAAAATGTTTAAATCCTGCGGATGGGTCCATCGCACACGTGTCGACCGCTGGAGCCGAGCCACATGGGGCCACAGACTCCTCCCCGTGCAGCCGCACTGGATCCAGGACCACAGAAAATCCCGCACGTTACTTCCAGCCGCTGCCGAGTGGGGCCTCCCCCCTTCGTCTTCCTCCAGCCACCGGCGTGACCCCGCCGCCGAGCTCGCCGGAGCTCTCGCCGGAGAGGGGTTCCGGCCCTTGGCACTTGCTGATTCTCGCGGCCTGTGCCTATCTCGGCCTGGGGAACACAGTGGTGCCCTCACCAGAGCTTGACAACAGCCGGAAAAGTGCTCCCGCCGGCAACAGCGGCCGGGCGCTCACCTGCGACGTCGAACTCGGCACCCCCTGCATCTTTTTCGATGCGGTTTGCTCGGGGAGCTCCGCTGTCACCCGCTGATCACGGATATGGGCGCCGATCTCCGTGAAAACGGCTGCAACTATGACCTCACCGGTGACCTAGACCAGAAATCGGCGCCGATGCAAAAAGCTCGAAGAACATCGCCCATACTCGATGGTTTCTGATCTCAGAGACGCGTGGGCGAGTCTAGATCATGTCTTTAGCTCAGTCTAAGGAGTGGTGACTTACTTGCTACGAATTTCCGGATTTCACATGGTTCGGTTCTAAACTCTCCGATGCGCTAATCCCCCAAATTCTTTGTTGACCGTGCGAGAGAGAGGGCGAGGTCCAATGATATCCTAAACGGTAAACGGTAGACAGTCGGTGGAGGTCTGTTTACGTTTAGCCTGTCTAAATGGTGTTTAAACGGTGTTTAGACAAATTAAACGGTTTATACTGCAGCTACACTGTTGCAGCAAGTAAAATATATTACTTTAATATATAAGCCCCGTCTTCACAACTAAAGTACATAACTTGCAATAAATCACATGAAGGTTATTTAGATAAATTAGAACCCTATACTCTTATTGAGTTTCAGCTGCCCTGCAACTCTCAAACATGAAAATCTAGCAAGTTATAAAATAAAAAACTAATAAAAGATGCAACTCACATGTGCCATATGTATACTCTATGTTCCTGATATGAGAAAGCACGTGGGGAGACTGAGCTGCGTGTGCCGCGCAGGGACTCAGGTGCACGGGTTCGGAGTATTTGGCAGGGAGATGGTGGGAGAGGGCGATCAAGCTGCGCGTGGGCGGTGGCTGATGGCGGGCTACTTCGGTTGCCAGCCAAGAGGGCAGGGGCATACCTGGTGGCAGCGGATCGCGGCAGATCAAATACTACAACAGACCCATGTCGGCGTAATCAATAGGAGTCTTCGACCGCGTGCAGCTTAATGGGCTAAAAAACCTGGTTCTAACATTTTCACTTCACCTAAACGGGTCAAAACGCGTTTAAACACGAATAGAAACCATTTTGTTTAATCCGTTTACACTGTTTAAACGGCCGTTGACCCATTTAAACGGGTCAACCGTTTAAATGTCCGTTTAGGGCCTAAACTACACAGTAAGTGTCTGTTTACCGTTTAAACATGTTTAAACGGCCGTTTAATACCGTTTAGGATAACACTGGCGAGGTCAGTAGGGCTGTGATCAGTACCTCGGGGCAGACCTTTCTTGTGTAGCTCGTTGGGCCCGAGAACGCCTGTGCTGGCCGGGCGCCGGTGATCAGCGAGGTCGGCCGGGCGGAAGGCTTCGATCGTCCGAGGAAGAAAAGGGGAGTGCGAGGACTGCACGTGGTCGCGGGTAACTCGATCCCGGCGTCGCCTCTGTGTCCTTAGCCGCTCCCCCGAGCAGGAGGTGGCACCGATTGAGTCGGTCGACCGCCGGTATCGTGCTGGCGCGCGCGCAAGGCTTCGGCCGAGGAAAAAATGCACCCGAGGAAACATCAGTCTGAAGTCTGCTGACATGTGGGCCTCCCCTCTTATTCTTTTGTTTTTCCAATTTTCTGAATTCTGTTGTTCCAAAATATCCTCAGCTACTCACAATTTAATGTGAGACTTAGCCCCCAAGTTTTTGTTTGAATTCGAGTTCTCCCATTTGAATTTTTGTTTGGCTGAATTTGCCTCCTGTTTGAACTGAAATTCAAATTCAGTTTTTGAATTCTTGCGAATTTAGCCCTTGACAAAATGAACTCCAATGGGGGTGAAAATTGGTAGGCTAACTCAGAAAAATGTGCTGAGTTTGAATATGAAGCTAACTTTTGAATTTGAGTGATGAAAGTTGCTGCAATTTGAATTTACATTCAAAATAGCCTCTTTTTCAAATACCTCCAAAATTGCCTCAAAAAGTGTTGGATTTACATAAAATTTGGCTTAAACCTTCCCAAGACCTTTCAAGTCCTAGGGGTGAGCTCAACCTCTCATGTTCATGTGTAAAATTCCCACTTTGTGAAAGTGTAGGCTTTCCCCTCTAATCACTCTTTTGATGGAGGTTACTTGTTCTTCACAATATTTCCTAAGATATCCACAAGAAAAGCTGTGGTGTTGTGAGGTGAAGAAAAAATTTTGCAAGTCCCTTTTCTTGGGCTTTTACATCCCTCTCCCCTTAAAAGAATCTCGTCCCGAGATTATAAAAGGAAAGATAGCGATGTAGTAGGGACTTACCCGTGTTGAGAAGCCATGAACTCCTGGTAATTTGAGCGAAGGAATTCCTCGCTCTCCCACGTCGCTTCTTCGGCGGTGTGGTTGCTCCAGAGTATTTTGTAGAACCACAACGTTCTGCTACGCGTGGTCATGACCTTCTCATCAAGAATTGCCACCGGATACTCATCATATGTCAAATCAGGTTTCAACTCACCGATGTCTTCAGTAGGAACAGCAGCTGTATGCTTTAAACATTTTCACAGTTGCTTTAAGCAAGGGATGCCGGTAAATCCAATGGATACACCGCTGGTCCACACTTCAAGGTGATAGCATAGGGTCCAATGAAACGGGGAGCGAGCTTCCCCTTCACACCGAACCGGTGCACGCCCTTCATCGGAGACAGGCGGAGGTACACGTGTTCACCAACGTCGAAGTGCAACGATCTACGCCTCTTATCAGCGTAGCTCTTCTGCCGGGATTGAGCGACCTTCAAGTTAGCTTGAATCGCCCGAACGCGCTCTTCGGCGTCGTTCACCACATCAACCCAGAATGTGACCCTTTCACCGGTCTCGCACCAGTTTAATGGGGTGCGGCATTTGCGACCGTAGAGAGCTTCGTAGGGTGCCATCTTGATACTCGCCTGATAGCCGTTGTTGTAGGAGAATTACGCCACCGGTAGGTGATCATCCCAGTTCCTACCGTGGTGGATGGCACATGCTCTCAACATGTCTTCCAATACTTGGTTCACCGTCTCTGTTTGGCCATCTGTCTGAGGGTGGTAGGCGGAGCTCCTGATCAGCTTAGTACCCAATGCAGCGTGTAGCTGCTCCCAAAAGCGATATACAAATAATGCACCTCGATCCAATACAATGGTCTTGGGTACCCCATATAAGCACAGAATCTTCGCTATGTAGAGCTCCGCATATTTGCCGGCATTGTATCGTGTATTCACCGGGATGAAGTGAGCCGTCTTGGTTAACCGATCGATGATTACCCAAATGGAATCATGTTTGTTGGCAGTTAGGGGTAATTCTACAATGAAATCCTTGCTCACATCTTCCCATTTCCATGCCGGGATCTTCAGGGGTTGTAGCAGCCCAGATTTCTTCATGTGATCAGCTTTCACTCGTCTACACGTATCGCACTGGGATACGTACTTCGCTACCTCCCGCTTCATCCGTGTCCACCAAAATTTCTTTTACAAATCATGGTACATCTTGTTGCTGCCCGGATGAATGGAGTATTTAGACAAGTGAGCTTCATCGAGGATCTTTTTCCTCAACTCCATATCCCGGGGTACGACTATGCGGTCATTGAACCATAGCGTCCCCTCATCATCCTTCTAGAAACATTTGATCTCCCCATTGTCTATCCGTCTCCGGAGATGTGCCATGCCTTTATCAGTCTTCCGAGCTGTCATGATGTCGTCCCTAATAGTAGGGATGAGGGCAAGGTTGTACAGCGACCCATAAGGAACCAAGTATAAACTTGGCTCTTCCTCCTCCACCGGTGTAATGGTGAGGTGATGGACATGTGACTTCCGACTCAGCGCGTCGGCAACTACATTCGCCTTGCCGGGGTGGTAGTGAATCACAATTTCATAATCTTTGATCAATTCTAACCACCTCCGTTGCCTCATGTTCAGCTCCTTCTGGGTGAAATATATTTTAAGCTCTTGTGGTCGGTGTAGAGATGCACCAGGCTCCCCAGGAGATAGTGCCTCCACATTTTTAGCGCCAACACCACTGCAGCAAGCTCAAGATCATGAGTCGGGTAGTGCTGCTCATGGTTTTAAAGTTGGCGTGAGCCATAAGCGACCACACGTCCTTCCTGCATCAACACGCAGCCGAGCCCAATACCGGACGCGTCACAGTACACGTCGAAGGGCTTTGTTGTATCCGGCTGAGCTAAGACCGGGCTGTTGTGAGATGCTTCACCACTGCTTGGAACGCTCCTTCACACGCCGTGTTCCAAACATATTTTGTTCCCTTCTTCAGCAATTCCGTCATTGGCTTAGCGAGCTTGGAGAAACTTGGAATAAATCTCCGGTAGTATCCCGCTAACCCAAGGAAGCTTCTGACTTCGTGGACTGAAGTGGGAGCTTTCCATTTCAGCACTTGCTCTATTTTGCTTGGGTCAACCGCAATGCCTTCCGCTGAGATGATATGTCCCAAGAATGGCACTTGGCTGATCCAAAACTCGCATTTTCTGAACTTGGCGTAGAGCTTGTGGTCTCGCAATCGTTGAAGAACGACTCCCAAGTGTTCGGCATGTTCCGCTTCTGTCTTGGAGTAAACCAAGATATCGTCGATGAACACTACCACGAACTTGTCCAGCTCCGGCATGAACACTGAGTTCATGAGATACATGAAATGAGCTGGAGCGTTTGTGAGACCAAAAGACATGACGAGATATTCATATAATACGTATCTCATCGAGAAGGCCGTCTTCGGGTTATCCTCCGCCCGGATCTTGATCTGGTGATATCCAGAGCGAAGGTCCATCTTGGAGAACACACTTGCCCCCACAAGTTCATCAAACAAAATGTCAATACGGGGCAGGGGGTACTTATTCTTGATGGTGACGGCGTTGAGCGGCCGGTAGTCCACACACAGCCTCAAGGTTTCATCCTTTTTCTTCACAAATATTGCCGAGCATCCCCAAGGCGAGGAACTCGGCCTAATGAAACCCTTGCTCAACAGATCATTGAGCTGTTCTTTCAGTTCAGCCAGCTCATTTGGAGCCATTTTGTATGGCCTCCGTGATATGGTCATAGTCCCGGGTGCAAGTTCAATCTTGAACTCGACATCCCGCTCAGGTGGCATGCCCGGAAGATCATCCGGGAACACGTCAGGATACTCCCGGACTACGGGGATGTCCTCTAACTTGAGAGCTTCAGCATTATTAATTGCTAAAACTTCCCGGACTGGAGTGTCTAACACCATGGAATGCGGACGGTGGAATGGAGAGTTTAAATGAACTGTCCGTGTCCGAGTCTCTAGGACATCACCATGGTATTGTAGCCATGACATCCCTAAGATTGCATCAATCTTTTGCCCCATAAGGATTATCAAGGTGGTGGGATATAGTTTCCCACCTAAGCACAGAGGTGCCTTTGGGATCATCATATTTGCTGAGATCTTCCCTCCCGGTGAGCAGATCATATAGGTGCAGTCGGTTGGGAAGACTTGCATTTGATGCTTAGCCACATAGGATGCACTTATAAAGCTGTGGGTTGCACCAGAATCAAACAATATGACGATGGCTTGATTGTTGAGAGTAAACGTACCCGCCAGCACGTTGTCTCCCTCTGGGGCGTCCTCATTGTCGAGGTTGCGGACGCCACCAGTCCGCTGACCAACCTTCTTGACCGGAGGTCGGCCTCGAGCACCGCCCTGGAACTGGGCTTGCCCGCTGCTCTGCTGCCGCTGGGGACAGTCCTTCGCGAAGTGGCCCGCCTGGCCACACGTGAAGCTGGTGAAACGGGGCGGTCCCCCGCTGATCGGTGGACGGAAACCCGGGGCGCGTTGTGGCGGTGGAAACACCCGGGGTGCCGTCTGCTGCTGCTGTCTTGGTGGTGGCATCGGCGGACGGAACGGAGGTGCCTGGAAGGGACGTCCCCCGAACCGTTGAGGTCGCGCCGGTGGATGCCACTGTTGCCCGGATGGTGTCCGATACACCATACGGTACTTCTGAGGAGCGCCACCACCACTGCTGGGCGGAGCGCTGTGCTTCCTCTGCTCAGCTGCCAACTCCCGCTGAGCGTCTTCTTGCATAATCGCGGCATTGTCTAAGTCGTTGAAGGTGCCGCGATTCCACTGAACGAGGTGCGTCTTCATTTCAGGGTGTAACCCCCGATAGAAGTGTTCCCGCTTCTTCTCCTCAGTGGAGATATAGTCTGACGCGTATTACGCCAGATGGTTGAAGGCACGGGAGTAGTCATGGGCACTCCTCCTGCCCTGCTTGAGTTCCAAAAATTCTTGGAACTTCCTCTTCATGATCCTGGGAGGGATATGATAGGCGCGGAACGCTTCCCGGAATTCCTCCCATTCCACGGTATGGCCAGCCGGACGTGAGGCGACATAGTTCGCCCACCACGCGCCAGCGGCACCGTGAAGCTGCTGCGCTGCGAACAGAGTCTTCTGCCGCTCCGTACATTGGAGCAGCCCGAACTTAGACTCGATGGTCCGCAGCCAGTTGTCCGCCTCCAGTGGTTCTTCAGCTTCGGTGAACACTGGAGGGTGCGTACTCATGAAATCCGAGTATGACACTTCACGGGGCTCACGAGGCCCTCTGTTTTGATGCCCCCACCCGCCTGGGACGTATTCTGCACGATCGTGCCGAGCAGGTCGGTCTGCTCCTCACGACCACCCACCAGTGCCGCAATCACATCCGCTGGAGTAAGCGGAGGCGGCGGTGGTGGCTGCTGCTGCGGGGTGCTGTCGTGGGCCGGTGGCTGGGAGTCATCACCTCCCTGTTGGCTAGAGCCACCAACCTCGTGCATGGTCCTAGTGCGAACCATCTGCAACCATACGACAATAACCATCAGTCCCACAACATATTTCAATGCAGTCAAATGAAATAGGTGTAAAACATAATGACAATGAAACATGCGATACATCTCGTATGTAGATAATGTAATAACTTTGCACAAGCTACACCATCACCAGACCAATCACAAGCTAGTTCAATCCAACTGGATGAACCTCCTCTTTGGAAGCTCACCTCAACTAGGTTTGGTCACTACGAGACATTACTATCGCTTTGTCATCACGTAAACCACCCTTTTATCTTCAATACGACACAAACATGGTCTCTAGTAAAAGAAACTTGAGTGAGACCTATACTCAAATATTTCACTAGTTGAAGATAACCTCTCATGAGTATGTTCCACCCCATTGGGAGTACTCAAACCCCCCTCTAGGGTACAACAATCTCTCAAATGAGTTCAACTGTCATTCCTCTTTCAGAATGACCAGTTTCTTAATATCCCAGATTTTGTTCTGGTTATGGGCATTTTCATGACTCAGGCTGAATACCAAAGTTAAAGTTAACTTCAGTATATTTCCAACGAGTACTTATCTGCTCTCAGATCAGCTCTGGTTAAAAAGTTATGGCCATTCAAAGTCAGCAGAATTTCTGGAAGAATTTTAACAGCACCTCCATTGGAAAGTTGCTGTTTTCAACTCTGATTTCCACTGAATTCTGTGCTGAAATTTCAGAAACTTTGAATTGCAAAGATGTAACACATCTTCTAACCTTTCTAGGGATGTATCATATGAAAATTCTACATTTTTCTACTGGGAGTTAGATTTGAAAAACATAACAGTCCAGAGAGTGTTTAACTCTGTCCTGACCCTGGACAGTATACATTTCTCTGGGAGATAAGCCATCTTAAGGTGTGTTTCAGCTCCGGAAGGCTACAACAAAGTTGTAGAGTACTTAAATAGCTTTCCAGAACTATATACTACACCTCCCTGGGCAAAAAGAACTGTGAGTTATGCTCTGTTGAAGATCAGCAACCTTGCTGCCCAAAACAGAGCACTCTGTTTTTCAGTCTTCTTGGAACTACACTTATCACTATCCAATTTGTCTACCAAACCAGGGTCCTAAATGTTGACCCTAATGATTTTAATTCCTTGTTATCATTATTTTTACGCATATGCCTACAATATCTCGGTACTACGTTCCTCACAAAAGAAAATCCTAACCGGATTATACCGACATATACGTCTCAAGTGTGGCACTAAATGGTCTCTCGCACACGTTTTCTACACGGATACATACGTGGTTAGTACCTGCAGAAAACCACACAATAATGATGCACACAAGGGTTTTCCATTTCAGGCAGGACCATATTTAAAAGTAAATACAAACGCCGGTATCATTGTCATACGGCCGTCCTTGAGTTAGGTCACGTCTCAAGGTACGTGATCGTGTTTCAACACCACACGACGGGGAACCCGAGTATGTCATGAACGGGTCGTCACGGTTGGGAATGTTATCGACCCAACATATATCACCTACTGCCCGGCAGGGCACGCCGATGGCAAGCGCTGCGTATGTCCTCCTGGGCTATTTCCAGACGAACACACTCTCGCGTTACTGACCACGCGATGGGGTCTCCACTTACTTGCCTCATGCACGCTAGGGATCAGCGTTTCATATGAACTCAGTAACATGAAGAGTCCAAGAGTTTCATATTGACGTCTCACACCAAGCTGTGAGATAAATCCCTGAACCACATTCCTCGTCAGGGGAGCTAACCGAAATTGAACCGCTTTCGGTGGCATTCCTTAACATTCTTTCCAGAGCGTAGGTGCGTCGTTACATAATTAAATTCAAAATTATAACACATAGGTTAGTCTTTGCCACTTTAAGTAACTATGCTAATATAGTCCTTACTTGGGCAAACTACCGATTCCTCACCGTAAACCTAAGTTCTTCCCGTAATACAGTCCTTAAGTACTGTGCTATCCCCAATGCAGCTCTGATACCAGGCTGTGATGGACCGGGATCCGCCCATCCAGGATCGCAGAGGGTGGTGCCGCGCGGTGCGACACCCGACAGCACACGTCATAAGAACACAATATATTACATGGGAAAACAACTGAACTGTACAAAGTAGTACACTAGTCAGTTACAAACTATTGTTTATAATACACAATGGAAGTCTAAACTATACAACTCACGCCCGCCTATCTAGCAAAAGTCGGTTGCCCAGCCCTAGGGCAACCCACACTAGCTGCACGTCTCAGCTCAGCGTGGCGTGTACGGCTCCCACTCAGCCGTAGTCCCGGACGGAGGGTAAACCTCGCCGGTGGACTCGTACTCCAAGTCCGTGGGTGGCTCCTCACCTGAAAAACACTTAAGCAGCAACAGTGAGCACGATGGCTCAACAAGGCTTAACCGACTCACCTAAGCATGAAACTCTACATGAGGTGTCCAATGACATAGGGTAGTAATATTACAGCAAATGGACACGCCTACAAGTGCATCCTTAGTTCATCTTTTAGCAACAAGTTAACAGTTCGGAAATCTGAAATTTAGTAAGCAATATTTGGTGGCACACTTGTAGCAATACAATAATATCATAACAGCAAGATTGAATCATAACATTTCGTACATTAGTCTACGTTACGACGCAGTGAACAAGCGGTACTCGTCACCGCGAGGGATGGCGAATCGACTCGATATACACCTGCAGGGAAACCCAAAGAGCACGTCACGTACGCCCACCCGTGGAGCTGCACAGCACGCTCACTCGATGTCATACGGGACAACCTTTCACCCAACAGCCCAAACGTCGAACCGGTCGCACCGAAACGAGCAGGAGGTTCCCCACACGGAGTATCTCTCTATGCCCGTTGGCAGATTTCCACCTTGCTGCCCTCAACCTACACCTATAAATCGGTGTGCTATGCCTCGACGCCCGGAGGTTTAGGCTACATCGGTTTATCGGGGCCCATATATTCGATATGCCTTCGGAACATTCAATACTTGTTCAGCAGGGCCGCACACGGATCAGTCCTCAATCGACACGGGCAGGGCTGCGCACACAAGACTTCCTCTTGCTGCGCCCTAGCCCCTGCCTAGTCTTATTTTCCTTACTAAAGTGATCTCACATCACTCAACCGAACCCGTGTGTCCCAAGCCTATCTCGCGAGTAGATTCCAACTACTCGACTTGTACCGAAGTCCTATTAATTATTAAACATAGCCTATCTACTCGAGATCTTAGACACTACCCTCACTCATATGGACAACTTCTGGTCATGCAAGTGGGGTTCCATTCATCCTACACCTAATGCACATTTAAACTTCATACTAGACATGTGAACAAAGTAAAACTTTTATAAAAGGGCTTAATGCAAACCGGGGCTTGCCTTGTTGCTGCTGGTCAGGGTTTAGTTCCTCTTCTGGAAGCAGGAAGTCGAATACCTCCGGAGCGTCCTCGCCTTCAGCGACTACACGTTAATACAAGACTACATGTTAATGAATATGCACATGAGGTTATGGTAATACTTCTTCTATTAGTTCTGATAACCAGTCTCTAACAACTTGAACTCTGTTTAAGAATTTAAAAATGAACTGAGTGTTGGTGGTTTGGGCTTAGACCTAAGCACATGGTTAAGCGCTAAGTGGTTTTCCCCCTTTTCCATATTAATCCCTCAAGTGGTTAAACAGGACAGGGGTGATCCAGAGCTCTAATGGAGCTGAGAATTTTTGTGTGAGTTCCTTGTCCCAAGAACACCCTCTGGACCAAACATTAGTACTTTTCATTGAGTGGCTTGCTCAGAATAATTCTCTTAGCAAATAAGTAAAGAAGAATTAATTCTGAGGTAACACCCTTGTTCATGCCCAACTTAATGAACTAAAATTTCAATTATATCTCATAGAGTTTGCATGAATTTTCCTAGCATTTTTGGAGCTAAGATTTGCCCAGAACTGAATTTCCAAGTTTTGGAAATTCTCTGAAAATGTTTCTGTATTCAAATGAACACAGCACCTTCAAATTTGGATTGCTCTGATCAAATCAACTCCAAATGGTCTGAAACTTTTACAGGTGTTCACTAACATCCTAAGGAAAAGTCTGGAAGAATTTGGGGATTTTTGGATGAACCAAACTCCCTCTAAAATTGTTTTGCTGAAAAGCTTTAAAGAATTTTCCAGAATTAATTAATGGGTTTCATACAAATTGGGTTGTATATTTTGACAGAGCTAGGCATGATGAATCCAACCCAATTTGAATCACCAAATTTGGAGCTTCCTAGCGAAAGTGATGGGGTTCTAAAGTTTGAACTAAATCTGGAAATTCCAAAAATGTTTAAATCCTGCGGGTAGGTCCATCGCACACGTGTCGACCGCTGGAGCCGAGCCACACGGGGCCACAGACTCCTCCCCGCGCAGCCGCACTGGATCCTGTACCACAGAAAATCCCGCACGTTACTTCCAGCCGCTGCCAAGTGGGGCCTCCCCCCCTTCGTCTTCCTCCAGCCACCCGCGTGACCCCGCCGCCGAGCTCGCCGGAGCTCTCGCCGGAGAGGGGTTCCGGTCCTCGGCACTTGCTGATTCTCGCCGCCTGTGCCTATCTCGGCCTGGGGAACACGGTGGTGCCCTCACCAGAGCTTGACAACAGCCAGAACAGTGCTCCCGCCGGCAACAGCGGCCGGGAGCTCACCGGCGACGTCGAACTCGGCACCCCCTGCATCTTTTTCGATGCGGTTTGCTTGGGGAGCTTCGCTGTCACCCGCTGAACAAGGATATGGGCACTAATCTCCGTGAAAACGGCTGCAACTATGACCTCACCGGTGACCTAGACCAGAAATCGGCGCCGATGCAAAAAGCTCGAAGAACATCGCCCATACTCTATGAAACTCGATGGTTTCTGATCTCAGAGACGTGTGGGCGAGTCTAGATCACGTCTTTATCTTGGTCTAAGGAGTGGTGGCTTACTTGCTACGAATTTCCAGATTTCTCATGGTTCGGTTCTAAACACTCCGATGCGCTAATCCCCCAAATTCTTTGTTGACCGTGCGAGAGAAAGGGCGAGGTCAGTAGGGCTGTGATCAGTACCTCGGGGCGGACCTTTCTTGTGTAGCTCGTCAGGCCCAAGAACGCCTGCGCTGGCCGGGCGCCAGTGATCAGCGAGGTCGGCCGGGCGGAAGCCTTCAATCGTGCGAGGAAGAAAAGGGGAGTGCGAGGACTGCACGTGGTCACGGGTAACTCGATCCCGGCGTCGCCTCTGTGCCCTTAGCCGCTCCACCGAGCAGGAGGTGGCACCGATTGAGTCGGTCTGCCGCCGGGCAATCATGCTGGCGTGCGCAAGGCTTCGGCCGAGGAAAAAATGCACCCGAGGAAACTTCAGTCTGAAGTCTGCTGACATGTGGCCTCCCCTCTTATTCTTTTGTTTTTTCCAATTTTCTGAATTCTGTTGTGCCAAAATATCCTCAGCTACTCACAATTTAATGTGGGACTTAGCCCCCAAGTTTTTGTTTGAATTCGAGTTCTCCCATTTGAATTTTTGTTTGGCTGAATTTGCCTCCTGTTTGAACTGAAATTCAAATTCAGTTTTTGAATTCTTGCAAATTTAGCCCTTGACAAAATGAACTCCAATGGGGGTGAAAATTGGTAGGTTAACTCAGAAAAATGTGCTGAGTTTGAATATGAAGCTAACTTTTGAATTTGAGTGATGAAAGTTGCTGCAATTTGAATTTACATTCAGATTGGCCTCTTTTTCAAATACCTCCAAAAGTGCCTCAAAAAGTGTTGCATTTACATGAAATTTGGCCTAAACCTTCCCAAGACTTTTCAAGTCCTAGGGATGAGCTCAACCTCTCATGTTCATGTGTAAAATTCCCACTTTGTGAAAGTGTAGGCTTTCCCCTCTAATCACTCTTTTGATGGAGGTTACATGCTCTTCACAATATTTCCTAAGATATCCACAAGAAAAGCTGTGGTGTTGTGAGGTGAAGAAAATTTTTTGCAAGTCCCTTTTCTTGGGCTTTTACATGTTCATACTTGATATGCTCTCCGGATGGGAAAATAACAGCTGATAGGATGGTCTATAGAGCACCATTACAATTGGGTGGGAATCTATACCCGACTTCTGTAGTTATGTTAGAGAGTCAAAAACTCGATGTCATTTTAGGAATGTCATGGATACATCACAATGGTGCCATTCTTGACATCATTCCATGTGTGGTTCATTTAAACTCTCCACTTCATGAACCACATGTTCTTATTCTTGACCGTTCGATTCAAGAAGCTCGAGCCACATATAACACGGAAGCCACAAAACTTGAGGATATTCGTGTAGTCCGTGAATACCCGGATGTCTTTCCGGATGATCTCCTGGGCATGCCACCCGAAAGAGATGTCGAGTTCAAGATTGAACTTGTACCTGGGATGACACCGATATCCCGGAGACCGTACAAGATGGCTCCAAATGAGCTAGCTGAATTGAAGGAGCAGCTCAATGATTTATGAAGAAGGGTTTCATTCGACTGAGTTCCTTGCCATGGCGATGCTCGGCGCTGTTTGTGAAAAAAGAAGGATGAAACCTTGAGGTTGTGTGTGGACTAACGACCTCTCAACACCGTCACCATCAAGAATAAATATCCACTGCCCCACATCGATATTCTGTTCGATCAACTTATGGGTGCGAATGTATTTTCAAAGATGGATCTTTGCTCCGGATATCACCAAATCAAGATCCGAGCGGAGGATATTCCGAATACGGCCTTCTCGACGAGATACGGATTGTATGAATATCTCGTCATGTCTTTTGGTCTCACCAACGCCCCGGCACATTTCATGTATCTCATGAACTCAGTGTTCATGCCGGAGTTGGACAAGTTCGTGGTGGTGTTTATCAACGACATCTTGGTTTATTCCAGGTCTGAAGAAGAACACGTCGAACACTCGCATATCGTGCTTCAACGGTTGCGACACTATAAGCTTTACGCCAAGTTCAGCAAGTGTGGGTTTTGGATCAGCCAAGTGCCATTTCTTGGTCATATTATTTCAGCAGAAGGCATTGCAGTTGATCCAAGCAAAATCGAACAAGTGCTGAAATGGATGTCCCCCACATCAGTCCACAAAGTCAGGAGTTTCCTCGGGTTAGCAGGATATTATCAGAGATTCATACCGAACTTCTCCAAGCTTGCTAAGCCGATTACTTAACTGTTGAAGAAGGGGATCAAATATGTTTGGAGTTTAGCTTGTGAAGGAGCTTTCCAAGCATTGGTGAAGCATCTTACAACAGCCCCGGTGTTAGCTCAACCGGATACAACCAATCCCTTTGACGTGTATTGTGATGCGTCCGGCATCAGGCTTGGCTGTGTATTGATGCAAGTAGGCAGAGTGGTCACCCGCTCACGTCAACTTCCTAACCATGAGCAGCACTATCCGACTCATGATCTTGAGCTCGCTGCTGTGGTGTTGGCATTGAAAATGTGGAGGCACTATTTACTTGGGAACTTAGTGCACCTCTACACCGACCACAAGAGTCTGAAATATATATTCACTCAAAAGGAGTTGAATATGAGGCAACGGAGATGGCTAGAACTGTTCAAAGACTATGAGATCGAGATTCCCTACCATCCAGGAAAGGCAAACGTGGTTTCCGATGCCTTAAGACGCAAATCTCATGTCAACAATCTGTCCATCACCCCACTTGAAGAGGAGGAGCCGAGTCTATACGTTGTTCCATATGGGGCATTATATAATCTTGCTCTCGTCCCTACCATACGAGAAGAGATTATGGAAGTTCAGAAGAAAGATGTGGGAATGTCGCACATTCGGAGAAGAATGAAGAATGGCAAAATGAAATGCTTCCGAAGGGATGAACACGACACTCTATGGTTTAAAGAACGTATAGTGGTACCCCATGACATGAAGCTTCGGAAGAAAATCTTGGACGAAGCTCACTTGTCCAAGTATTCTATTCATCGGGGCAGCAACAAGATGTACCAGGATCTGAAAACCAGGTTTTGGTGGACGCGGATGAAAAGAGAAATCGCAAAATATGTATCCGAATGCGATACGTGTCGGCGGGTGAAAGCCGACCATATGCGTAAAGCCGGACAGCTGCAACCATTGAACATTCCAGCGTGGAAGTGGTAGGATATCAGCATGGACTTCATAGTTGGTTTACCTCTCACGTATCACAAGCATGACTCGAGTCGATCGACTAACCAAGTCGGCTCATTTTATCCCCATACATACAAAGTATGTGGCCAAGCAATATGCGGAGTTGTATATCGCAAGAATCTTGTGCTTGCACGGTGTTCCCCGCTCCATTATTTCAAATCACAGTGTGCTGTTCGTCGCTCGGTTTTGGGAACAGCTGCACGTGTCATTGGGGACCAAACTGATCCGCAGCTCCGCGTATCACCACCAGATGTATGGTCAAACTGAACGGGTGAATCAAGTGCTTGAAGACATGCTACACGCTTGTGCCATCCACCACGGCAAAAATTGGGACAATCATTTGCCGTTGGCAGAGTTTTCTTACAACAATGGCTATCAAGCTAGCATCAAGATTGCGCCCTATGAAGCTCTCTACGGCCGGAAATGCCGCACACCACTCAACTGGTGCGAGTCCAGCGAGCGAGTTATCTACGGCATTGAACTTGTAAATGAGGCTGAAGAATGAGTCCGAGTAATACAAGCCAACCTCAAGGCTGCTCAATCTTGTCAGAAGAGCTATGCGGATAAAAGACGTCGTCCTCTCCACTTCGACATCGGGGACCATGTTTATGTTCTTGTGTCTCCGATGAAGGGAGTTCATCGTTTCGGAGTGAAGGGCAAACTTGCGCCGCGATTCATCGGTCCGTTCACCGTCATTGAAAAATGCGGATCCGTGGCCTATCGCCTGGATTTACCGGCGTCGCTCGCAGGAATTCACAATGTCTTCCACATCTCTCAGCTGAGGAAGTGCCTCAAACCCTCAGCTGAAATCCGCACCGAAGACATAGAAGTTCTGCAACCGGACCTCACCTACACGGATTATCTGATCCAGATTATCGATGAAAAGACTCACGCCACAAGAAACCAGACCTTATGGTTCTACAAGGTCTTGTGGAGTAACCATACCGCTGATGAGGCGACATGGGAAAGCGAAGACTATCTACGAGCAAATTATCCGGAATTGCTATCATAGTATACCCGGTAAAGTTTCCCCACTTTGCATTTCTTTTGGAATCTCGGGACGAGATTATTTTTAAGGGGGGGATGTAAAATCCCCAAAAGTGCTAACCAAGATTTCAGCTCCTTTACACGTAGGAAAAATAAGGGGAATTAAAACTTTGAACTATAACGGTATAAGTTCAATGTGAGGATTTAAACTTCCCAAAAACTTTCAAACATGGAGATCTGAATTTATAACTTCGATCTTCTTATGTCAAATATTCAACCTCCCAAATTTCAGCTCATTTGGAGGGGTTCTAATATTTATTTGGGATTAAAAGAGGAAGCCCTCTAATCTGTATATAAATTTCAGTTTCAAATCCCAACTTCCTCAATTTGCAAATTTGGTTCCACAAATGTGTTCTCCACATTTGAATTGGCAGCCATGCCAAAATTCAGAGATATTGGAGTTGGTTTGCTATGTTTTTGGAACAATGCAAATGAATAATTCAATTCCAGTTCAAATTCAAATAACCAAACTCCATTCAAACCCCACACCAGAATTCATATCATTTAAATTCAACATTTCAAACCATAACTTTGAGGTTAAGTAAAGCAATCAAGTTTGAGTAGCTGTGGTAAAAAGATCTGTGGAAAAGTTGATTAAGAAATGAGGGGGTGGGACCCCTTTGTCAGCCCCACATTATTCACAACCGACTGTTTTTGCTGCCCTCGGGTGATCACCGCGCGCCACCGAGCCACACTGCTTCCACCGAGCTGCTTGCCTCGCTTGATCCCGACATCAGCTCGTGCGAGTGGGTGATCAAAGCGGCAGCCCGAGTGCTCTTCTTCTCTCCTCCACGTTACACCGAAGCAACCTCAGCCTCGCTCGAGCGTGCGACTGAAAAACAACTCAGCCATGCCATTGCTCTCGGTCCCTCGTCGTTGATCTACTTCTCGCCGGGTTAGCGCCTAGCTGAGCCACCCACAAGCTCTGCCGACGCTCCCTCGACGTTTTCCACCGTTACCCAGCCCGTGGCCGGCCGTCTACCCCAGTGCCGAGCTGTTCTGCTCCGAGGAAAACAGAGCACGACGCCGCACTGTTGACCGGCCGCCTCAGATGCGTTCATGCTCAACCAACCGGCATCCTAGGTGCGTTGTCAACCCTTCTTGCTGTCCTCCGAGTTTGGGTCTAGGTTGTATCCTAGGTCGGCCGGAATTTGAAGTTTGTCGCCGGCGGTTTCTTTGAACCGAAGTGAAGGAAACTGGAAATTCCTCGGCCATATGAAGTTAGGGTTCACCAGAAGCTAGGCATAGGTTCTCCAAACTATAGCGACAATTCTCGAGAAAACGGCAAGCAAAACCGTACAGATTCCGAAGGGTTCTCCGTGTTTTCCCTCCCGGCGGCGCAAACCCACTTCCGTCGCACAGTGAGCTTATGCTTCCAGCCACTTTCC
The DNA here is from genome assembly GCA_030760725.1 of Neostapfia colusana. Taxonomy (NCBI): domain Eukaryota; kingdom Viridiplantae; phylum Streptophyta; class Magnoliopsida; order Poales; family Poaceae; genus Neostapfia; species Neostapfia colusana. The sequence goes on along the minus strand of JASWHV010000008.1, from coordinate 47,248,976 downwards.
GAGGGATCAGGGTAGTGTTCCGGGTTTCCCATGTCATGGTGGTGCTGTAGGACCAAACCATGGCCGGTTTCTAGGCTCGACGAGGGAGTACCATGTCGCCGGAGTCACCAAAGTCGCTGCCACCATCGCACGCCCATCTCCGGCCATCGTCAGTGAGCGGTAAGACCGGTAGCATGTTTCCCGTATGGAAATAGGCAGTAGCGGCGAGTTTGGAGAAGGTTGGCACAAGGGAACATCGTTCCGGTGAGCTCTCCGGCGAGGGCAGCCGCGGGGAGGCGCGCGAGCACAAGGTAGAAGACGAGGGAGGCGCGGGCCACCTGTCAGTGACTCAGACCCGGCACGGGATCGGAGTGTGGCACGGGATCGGCTGTGGCTTGATGGGTTAACTCCGTAGCCCCCGGTGTTGCCACAATTCCACTGGTCTGATTTAAAACAGTGGGCCCGGTCACAATTATTTGATGTTTCTGTTAAGCAAATAATTCCAGAAATTAGCTAATCTTTGCAAGCCCATAACTTTGTGTAGAAAACTCCAAAAAGGGAGAGACCGATTTTGTTGGAATCCTCATGAGGAGTACTTCACAGAGGAACAAATTTCTTGCTATAAAAATTCCCAGGAATTTCTGTAGAATTGTTTTTATTAAATAATTTAGAGATTTATTTCAGGAGCAATTCCTTATGAAACATTCCCGAATTTGGGCAGATAATCCTTTGCATAGTTACTGATCTCCAGTAAAAATTTGAACTTCATTGGAGTTAATTTGCTAGGCTAAATTGCCTTCCAAAGTTCAGCCTTTAATTGGAAATTCAAATTCTACACAGAAACTTTTCAGCATTCCTGCCCAAACTTCCAAAAATTCATATTTCCCTGTTGGTAGCTCCAGAAATGGTGAAACAAATTTTGTTAGAACAATGGAGACTTACCCTAATTAGATCTTCCACTGTTAGACATGTCAAAACTTCATATTTGGGATCAAAATTCAGAGAAGCCTTGGACTTGTGTGAATTTTGGAGACCATAAGGTTCAATGAAATTTCTCCAAATTTTGCTCAGATCATCTTTAGAGAGTCTAGTATCCACTGGAAAAATCCCAACGCGAATTAACGAACGTAAGTAGCAGTAGCTATGAATAGAAGTTTACGTCTTATAATTCCTCAGCACTTATGCATATATTTTGTTACATTTCATATAGTGACCGAAGTTGAGGACGCACCGGAGCCGTTGGACGTCCTCCCACCAGACGATGAATTTCCGTTTAACTCACAACAAGGCAAGCCCCGGCTTGATTTTAAGTACTTTTACAAAATTTTCATTTGTATCACTTATGTTTAGGGTGAAATGCTTGCATTAGAGTTAGGGTGATTGAAACCCCACTTGCATAACCTTTAAATCCTATGGAGGGTTGGGTAGTTTACAAACTCGACGAGTAGAGAATGCCATGCTAATATTCTTAGGATCTCGGTAGAAATCGAGTGGTTGGAATCTACTCGTGAAATAAGTATTTATTCAAACGGTATGGAAAGAGGTAGATAATGGCTTGAGATTGTGAAACTGAGACCCAGCAGGGGGGATAGGATGCAGTAAGCGGAGGTCTCACATGCATAGCCCTGTTGGTGTCGATTGAGGACCGAGCCGTGTGCGGCCCTGCTGGACAAGTATCGAACAGTACCGGATGCATACTGGCATATGGGAACCAGGAAACCGATGTAATTGGTTAACCTTGGTGCCGAGACTTACCCAACCGTTTTATAGGAGTGGGTTGAGGGTAGCAAGGTGTAAATCTGCTGGTGGGCACAGACAGGCTACAGGCAGGGACCTCCTGCCCGTTACGGATGGACCGGTTCGGCATTTGGGTTGCCTTTGAAAGGTTGATGCATACAACATAGTAGGAAGGTGTGAAGCACCACACTTCTAAAAGTGGGTGTATGTGACGTGTTATCCGGGTGTCTCCTGATTGCAATCACCGTCCCTCGTGGTTATTTGAGTAGCGCTTGTTCACTGCGCTGTGACGTAGTAAGAAGTGAAATAATCCAACTGAAAATGCTGCATTGAATTATTAATGTCTTGAAACCTTGTATGCTGTAGTTGTAGAGCTAATTAAGTTTATATTCTACTTTGGGCATCACCACATCGGAGGAAAGCGTTTCTTGTTTGATTGTGGACTTCCGATGTGAGGGCTGCCTAAGGCTCATTAAATCTGCTGCTATAAAACTGAATGTAAGGATTAACATGTAGGCGTGTCTTTATCGCAACATTCTTTTCCTCTCTTAATAATCCCTGCATGTAGAGTTCCATGACTAGGGTGTCGGTTAAGCCTTGCTGAGCCATCGTGCTCACGGTTGCAATATTTGAGCTGTGTGTAGGTGAGAGTTATGAGGAAGGTTCTGAGGACGAGGCGATGCCCCCGTCAGGGTACACGTCCGAGCTGGAGCCCTGCACGCCGCCGTGATCTCCGGTTCTATGTTGCTAGTCTGTAGCGCCCCCGGGCTGGACGGCTGCATTTTGCTTAGCTAGGATGAGAGACTAGCTATGTATAATACTTCCGCTGTATAATTAAGTTTTGTAAAATACTTCTGCTGTTTTATGTCAAATAAAGTTTGTATGTTGTTCATATTCTTTTCTTGTGTGCTGTTGGGTGCCGCATCGCACGGCACCACCCTCTGCGATCCCGGAGTGGGTGAACCACGGGGAGGTCCCCACACAACACGAATAGCAAACAGCAGTGGCAAGGATGCTCATGAGCAACCACTCGGAGGTGTCCAAGTCTCATCGGCAACCGTACTCATAGCATGGAGTCAATACCTGCAAAACAACTAGTATAGTATCTGTGAGCATAACGCTCAGCAAGACTTAACTGTCGAACCTAGTCATGAAACTCTACATGAAGGTTAAGACATAAAGTAGGATAGCAAATTGCATAATAAACCCACCTAAAAGTGAATCCTTATTCTCAGGTCCTATTAGCAACAAATTAATAGTAACCTTGGGCACGTCCCATTGAGAGTCCACAATCAAACAAGAACCCTTTCCCCCGATGTAAATTGCTCACGGTGGAAATGAATCGAATTTCATCTAACCTATTCATAAAAGGTAACAGCACAATGCTAGTATCAAATTCAATCCACAATGATTAGTTCTTATCTCAATGCAAGTTCTTACTACGCCACGACTGTGAGAACAAGTATGTTCACTACCGCGAGCGACGGTGATTCGAATAAAAACACCCGGACTACGCGACACATATGCCCGTACTCGACGTTGCCTACAGCAACCATAACTAACTTCGTACGTGGCAATCATTCTCCCGTTTCACCTACGTTGAATCAATCGATCGTCCGGTACAGTCGCCACCCTCTTGGTGCACCTACCAACATGAGATGTTATGAGAGTGTTACCCACATACGAAACACCGGCCTCCCGCCTGAGGCGACCGGAAAAGTCCCAACGCAAGCTTCCCGAGGTACATCGGTTTACTAGGTCCCATATAGCCAGCATGAATCTGGTACACAACTCAAACTTGCTCAACAGGGCCACATACGGATCGGTTATTGACCGACATGAACAGGTCTAACGCACCCAGACCCCTATGTCCTTTTGCTCCAACAACCTACCCGGTCTCAACTTCAACTTGCTAACAACTTTCTGATCCAATCCTGTATGCCCCTTTTTTCTGTTTATGCGAGTAGCGTCCAACCACTTGATTTCTACCAAACCCTAATTAAGCATGGCAGTTTCTACATGATGAAAAAGACACCTACCCAATACTCCATAGGTTTCTCTGGTCATGCAAGAGGAGTATCAAAGCAACTAGACCTAATGCACATTTCATTTCCTAAACACAGAGTGAATACAAAGTAAAAAACTTAAAAGCTGTTAAATGCAAACCCGAGCATGCCTGTTTTGCAGGGGAGTAAATTATATAATCATTTAGTATTATTCTATCACTTGATCTTCCTGACTTGATTCAACTTCAAGTGATAACCTCCGTCGAACTTCTTCGTCGTGAACACTATCGACATGAATATGCATAAGTTGTTATAATGCAATTTAAAGACTTTAAAGACTTGAACTTGTTAAGAACAGAGGCTGTGTGGAAGTGCTAAGAATGATTTTTTTCCCTCTTTTGTGCAAGGAAATCATGAAAATTAAATCTTCCTTAGGAGTTTAGTTATAAACTAACTAAGTTTCCTAATGAACATATAAAATGAGCTGAACTGATGTGACGAAAACTGGAGAACCTGAACTCCAATGTTTCTGAAAATTTTACAGGAAGTCATGTATTACACAGAGATTTAGCTTGCCAAATTGCAGCTAAAGTGAAACGAAATTGTGTCTCCCATAATTCCCACATCAATCCCTATGTTTTTCTCACATACATAAGATTTGAGAACCAGGACAGGAATATATAAGGCTCAAATTGAGCTCAAATTTTGCATTTGAGTTCCTGGTCACATGAAAGTATTTTGATCCAAAATTCAGGACTTTTACTTGAGTAGTTCCTCCATAATAGTTCCTTAAGTAGTTCCAATATAAATAATTAATTCTGAAGTACTGTGAATTTTCATGCCCAATAAAGTGAACTACAATTTCATGTATGACTCATAGAGCATTCCTAAATTTTCTCATGATTTTTGGAGCTATTACGTGCCCAGAACTGATTTTACAAGGTGGAATCATTTTCTGAAAAAGTTTCTGGACAATTTAGAGTACAGCATGTTGCACTCAGCAAATTCCTACTCAAATTAACTTTAAATTAGCTGAAAATTTGTTAGGAGGTCAGTAATATCCTAAAGAATATTCTGGCAAATCTTGAGTGTTTTTGATGAACCAAACACCATCAATAATTCTTTTTAAGAAAACCTTCAAAGAATTTTCCAGAATATATATATGCAAACTGAATCCAACCAAATTTGAATCATCCAATTTGGAGTTTCCTACACAAAGATATGAATTTCCAAAGTTGTGGCTAAAGCTGGAATTAAATTTCTATTGGAAATTGACTTGGGCCCACGGTTTTAAACAGCAGTCACTGAGATTCGAGCACACACGGGGTTACACGGTTATCAGCGCGTAGCCACACCGGATCACAGGCCACAACCGATCCCGATTTAAAAATACCGCCGCTGACATGTGGGCCCGGTACCCTTCTTCCTCCTCCCGCCCTCTTCTCTCTCGCGCGCGCCGTCCCCTCACCGGACTGTGGCAGGGGCTCGCCGGATTGACGTTCCCGTCCATCTCTCGGTCTACTTCTCGCCGCCTGTGAGTTTTGGAGGGTGGGGAATCGGTCTGTGGGGCGAGCTTAAGCTGTCGGCAGCCGGAAGCACGCCATCGATGTGCGGCGGCCTTGGGACGATTTCGGCGCCGTAGGCCGACCGTTCTAGCCCACCAAAAGCTCGGCCAAAAGGCTATACAACACCAGTGGACTACAAGGAAGATCAACATGGCCTCAAAATTGCTCGGGAACGGCTTCTAATGGGGTTTCACCATGCGCCCGAACGATGTTGCCGGTTTTGCGCTCGGGAAACATTGAAATAATTGGCTTACGTGCAGTTTCAAGCTAGGGTTGCAAAAAAGGAAATGATTGCCTGCTTGTCCAGCCCCTTTGTGCAGGAGTTTGTGATCTAACAACGAATAGGGATCTAGTGAGAATTTGGGATTTTCGTACCGGTTGATCGGTTTGCACCCGCCGGAGCAAAATTCCCGAATTCACCGGCGATGATCCAAGGCTTGGCTTGAGGTTTGGATGGAAGCAGCGTGGAGGTCGTGCGCCCCTTTAGCTATCTTTGCTCGGATGTGAAAGTACCTGGTGTGACCTGTCCACGTGAACACCGAGCCGCCGTGAGGTTCCGTCGCCACAGAGGAGAGCCATTCTAGGGCTTGGGAACCATAGCTCGAGCCGTTTTTTCGCCGAGGACGTAGGAGTAGCTCATGCAGTGTCATTTTGCAGCTCAGAGGGGTGGTGTATGCATGTTTTTGGCGAGTTTCCGATCAGAACTGAGGCGGCGGTGATGAGTGGCTCTGTTCCTGGTTGAGGGAGACGCAACACCTGGTTTGAGTCGGTGTATGAGCAAAAGATCACGCTGAACGTTAAGCACACGCCCGAGCTGGTCCACAGCACGATGAAATAACAGGAGGTGGCCTATGCGTGAGCCTCGGTGGCGCTCGGGGGATGTTCTTCGGTCTGTGCTCGACACTGAACAGAGACTAGACTTAGGGTGCAAGTCACAGTGACTCTGTGACAGATGGGGTCCACCCCTTTTCCTCTCCACAAAAGATCTCCTCATGTCAATCTCTTCAATTGACAAGTTCTGGAGTTTAAAAGTGGCTAGCATCTGAATTCTCCAAATTCATTTCGAATTTGGCTTGCAAATTTGAATTCAGTTCACATTTGGAAATGCTCCTATTACATTCCTTTTCAGCCCACCCTATAATTAGAAGGTTGACATCCTAAATTTCCTCAAATTTAAAAGTATGAGGCCGTGTGAGGGCCCGGACCCGATCACGGGGCCGTGCCGCTCGCCCGGGAATCGCATTGGGTGGTGTCGTGCGATGCGGCACCCAACAGCACACATAATAAAGCATCATATTACATAAATCAAACGGAAGCTTACAAAGTGTGAATTTTACAAATACTTCTCAAAATAATCTACAGCGAAAGACTGATACAACTCACTTCTCATATATATGCTAATCAACAGAGAAGACGACCAGCCTGCGGACTCTTCTCACTAGCAACACGATCACAATAGCAGAGGCACGGGTTTCCATGAGTTCCCCACTCAGAGAGTTCCGAGTCTCATCGGACAACCGTACTTATCAGCGTAGTGTTATTACCTGCAAAACAACTCATGCAGTATCCGTGAGCATAAAGCTCAGCAAGACTTAACCGTCAACCCTAGCCATGAAACTCTACATGCTGAAAATAGAGGGCTGAATATAGAAGTTTGCACAAAATATGAATTTGAGCTAAAGGAGAGTCCTTACTTCAAGTTTTTAGCAATTTTTATAGTCCCCGCACAATTTACATCAAGGCTCCACAATCAAACAAGAAACGCTTCGTCTCGATGCCACTTGCTCGAGGAGAATGTAACTTTAGTGAGCTACCCTAGACCCATACAGACCTTGCGCCATCAACGCCGAGACTCCAAAATCAAACAAGAAAAGATTTGTCTCGACGCTACGAGCCCAAGGTGGAAAGTAATTTGGTGAAGGTGTTTATCATCCCTCATCTCCAATATGAGGATTACTACGAAGCATATCAACTTTTTCTCAGTTTCTTACTACATCACGACACAGAGAACAAGTATGCTCACTACCGCGAGCGACGGTGATTCGAATCAAAAACACCCGGCTGACACGACACATACGCCTGTCCGAGACCGGTGATCAACCGATCCCCTCAACGTCGTATGTGGCAACCTTTCACATGACACCCAAATATCAAACCGGTATCACCGACTTGGATTAAGTCTCACTATGGCAAACCCTCGTAGAGCCGACTTCTCTATCCTTTCAGCATCTGCATAAGACGGTGGGGATTGCCTCGACACCCAGGTTAACATGTTACATCAGTTTCCTAGGTCCCATATAGCCAGTATGCATCCGGTACACAACTCAAACTTGTCCCACAGGGCCGCACACAAGAACGGGCCTTAATCGACTCAGACAGAGACTAGGTTCACAGGACCACGTCCTTGAGCCTTCCATCCATACTGCTCGGTCTCCATTCCCAACTAATAGGATCAGTTCCCAACTCTTCCGATTGATCCTTCTTAATCCCGGTTCACGATTAGGAAACGGCCTAATCAAGTTATCCTCTTTTATTCCACTTTTGTTAAATTGATCACAGCAGATATCATTAGGTAAAAACCTACTCTAAATAAATCTCCAGGTTTTTTCTGGTTCATGCATGTGGCGTGTCATACCAACTATACTTAGTGCAATAACCAAAATGCTAGACATTATAAAGTGAATACAAATAAAACTTGTAAATTTTGATGCAAACCAGGGCTTGCCTTTGTTTTGCAGGGGACCAGTATATAATGTTCAGTTAGTGAAGACCACTTGAGGCTTGATCACTCGCTTTTCTCCCTCTTTGATCACCACTCCGATTGTTTCACAATCTTTACGTAGATGCTACACGTGATGAATATGCATATGTATTTAATTGTAAAGATTTTGCTAACAAGTTCTAATGATAAGATTAAAAAATGGAACTCTGTTTAAGATTTTAAAATGACACTGGTGCTAAGGTTTGGGTTTGGGTTAATCAACATGATCAAGTGCTAAGTGTGTTCCCCACTTGTGTTTTGAGCACCTAAAGAGGTTAAACAGAACAGTGGTGATCCAGAACTCTAATGGAGCTGAAAATTTTCTTGTCAGTTCCTTGTCACAAGAAAATGTTGTGGACCAAAAATTAGCTTTTTTCATTGAGTGGTTTATTCAGAACAATTCTCTAAGCAATTAAGAAAAAGAAATTAATTCTGAAGTAACTCACATGTTCATGTCAAACTTAGTGAACTACAATTTCAATTATAGTTAATAGAGCCTGCATGAATTTTCCTAGTATTTTTGGAGCTAAGAATTGCTCAGAACTGAATTTCCGAGTTTTGGGAATTCTCTGAAAATGTTTCTGTATCCATTTGAACACAGCAACTTAAAATCTGAATTCTCCTTATCAAACCAACTCCAAATGAGCTGGAATTTTTACAGGAGCTCATTAATATACTAATGATTATTCTGGCAAATTTTGAAGATTTTTGGATAAACCAAATTCCCTCTAAAATTCTTTTGCTGAAAAGATTTAAAGAATTTTCCAGCTTGAATAATGACTTTCATACAAATTGGGTTGCATATTTGCATATAGTTTTTCAACCTGAATCTAACCCAATTTGAATCACTAATTTCAGAGTCTCCTAGCAAAAGTTATGGCCTTCTAAAGTTTGTAGGAAATCTGAATTTCAAATTAATCGGGAGAAAAGTTCAAGTGCTGACGGTGGGTCCAGGGGGCTACGTGTCACATTCTCGGGCAACCCACACGAGGCCACAGGGTTTTTCCCGTGTTGCCACAGCCTGATCCCGTGCAACAGAGAATCCCACCCCTGTTGACCGAGCGGCTGACACATGAGCCCGCACCGCAAAGCTCGCCAGAGCTTCTCGTAAACCGCTACTCCGGCCACCTCCCGAGCTCTCCCTCGCTGCTAGGTCCTAAAACCGTGCGCTGAACACGTTGGGGGGACTTCCCTTTGCCAATGATGGCTCCAACACTGCCCGCGACGGTGCGGCGGATCGGTGCAAGTTTGGTGACGTCGCCCGGCCCTTCTAGCCCGACAAAACTTCGGTGGAGTGGCTCTACAGCACCGGTGGATGCTACAGAAGGTCGGCATGGTCGTACAAAGGCTCAGGAATGGCTCTAACCATGGTTGCACTGTGCACCCGACGGCTTCCCCTACAGTCACCGTCGGAAAACCTTCAAATAAGCCGACTACAGACGTTTTTAAGCTAGGATTGCGAAGCAAACTTGTTCTCCATCGAGTCTAGCTCGTGTGAATGCAATATCATGGACTCTAAGCAAGTATTCATCAGGAATTTGAAGCTTTCTTACCCGCACCTCGGTTTGAGCCGGCCGGAGGAAAAACCGAAAATTCTCCGAGGATGAGCAAGGGTTCGAGCTGAGCTTCGGATGTGAGCAACACGTAATCCTAGCGCTCATTTGGGCATCCCCGCTTGGGCGTGAGAAGCTAACAGTTGAGCTGTCCACCTGAGCTCCTTGCCACTTTTTCTTTCGGCCGCCGTGGGAAACTCGTGTGCTCGGATTTGGGGAGGCCGAGCTCCCTTGGTTATGGTCCGAGGAGGGCATGAGGGTTACTGATGTGCCGTGTTGCTACTGCCTGGCGCTTGCACGCGAGAGAAATGTCGGCTCACGAGCGATCAAAGCAGCGGCGGCATGTCTGTCCCGTTCTTGCATGAGAGAGAGCAGAGCCATGTCTTTGGTGCTGTGCCAAAGCTGAGCACGGCTGGGAGTGAAGGCAGTGCACGAGTAGCTCGCCAGCGCGATTAAATGGCAGAGAGGCGGTTGTTCTCGGTGCCTTTGGTGTCGGGCTGAGGTCTCTCGGTGACTTGAGTGAAAAACAGAGAGAAATTCTTCATTTGCATGTCTCCTGCACCCAATGACATGTGGGTCCCAAAATTCAGCCCCTCCTTATCCCTCTAAATTATATCTCCAAAATTTGGCAATTGACCAATTTAATTGTTTAGTGGTTGAAAACTGAACTGCATTTGGATAATTGGGCAAATTTCATCCACATTCAAATGTGTATTTGAATTCTTTACAAATTTAAGTCCTTTTGGAAAATAGTTAGCAAAACATCTCCAAAATTCATGAAACTTTGCAGACCCACTAATTTGGGCCTAAGGAATTCAAATATAAAATCTGATTTTTGTGATAGCTGCTGCAAACAAGAGTTTGAACACAACAGTTTGCATTCCCATTGTGTTTTCCCTCATTTGAAATTTGAGTTGAACATTTAGTTCACAAACTGATTTTTAAACCTTCCATTGCACATGAGACTTCAAATCTGTGGGTTTAATCCACCTAGGGTCCAAGCATGTGAGTAACCATAAGCTTGTTTAGAAAGAACTTTCATGTGTTATCACATGTGGAAAGGTTTGAACCAGTCCAATTTTTTATACACATGAAACTAATGTTTGTGCAAACTTGAGTTTCTTCGTATTCATATTTTTGGAACCTTTACAGGCCGCATGTGTATTCAAAAGTATTGCAATAATTTGAGGTGAACTTTGAGTTTGAAAATCTGATTTTTAATCTTTCATGCAAAGGAGTATTCCATCCATGGTGTTTAAGTCCACATTGCTTCAACACATCCAAATGAACATTTTTCCCTCTTTTGTTTAGCACTCATGTACACCCTCTTTGTGTAGAAAAAGCTTTCGTAAGTCCCATTTTCATGAATTTGAAACATATAGCTTTCAAGCTTCGGTTTATTTCATATACAATTTCGGGACTTTTACAGTAAATACCGTAGAATGAGTATAGGGTACGGACATACGCAAGGCGATTGTAACTGCCCCGGCCTTGAACTATAAAAGGATCGGGGCAGCCTCCGGGGAAAGGGTTCGCTCTCTGGTCCCCCAATACTCACACGTGCAAGCAATACAACACTCACACCCGTGGATGTAGGGTTTTACGCTCCGGCGGCCCGAACCACGTAAATCTCTGTGTTCACCTGAGTTCATCAGCCTCGTTTGTTCTAGCGGCGTGAGCCCCTCCAAACAACGAATCTCCGTGGACTGCTACAGTAGCAGTACCGGGGGAAGTGTCGCAGGTTACACTTCGACAGTGGGTGTATATCTGCAACCATCTTAGCACACATAGAAGAAGAGCAAACCAAATTTCTATCACCATTATGATTAAGTAAACCACTGATATGATCAATACTACTAACACATGTGAGATGATCAAAACCAACATAGCCAAGTCTGCGATGCCAAACTATAAATCCTTAGAATGGCAATTAGACACCTATGCTTAGTGAAGGGTGACATATCTAAATCAGTCTTAAAATCTCTTTTCATACCAAGATATTTTAAATACAAGCTTGTCATGTTAATATACAACTTTTCAATCATGTTTCTTGAAACATACTTCTAGATTTTCATCTAACATTTGTGAAAATGAAAGCAAGTTTTATTTTAAATTTGAGACAATTGTGTTTTGACCATAGTTTCTGAGTCTAATTGTGACCTAGACTATGATTTTGAAATTTTACGTTTTTATCAAAAAAAAATTTAATCCAAACCCACCGTTTACCACAACTTTGTAACACCGTCAGTTGAAGTGGAATAAACAGAATAAAAAAGAAATAAAATGTTTGAAAAATGAAAAAAAGACAAAAGTGTCCCTCACTTCTTTTCATTCCACTTGATTGATCCAGCCACCCGATGTTGAGAAAAAAATATTTTTTGTCGAATTACGTGTCAAAACAATGGTACAACCCCAATATTTAACATCAAAACTATGTACAATAATAAAGGGTAAATTTGTCTTTCAACATCAAAGTTAATACCGTTATGAGCACTAAACGTACTTGTGGTAATTTGGAGGTTCAGGTGAAAAAATTTGTCGTAAAAATGCAAAATTTCAAAATCAGGTTTAGATCACAATTAGGATCCAAAACTATGGTCAAAACACCAATGGCCATTTAAGTTTATACAAATATCACACCTTGAAAAATGAATTTTTCATTAATCTAACTGATCCTTTAGCAACAATGGGTGTAGCTGAATTATCCGCAAAGGTAACATGTTCAGATCATGACACATATGAAAAAAGTAGGACCATTCATTGTTACCTGTCATGTGATGTGTGCAATCTGAATCTACAAGCCAAATGTTCTCCTTCCTCAACCAAGCAACTTACAAGGACACAAAACATGTCGGTGCCTTAGTACTTGGGTTAGCAAAAGAATAATTAGGAATCAAGTAGTGAGTCATGCGACAGGTAGTGGGCAAACACAAGAATTTTGGCGCAAAACATGTTTTTTAGGTAAAACATGAGAATTACTGTGTGCTATAACTGGTTTTTTCGGTACACTACATGAGGCACGAAAAAACAAAAAGTTTGGGTGCAAAACTACCAGGGTTCACATTCATACTAACAAAAGGTGTTCGTATCTCTTAGAATATGGTGTGATGAATAGTTTGCTTGTATGCTACAAGATCTAGTTAGAATTCTTTCCCTTTTCAATTGTTTAGCTAGTCCAAACAGAAATATATCACATGACCATCTCTACTACACAAGGTACAAATTTAACACGATGTTCATATTTTGATGTGACGGGGTTCCGGACTACGGCCCTCAGGGAAGAAGCGGGAAGACATCCTATGAAGGACAACGAAGTAGGCCCGAGCCCGAGCTCGGGAGGAGGCAGGGCGTGGAGCCTGGAGCTGACCCCTGGGCAGGACGCAAGACCAAACCTTAAGGCGATCCAGAAGGAAGTAAGAGCCTCGAATGGAGGTCCCGGGCCATACCTCGGTCAGGAATGAAAAAGTGGCCTTCAATGCGGAGCAGGCACCGCCTCAGCCATGTGGAAGGGCACTCGAGTACCCCCCGGCCTCGGAATTGAATGCCCGTCACCTCCGACAGAACAAAAGAGGAGTGGAATGCGGGGCATGCGTGCGCCTCGCTATGGTATAGTCCCCAATAACGAGACAGGGGCAGGTGTAGCAGCAGGCTACGAATATGAATAGGACAATCCACCCCTGTATTCACAACTCATCTCCCCTCTGCGGTACGGAGGGAGACGAGAGAGAAACAGAGAGTATAAATAGAGGGACCTGTCAACCCGAATAGGACAGACTCTCACACTTGTCAGAATCACCCCCATTCTTGAGAAAGAACAGCGAGACACCCTAGACTGGACGTAGGGCATTTTGCCCGAACCAGTATAATCGTTTTGTGAGCATTTAGCTAGGCCAATTCGATGTAGAACGCGCGATACAATCGATTACTAGTCGGATATCTGAATGACGATAGTTGCACGCCAGGTAGGGGGACTACCATGCGTTCTGATTTTTCACCACCTCGATAGCTTCCCCACGATTGTCTCTTGTACCCAGTGCAACAATGTCCTTCGGCAACTTCAGGTTCACTGCCACCGTAGGCCATGAGGAGGGGTCCTATTTCACCCTCACCCACCAGACCTTCCGGTTCGGAAGTCTGGAGTTCTTCACCAGCAGCATCGACACACTTCGAATCTCCACCGGCAAGATGCCGCATACGACACACTAGCATCGGTCTTCGCGGGGGTAATCAAAGACGCCCCAACATCTCTTCACCACATCCTGGAGTACGACCCCAGCTCTGGTGGCTACGTCGAGGGTGACGACCACCCATCTCGAGAGTGCCACATCACCGAAACGGCCAACACCAGCCAGTGCAAGTCCACGAGGTGACCCCGAGTTATCGGAGGCATGGTACCGCGGGCTGGCTGACCAGCTCGCGACACAATGCGCTGCCTCAAGGCCCACCACCACGACCCAACCCTAGCTTGGGTTCAAATGCGGCGCGCCTGGTAGGTCTAGGCCAACATTATCAACGAAAGCTGGGCCCCACACTTCCAAAGAGCCGGCAGAAACGTGGCGGCCACCGCTGCTATACTGTGCGGCATGCCAAAGCCCACTGACCCCGAGGTTCGGAGGGCCCACCAAGACCATCAGGCGCTCTTGGCGTCAGCCACCGCTAAGCAGGCTGAAAGTTACTTCGCCCGAGCCCGGGGCTCATCAGCCCCCAGCCAAAGTCGAAGGTTCGTCATGTGCTGGGGACGAACCGCAGCGCAACCCACACGCCAAGCCAATCGACCCGACCCAAAAGGGCGGGGTTGTCAACCCCCTCGTGTAGCTCGGTACAAGAGCATATGGGGGCCTATGACTTCCGTCGGACTCTCGAAGCCAGGCGGCTAACCCAGGAAGGCCCGTCAGGTTCACCTTCCAAATCTCGGCCCCAACAGCCTTGCCAGACCAGCCACCACAACCACGGAAGAAGACGAGCGTGAGCCCCAGTCCATCAGGCCCCAAACCCTTCAGGAAGGGGATACGCAGCGCCCACTTCCCACAAAGGTTCCGGGCCCCGACCAACATCATAAAGTACGACGGGGAGACCAACCCCGTCGTGTGGTTGGAAGACTACCACCTCGCCCGCTGAGCCTGCGGTGTGGAGCATGATGACTTCATCATCCAATACCTCCCCATCTACCTAGCCAAGCCAGTACGCGTGTCACTCGAATACCTCCCCCCCCCCGACAGCATCCAAAACCGGGTCGATGTAACAGCCCGGACTTTTGTAAGTGTTGGTCTCAACTTATGAAGCAAAGTTAAGGAGAAGAAAAGGGGCATTTTGTGTCACATGAAATAGTGAACCAAAAAATGTTCATGTGAGGGAGTTAAAACTTTTCTCTAGCCCATGCTCAACACATGTTAACCTAGGGAAAAGACTTTACTCCCTAAATGGCACTCATGTGCACATCTTTCTTGTGTACAGAATGGAGGAAAAGTTTAAACACCATTTTGAACCATTTAAAAGGATACGTATTCAGATTGCCGAAATACTTACAAATGAATTCACCAATGCAATTTCTATGTATTAAGGAGCTTCTGGTACAAATTTGAATAATTGTGGAGATCATTTACCATTTGTTCAAAGGATTATTTGAGAGCACATTCAAATTCAAATTTTAATTTGGAAACTGAACCAAATGTGCTCAATTTTGAAATATGATTTCATATTCCAACTCCTCACATCATGTTTGGCCTATCCTCCAAATTTGGTGAGATTTGGACAACATTGGTGTGGGAATCTCAAAGCAAAGTGTGGGGAAGAATTTGAGAGGGGTGGACCCCATCTGTCAGCTACTTAACACAGAGCACCGCTACTGTTTCCTCTCGGTTGAGCGCGCGCCCGACAGCGCGCCGGCGCCAGCCGTTGCCGACATCCGCCCAGCGCCAGCTCCTGCTTGCCCACTATCTTTTGCTCGGTCTGATCATCTCCACAGAGTGTGCACCGAAGCTATTTCGCTTCCTCCACTCGCTCACGCCCTCGCTGTTCTGCTCCCGTGAGAAACACTGGAGAACACAGCCGCTCTCGGTCTCCCGATCACACACAGCCAACCGAGCCTCGGTTACTCGAGTTTTCAACACGAAAAAGGAGCGCAAGGGCGTGCACAAGGTGTTCCCCATCTCATCTCGAAGCTCTGAGCTACTGTTTGACATGATTTGAAGCTTGGCACCGAAAGCCGAGGTGCACACAGCGGACGCCATTTCGGTTCACCGTGGACGGAGCGCCACGGCCATCCTCTCCCCCAACTCACTGCAGAAGAAAGGTGCGCTTGCATGTACTGATCGTGTAGCCGGAGGCCATTTAGTGTTTGCTAGAACCGGTAGCAAGAATTTTACCGTTTCCCGAAACCTAGTACATGCGGGTAGGGCTCGGTCTACCCCAAAATTCGAGTTGCACGGTCCACTAAAGCTCGAGTAAACTTGCACATAGCTTCTACACTTCCTAGCGGCCCTCCTCGAAGAAGAACCGAGCGAAAACACCTAGGATCAACCGAGTTCTAGCCATTTTTTGGGCCGCCATAGAGAAATCGCCTCGGGTAACTGTGGAGCTTGAAGTTGCTGGCCTTTTCACGGGGTTTGGCGTCCATTTTCAGCATCCTCAAGCTGCCACGGTGCTCTCCGAGCAATCCCCGACCGTTTTTATGCGTTGTATAAGGTTTCCGACCACGCCGGAACCCTAGCGACCGCTGCCACCGTCGTGCACCCCTTTCCGGTGATCTTTGGCCGCCGGCGACCCCACCGACGATCTCAACGTGTCTAAAAACATGAGGGCGGCAAGTTTCAGCTCGGCCGGCGACCGGGAAGGCCCTTCCGGCGACCCTCGCTGGAGGGCGCCGGCGCTATGCTCTGTGGCGCGTGGTTGAAGAAGCACACCGTCAGGTGGGCCCACTAGCAGACGTTTAAACATTTCAAATTTTCAAGATTTCAGTTTGAACTGTGGAGAGCCACAACTTTGTGTAGGAGTGTCCAAAAATTGTCAAATAAAATTTTTTTGGATTCCACTGTGACACCCTCATCTCGGGTGTCGGCATATGTTCATATTTTATGAAGAGGAAACACTTTAAGAAAAGTAGGAACAGAGAAAAATATCAAAAGGATAGCCAATAAGAGCCGAATCCAGCTCTCAGAAAGCGCCGAAGGCAACTTACCGCGGCCGCTGGCCACGTGGCGTGTTGGGAGCCCATCCCTGCGAAGTGGGGAGAGACCGCCGCCAAGCAGGCTACGTGGCAGGCTCGGGGCTCGTCTCTGCAAAGGGGAGAGGTCCGATCCTGTGGGACACGTGTTTCCCACGGAGCTAGCTTCTGTAGAAGAAGCAAAGGCATTTCCGCAGGACACGTGTCATCCTCGGAACTAGTCCTCGCAGAAGTCAGAGGACCAGTCGCGCGGGATACGTGTCGACCTCGGAGCCCACCTCCGAGAGGTCCTTTTCTATTGGACACGCGTCGTCACCGGAGCTTATCTCTGGGAGGTCTGTCGCTACTGGACACGTGTCGACCTCGGGGCATGTCCCTGAAGAAAGAAGAAAGGAAAGACCGGCGCCAACACGTGGCGTGCACGGAGTTCACCTCCAGAGGAGGGGGAGGTCTCGGTCGATTGACACGCGGCACAACCGGAGCTCGTCTCTGCGGAGAAGGAGATACCAGGCCCCGGAAGGACACGTGGAGCCTCCGGAGCTCACCGCCGTGAAGGTAACGAGTTCTGGAGCGGCTGTTACGCGTAAGAATACCGGTACGTAAAGGAAACCGACCTGAATTCCACAACGTTACCGCACCAAATCAACTAATGATAAGATGATAGGATCCAATGATGATCTGAATAAGACTCTTATTCGGGATACAATCAGATTAGGACTCTTCTCTTCCCGATTATAAAAAGAACCCAGAACCTCTGGCCGAAACAACAAACTTCTTTTCCAACTCCTGAGCCGACGACTTAGAGCCCTAGCCCTAACTCGCCAAGTAAACCATCGCCGAAGCGCAACAAGGAAGATCATCGGAGGAGAACCAAGCGGTCTGAGGAGGACCTCGAAAACCGAGAGGAAACGTAAGGTAGGCCCCAATACCACCTTACGATATCGTTGTGTTTTCCTCGCATCTGTTCTTTAATTCCTTTCGAACAGAAGCTTTCTCGTAGACAGATCACTTGATGATCAGGTTGATCTAAAGAAAAGATCATTGCCACGTCCACCTTTGATCCGAACACCTCTGTCCATGCAAGCCATGCAAAAACACGTACAGACCAATCTAATAAAATTAATCATAGGATGGCATGCATGTGCATCATCGCATCTAGCTTAAGGTTTGTGCATGATATTGATTGCTGTGAATCTTGTATGCACGTGATCCTACCTAGAAGGACAAGCTCAGGGAGCTGTCTACGACGAACTGCAGCAACCAGGTTTTGAGATTCAAGAACAATTGGAACCGCAAGAACAAGGCAAGTGCTCCTTGACCATGTTGATCCTATGTTTTTGGTAAAACTATTTTTTTGCGAAAAGGTGTGCGTACTGAGTCAAACATGTTGGGAAACCCTTTCATAGGAGTTTAGTAGTTTTGATTGAACCATCCTTGTCGCCTGGGAAGTTTATGAGTCGAGTATGGTTTTTGCTTTATGCTTCGCTTAGTCTATGGGATTGGGAAGCGAGATAGATGTGTCTAGCTAACTGCACTCGTAATGATAATAAGAAAACTAATGTTAATAATGGACATGGATTGGAGGGAGATCTAGGCAAGCCCGGGTTTGTGAATGAGGTAGCATGAGATGGTGGTTTACTTGCCGTAGATCTAAGGACCGGTTCATGCATGCACATGCCAGGATAACAGTGCCACCACAAGGCCAAGTATGGGTGCGGCTTAGCTGAGAAATTAGGTAAGTTGGTAGAGTGTTATGGACTGTGGAAGGCGCGGGGAATGGGAGTCGAGTGAGGACTGCCCTGGGAACTGCATGGCACAAGAGGGGGCCCGTGGGTGGGAGAATTGGAGATTCTAGCCTGCCGGTGAAACCTTAGTGAGTCCATACATCTAGTAACCCCTTTGTAAAGGCTATTTTGTGATCTCTTGACCATACACCGACGGATGTGTACTGGTATAATGGAGGTTCTGCAGTCGCCGACGGGTGACGAAATCACAAACTTGTGGGTAAAGAGGTGCAAACTCTGCAGAGTCTAAAACTATCATGATAGTCGAGCTTACAGTCACGAGCACCTGGCTAAACTGCCATGATTAGTTGGGATGGTTAATGGGAAGGTTTTTGGTTATGATTATTGGTTTGGTTATGGTTTGGTTGTTGGGACTGTTGAGTCCGGGTGATGAGATGGTTGCATGACTGTTGAGTCATGACAACAAGTTGGTCTCAGTGTGAGATGAAGTTGTTTTAAGATGGTAGCGAATACGGGGAGGTATTCGTGAGATGGTAGCGAATACAAGGAGGTATTCGTGAGTAAGAATGAGGTTGGTTAATGTTTGGGTGGAATATGGAAAGCGATGGAGGTATGTTGGTAATTTAGTACATGCTGGGATTACATTCATCTAAAGTTAAGTTGCTGTTTTTAATCATGTTTTTTTTAAATCTGCTTTTATGCAAATAAGCCTTTTTATACCTACCTTGTTTATGAGCTGCATATCATGTGTTTTCTCGCACTTGCTGAGTACATCATTGTACTCAAACTTGCATTATTACTTCATCCTCAGCAGCAGGAGAAGCCTACTATGAAGACCAAGTGGAGCATTATGGCGTGGGATCTGTTCTCAACCTTGCCTGTGGAGGGAGTAGAGATGGAGTCACTACTGCTTAGTTTTGCTTCCGTATTAGCTGAATTGTTTCCGCTGCATAGAAATAAGACTTCCGCTGTGAGCATGAGTCCAAGACTCATGAGGTATTGTAATAAACTTTGTTATTCGTGGTAATATATAATCTGAATTCAGTTTGTGGAACGTATGTGTATGTGTGATGAACATCCTGGGCACACATATGCATCAGTTCTCGGTTCCGTGGTTTTCCACATAATTGAGGGCGTCACATCCACTCAGAGAATACTATCAAGGGGTGCAACCCAATATTTATGAAAATCCCTGGATTTGGCTCATTAATTCATATAAGGAAAAATTTGTAGGAATTTTTCTAGGAGTTATGTGTGTTGGAAAATTCCCAATTTGGGCAGGAGATCCTTCCAAATATACTTGAACTGCAGTAAAAATTTCAGAGGCGTTGGACCTAATTTGCTGGGACAAATTTGGTGTTAATTCCTTATGTCTCTGAAAATTGGAAAATAGAACAGAACCATTTTCAGTTTTTCCCCAATTCTTGTAAAAATCATATCTTTGTATAGGAACCTCCAAATTTAGTGATTCAAATTGGGTTAGATTAAGATTGAGAAACTCTATCAAAATTTGCAACCCAATGTTTATGAAAGTCAACAATTAATTCTGCAAAATTTTTGAAGCTTATCCTTAAAAAATTTTAGAGGGAGTTTGGTTTATTCAAAAATCCTCAAATTTTGCCAGAATACTTAGGTTTTTATTGAACTCCTGTAAAACTTTCATCTCCTTTGGAGTTGATTTGTGTTGGAAAATTCAGATTTCAATGTACTGTGTTCAAATGAATACAAAAACATTTTCAGAGAATTTCCAGAAACATGGAAATTCAGTTCTGGGTAATTCTTAGCTCCAAAAATCCTAGGAAAATTCATGCAGGCTCTATGAACTATAATGGAAATTGTGGTTCACTAAGTTTGACATGAACATGTGAGTTACTTCAGAATTTATTCCATTTTGCTTAATGGCTTAAGGAATTGTTCTGAATAAACCACTCAGTGAAAAGTGCTAAAATTTGGTCCAGAATCTTTTCATGTGACCAGAAACTCACATGCAACTATTAAGCTGTAATTGAGCCTTGGATCGTCCTGTGCTTGTTCTCCATACTGTGTATGTGAGAACAACACGGGGGTTAGTGTGGGAATTATAGAGGACCCAATTTCCTTCCACTTTAGCTGCAATTTGGCAAGCTAAGTCCCTGTGTAGTGCATGACTTCGTGTAAAAATTTCGAAGTCATTGGGGATCAGGATATTTAGTTATGACCAAATCATTGGAGCTCATCTTATATGTCATTAGAAACTTAGCTAGGGATGTAATGAGACATCTAAGGCAGATTTAGTTCCTTTGAGTTCTTTGCACAACAGAGGATACAACATCATCCTAGAATCTGCACACAGCCTCTGTTCTTAAGAAGTTTTAATCTCTTAAAGTCTTTAAATTGCATTATAAAAGATTATGCATATTCATGTCGATAGTGCTCACGTCGAAGGACTTCGACGGAGCCATCCCTTGACGTGTGGATCAATTGAGCTCAGAAGGATCAAGGGATCGAAGATCACTAACTTCTATTATATACAACTACCCTGCAAAACAGGCAAGCTCCGGTTTGCATTAGCCGTTTTACAAAGTCTTTGGTTTTCAGAACTTACATTGAGTATCCACCTTATTTATGCATTAGAGTCTTGTTTGAAAACCAAAATGCATAGCCAAGAAAACCCTGATTTGGGCTTAGGTTTTTGAAACCTCGATTATCTACTGCAATGCTAAGATAGTGTAGGATTCGGTACAAGTCAAGTAGTTGGAACTGCTAACGAGAATAGGCTAGAGACACACTACTCCGGTAAAGATAGCAAATGGAACACATGGCAAGAAAAATGTGGCCGAGTGGAGAGTAAGGGCAGCAGGACGTTGGGGCCTGGATGCCACAGCTCCGCTTGTGTTGATTGAGGACCGAGCCGTGTGCGGCTGTTGAACAAGCTAGAACAGTACCGAAGACCTACCGGATATATGGGCACTGGGAAACCAATGTAATTCGGATAGCTGGGTGTTGATGCATTTCTTGTCGTCCAGAGGGTAGGTTGAGAGTTTGAGGTGTAAATCGGCTGGCGGCACTGTGGATGCGCGCGCAGAGATCTCTTGCTCGGGACAATAGGACCGGTTCAACATTTGGCTGACGGATGAAAGGTGGTTGCATACGACGTCCGTGATGGTTGCTGTAGGCAACATCGAGTACGGGCGTACGTGGCGGGTTATTCGGGTAACCCTGCAGGTGTAAATCGATTATAATCACTGTCCCTCATGGTCAGTGAGTACCAATTGTTCACTGTACCGTGACGTAGAAAGAACAGGATAGTTCCATGTTAAAAATGTTGCTGATTGAAAGATGGACGTTGATTATTAATGATTTGCTGTAGTTTAGAGCTAATTAAAGTTACTTTCAACCTTAGGCAAAGCACATGAGAGAAATGCGTTTCTTGTTTGATTGCGGCTCTCTTATGTGTCTTGGCATGAGGTTCTCCCCACACATGCTTCTAGAACTTGAAAGTAAGAGCAAACTAAATAGGCGTGTCTTTTGCAACTTACTTTCCTATTTCACAGTGAAATTCTAGCATGTAGAGTTACATGTTTAGGTGAGACGGGTCAGACTTGCTGAGCCTATGTACTCACACTTGCTATATGAGTGGTTTTGCAGGTTAACATCGATGCTTATGAGGAGGTTCTCCGGTGAGACTCGGGAACTTCCGAGTCGTTTTACACATGGAGAACCCGGCCGCTGCCGTCTGACTTCGTGTTGCTAGCGAGAAGAGTCTGCGGGCTGGACATCTTCTCGAGTGCTTAGTACATATGAAACATGAGAATAATTAGTATTCCTCTGTAGTTATTTGATGTAAATTATTTACAAGAACATTTGTAAACTTCCGCTTTTGATTTATGTAATACTTGTTTCCTTATATGTGTGCTGTTGGGTGCCGCGTATCACGGCACCACCCAGTGCGATTCCCGGGCGAGCGGCACGACCCCGTGATCGGGTTGGTCCCTCTCAGACGACCTCAGGGAAATATTCGTCAGAAACTTCCAGGGAACCTACGTGCGTCCTGGCGACTCCTGGGACCTCAAGGGGTGCCGGCAGAGGCCGGAAGAGACCCCGCGGCAATACATCCGGCGCTTCTCAAAGAAGTCAACAAATTCCCCGACGTCGTTGATGCTGACATCGTCGCGACCTTCCTATCAGGGACCACCTGCGAGTCCCTTGTACACAAGCTTGGCTGCGTCAAGCTAAGAAGCACGAGGGACCTCCTCGACATCACCAGGAACCACGCCTCCGGCGAGGAGGCGGTCGGGGCCATCCTTTCACAAGCAAAAGCCGAAGAACCCCGACTTGGCGGGGCAAAGAGCCTCCCCACAAGGGTGATAAAGGGGAGGTGAACGAACGACGGCAGGCACCCATACCCGACCAACAATGGTTCAGACCTGCCACGGGGCAGACCGAATACTTTGAGAAGCTCCTCGAGAAGCCGTGCACAACCATGCCTACCCGCTAAGGCACACCCTCAAACACTGCACCTTGCTAAAATGCTTTGTCAGCATGGAGACAGATGCAGCAAGAGACAAGGGCAAGCGGCCTGCCGAGACAAGTCCTGAGCCCGACGAGCCAAGCTTCTCCACAGCGGAGGGCTGCCTCATGATCTTCGGAGAGAGCCAAGCCTACGAGAGCCACCGCAAGCTAAAGCTGACAAACCAAGAAGTCAGT
The DNA here is from genome assembly GCA_030760725.1 of Neostapfia colusana. Lineage (NCBI taxonomy): Eukaryota > Viridiplantae > Streptophyta > Magnoliopsida > Poales > Poaceae > Neostapfia > Neostapfia colusana. The sequence goes on along the minus strand of JASWHV010000008.1, from coordinate 47,225,782 downwards.
ATTGTCTCTCCCACCATCCCGACCTTCTTACGGTGGTCCAAAGCGGTGGTCACTTTTTACCTATCAGACCACCCCAACCTCATTCCACAAAACTGGCACTTCCGGCTGGTTGTGGACCCGGTCATAGGCCCAAAGCGCCTGACCAGGGTTCTGATGGACGGAGGAAGTGGTCTCAACATACTTTATTTTGGGACCCTCTATGTGAAATCCCCAAAATTCTATCAAGTGAATCAGCTAAATCCCACTTAGGAAAATGAGGGGGAATTAAAACTTCAGATTATGAAGGTGTGAGTCAAAGTGCTGACTTATACATACAAAAACTTCCAAACATGGAGAGATAAATTCACCATTTGGTTCATCATAAATAAAATAGTAACCCTGCCAAATTTTAGTTCATTTGGAGAGGCTTTACCATTTGTTTCTAATTAAGTGAGGAAGCAACTCAAATTTGAATTCAAAATTCAGTTTCAAATTCAAATTCCATCAAATTTCAAATCGGGTTTCACAGATGTTTTCATCACATTTGAAATAGCACATTGCCCAAAATTCATATAATTTGGGCTTGGTTTGATATGTTTTGAATCAATGGAATAGGAAGTATTCAAATCCTAATTCAAAAATCCAAAAGCAATTCAAACTCTACACCCAAAACTGAATTCAGTTGAATTCAAATTCAAAACCATGACTTTGAGAAGAAGCAAAGCTTTTATTTTGGAGACAAAGAGGGAAATATCAGCTGGAACTAGGTGGAGTGTGACCCACAGGTCAGCCACATATCTCCACACAGTCGGTTCTCTGTTTTTTCACCGATGCCACCGAGCTGCATGGGCGCGCTGCCGGCAGAGGCGCCGCTGCTGACGTGCCTCCACCTCAACCAGTTCTATCCATGTATTAAGCCACAGAGGAGCTTCCAAGGACGTGTCATTCAACGTTTCACCGGCGTTCCACTGAGCCATCACTTCTCACGCGCACGTCTTCTCTGTTGTGGCCGCCACTCGCTTGCCCTCTCTTCTCCTCGGCGTTCTGGTGCTATGGTCCGTGTCACGGCCAACCTTCAACATAAAAGAGAAACGCCATCCTCTACTCGACCTTCCGGTAAAAACCTCCTTCCATTCCGTTCAGTATCGAGGAAGAATCTCCCTGTTTACCAATCACGTGTTCATAGAACTGGGAGGGACCTTGCCTCGAAATTCTTGATGAGCGTCCATAACAGCTTGTGTCCATTGAACCATGAGTCCTAGACCCTCCTACGATCATCTTGGATCAACAAGCATAAAAAACCATCGATTCTAGGAGCTGTTCTTTGAGTTTTTGAAGTCGCCGCTGATTTTAGCCCTAGGTCGATGGTGAGATCATATCTCCGGCCACTTTCACGGCAAGCTGGGTCCATATTAATGCTTAGCATGTCACCGTGGAGCTGTAAGAAGAAACCGTGCTCAAAATAAGGCTTTATAGGGATCGGACGACCTCGCCAGAGTTGGAACCGCCACTGTCGCCATCGCCGACTATGTTCCAGCCACCGAGAGCCCTAGCTGACCCCACAGCCGAGTTCCTGGAGGTCTAAAACCTAGGGACAGCGAGAATCAGCCCCGGAGATGGCCGTCAATGCTGTTCCGGTGGACCTCGCTGGCGCGCGCCACCACGCGGCGCAACTGGCCCAACGAAGAAGAAACCCGGGTAGGGCACGCTGTCAGGATTTTAAACTTTTCCCTTTTATTTTCAGAATTCCATTCAAACTTCCATAACTTCAAGTAGGAGTGTCCAAAATTTGTGAAAGAAAATTGGTTGATTCCTCTCAACCAGTACTTTGAAGAAATGCAAAGAAATTGGTTTGAAAATGACACGACCCCATGGTCTTGTCGAGCCAGGATCACGCTGAGGGGTGATGCGTTGCACAGCACCGGATAACACACATCAAAGGTACAAAGTGGAAGCAAAGTTTTATTACATAAACCAGTGTATGAACATTATTACAACAAAATATGTCCAGTCTACACTCACGGGCGTAGACTACGCATCGAGTTCACGTTCAGCCTGTGAACGTGTCCCCGCTAGCACGCACACACACTAACACGGCGGCGTGCACGACTCCCACTCAACGGGGTTCCCCTCCTGGGGTTCCGTCTCCTCCTCGGGAGTCCCTTCCTCATAGAACCCTACAAAAGCTTCAAACACAAGCAGTGAGCACGAAGGCTCAGCAAGACTGACACGTCTCTCCTATACATGGAACTTCTACAAGATGGATGATAGGTTACATGAGGTAAAAACAAGTTGCAAAGGACTCGCCTAATTAGTGGAACCTTACTTTCAAGTTTTAGCAACAGGTTGTGGGGACTTTACGCTGAGGCACATGAGAGAGCCGCAATCAAACAAGAAATGCATTTCTCCCATGTACTTTGCCCAAAGTTGAAAAGAACTTTAGTTAGCTCTAAACTACAACACATCATTAACAAGCAAAGTCCATCTTTCAATCAGCAACATTTTAACATGTAACTAGCCTGTTCTTTCTATGTCACGGTACAGTAAACAAGTGGTACTCACTGACCGCGAGGGACGGCGATTATAATCGATTTACACCTGCAGGGTTACCCGAATAACCCGTCACGTACGCCCGTACTCGATGTTACCTACAGCAACCATGACGGACGCTGTACGCAACCAACTTTCACCCGTTAGCCAAATGTTGAACCGGTCCAATCGTCCCGAGCAAGAGGTCTCTGCACGCGCATCTCAGTGCCGCCAGCCAATTTACACCTCGGGCTCTCAACCTACCCTCTGAACAACCAGCTATGCCTCAACATCCAGCTACCCGAGTTACATCAGTTTCCCGGTCCCATATAGCCGGTAGGTCTTCGGTACTGTTCTAGCTTGTTCAACAGGCCCGCACACGGCTCGGTCCTCAATTGACACAAGCGGAGCTATAGCACACAGGCACCAAAGTCCTGCTGCCCTTACTCTCCGCTCGGTCTCATTTTTCTTGCCATGTGTTTCATTTGCTATCTTTACCCGAGCGATGTGCCTCTAGCCTATTATCGCGAGTAGTTCCAACTACTCGACTTGTACCGAATCCTACTCTATCTTAGCATTGCAGTGGCTAACGAGGTTTTCAATCCTAATCCCAACCCATGGTTTTCTTGGCTATGCATTTGGGTTTCAAACAAGACTCTAATGCAAGAATTAAGTGATGCTCAAAGAAAGTGCTCAAAACAATAAAAATTTGTAAAGAGGTTAATACAAACCGGAGCTTGCCTTGCTTCTCTTGGTCGTAGGCTAGCTGCTCTTCCGGAGTAACAAAGTCTAAGACTTCAGGCTCCTCCTCAACCTTAGCGACTTCATGAGGTAAAAAGTGTATGTATCAATTTAAATGCATTTGATTGCAATTAAACTTGTGAAGGTTGTAAGTCCCACTAGACAGACCCAATGACTGTGAAATTTTTATTGTGGCTTGGTTACTACCTAAACAGAGACTTGGTCAAGTTTTAGTTGCAGCAAAGCTCATATGAGCTCTCCACAATTAATTATGTCCTTGACCTTAATTGGAGCTTTTAGGGTGTTCTAGGGATTTTCATGGAGCAAGCTATGACTTTCTGAAAACTAGATTTTCAGAGGGTCCTAATGGAGTTTGTCTCACTTAATTTGAAGGTTCCTAGCTAAAGATATGAGCTAAACAATTTCAGAGAAATTTTCTGAAAATGTTTCTGGACATTTTCTATTTTCTCTGGAACAGTTTCATTAATCACACCATTAGGTGGATCAACTGAGCTCAAATGAATCTCAAATTTTTATGGTATCTCAGGGATATTTTGGTGAACATCCCAGCAAAATTTCAGAATTTTCCTCCAAAGGATTCTCCAGTTAAAATTCCAAACATTTTCAACTTTGAAGAATTAATACTGGAGAATTAAGGATTTTCATGGAGCGAAACTTAATTTGCTGGAAAGTACTCAGAGAGATGCATACAAAAACATTTGGTTCACTCAATTTGGAGTTCCCTGGCCAAAGTTATGAGGATTTGAAGTTTGAATGAAATCTGAAAAATCGGGAAAAGTTCAAATCTGCCGGTGGGTCCACGGGGACACGTGTCAGGCGCTGGAGCGACGGCACACCGGGATCCACGGAGTTTTTGCGCGCCAGCACACCGGATCCGGGCCGCAGACCGATCCCAATTTAAAATTCGAGCCGCTGACACGTGGGCCACCCGGCTTCGTCTACCTCCCGACGCCCGCGTTCGGCCGCCGCGACACCTCGCCGGAAAGCTCGCCGGCAGCCTCTGTGGTGCTCCAAACTTCATGATTCTGGCCGCCAATGCCTAAGTCCACTCGGGGAACACGGTTCTGGGCTCAGTTCATCATGAAAACGGCCGGCACACGGTCGGCGACGAGCGGTAGCTTCCGAAGAACTTCGGCCGTGTCGGCCGACATCCCTAGCACCCCAACCGACCGAGCAAAGGGTCGTCGAGCACCAGTGGACCTTAGGAAAGATTGACATGAGCTCCACGGAGCTTGGGAAGGGTTGTGTTGGGTTGTCACCGTGCGACCTAGGCCGGAAATCGGGATTTTTCCTAAAACTCAAGGAACAGCGGTTTCCCTCCACGGTTCTTCGCGGTTTCTGTTCCTATGGACTCGTACAGGCACCTAGAAGTGATCCCCTCCATGAGAAGATGAGTAGTGTGGTGTAGACTACAAATTTCACGAATCGGTTCGGACTCCCTTTTTGCACACCGTCGCGAAATCATGAAATTCCGGCGTGAGCAGTCTATGTCACGCCGCCGGAGCTTGCGGGAATGGAAGAGGGACTTAGGGCGAACCTTTTTGCTGTTCACAGCTTGGCGAATGGTAGGCTGTGGTGGCCGGACGGATCGTTCCCGCGGTGGCGGCTCGAGCTGAACCGGGAAATGAAAGATCGTCGCGGGGAAGCTCGGGAAGGACTGCTCATGGCCTGGAACCGGCGCATGGGCGTCAAGGATGGCTTGGCGCTCCTGGTGCTGGTCTCAGATCGCCGGGAGGATCACTGGATCGGCCGGGCGATGAGGGACCGAGAGCTCAACCGAGCGGCGAGGAGTTTCAGCTTTCTCGGTGGGAACGCGATGGGGCAGCGGTGAGATGCACCGGCGACTGCTCGGGCGCGTAGATAAAGGCCCCGAGAGGCGGTTCATCGGTCGAGGGCGGCAAGCAGATGCTGTCCTCGCCATTTCTTCGCCGTGGCGGCAGCTCGGTCCAGCGCAAGAACCCGAGTGCAGTCTTCAGTCGGCTGAATTTTCCTCAGTGGCTGACATGTGGGTCCCCTTCCCTTTTTAACCTCTGAACTTAACTCTCTATTACTGTTGTAAAAAGTAATCCCCACAATGCCCATGGTGATTTCAATTATTTACCCCTAGCCATTTGAATTGGTTAGAATTCAAATTGGGTTTGGTTTGACTAAGTTTCAGCACATATTCAGTTTGAAATTCAAATAAAGTTTGAATTTGCTACATTTAGCTCATGTCAAGATCAACTCCAAATGGAGTGAAAATTGGTGTGTGAGCTCACAAAAATGTGCTGAGTAAGAATATGCCTCCCACTTTTGAATTCATGGCATAAAAACAGTTTCAATTTGAATTTGAGTCCAAACCACCCTCTTTCTAGCTATACCCAAAAGGACCTCAAAAAGGTTTTGAATTTGGGTGAAACTTGGCATGGACATTACTAGCAAGGTGTAGGAGTTTTTCATATGTCCAGCCCCTAGATGATGCAGGTGGGAAATGCCACTTTTGCATTGTGTGAGTTTGTTCTCTAACGATCATGTTGATAATGGTTACATGCTCTTCAAATGTGTTCATCAACTTTATTCAAATGAGGTGTGTGTGTGTGTGTGTGTGGTGATGAACACTTTGAATGTGTCAAAAACTGAGGCCTTTACATTCCTCCCCCCTTAAAAGAATCTCGTCCCGAGATTATAAGGTGAAAATGAGAGAGAGGACGGTGGAAAAATTACCGTATATGCGATGTGAAAAAGTCGGGGTAGTTAGCGCGAAGAAATCCTTCGCTCTCCCATGTCGCTTCGTCCATGGATTGATTACTCCACAGAATCTTGTAGAACCACAATGTACGGTTGCGTGTGGTTCGGGCCTTTTCATCAATAACCTGAACCGGTTCTTCCCGATACGTGAGATCCGGTTTCAGTTCTTCAATATCCTCCATCTGAATGGTAGTTGATAGCTTGAGACACTTCCTCAGCTGGGAAATGTGAAAGACGTCGTGCACACCGGAAAGTGCTTCTGGTAATTTCAGCCGGTATGCTACCGATAGACATCTTTCAGTAATTTGAAATGGACCGATGAATCGGGGTGCCAACTTTCCTCTCACCCTGAATCTGTTTACGCCCTTCATTGGAGACATACGTAAGTATACGTGATCCCCAACTTCAAAATGTAATGGGCGTCTCCTCCGGTCTGAATACTTTTTCTGCCGGGATTGGGCGGCTTTTAGGTTCGCTTGAATCAGCCGAACCTTTTCCTCCGTGTTGTTGACAAGATCAATCCTGAAGGTAACCCTTTCGCCAGACTCACACCAATTCAATGGTGTGCGGCATTTTCTGCCGTATAGCGCCTCATAAGGTGCCATCTTGATGCTGGTTTGGTACCCATTGTTGTACGAGAACTCGGCTAACGGCAAGTGATCATCCCAATTCTTGCCGTGGTTGATAGCGCAAGCTCGTAGCATGTCCTCTAGAATCTGATTTACCCATTCGGTTTGCCCATCCGTCTGCGGGTGGTATGCTGAACTACGGATCAGCTTCGTCCCCAAGGCAGCGTGTAGCTGCTCCCAAAAATGGGACACAAATAAAGTGCCCCGATCTGATATGATGGTACGGGGTACGGCGTATAAGCATTGGATCCGTGAGATATACAGTTCCGCATACTTCTTGGCATTGTAGTTGGTGTTGACCGGGATGAAATGGGCCACATTGGTGAGCCGGTCGACGATCACCCACACCGAATCATGTTTCTGAAAAGTGGTGGGTAAACCGACAATGAAGTCCATGCTCACATCGTCCCACTTTCAGAAAGGAACGCCCAGTGGTTGAAGCAGTCCCGGTTTCCGCATATGATCTGCCTTCACCCTTCGACATGTATCACACTCGGACACGTACTTGGCGATCTCCCGCTTCATCCGTGTCCACCAAAACTTGCTTCTAAGTTCCTGATACATTTTATTGCTGCCGGGGTGAATAGAAAACTTTGACAAGTGAGCCTCATCAAAGATTTTCTTCCGTAATTCCAGGTTACGGGGTACGACAATCCGGTCCTTGAACCATAGGACGCCGTCTCCGTCTTTCCGGAAACATTTTAGTTCCCCACTGTCTACACGTCTCCGCAAATGCGACATGCCCTTGTCATGTTTATGAGCTGCCTCTATCTCTTCACGGATGGTGGGGATCAAAACTAAGTTGTAGAGAGCTCCTTGTGGAATCACATGCAGTGGTGGTTCGCTCTCATCCAACGGTGTGATGGTCAGGTTGTTGACGTGTGACTTGCGACTCAGCGCGTCTGCCACTACGTTTGCTTTGCCGGGGGTGATAATGGATCTCTATTTCGTAATCCTTTATCAACTCTAACCATCTTCGCTGCCTCACGTTCAGCTCCTTCTGAGTGAATATGTACTTGAGGCTCTTGTGGTCGGTATATAAATGTATGAGGTTACCGAGTAGGTAGTGCCTCCATATTTTCAGTGCAAGTACCACGGCAGCGAGCCCCAAGTCGTGAGTTGGATAATTCTGCTCATGGTTTCTAAGCTGCCATGACCCATACGCGACCACTTTTCAGTCTTGCATCAGCACACATCTGAGCCCAATGCCGGATGCATCGCAGTACACATCGAACGGTTTTGTTGTGTCTGGCTGCGCCAAAACCGGTGCTGATGTTAGGTGTTTTACTAATGCCTTGAACGCTGCTTCACATGCTGGACTCCAAACATATTTGGTAGCCTTCTTCAGCAGCTCCATCATAGGCTTGGCAATCTTCGAGAAGTTCGGGATGAACCTCCGATAATATCCCGCGAGCCCGAGGAAACTCCGTACCTCATGAACAGTTCTCGGGGATTTCTAATTCAGCACTTGTGTGATCTTACTCGGGTCTACAGCGATACCTTCCGCTGAGATGACATGCCCGAGAAAAGGCACTTGCGATATACAGAATTCGCACTTGCTGAATTTCGCGTATAGCTTGTGATCCCGCAGCCGTTGCAAGACTATACGCAGATGCTTCTTGTGATCTTCCTCTGACTTGGAATATACCAGTATGTTGTCGATGAAGACCACGACAAACTTGTCCAGCTCCGGCATGAATACCGAGTTCATCAAATACATGAAGTGAGCTGGAGCATTGGTGAGGACGAAGGACATGACAAGGTACTCATAAAGCCCGTACCTTGTCGAGAAAGCCGTCTTCGGAATATCCTCAGCCCTTATCTTAATCTAATGGTACCCGGATCTTAAGTCCATCTTGGACAAGATCTTTCCTTCGACCAACTGATCAAACAACATGTCGATCCGTGGCAACGAGTACTTATTCTTGATGGTTACGGCGTTTAGTGGACGATAGTCCACGCAAAGCCGCAACGTCTCATCCTTCTTCTTTACTAATAATGCCGAACAGCCCCATGGCGAGGAGCTCGGCCTAATAAAACCCTCCTCCAGCAGGTCCATTAGTTGGGTCTTCAGTTCAGACAACTCCTTAGGCGCCATCTTGTACGTCCTTCGGGATATTGGCTTGGTTCCGGTGCAAGTTCAATCTTGAACTCCACCTCTCTGTCGAGCGGCATACCCGGTAAATCATCCGGGAACACGTCAGGGAACTCTCGGACCACTGGAATATCTTCCAATCTGATGGTTGTGGATTGATAGACACTTGGAAATTTTATTTCTGGACTGTCCAGAAATAAGGAATGAGATTCGTGCACTTCTAAGTTCAAGTGCACAATTCGGAGGACGGTGTCTAAAACAGCGCCGTGGCGGGTCAACCACGACATCCCTAAGATGACATCGACCTTTTGTCCCTCTAAAATTATGAGAGACGTCGGGTATACTCTACCCGCTAAGCATAATGGCGCTTTTGGAACCATCATGCTTGCTGAAATTTTCCCACCCGGTGAACAAATCAGATATGAACTACCGGAGGGTAGGATTGGCAAGCTGTATTTAGCAATGAAAGCTTGGCTAATAAATCTATGTGTGGCGCCTGAATCAAATAAGACTATGGCGGGATGCTGGTGGAGTTGGAACATACCCGCAAGGATTGGTTCTCCCTCCGGCACGTCCTCTATGGCAAGTTGGTGGATGGTGCCGGGCCTAGGGTTTGCCCGCCGCGCATTAGTGGGGTTCCGTGGTTGATTCCTTCCCGGAAGTTGCGGTGCAACTCCGCCGCCTGGCCTCTCCGGACAACTGCTGGCGAAGTGTCCTGGCCGACCACATTTGTAGCATGTGGCCGCTGCTTGTCCGGTACTTGGAGGACGAAAACCTGGCATGCGCTGCTGAGGTGCATACGCACGCGGCATCGCCCGCTGTTGCTGTTGTTGACGCGGAGGTGGTGCTGGCAGTGCCGGCCTGAACACCGGTGAAGAATAGGTCCGACTGCGGAATGGTATCGACCTCTGTGGTGGCTGCCAGCGTGAACCTGATGGTGGGCGATTCACCATCCGAAATTTCTGAGAAGGAACGCCTCCTTCTCCGCTGCTTTGCGGCACGCTTCGTTTTCTTTCCGCCGTCGCTAACTCCTTGCCGGAGTCCTCCTGAACAATCGCAGCATCAATTATGTCATTGAGGCTGCTGCGATTGAACATCGCCAGCTTGTCCTTCAGGAGAGGGTTAAGCCCATGGTAGAAGTAGTCCCGCCGGTTCTCGTCAGTATCGGCGTGATACGACGCGTAAAGCACAAGATCGTTAAACGCCCTGGAGTATTCCAGCGCGTTCCGGCTCCCGTGCTGCAGGTGTAGAAACTCCTGCGTCTTCCTCTTCATGAGACCCGGCGGTATATGATAGACCCTGAAGGCCGTCCGGAACTCCGCCCAGGTCATAACTCGGTCGGTGGGCTGTGAAGCACAGTAGTTCACCCACCATGCGCTCACGGATCCCTAGAGCTGTTGGACCATGAACTGAGTCTTGTGCTTCTCACTCACTTGGAGAAGCCCGAACTTCATCTCCATCATGCGGAGCCAGTTGTCCGCATCGATGGGTTCATCCGCCCTTGAGAATACCGGGGGATGAGTCACTAAAAAGTCGGAGTAGGAGCTCTGTTGGTGCTCCTCACGATCCTGATGCCTCTCTGGTCGAGACGTATTGGCAATGAGGGTCTGCAGCAACTCCGTATGCTGCTGATGAGAGCCCGCCATTGCTGCTACAATATCCGCCAAAGTATCCGTTGGCGGTGGCGGTGGCGGTTGTTGCTGTGGCTGCTGCTGCTGTGTCTGTCCCGAGGAGTCCTAGGGAGGCTGTTGGGAGGTTTCTCCCCCTTTACTAGAACCCCCAACGTCCGGGTTGGCACGAGTACAAGTCATTCTGAAATTTAAAATAGCAGCGGTCAGCACATGTCATACTTAAAAATTCTATAAGAAACAGTAGGCATTCGAGATGACGTATGAATAATTTGCACAACATTCACATATATTGGTAAAGCATAAACTTTATACAAGATACATTATTCTCGGGTCTCCGAGAAGTCGTGCTCATGTCGTCACTACCTATACATACGCTACTGCCTACACGACATGTCACTGGTTACAAAAGTTTGGGTTACTCCACTCTGGTTGCCCTACTTGGCAACGGTAACCCCCTACTCGGAGTAGAACTCGACCTCCTGTGGGTCGTCCTCCTCTGGTACCTCTGCTGGTGGCTCTGGATCTACAACCTCCTCTCCCATTTCAGGTTCTCCCATTGCCGGAAGACCCAAGACCACCGGTATGCCCAATACCGGAGGTACGAGGTTCTGCAATGCGTGCACCTCGTCCATAGCCTGGTTGTAGTCCTCTTCCCAGCCTTGCCCCTCCTCAATAGTGTCGTCCCGCTCTTGAGTAAGGACCTCATTCTGCTTGGTCAGAGCCTGCACCTGTTGTTGCAACACCGCGATGTCAACACGGCTTTTCTTCCTTGCCTTCTTCAGACGATGCAACTGATTATGTTGTTCGTTCAGTCGCTTAATCGTCGGAAGGAGCACATTGCGGAGTGCGCTGTGAGCACTCTCGAAATGGTATCGACGGCTGGTGCTTTCCTTGAGTTTTGCAGCGAGACACTCCATATGAACAGCTTGGCTGTCCATCGCGGCCTTTCCCGCCCTCATCTGGAGGCTGAGGTTCGCCTCCGCGGGGTTGTACCTTGGGCAACCCGGATCGGTTGCCTCCCGGTACCTCCCTTCCCATACATGACTAGCCCGTCCCTCCACCGGAACGAGTGCGTATGGAGTGCCCTCCATAGCTCTCACGTGTAGTTGGCAAAAACGCGACATGGTGTCGCGGGCTGCCACTTGCCACATCCCCTCCGGTTGTCTACCTCTCACTGTAACTGTGAACGGCTCCCAACCGGGTGGGGTAGGTCCTGCAGGAACTTCGACATGGATCGTCCACGCCTTGTTCCCCTCCTCGCCTTCCTCCTTGGCGAGGTACTGCGGCATCTCGCTGTACCCAAAATATTGAAGCATTTGCCTCAATGCTTCCAGATAGCCGCTGTGGTGAGAACAGGGGGACACCACCCAACCGTTATCCAATTGTTTATCTGCCGTCATCTGTAGAAACATATTTGAGAAATTTCAAATATTTATTTAAATAGTACACAATTGAGTTATAACATAAAACATGTCATTGAACTCGTAAAACTTGGAAACATAGTTCAAACTTTAAACAAATTTGACTGTTGATCTGCTGTCCATCATGACAGCCCTGACCCGTTTCCATTTCAACCTGATTTAGGCCATGCTAAAAGCAAAACCAATTCTGGAGTTAAACATCAAAGTTAAATATAACTTCAATACCTTTCCATAAAGTATTTTCTTGTCCTGAGATCTGTACTGGTTCAAAAGTTAAGAGATGTCAAAGTTAACTGAATTTCATGAGAAAATTGGACAGCACCTCCCTGCTTTAGGTACTGGTTTGATCCAAGAATTCCAGTTAATTTTACTCCCAGTCTGACAGAACTTTATGTTACAAAGTTGTAACCCATCTCATAAGCTTTCCAGAACTACCTCATTTTCTATTTTTGGATTTTTATGCAGGAAGTTATGCTCAATTTACAGAGAGTTATAGAGAGTGTTTGCTCTGCCCTGTTTTCTGGACAGTTTCAACTCTACTGTATTTTTCGATTGGTTAAGGGATGAAACACCTCTGGACCTAAACAGAAAAGTTGTAAAGCTCTTCCAAATCTTTCCATAAATGTATCATATGACCCCAACCTCGAAAGAACTCAACCTATAACCTCTGATTAACTTTAGCCTTAATTCAGCTGAAAACAGGGGACTCTGTCCTTAATAGCCTATGAGTTGAAAACTTGTTAACTTTGAATATCCTGATTATGGAAAGGAGTTACATCAAGTTTTAATGCTTTGGATTAAAATTTACAAGTTTTATAATGAAGTTGCTCATTTGATGGGGTGTGACGTCGATGCGTCACCAGATCATGTCGGTGCTACATCCTCACAAAGAAAAACCTATACCGGACTTAGCCGGCTTCGTTATTTCAGTGGCACTAAGCGTCACTCGCACACGGATGCTACACGTCTACCGTTTCGTGGTTAAACTACCTGCAGATAACTCACACAATCGTCAGACTCGGCTGCACACCGAGCCCGGTATCCATACAGTTCGTACACCCGGCCATCATCACTCGCCCGGATGTTCTCAAGCCAAACACGCCTTGAGCTACGTGTTCACGTTATTGACCACGTGACGGGGTCTACCAAATTGCACCACGCACGCCAGGGATAGATGTTGCTCGAATACCCAAAATGACATGAAGAGTCGTAGAGGATATTAAAGCGGGTCGGGTTACCTGCCACCCGTGGGGCTGCACCCCTCAGCTTGTGCGCACTGGTGGACAGCGCTTATGTGCACCCCCCCAAGACATAAACGTCCTGAGATGCACAATTTTCCGACATAATCAAATATGATAGTATGCCACTTTCTATACACTAATAACATCCTTATATGGGCTACTAACTCGTTCCTCACTGGATTTTTGAAAAAGATGACCTTTTTAGTGCGTTAAACCTCAAGCGAGCTCTGATACCAACGCTGACACGACCCCACGGTCTTGTCGAGCCAGGATCACGCTGAGGGGTGCTGCGTTGCACAGCACCGGATAACACACATCAAAGGTACAAAGCGGAAGCAAAGTTTTATTACATAAACCAGTGTATGAACATTTTTACAACAAAATATGTCCAGTCTACACTCACGGCCGTAGACTACGCATCAAGCTCACGTTCAGCCCGTGAACGTGTCCCCGCTAGCACACACACACACTAACACAGCAGCGTGCACGACTCCCACTCGACGGGATTCCCCTCCTGGGGTTCCGTCTCCTCCTCGGGAGAACCCTGCAAAAGCTTCAAACACAAGCAGTGAGCATGAAGGCTCAGCAAGACTGACCCATCTCTCCTATACATGGAACTTCTACATGATGGATGATAGGTTACATGAGGTAAAACAAGTTGCAAAGGACTCGCCTAATTAGTGGAACCTTACTTTCAAGTTTTAGCAACAGGTTGTGGGGACTTTACGCTAAGGCACATGAGAGAGCCGCAATCAAACAAGAAACGCATTTCTCTCATGTACTTTGCCCAAAGTTGAAAAGAACTTTAGTTAGCTCTAAACTACAACAAATCATTAACAAGCAAAGTCCATCTTTCAATCAGCAACATTTTAGCATGTAACTAGCCTGTTCTTTCTACGTCACGGTACAGTGAACAAGTGGTACTCACTGACCGCGAGGGACGGCGATTATAATCGATTTACACCTGCAGGGTTACCCGAATAACCCGTCACGTACGCCCGTACTCGATGTTACCTACAGCAACCATCACGGACGCAGTACGCAACCACGTTTCACCCTTTAGCCAAATGTTGAACCGGTCCAATCGTCTCGAGCAAGAGGTCTCTGCACGCGCATCTCAGTGCCGCCAGCCAATTTACACCTCGAGCTCTCGACCTACCCTCTGAACGACCAGCTATGCCTCTACATCTAGCTACCCGAGTTACATCGGTTTCCCAGTCCCATATAGCCGGTAGGTCTTCGGTACTGTTCTAGCTTGTTCAACAGGCCCGCACATGGCTCGGTCCTCAATCGACACAAGCGGAGCTATAGCACACAGGCACCAAAGTCCTGCTGCCCTTACTCTCCGCTTGGTCTCATTTTTCTTGCCATGTGTTTCATTTGCTATCTTTAACCGAGCGATGTGCCTCTAGCATATTATCGCGAGTAGTTCCAACTACTCGACTTGTACCGAATCCCACTCTATCTTAGCATTGCAGTGGCTAACGAGGTTTTCAATCCTAATCCCAACCCATGGTTTTCTTGGCTATGCATTTGGGTTTCAAACAAGACTCTAATGCAAGAATTAAGTGATCCTCAAAGAAAATGCTCAAAACAATAAAAATTTGTAAAGAGGTTAATGCAAACCGGAGCTTGCCTTGCTGCTCTTGGTCATAGGCTAGCTGCTCTTCCGGAGTAACAAAGTCTAAGACTTCAGGCTCCTCCTCAACCTTAGCGACTACATGAGGTAAAAAGTGTATGTATCAATTTAAATGCATTTGATTGGAATTAAACTTGTGAATGTTGTAAGTCCCACTAGACAGACCCAATGACTCTGAAATTTTTATTGTGGCTTGGTTACAACCTAAACAGAGACTTGGTCAAGTTTTAGTTGCAGCAAAGCTCATTTGAGCTCTCCACAATTAATTATGTCCTTGACCTTAATTGGAGCTTTTAGGGTGTTCTAGGGATTTTCATGGATCAAGCTATGACTTTCTGAAAACTAGATTTTCAGAGGGTTCTAATGGAGTTGGTCTCACATAATTTGAAGGTTCCTAGCTAAAGATATGAGCTAAACAATTTCAGAGAAATTCTGAAAATGTTTCTGGACATTTTCTATTTTCTCTGGAACAATTTCATTAATCACACCATTAGGTGGATCAACTGAGCTCAAATGAATCTGAAATTTTTATGGTAGCTCAGGGATATTTTGGTGAACATCCCAGCAAAATTTCAGAATTTTCCTCCATAGTATTCTCCAGTTAAAATTCCAAACAGTTTCAACTTTGAAGAATTTATACTGGAGAATTAAGGATTTTCATGAAGCGAAACTTAATTTGCTGGAAAGTACTCAGAGTGCTGAATCCGACAAAATTTGGTTCACTCAATTTGGAGTTCCCTAGCCAAAGTTATGAGGATTTAAAGTTTGAATGAAATCTGAAAAATCAGAAAAGTTTAAATCTGCCGGTGGGTCCACGGGGACACGTGTTGGGCGCTGGAGCGATGGCACACCGGGATCCACAGAGTTTTTGTGCGCCAGCACACCGGATCTGGGCTGCAGACCGATCCCAATTTAAAATTCGAGCCGCTGACACGTGGGCCACCCGGCTTCGTCTACCTCCCGACGCCCGCGTTCGGCCGCCGCGACACCTCGCCGGAAAGCTCGCCGGCAGCCTCTGTGGTGCTCCAAACTTCATGATTCTGGCCACCCCTGCCTAAGTCCACTCAGGTAATACGGTTCTGGGCTCAGTTCGTCATGAAAATGGCCGGCACACGGTCGGCGACGAGCGGTAGCTTCGGAAGAACTTCGGCCGTGTCGGCCGACCTCCCTAGCACCCCAACTGACCGAGCAAAGGGTCGTCGAGCACCAGTGGACCTTAGGAAAGATCGAAATGAGCTCCACGGAGCTCGGGAAGGGTTGTGTTGGGCTGTCACCGTGCGACCTAGGCCAGAAATCGGGATTTTTCCTAAAACTCAAAGAACAGCGGTTTCCCTCACACGGTTCTTCGTGGTTTCTGTTCCTATGGACTCGTACAGGCACCTAGAAGTGATCCCCTCCACGAGAAGATGAGTGGTGTGGTGTAGACTACGAATTTCGCGAATCAGTTCAGACTCCCTTTTTGCACACCGTCGCGAAATCATGAAATTCCAGCGTGAGCAGTCTATGTCATGCCGCCGGAGCTTGCGGGAATGGAAGATGGACTGAGGGTGAACCTTTGTGCTGTTCACAGCTCGGCAAACGGTAGGATGTGGTGGCCGGACGGATCGTTCCCGCGGTGGCGGCTCGAGCTGAACCGGGAAATGAAAGATCATCGCATGGAAGCTCGGGAAGGACTGCTCAGGTCCTGGAACCGGCGCGAGGGCGTCAAGGATGGCTTGGCGCTCCTGGTGCTTGTCTCAGATCGCCGGGTGGATCACTGGATCGGCCGGGCGATGAGGGACCGAGAGCTCAACCGAGCGGCGAGGAGTTTCAGCTTTCTGGGTGGGAACGCGACGGGGCAGCGGTGAGATGCACCGGTGACTGCTCGGGCGCGTAGATAAAGGCCCCGAGAGGCAGTGCATGGGCCGAGGGTGGCAAGCAGCTGCTGTCCTCGCCGTTTCTTCGCCGTGGCGGCAGCTCGGTCCAGCGCAAGAACCCGAGTGCAGTCTTCAGTCGGCTGAATTTTCCTTAGTGGCTGACATGTGGGTCCCCTTCCCTTTTTAACCTCTGAACTTAACTCTCTATTACTGTTGTAAACAGTAATCCCCACAATGCCCGTGGTGATTTGAATTATTTACCCCTGAGCCATTTGAATTGGTTAGAATTCAAATTGGGTTTGGTTTGACTAAGTTTCAGCATATATTCAGTTTGAAATTCAAATAAAGTTTGAATTTGCTACACTTAGCTCATGTCAAGATCAACTCCAAATGGAGTGAAAATTGGTGTGTGAGCTCACAAAAATGTGCTGAGTAAGAATATGCCTCCCATGGGATAAAAACAGTTTGAATTTGAATTTGAGTTTGAACCACCCTCTTTCTAGCTATACCCAAAAGGACCTCAAAAAGGTTTTGAATTTGGGTGAAACTTGGCATGGACATTACTAGCAAGGTGTAGGAGTTTTTCATATGTCCAGCCCCTAGATGATGCAGGTGGGAAATGCCACTTTTGCATTGTGTGAGTTTGTTCTCTAATGATCATGTTGATAATGGTTACTTGCTCTTCAAATGTGTTCATCAACTTTCTTCAAATGAGGTGTGTGTGTGTGGTGATGAACAGTTTGAATGTGTCAAAAACTGAGGCCTTTACAGAAAACCCCTGGAATTTTCTCCAAAATTCCTCAAAGTTAAATCTTCGGGAATTAATTCCCGGTGATCCTGTTATGAAATTTTCTCAATTCTGGCCAGAAGATTCTTCATAACTCTAGTGATCTCCTGTAAAAATTTGAGCATCATTGGACGTATTTTTCTAGGCCAAACCCTGTTCCAATTTTCAGCCTTCATTTAAAATTACATATTAAACAGAAACTTTTTAAGCATTTCCCACCAACTTCAAAAGCCCATTTCTCCCTGTAGACAGCTCGAATAATTATGAAACCAATTTTACTAGAACCAGGGAGACCTTCTCTACTTAGATCTTCCACTGTTAGCTATGTCAAAGCTACAGAGTAGGATCAAAATTCTGAGAATTAAATTACTTGTTGGAGGGTTAGAACCAACAAGCTTCCATGAAACTTTCTCCATTTTTGCTCAGGCCCTCCTCATGACCTCTGGCCTCCACTGGGAAAATCCCAAAGCCAATTAAGAATAATTAGTAGTATCTGTCCTTAGAAGCTTACTTTTTTATACATGATCATTACTTATATATATTTTATGCATATCATATAGTGACCGGAATCGAGGATGCTCCGGAGGCCTTGGAGATCCTACCTCCAGAAGCTAACTTTCCATTTGACTCGCAACCAGGCCCCCGGTTTGCATTTAATTACTTTTGCAAAGTTTTGCTTTGTATCACTTATGTCTAGGATGAAATGTTTGCATCAGAGTTAAGGTCATTGAAACTCCACTTGCATGACCACCAGATCCTATGGAGTATCGGGTAGTCTACAACTCAATGAATAAAAAATGCCATGCTAATGTTCTTAGGATCTTGGTAGAAGTCAAGTAGTTGGAATCTACTTGCGAGATAGGATTTTATCACACGGGATAGAATGAATCAAAGAATGGCTTAAGAATATGAAATTGAGATTCAGCAGAGGGATAGGATGCAGCGAGACGAGATCGTATGTGCGTAGCCCTGCTGGTGTTGGTTGAGGACCGATCCATGTGCGGCCCTGCTGGACAAGTTTGAACAGTACCGGATGCATACTGGCTATATGGGAACCAGGAAACCAAAGTAATTGATTAGCATGGGTGCCGTGGCTTACCCAACCGTTTTATAGGAGTGGGTTGAGGGTAGCAAGGTGTAAATCTGCCGGCGGTCATATACACGCTCCGTGTGGGGACCTCCTGCCCGTAACGGATGGACCGGTTCGGCATTTGGGTTTCCTTTGAAAGGTTGCTGCATACAATAGAGTAGGAAGGTGTGAGGCACCACACTTTTGAAATCGGTGTATGAGATGTGTTATCTTGGTGTCTATTGATTGCAATCACCATCCATCATGGTTATTTGAGTACCGCTTGTTCACTGCGCTGTGACGTAGTAAATAATGAAAGAGGCCAGAAGAATATGATGCATTGAATTACCATTGTATTGCAACCATGTATGCTATAGATGTAGAGCTTACTAAATTTATGTTCTACTTTGGGCAAAACCACATCGGGAGGAAGCGTTTCTTGTTTGATTGTGGAATTCCGATGTGGGGGCTGCTCATGACACATGATATTGCTACTGTAAAACTGAAAGTAAGGATTAACATGTAGGCGTATTCTTTATCGCAATGCCATTTCCTATGTTAAGATTCCCTGCATGTAGAATTTCGTATTATGAGTGTCGGATAAGTCTTGCTGAGCTATCGTGCTCACTATTGCTATATTAAGATGTTGCAGGTGACACATATGATGAAGGGTCCGAGGACGAGGTGATGCCCCCGTCGGGGTACACGGCCGAGTGGGAGCCCTGCACGCCACCGTGATCTCCAGATAGGTGCTGCTAGTGTGTAGCGTCCTCAGACTGGACGGCTACACTTTTGCATAGCTAGGCTGAGGGTTTAGCTATGAGTATATACTTCCATTGTATATTAAGTATTGTAAAAGACTGTAGGATCGAAGAGCACGTGAAAAGCTACCAGAGGGGGGTGAATGGTAGATTAAAACTTTTCGCAGCGGAAACAACAAAAACCCCTCAGCAAAAAATCAATCGGTTAAAGAAACCATGTGTGCAAGTGTTTTCAAACGTGTTCAACCGTGACAAATCAAGTAGAGAGGTATAGAATCAAGTCACGGATCTAATGCAACAAGAATCACTTGAAAACACGAAGTAAAACTTTAGATACGATCAAAACATTAAACGAAGATCAATCTGTTCTACCGATATAAAACAGATCTGCAACGCTGCAAAGAAACTCATGTATCTCAAAACTACAGATTCGAAGCTCGTGAAAATTTCACAGATGATAGATAATTGAGTTGTGAAGACAACCCAAAAAAACTCACGTCAATCGGATCTGTAAAACTCGAGTTATGAATGAAACACTGAAGCAACGTCGGTCTGTCCAGAAACTCGACGAGAAAGACTTGACGAAAAACAAATCGGACGAACAAGGCACAAAAGCTCCTCGAAACTCTGAACTTTATTCAATAGAAACACAAGAGGAACAGCCCAAAGTCGTGCACCCATGAGACTTGGCCCCCCTTGCTTATATAACCAGCCCTAAGGCCAACTCAACTCAAAATAGGACTCCTACTCCTACTTGGATTCAAACTATAACTTTCCAATACTGCTCAAGACTCTTCTATACGCAGATAGAAGCAATCTTAAGACTTCCAAACACCTTAGGAACGTCTCAAACATTCCTAAAATAACTCAAATTCGTGACCCAAACAAAATCTTATCATAACCAACTCAAAACTTTCCATATTTGAGTCAAACACGACTCAGCCGCAGCCTGAGTCCATAACCTAGTCGGTTGGACCTTTCCGACCAATTCTTTACGTCCACTTCTCTTCATCACGCCTTGGAACAATGTTGCCACATCCATGCACTCCTTGCACACGTAACACCTTCCAATGACGTACATGCAACCTTCATATGCACTGCCATTGATCCAAACATGCTGCGTGACCTCCCGATCAACTCAACCACAGCTCCTCCCGAACTTGGTTGTTGGAACCTCATCTCCTCCCTGAGACTAGTCCAAGGATCCCGTCACCAGCCATGTCTTGAACTAAAGCAACACCTGCACATGAATAAACAACCAATTCTTCCGAGCACAAGTCCTCGACTTGACTCACGTTAGTTCAAAAACCACAACACCTTACATGAGCACGTCACATAAGCATGTTGCAAACCATATCAAATGATAACAGCCATAACCACCAAAACACACCAAAAACTTAGCAAATTAATACTAAGCAAACCTTCCCATAAAGCAAGTTTGAAACATTGCGAGTTAAAAGCAAAAACAAGACGCTGCAGTTCTACGAGTTGAACTTCACGGGAGCTCCCTAAAAACAAGTTCCGGACCTCACAGAAGCTCTCCGGACCTTGCAGGAGCTCTCCGGACCTTGCGTCGGACCATGCCAACACATGGCGGACCTAACAAAGATCTTGTTGGACCTTGCCACAGAAGAATGTTTTGGCAATATTCAAAACTTTGAATGTTAATGCTAACTTTTATCCTAATTGCCAATGTATTCAGCACACATAGGTCTCACAATCTCCCCCTTGATGAATGCATTGGCAACACCAATTAAAATCCGAACATTGGCTTATGAAAAGTTTTGAAAATCTTTGAAAACTCATTTCTCCCCCTTTATTAATTTCTCCCCATTTTTTAAAATCAGAGAAGGAAGAAAGTGTATAACATATGCAAAGTGTAAAAAAAATCTCTCCTTATACATATTTCTCCCCCTTTGACAATGTATTCAGCAAGGTTCAAAAGAGAAATTTTTAAATGTTATGAGCATATTATAACATATACATACAAACACAAAGCTCATCCAAGTCATACTATCAGGTTACTTACACTATCACATCAATGAGATACATAAAGTAGTGTAAGCCATGCTAGAGAACAAATGTATTTCTCAGTTTAAGCAAGTCATGATCTCCCTTACTCAACTATTTCAAAACCTGAAAACATGACACTTGTTGCTGCATTTTTATTATTCATAATCATTTAAGGCACAAAGTTGATCATATGATATTTGCAAGAGATTATATGCCGCATCAGCCTTATTCTAACCAACCAAGCCAAGCCTATGTCATTTGACAATCTGAAGCTTAAGGACATGGTTTTAGTCATACACAATTCCTTCCAAGTTCATATCTTAGTGCAATGATAAGCAATCTCAAAAGAAGAAGTGCGATGCATGCATATTCTCTTGATCATTTCTCAATTATTTATTTGAAAACTCAACATGTGAGTTGATCACTTGATTAATTTTTTATGATTAAAAGCACTTGTAAGCACGCAACAAGTTCAAAACAGCAAGAAAGTTCGATCAGGACCAGATTTAGTGTAATTAATTATTCCAATTTCTAGTCATGGCAAAAACTACAAAATGTATAACATGAGTAATGTAGTAAGAACTTTCAGCCTGTAAAAGGAATCACAAAGTCATATATGTATGAAATACTATGCTCATATTATTTTAGTTTCAGATTCACACATAGACTTTCAAAGTTTCAAAAACTCCCCCTCAATTTAAGACATGAGGATGCATAACCCCTATTTCACTACGAATGAAACAAAAACGAGTGAAATCCAAAGGTTTTGTAAAAATATCAGCCAATTGTTGTTCGGTATCGACATGGTGAAGCACAATGTTTCCTTTTTCAACATTATCACGAAGAAAGTGATACCTAATTTCAATGTTCTTAGTTCTAGAGTGTTTCACGGGGTTTTTAGCAATACAAATTGCACTAGTGTTATCACAAAACAGTGGAACACTATCTAAATCAACCCCATAGTCCTTAAGTGTTTGAACAATCCAAAGAATTTGTGAGCAAGCGCTAGCCGCAGCTACATATTCAGATTCGGCCGTGGATTGTGCAACTGAACTTTGTTTTCTAGAGGACCAAGCAACAAGTGAATTACCAAGAAAATGACAAGCACCCGAAGTACTTTTCCTATCAATCCTACAACCCCCAAAATCAGCATCAGAAAAAGCTTTCAAAGAAACGGTTGAGGAAGAAGGAAGAAAATGCCAAATTCTTGAGTTCCATGTAGGTACCTGAGAATCCTTTTGATGGCTTGGCGATGTGAAGCACGTGGAGAAGCTTGAAAACGTGCACAAAGACATACGCTGAATTGTAAGTCCGGTCTTGACGCTGTGAGATACAAAAGTGATCCAATCATACTTCTGTATTCTTTTTTATTGACCGGGTCACCATCTTCGTCAATATCAAGTGTTGTTGCTGTTCCCATTGGTGTCCGAAGAGGCTTGCATTTGTCCATGTTGAAGCGCTTAAGAAGGTCCTTTGTATACTTAGTTTTATGCACAAAAGTTCCTTCTTTTGTTTGCTTGATTTGCAGCCCCAAAAAGTATGTGAGTTCCCCCATCATACTCATCTCAAATTCTGAACTCATCATAGCTGAAAACTTGGACATGAGATCATGAGAAGCACAACCAAAGATAATATCATCCACATACACTTGAACGAATAATGAGTCATTGCCATGCTTAAGTACAAAATGAGTTTTATCAACCTTGCCCATGGTAAACCACTTTTCAAGTAAGAATGTTTTTAACCTATCATACCATGCTCTAGAGGCTTGTTTTAGACCGTACAAGGCTTTGGACAGTTTGTAAACATGATTAGGAAAATTTGGATTTTCAAAACCCGGTGGCTGCTTAACATATACCCCCTCCTCTATTTAGCCATTAAGAAAAGCACTTTTAACATCCATTTGATATAACTTGAAACCTTTAGAAGCAGCAAATGCTAATAAAATTCTTATAGCTTCTAATCTAGCAACAGGAGCAAATGTTTCATCAAAATCTAGACCTTCAATTTGAGTGAAACCTTGAGCAACCAACCTAGCTTTATTCCTAACCACAACCCCATCCTCACTTTGCTTATTTTTAAATACCCATTTAGTTCCAATTAATGTGTGACCTTGAGGTGGAGGTACAAGTTTCCAAACATTATTTCTTTCAAAATTTTCTAACTCTTCTTGCATGGCATTAATCCAAGATTCATTAGTGAGTGCGTGTGATATATCCTTGGGTTCAAAAGAAGCAACAAAAGCAGAATGAGCATGAGAGTTTGGATCGCAAAACCTGGACCGAGTGACTCATTCATGCAAGCTTCCAATGATTTGTTGTGGAGGATGACTTTTGAGTACTCGGAGGGGAGTAGACACTTCACAAGCACCTTCTTCTTCATGTTCGGACCTTTGATTAGGAGAGCTTGTTGATTGAGGAAGGTCCGAACCAGCAGTAGTGACTGTTGGTGCTGGTTGTGGTGCAAAATCAGCAGCTTGATCGTTATTTACTTCCGAGTTTTCGGGCAGCAGCACCACTTCTTCATCTTCTTCAATAAAAATACTCTCCCCCTGCGGATATGGATCCGAACCTGCAATATCGGAGCTAGTACTTGGGCTAGCTTCATCAAAAGAAACCTCGCAAGTCTCCACAATTTTGTTAGTGTCAAGTAAAAGCACACGATAGCCTCTAGTATGAGATGGATAACCAAGAAACATGCCATCAACAGATCTAGCTTCAAATTTATCAAGATCACCATGTTTCTTAACAAAGCATTTGCAACCAAAAACCCTAAAGTGTGTAACACTAGGCCTATTTCCAAACCGGGGCTCATATGGGGTTTTTCAAGCTTAGCACGCAAGAAAACACGATTTGAGACATAACAAGCGGTTGCAATTGCATCAGCCCAAAATTTCCTAGGAGTTTGATATTCATCAAGCATAGTCCTAGCCATCTCAACTAAGGTCCTGTTCTTTCTTTCTACGATACCATTTTGTTGTGGTACATAGGGTGAAGAGTATTGATGATCTATTCCATTTTTAGCACAAAAGTGATCAAAGGATTGGTTTTTAAATTCAGTTCCGTTATCACTTCTAATTGCTTTTAATGATCCTGGGTGATCAATAGATAATCTAAGAAATAAAGTTCTAAAATGACTAAAAGCTTCATTATTAGATGCCATAAAATAAACCCAAGAATATCTGGAATAATCATCAACAATCACAAGAACATACCATTACCTACGAAGGATTGAACACGTGCCGGACCTACTGTGTCAAGATGTAAAAGTTGTCCCGGTTCAGCTGTCATGGTCATTGTGAGAGGAGCATGTGAACCTGCAACAAACTTAGCATGTCTACAAGAAGAGCACACAATATCATTGTCCTTTTTAAGCTTCGGCAGCCCACGTATGCGATCGAGAGCACTAACACGAGTGAGATGATCAAAGCCTATGTGACCAAGTCTACGATGCCAAAAATATAGATCCTTTCTATCATTAGCAACTAGACACCGATGCTTAGAAGTTGACAAATCAAAATCAGCTTTAAAAACTCTTCCAAACCTAGACATGTTAAACAAAAGCTCACCTTTTGAATCTACAACCTTGCAGCAATTTTTAGCAAAGCTAACCTCTAGATTTTCATCTAGCAATTTTGAAACCGAAAGCAAGTTGTATTTCAAATTTTTAACAAGTGCTACATCTTTCAAAGTGTAGAGATTGTTTACTCTAACCGAACCTTTAGCAATTATGGGAGTAGAAGAGTTATCGGCGAAAGTAACATTTTCTACACGTGACACAAAAGAGAGAGAGGAGAACCATTCTTTGTTACCGGTCATGTGGCGTGAGCAACCTGAATCCACAATCCAAATGTTCTCCTTCCTCAAACGTGAAACCTACACAGCAGCACAATACGTCGATAACTCAATACTGGGGTTAGTTAAAAGACTTTTAGGAATCCAGTACTGAGTCACACGACGTCCAGCAGGAATAACACGCGAAAGCTGAGAAGGTACAGCAGGTTTATGAGCCAAACATTGAAAATTTTTGTTCCCAACTACTGACTTAGAAGATGTGTTATATGTAGCACAAAAAACAGTAGGTCCGGGAGCAAGTTTTCGACTCATTACAGCAGGTTGCAAGCTCCGAACATTCGGTCTAGCAGATTTTGCTTGGTTGTTATGTGATCTAGCAAGTATTCTTTGTTTCTTACCGTGTTTAGCTAGTCTATAACAAAAATCCATGACATGACCATCTCTACCACAGTAGGTACAATGAAAAATAACCTTATTATCATGTCTAGATGAGCAAGCAACACGTTTATTATAACCCGAATGGGACAGTACTCCTGCAGATTTGAAAATCACCTCTTTTTGTCTAGGAGCTGTTTGAATCAAACCGCTTCCTAATGACTTTACAACTTTAGGTGGGTGTGCCTTAGCATGAGCATGAGAATTAAAACCTAAACCAGTTTTATCATTACAAGACTTGGAAGAATTCAGCAGCAAGTTTAGGTTCTTATTTGCATTAGAAAACCGATCTAGTGTCCTATGCATGTCATCAAGTTTATTGGACAGATCAAAGCAGTTTTAACATGAAGTTTTTCCTTTTAGTTTGCAATTTGAACAATATATAAATCTCATTCATAGCATCATTTAGTTTCTTATTCAGATCATCACATGAAGAACAATGCAAATCAATTGTAGAACAACAAGCATCTTTCAAATTTTTATCATTAAGTGCAGCAAGCTCTTTGTTCTTTTCAATTTCAAGTTCAAGTTTATCAAGTGTAGATGCGTGTGCACTTCTTAAAGAGGATAATTGTTCATAAATCAAATCACATGAGGAACAAGAATCATCACTAGGAATCAAAGTTTTTAAACGATTAATTTCAGATTCTAGTGATTCAATTTTAACAACATTGTTCCTAAGTTTTTTATCCTTTTTCATTAATATAACAGTGGCACGAGAAATAGCATCACACATTTCTTCGCAAGTGGGACATACCTCTTCATCGTCGCTGTTGTGTTCTGCCTCCTCGGAGCTTGAACTTGACTTGCTCGCCATGCAGCACATATTTGCCATAGCTTCTTCATCTTCATCACTACCGGTGTCCACATCACTTGAGCCGAAATCTTGAAGTGTAGAGATCATACTATGCACTATGTTGCGCATTGATAAATCTTTCTTCTTCTTATTCTTTGCAAACGATTTCTTCGGCCTTGTTTGCTTTTCTTCACGTGAAGTCGGACCTGAAAGGTTAGGGCACTCCGTACGAAAATGTCCTGTCTTACCACATTCAAAACATCGTTGAGGTCCGGAGCTTCCTCTCCTTCTAGTTCTCATATTTTGCAATGCTTTTGAGAACCGAGTAGAGATGAGTGCAAGCTCCTCCTCTGGAAACTCTTCAATCTGTTCAAGGGTTAGAGAGGACAGCAAAGAGAGTGCACCACTAGATGATGATTGACTAGAACTAGACATGTCACGTTGCGAAACAAACGCAATAGACTTGTTGGGGTTTTTACGTGAGATGATGTCAATTTCATGAGTTTCCAATATAGAATAAAGCACGTCTAAAGTAAGAGAACTCATGACAGTAGATTCACGAATAGATGCAACTTTCATCTCCCAAATTGACATATCTAATGCTCCTAACAATTGTCTAGCATTTTCAGCATCTGAAAAGTTAACATTGACACTACGCAAGTTGCTGAGAATTTTATTAAAGTGAGCAAAAAGGTCGTCAATTGACTCACCGGGTTGCATCTCAAAACGCATGTATTCTTTCTTGAACATATCTTGCCTTACCTCCTTGATCATATTGGATCTTTCGTGGTAGTCACAAAGAGCTTTCCAAACATCATATGCAGATCGGAGGTGTGCAACACAGTCGAAGTCGCTTTGAGTCAATCCTTGGATGATCAAGTTGCGAGCCTTGTTGTTGTTGTCAACATCTCTCATGTTCGTAGCTGTAACTTGATCGTTGGGTGGTACATCGAAGTTCCGGTAGACCTTTTCCCATATGGCGAAGCCTTGCGCCTGTATGTAGGCCTCCATCCGCGCCTTCCAAACCTGAAAATCGATGCCATTGAACACACAAGGTTTTGCGGTGTACTTCTCCATGATGGTTAGTCAAAACACGTGCAAATCACAAAGATTAGAGCACCTTAGCTCTGATACCAATTGTAGGATCGAAGAGCACGTGAAAAGCTACCAGAGGGAGGTGAATGGTAGATTAAAACTTTTCGCAGCGGAAACAACAAAAACCCCTCAGCAAAAAATCAATCGGTTAAAGAAACCGTCTGTGCAAGTGTTTTCAAACGTGTTCAACCGTGACAAATCAAGTAGAGAGGTATAGAATCAAGTCACGGATCTAATGCAACAAGAATCACTTGAAAACACGAAGTAAAACTTGAGATACGATCAAAACATTAAACGAAGATCAATCTGTTCTACCCGATATAAAACAGATCTGCAACGTTGCAAAGAAACTCGTGTATCTCAAAAACTACAGATCCGAAGCTCGTGAAAATTTCACAGATGATAGATAATTGAGTTGTGAAGACAACCCAAAAATAATCACGTCAATCGGATCTGTAAAACTTGAGTTATGAACGAAACACTGAAGCAACGTCGGTCTGTCCAGAAACTCGACGAGAAAGACTTGACGAAAAACAAATCGGACGAACAAGGCACAAAAGCTCCTCGAAACTATGAACTTTATTCAATAGAAACACAAGAGGAACAGCCCAAAGTCGTGCACCCACGAGACTTGGCCCCCCTTGCTTATATAACCAGCCCTAAGGCAAACTCAACTCAAACTAGGACTCCTACTCCTACTACTTGGATTCAAACTGTAACTTTCCAATACTGCTCAGGACTCTTCTATACGCAGATAGAAGCAATCTTAAGACTTCCAAACACCTTAGGAACGTCCCAAACATTCCTAAAATAACTCAAATTCGTGACCCAAATGAAATCCTATCATAACCAACTCAAAACTTTCCATATTTGAGTCAAACACGACTCAGCCGCAGCCTGAGTCCATAACCTAGTCGGTTGGACCTTTCCGACCAATTCTTTACGTCCACTTCTCTTCATCACGCCTTGGAACAATGTTGCCATGTCCATGCACTCCTTGCACACGTGCAAATACCTTCCAACGACGTACACGCAACCTTCATATGCACTGCCCTTGATCCAAACATGCTGCGCGACCTCCCGATCAACTCAAATACAGCTCCTCCCGAACTTGGTTGTTGGAACCTCATCTCCTCCCTGAGACTAGTTCAAGGATCCCGTCACCAGCCATGTATTAAACTCAAGCAACACCTGCACATGAATAAACAACCAATTCTTCTGAGCACAAGTCCTCGACTTGACTCAAGTTAGTTCAAAAACCACAACACCTTACATGAGCACGTCACATAAGCATGTTGCAAACCATATCAAATGATAACAGCCATAACCACCAAAACACACCAAAAACTTAGCAAATTAATACTAAGCAAACCTTCCCATAAAGCAAGTTTGAAACATTGCGAGTTAAAAGCAAAAACAAGACGCTGCAGTTCTACGAGTTGAATTTCACGGGAGCTCCCTAAAAACAAGCTCCGGACCTCACAGAAGCTCTCCGGGCCTTGCAGGAGCTCTCCGGACCTTGCGTCGGACCTTGCCAACACTTGGCGGACCTAACAAAGAACTTGTTGGACCTTGCCACAGAAGAATGTTTTGGCAATATTCAAAACTTTGAATGTTAATGCTAACTTTTATCCTAATTGCCAATGTATTCAGCACACATAGGTCTCACAAAGACTTCCGCTGTTTTATGTAAGTAAAAGTTTGTATTTTTTCCGTATTCCTTTCGTGTGTGCTGTTGGGTGCCGCATCGTACGGCACCACCCTCTGCAATCCTAGAGTGCGAGGACCCCCTGGTCCCCCACAGAGGTGGTATTAGAGCCGCATTGGTAATGGCACGCTCGAAAAGAGCCTATTTTGAAAATTTAGAAGTATTCGAGTGAGGATTAGTCACTATGCCCACATAAGGTTTATTATAGTATTAGATACTTAAGGTGGAAAAGCTAACCTATGTGTTATTATTCTGTAACGACGCCCCGACATTAGGTAAGAGGTAAGGCACGCCACCGCAGGTGGATCAATTGCGGTAAGCTCACCATACGAACAGTGGTATGGGATGGTTTGCCGTGGCTAGGCACGGTAGTGAATATGGGTCTCTGAACCTTTTCATGGTTCTGGGAACAAATGAAACAGTTGTTCCCCAGCGTGCTTTAGGCAAAACCAAGGGTACCCCATCCTGTGGTAAGAAACACGATAGTATGCATCCCTTGAACTTTCAATGTTCAAATAGCCGTATGCAGCGCTCACCATCGGCGTGTCTCAACGATTATGAGGCAGTAGGTGGTATCTGTTGGGTTGATAAAATTCCCAACTGTGATGACCCGTTCGCGCTCTACTCGGGTTTCCCCGTCGCGTGGTGTGAAAACACGACCATGTACCTTGAGACGTGACATGAATCAAGGATGACCCGTATGGAAATGATACAGGGTGTATGTTTTTACTATGACATGGGCCTGCCTGGAATGTTAACCATTTGTGTGCCTCGTTATTGTGTGGTTTTATGCAGGTACATTGACCATGTTAGAGCATGGCGTTTAGAAATCATTTGTGAGTGATGTTTTTAGTTCTACCATTTGACACGTATATGCCGGAATACCGGTTTAGGGTTTTCTTTGGTGAGCGTAGTACCGGCATTGTGTTCCAGTTTCCTCGGGCACGTTGATGACCATATCCGTGCCGGAGGGCTTTCAAAATTTCCAGAAAAACTGTCAACTTGTAAAAATCGTAACTCCCAACAAGAAGAAATGCTATGGAGGCAAATAAATACATTCTGGATTCCTTTTTGAGTTTATTACAAATTTGTTGTTGAACTCCAGTACATATTTTGCCTCCAAATTGGTCAAAACATTTAAATCCCCCAGACTGGTCAGCTGGACAAGAATCTGGACAGTGGACCCGTGTTTGAATTTCTAAATTCAAATCATTTGGTTTCCATCTTGATGTACAGCGGCTGTTCTTAAAACAGTGGGTTGGATTTGAGTATATGATGCATTCGACACATCACATCGAGAAATAACGTGTTTGGGTCTTGTATAATAGCGAGGATATGCGCATGCTAACGCACTAACATCCCGGAGTGACCAACGATGGTCAAAATGAACTTTCAATCCATGAAGTTCATTACTTTGGAACTCGATTGTGGTAACATGGTCTAGAGATGTATATGTTGTATAAAGTGTATACTTTATCCATATGTGTGAATGTTATGCATATCATTTGTTTAATTCTCGCACTACTATTGTCTAGACTGGCTGAAGTAAACAAACATTTGCTGATCGTTTGAATCTTGTGGATGCAGAATGGTGTGTACACGCTCGACGCACGAGGAGGGAGGCCCAAGTCAGGGTCGTGGTGATGAGTCCCCACCTCTGGAGCAAACCACTACGCAGCAGCAACCACCTCCTCCACCACCAGAACTTCCAGGAACTCTCGCAGAGGTTCTTGCCGCAGTACTCGGCTCGCGGGACGAGCAAACCAAGCTGCTGTGGATGCCGGTGCAGCAAAATGCATCCCGTCAAGGGGGGAAACAAGATATTGGACGACACCAGCCCCAACAGAGTTCGTACTCGGACTTCTTGGCGACCCATCCACTGGTCTTTACGGAGGCCGAGGAGCCTCTAGAGGCGGTCAGATTTATCTGCACCCTCCAGGTGAAGTTCGGTCTGCTACGGTGCACCGAACATAAGAAGGCGCTGTTTGCAGCGTAGCAGCTTCAAGGAGCTTCCAGTACATGGTGGGCGAACTACATCGCCTCGCTACCAGCTGGCCATGCCGTCACTTGGGCAGAGTTCCGGGAGGCGTTTCACGCCTACCATATACCTCCTGGTATGATGCAGAGGAAGTTTCAGGAGTTCTTGGAGCTAAAACAAGGCGAGAGGAGTGCTCATGAGTACTCCAAAGCATTCAACCAGCTGGCACAGTATGCGCCAGAGTATGTTTGTAACGGAAGACCAGAAAGAGGAACACGTTCTTCTGGGGCCTGAATCCCAAAATAAAGGTCCAACTCGCCCAATGCAACCGTGGCACAATCAATGACATTGTCAATGCCGCGATTGTACAAGAAGATGCTCAGTGCGAGCTCGTTTCTGGCAAGAGGAAATGCAGCACGCCTACAAGGAGAAGTGGTGGAGCTCCACAGAAATACCGTGCGGTGTATCGCTCACCATCCGGTCAGAGGTGGCAGCCACCAGCGCGACTGCCGCAGTTTCGCGGTTGTCAATTCAATGCGTCCAGATTCCGACCACCATTTCCACCACCACAACAACAGCAGCAAAGGACGGTCCCGCGTTGTAAAACCCTCAAATTCATTACCATGCATTGCATACATTTTTCATGTAGACAGGCATTTGAGAAGAAGTAGATATGGAGAAAGAACCCTAGAAATGGAGAAAGAACCCTAGAAATGGAGAAGGGAATATAGAAATGGAGAAAGGGACAGAAATGGAGAGGGGAATATAGAAATGGAAAAAGGGACATAAAATGGAGAGAAATGGAAATAAGATAGCTGAAATGAGCCATTCCCAAATTTCCCCGAAATTTCTAAATTCCGCAATTCCCCAAAAGCGGAATTTTCCCCCATATTTGGGAGAAATTTATCCCCAATGTAGCCGCAGCCTATGGGGGGGGAATCCCTAGGACTCTTGGTTGACTTCCAAATTGACTAGGACTCTTTGGTTGAG
This sequence comes from Neostapfia colusana, assembly GCA_030760725.1. NCBI lineage: Eukaryota > Viridiplantae > Streptophyta > Magnoliopsida > Poales > Poaceae > Neostapfia > Neostapfia colusana. The sequence goes on along the minus strand of JASWHV010000008.1, from coordinate 47,193,847 downwards.
TTCCAATTTGAGTAAGACTCTTCTTTTCTCCCCCTTATAAATACAACCCCCAACCCCCCACCCTTGTCAGCAGCCCCTCCCCCTCCCAAGTCGCCGAGTTGTAGCCCCCCTCCAAGACGCCGAGTTGGCCACCCCTCCTGCTGGAGTTTGGTCGCCGGTGAGGCCCGCCGATGAGCCCCGCCGTCAAACCCCGTCATTGAGCTGTAAAGATCCCAAAAATATGAACACAAAGGAAATTATGTTTGCCCAAAGTTAGTTCATACGTAGGAAAAATGGGACTTGTTTAAACTTTTTCGCATGTGATAATACACATGAAAGCTCCCTCCACACAAGTTCAATGGTTATTTGAAAACATGGAACAAAAAGGAATTTGACACCAAGTAGGGAAGTATCCATATGTGTGAGAGAGCTAAATTCAGATTTTGGAGCAAGTTGGTTCTACTCAAAATTCAAACGAGATTAACACAAAGGTTTTCAAAACTGATGCATTAAAAATCTCAGTTGCAGCAGCCAAATCAAGGATCAGGTTTCATATTTGAATTCTTTAGGTCCAAATTAAGGGGTAGGCAAAGTCTCATGAATTTTTGAAGATATTTGCTACCCATTTTTCCAAATAGACCTAAATGTGCAATGAATTCAAATACCTATTTGAATTTGGATGAATTGTGCCCAGTTATCCAAATACAGTCCAGTTCTCAACTCCACACAATTGAATTTTATCACTTGCCAATTTTGGAATATTTTGGAAGAGATAAGGGGGAGATGGGACCCACATGTCATATGTACCAAAATATCTATACAAAGGAGTTCGGTCTCTGGTTTGCTGTCTTCAGGGGATCGACAACAGCTGCTCGGGACAGCACACCGGCAGCTGGTCGACCGCCCCGCAACCGACTCCAGCGTCGATTCAGGCCCCCTCAGCGGTCTCATCCATGCACAACGTGCCTCTTCCCCTGCTCACGGACAGAGCACAGAGGCTCTTCCTCTCCCTCGCGCAGAGCCGAGCGAGAACACTGCCGCCATCACCGATCGATTGGCAGCCAGCTCAAACGGGCACGAGCAGCAGCTGGTAAGTAGCCAAATAGCACCGGCGCAGCTCCCTCTCCCTCCTCAATGCGTCCCTGACCGGTGATCGGCTCTCCAACCCCGGGAGCAACGCGGCCGCGTGAAGGCCGAACATGACCCAATGAGGAGGCTTCCGCGGGCAGCCCAACCGGGCGCTTGTCACGGCCATGTACAGGCGCCCTTGGACGCGCCAAGGTACCGTGCTGCTTTCCTCCCAGCCTCAGGCCATGTCATGAAGCACCCCGAGAGAATTTGGAGAAGTTTCTCCGGCATATCCGGATCGACCTCCCGGCATGGTAAACCCAAATTCCCTCTCAATTCTCATTCTGTGGGCGTCAAAGTTTGCACAAAGGGCCCAAAGGGGTAAGCGATCCTTTGCTCTTCACGGTTCTAGCCTCAAACCGCACCTAGAGCGAGTATTTCGTGGTTTTCTACCGGCAACCGAACCGGGGGACCGCGGTCGCACGGTGAAAGCTTATTTGCCATAGTTCCCGAACGTTTATGAGGCTAGGTCGAGCTTCCCCATCATTCACTGGTGCTGTAGCACCGTTTTACCAAGCTTTTAGCGCACTAGGATGGCCGGCCGACGTCGCCGATGAGGTGCCTGGCTGCCGCAGCGTCGCTAGCTACCGTAGAGGCTTTGCCGGCTAAGGGAAACCTCACCATCGTGCTCAGCAGGGCAGGTTAGGCCCTGGAAGCGAGCAAGGGCTCGGGCAGAGGCCGGGAGATCGGTTTCCGGTGATCTCCGGCGAGGGCGGCGGCGCGGGCACCCTGAGCGCGGGAACTGACCCGAGGTGGAAGAAGGGGTCAGCGGGCCCAGTCGTCAGTGAGAGAAAGTTTAAAACCCTAATCTTCTGTGGCTTTGGGATCCGATGTGACTGCACAGAGGAATATGTGTGGCCCCGTGTGCCTTTGTTTCTGTGAGTGACACGTAGCCCGGACCCACCGTCAGCGTTTAAACATTTCTGGGATTTTCAGTTTCCAGTTCAATCTTTGAAGAGCCATAACTTTGTGTTGGGATGTCCAAAAATTGTGAAACAAAATTTTTTTGTATTCCTCTCAAAGAGTACTATCCAGGGGTGCAGCCCAATAATTATGAAAATCCCTGGATTTGGCTCCTTAATTCATATAAGGAAAACCTTGTAGGATTTATTCCAGGAGTTCTATGTATTATAAAATGCCTAAATTTGGGCAGGAGGTTCTTCCAAAAATACTTGAACACCAGTAAAACTTTCAGAGGCATTGGACCTCATTTTCTTGGTCAAATGTGGTGTTAATTCCTTATGTCTCTGAAAATTTGAAAATAGAACAGAGCTCATTTTCAGATTGTTCCCAATTCTTGTGAAGCCCATATCCTTGTGTTGGAACCTCAAAATTTAGTTATTCAAATTGGGTTAGATTCAGGTTGACAAACTCTATCCAAATATGCAAACCAATTTGTATGAAAGTCCTTATTTAATTCTGGAAAAGTCTTTCAAGCTTTTCAGCAAAAGAATTTTAAAGAGAGTTTGGTTCATCCAAAAATCCTCAAATTTTGCCAGAATATTCTTTAGGGTGTTACTAGACTCCTGTAAAAGTTTCATCACATTTGGAGTTGATTTGAGCAGGAAAAGTTCAGATTTTGAGTTGCTGTGTTCAAATAAATACAGAAACATTTTCGGAGAAATTTCCAAGACTTGGAAATTCAATTCTGGACAATCCTTAGCTCCAAAAACCCTATGAAAATTCATGCAGACTCCATGAACTATAATTAACATTGTAGTTCACTAAGTTGGGCATGAACTTGTGAATTAATTCAGAATTTATTTCTTTTTGCTTAATTGCTAAGGGGATTGTTCTGAATAAAACACTCAATGAAAAGTGTTCATTTTTGGTCCAGGGCACTTTCATGCGACCAGGAATTCACATGCGAATTTTCAACTCAAATTGAGCCTTGAGTCTCCCTATCCTAGTTCTCCATTTTATTGGATGTGAAGAACAACATAGGGTTAGTGTGGAAATTGTGGGAGACACAATTTCCTTCCACTTTAGCTGCAATTTGGCAAGATAAATCCCTGTGTAGTGTAAGACTTCCTGTAAAAATTTCGAAGTCATTGGAGATCAAGATCTTTAGTTATGTCCAAATCATTAGGGCTCATCTTATATGTCATTAGACACTTAGCTGGGGATGTAAAGAAACATCTAAGGTAGATTTCGTTTCTTTGTGAGTTCTTTGCACAACAGAGGCAACCACTTCATCCTAGGATCTCTACACATCCTCTGTTCTTAAGAAGTTTTAATCTCTAAGTCCTTAAATTGCATTATAAAATACAATTGCATATACATGTCGATAGGGTTCACGATGAAGGACTTCGACGGAGCCATCCCTTGACGTATGGATCAGATGAACGAGTTCAGAAAGATCAAGGGATTAAAGATTACTAACTTCTATTATATACAACTACTCTACAAAGCAGGCAAGCTCCGGTTTGCATTAACCTTTTACAAATTTTTATTGTTTTGAGCACTCACTTGAGTATTATGATTCCTTGCATTAGAGTCTTGTTTGGAAACCCAATTGCATAGCCAAGAAAACCATGGGTTGGGTTTAGGATTGTAAACCCCGTTAGCTACTGCAATGCTAAGATAGTGTAGGATTCGGTACAAGTCGAGTAGTTGGAACTACTCGCGAGCATAGGCTAGAGGCACTCGACTCGGGTAGAGATAGCACATGATACACATGGCAAGAAAAATGAGACCGAGCGGAGAGTAAAAGCAGCAGGACTTTGGGGCCTGTGTGCTATAGCTCCGTTTGTGTCGATTAAGGACCGAGCCGTGTGCGGGCCTGTTGAACAAGCTAGAACAGTACTGAAGACCTACGGGCCATATGGGAACCGGGAAACCGATATAACTCGGGTAGCTGGGTGTTGAGGCAGAGCTTTTCGTTCAGAGGGTAGGTTGAGAGCTCGAGGTGTAAATCGGCTGGCGGCACTGAGATGCGCGTGCAGAGACCTCTTGCTCTGGACGATTGGACCGGTTCAACATTTGGCTAACGGGTGAAAGGTAGTTGCGTGTGGCGTCCGTGATGGTTGTTGTAGGCAACATCAAGTACGGGCATACGTGACGGGTTATTCGGGTAACCCTGCCGGTGTAAATCGATTATAATCGCCGTCCCTCGCGGTCAGTGAGTACCACTTGTTCACTGTACCGTGACGTAGAAAGAACAGGCTAGTTACATGTTAAAATGTTGCTGATTGAAAGATGGACTTGATTGTTAATGATTTGTTGTAGTTTAGAGCTAACTAAAGTTCTTTTCAACTTTGGGCAAAGTACAAGAGAGAAATGTGTTTCTTGTTTGATTGCGGCTCTCTCATGTGCCTTAGCGTAAGGTTCTCCACAACCTGATGCTAAAACTTGAAAGTAAGGTTCCAATAATTAGGCGAGTCCTTTGCAAATTGTTTTACCTCATGTACCCATCACCCCTCATGTAGAAGTTCCATGTTTAGGAGAGACGGGTCAGTCTTGCTGAGCCTTTGTGCTCACTGCTTGTGTTTGAAGCTTTTGCAGGGTTCTATGAGGAAGGGACTCCCGAGGAGGAGACGGAACCCCAGGAGGGGAATCCCGTCGAGTGGGAGTCGTGCACGCAGCCGTGTTAGTGTGCGTGTGTGCTAGCAAGGACACGTTCACGGGCTGAACGTGAACTTGATGCGTAGTCTACGCCCGTGAGTGTAGACTGGACCTATTTTGATGTAAAAATGTTCATAAACCAGTTTATGAAATAAAAGTTTTGCTTCCGCTTTGTACCTTTGATGTGTGTTATCCGGTGCTGTGTAACGCAGCACCCCTCAGCGTGATCCTTGCTCGACAAGACCGTGGGGTCGTGTCAGCGTTGGTATCATAGCTGGCTTGATTGTTAACGCACTAAAAAGGTCATCTTTTTCTAAAATCCAGTGAGGAACGAGTTAGTAGCCCGTATAAGGATGTTAATAGAATATACAAAGTGGCATACTAACCTATTTGTCTATGTCGGAAAATCGTGTATCTCGGGACGTTTATGTCTTGGGGGGTGCACGTAAGCGCTGTCCACCAGTGCGCACAAGCTGAAGGGTGGAGCCTCACGGGTGGCAGGTAACCCGACCCGCTTTGATATCCTCTACGACTCTTCATGTCGTTTGGGGTATACGAGCAACGTCTGTCCCTGGCGTGCGTGGTGCAATTTGGGAGACCCCGTCACGTGGTCTGAAACGTGAACACGTAACTCAAGGCGTGTTTGGCTTTAGAACATCCGGGCAAGTGATGACGGCCGGGTGTACGAACTGTACGGATACCGGGCTCGGTGTGCAGCCGAGTCTGATGATTGTTTGAGTTTCTGCAGGTAGTCTATCCATGAAATGGTAGACGTGTAGCATCCGTGTGCGAGTGACGTTTAGTGCCACTGAATTAACGAAGCCGGCTAAGTCCGGTATAGGTTTTTCTTTGTGAGGACGTAGTACCGTCATGATCTGGTGACGCATCGACGTCACACCCCACTAAATGAACAACTTCATTTAAAACTTGAAGGTTTTGGTCCAAAGAAGTAAAAACTTGATGTAACTCCTTCCCTTAATCCGAATATTCAAATTTAACAAATTTTCAACTTATAGGTTGTTAAGGACAGAGCACTCTGTTTTCAGCTGAGTTAAGGCTGAAGTTAATCAGAGGTTAGAGGTTGTGTTCTTTCGAGGTTGGGGTCATATGATACATTTCTGGAAATCTTTGGAAGAGATTTACAACTTTTCTGGTGAGGTCCAGAGGTGTTTCATCCCTTAACCAATCTAAAAATGCAGTAGAGTTGAAACTGTCCAGAAAACAGGACAGAGTAAAGGCTCTCTGTAAACTCTCTGTAAATTGAGTATAACTTCCTGCATAAAAATCCAAAATTAGAAAATGAGGTAGTTCTGGAAATCTTATGAGATGGGTTACAACTTTGTAACAGAAAGTATTGTCAGATTAGGAACAGAATTAACTGGAATTCTTGGATCAAAACAGTACCTAAAGCAGGGAGGTGCTGTCCAATCTTCTCCAGAAATTCTGCTAACTTTGACATCTCATAACTTTTGATCCGGAAGAGATATCGAAGCATGTGAATACTCATTGGAAAGATATTGGAGTTAACTTTAATTTTGGTATACAACTTGAGTGATGAAAATGCTTCTAACTGGATTAAAGTCTAGATTTAGTGTGTCAAGGTCTGTTCTGTACAAAGGAAAAAAATGAGTGATATCGTGCAGGCTAGTACAAGTTATGTGCCCCAAGAGCACCTGTTGGTGTTCCGAACGCCATTCGGTGATATATAGGCCCTTGTACGATTAACTCCTTAGAGATTGATTGCTGGTCAAGTACCACAACTTGCACCAACTCCAGAGCAGCAACATCAGACGGTGGTTTGTACTCTATCGCTGCAGTTATATGTATCTAGCTCCAACCACAAGTTAGAGAAGAGCCGGAGAGACACCCGTGCTCTACTTGTGGTCGGATGGGCCATTATGCTAGGTATTGTATGGAGGAAATTCAAGGTTGCGGATCATCATACTTTCAATGATCAGATCCGTAACTATATCTGCAGAAAAGAGGGCAGACAAGGGGCAACATTCACTACACAGTCAGTGATGATGTTCCAGAAGGAGAAGCCGTGTTAGAAGAGATGTTTCTCTGAATCGGCTACCGGTATTAATTCTCTTGGATTTAGGTGCCACACCTAGCTTTGTTAGTCCATCTTTTGTGGCTCAACATCAGCTCCAAACCACTTTTACAAAGAGGTAATACCTCATCTCTTCGCCGGGGCAGCATTACAAGAAGTGATGTTGTTTTTCCGAGCACCTCTTTGTTTGCGGGTTATACTATAACCCACGAACCTCCTTATTCTTGGGATCTGAAGATCGACATTATTTTGCGGATGTCGTGGTTGATTACCACAAAGCGGTTCACAACATCAGTTTCGAACCGTAAGCTCAAACTCCTCATGGCACGGTCTTCATACATTAGTTTTGGGCGTCAGTCGGCAACAGATTGCAATATTGAACCACTCAGAAACTGTTAAATAGAGGGCAGTACGGTGGTACGTAAATTTCAGGAGGTGTTTCCCAATTGTTTACCGGGCATACCGGCCGAACAGGACATAGAGTTCAAGATTGGACTTGCACCAGGAACGCCACTGAATTCACGAAGGCCGTACAAAATGGCACCCAGTGAATTGGCAGATTGGAAGACACCGCTGAATAACCCTATGAGCAAAGGTTTTATATGACTGGGTCATTACCTTGGGGTTATTAAGCATTGTTTGCAAAGGGGAAGCACGAAACACTACAACTTTGTGTAGTGCTCGTCTGCTTAACACTGTGACAATCAAGAACTAGTACCCGTTACCACACATCGATGTATTGTTTGATCAGTTGGTCGAAGCAAAGATCTTTTCCACAATGGATTTAAGATCAGGGTACCATCAGATTAAGATGCGGGCTGAGGATATTCTAAAAGACAGCTTTTCGACGAGGTACGGTGTTTATGAGTACCTTGTCATGTTCCTTGGTTCCATCAACGTTCCAGCTCACTTCAGGTATCTAATGAACTCGGTATTCATGCCGGAGCTGGAAAAGTTTGTCGTGGCCTTCATCGACGACCTGCTGGTTTATTCCAAGTCGGATGAAGAGCACAAGAAGCACCTGTGTATAGTCTTGCAAAGGCTGCGGGATCACAAGCTATACGCGAAATTCAGCAAGTGCGAATTCTAGATATCAAAAGTACTTTTTCTCGGGCATATCATCTTAGCGAAGGGCATCGCTGTAGGCCCGAGTAAGATCGCACAAGTGCTGCATTGAAAGTCCCCGAGAACTGTTCACGAGGTACGGAGTGTCCTCGGACTCGTGGGACATTATCGGAAGTTCATCCTGAACTTCTCAAAGATTGCCAAGCCTATGATGGAGCTGCTGAAAAAGGCTACCAAATATGTTTGGAGTCCGGCATGTGAGGCAGCATTCAAGGCTTTAGTCAAGCATCTAACATCAGCACCGGTTTTGGCGCCGCCAGACACAACAAAACCATTCGATGTGTAATGCGATGCATCCGACATTGGACTCGGATGTGTGCTGATGCAAGACCAAAGAGTGGTCGCGTATAGATCATGGCAGTTCAGAAACCCTGAGCAGAATTATCCAAATCATGACTTGGAGTTCGCTGCCGTGGCACTTGCACTTAAAATGTGGATGCACTACCTACTCGGTAACCTCATACACTTAGATACCGACCACCAAAGCCTCAAGAACATATTCACTGAGAAAGAGCTGAACATGAGGCAGCGAAGATGGTTAGAATTGATAAAGGATTACGAAATAAAGATCCATTATCATCCGGGCAAGGCAAACATAGTGGCAAATGCGCTAAGCTACAAGTCACACGTCAACGATCTGACCATCACGCCGTTTGGAGAGAGCAAGCCACTATTACGTGTGGTTCCCCCTAGAGCTCTCTACAATTTAGCTCTTATCCCCACCATCCGTGAAGAAAAGGTGGCAGCCCAGAAACAGGACAGGGGCACGTCACATTTGCGGAGACATATCGATAGTGGGGAGTTGAAATGTTTCCGGAAAGAAGGAGACGACATCCTGTGGTTTAAAGGACAGAATTGTTGTACCCCGTAACCCGGAATTTAGGGAGTACATTTTTGGACGGGGTTCATTTGTCAAAATTTCTATTCACCCCGATCCATCGGTCCATTTCAGGTTTTGAGAAGATGTGGCTCCGTTGCATACCGGCTGGAATTACCAACAATATTCACCGGTGTGTACGACATCTTCCATAATTCTCAGCTGAGGAATCGAGGAACTGAAACCAGATCTCACACATTAGGGGCACTGGTTCGAATCATCGACATAAAGGACCGAACCACGCGCGACCATACGTTGTGGTTCTATAAAGTTTTATGGAGTTGTTACTCCAAGGTTGAAGCGACATGGGAGAGCGGAGGATTTCTTCGCGTCAATTATCCCGACTTTTGACGTCATACGTCCTATGATTTTTCCACCATCCTCCCTCTCATTTTTACCTTATAATCTCGGGATGAGATCCTTTTAAGGGGGGAGGAATGTAAAGGTCCCAAAAATATGAACACAAAGAAAATTATGTTTGCACAAAGTTAGTTCATGCGTAGGAAAAATGGGACTTGTTTAAACTTTTTCACATGTGATAACACACATGAAAGCTCCCTCCACACAAGTTCATTGGTTATTTGAAAACATGGAACAAAAAGGAATTTGACACCAAGTAGGGAAGTATCCATATGTGTGAGAGAGCTAAATTCAGATTTTGGAGCAAGTTGGTTCTACTCAAAATTCAAACGAGATTAACACAATGGTTTTCAAAACTGATGCATTAAAAATATCAGTTGCAGCAGCCAAATCAAGGATCAGGTTTCATATTTGAATTCTTTAGGTCCAAATTAAGGGGTAGGCAAAGTCTCATGAATTTTTGAAGATGTTTGCTACCATTTTTCCAAATAGACCTAAATGTGCAATGAATTCAAATACCTATTTGAATTTAGATGAATTGTGCCCAATTATCTAAATACAGTCCAGTTCTCAACTCCACACAATTGAATTTTATCACTTGCCAATTTTGGGATATTTTGGAAGAGATAAGGGGGAGATGGGACCCACATGTCATATGTACCAAAATATCTATACAAAGGAGTTGGGTCTCTGTTTTGCTGTCTTCAGGGGATCGACAGCAGCTGCTCGGGACAGCACACCGGCAGCTGGTCGACCGCCCCCGCAACCGACTCCAGCATCGATTCAGGCCCCCTCAGCGGTCTCATCCACCCACAACGTGTGTCTTCCCCTGCTCACGGACAGAGCACAGAGGCTCTTCCTCTCCCTCGCGCAGAGCTGAGCGAGAACACTGCCGCCATCACCGATCGATTGGCAGCCAGCTCAAACGGGTGCGAGCAGCAGCTGGTCAGTAGCCAAATAGCACCGGCGCAGCTCCATCTCCCTCTTCAACGCGTCCCTGACCGGTGATAGGCTCTCCACCCCGGGAGCAACACGGCCGCGCGAAGGACGAACATGACCCGATGAGGAGGATTCAGTCGGCAGCCCAACCGGGCGCTTGTCACGGCCAAGTACAGGCGCCCTTGGACGCGCCAAGGTACCGTGCTGCTCGCCTCCCAGCCTCAGGCCATGTCAGGAAGCACCCCGAGACAATTTGGAGAAGTTTCTCCGGCATACCCGGATCGACCTCCCGGCATGGTAAACCCAAATTCCCTCTCAATTCTCATTCTGTGGGCGTCAAAGTTTGCACAAAGGGCCCAAAGGGGTAGCCGATCCTTTGCTCTTCACGGTTCTAGCCTTAAACCGCACCTAGAGCGAGTACTTCGTGGTTTTCTACCGGCAACCGAACCGGGGGACCGCGGTCACACGGTGAAAGCTTATTTGCCATAGTTTCCGAACGTTTTTGAGGGTAGGTCGAGCTTCCCCATCATTCACTGGTGCTGTAGCACCGTTTTACCAAGCTTTTAGCGCACTAGGATGGCCGGCCGACGTCGCCGATCTGGTGCCGGGCTGCCGCAGCGTCGGTAGCTACCGTAGAGGCTTTGACGGCTCGGGGAAACCTCACCGTCGTGCTCAGCAGGGCAGGTTAGGCCCTGGCGGCGAGCAAGGGCTCGGGCAGAGGCCGGGAGATCGGTTTCCGGCGATCTCCGGCGAGGGCGGCGGCGAGGGCACCCTGAGCGCGGGAACTGACCCGAGGTGGAAGAAGGGGTCGGTGGGCCCAGTCGTCAGTGAGAGAAAGTTTAAAACCCTGTACTCCTGTGGCTGTGGGATCCGATGTGACTGCACAGAGGAATATGTGTGGCCCCGTGTGCCTTTGTTTCTGTGAGTGACACGTAGCCCGGACCCACCGTCAGCATTTAAACATTTCTGGGATTTTCAGTTTCCAGTTCAATCTTTGAAGATCCATAACTTTGTGTGAGGATGTCCAAAAATTGTGAAACAAATTTTGTTGGATTCCTCTCAAAGAGTACTATCAAGGGGTGCAGCCCAATAATTATGAAAATCCCTGGATTTGGCTCCTTAATTCATATAAGGAAAATATTGTAGGATTTATTCCAGGAGTTCTATGTATTGGAAAATGCCCAAATATGGGAAGGAGGTTCTTCCAAAAATACTTGAACTCCAGTAAAAATTTCAGAGGCATTGGACCTCATTTGCTTGGTCAAATGTGGTGTTAATTCCTTATGTCTCTGAAAATTTGAAAATAGAACAGAGCTCATTTTCAGATTTTTCCCAATTTGGAGTTACTAGACTCCTGTTACTAGACTCCTATAAAAGTTTCAGCTCATTTGGAGTTGATTTGAGCAGGAAAAGTTCAGATTTTGAGTTGCTGTGTTCAAATAAATACAGAAACATTTTCGGAGAAATTTCCATGACTTGGAAATTCAATTCTGGACAATCCTTAGCTCCAAAAACCCTAGGAAAATTCATGCAGACTCCATGAACTATAATTAACATTGTAGTTCACTAAGTTGGGCATGAACATGTGAATTAATTCAGAATTTATTTCTTTTTTGCTTAACTGCTAAGGGAATTGTTCTGAATAAAAAGCTCAATGAAAAGTGTTCATTTTTTGTCCAGGGCACTTTCATGTGACCAGGAATTCACATGCGAATTTTCAACTCAAATTGAGCCTTGAGTCTCCCTATCCTAGTTCTCCATTCTATTGGATGTGAAGAACAACATAGGGTTAGTGTGGAAATTGTGGGAGACACAATTTCCTTCCACTTTAGCTGCAATTTGGCAAGCTAAATCCCTGTGTAGTGTATGACTTCCCGTAAAAATTTCGAAGTCATTGGAGATCAAGATCTTTAGTTATGTCCAAATCATTAGGGCTCATCTTATATGTCATTAGACACTTAGCTGGGGATGTAAAGAAACATCTAAGGTAGATTTAGTTTCTTTGTGAGTTCTTTGCACAACAGAGGCAACCACTTCATCCTAGGATCTCTACACAGCCTCTGTTCTTAAGAAGTTTTAATCTCTAAGTCCTTAAATTGCATTATAAAATACAATTGCATATACATGTCGATAGGGTTCACGATGAAGGACTTCGACGGAGCCATCCCTTGACGTATGGATCAGTTGAACAAGTTCAGAAAGATCAAGGGATTAAAGATTACTAACTTCTATTATATACAACTACTCTACAAAGCAGCCAAGCTCCGGTTTGCATTAACCTTTTACAAATTTTTATTGTTTTGAGCACTTACTTGAGTATTATGATTCCTTGCATTAGAGTCTTGTTTGGAAACCCAATTGCATAGCCAAAAAAACCATGGGTTGGGTTTAGGATTGCAAACCCCGTTAGCTACTGCAATGCTAAGATAGTGTAGGATTCGGTACAAGTCGAGTAGTTGGAACTACTCGCGAGCATAGGCTAGAGGCACTCGACTCGGGTAGAGATAGCACATGATACACATGGCAAGAAAAATGAGACCGAGCGGAGAGTAAGAGCAGCAGGACTTTGGGGCCTGTGTGCTATAGCTCCGTTTGTGTCGATTGAGGACCGAGCCGTGTGTGGGCCTGTTGAACAAGCTAGAACAGTACTGAAGACCTACCGGCTATATGGGAACCGGGAAACCGATGTAACTCGGGTAGCTGGGTGTTAAGGCATAGCTGGTCGTTCAGAGGGTAGGTTGAGAGCTCGAGGTGTAAATCGGCTGGCGGCACTGAGATGTGCGTGCAGAGACCTCTTGCTCAGGGCGACTGGACCGGTTCAACATTTGGCTAACGGGTGAAAGGTAGTTGCGTACGGTGTCCGTGATGGTTGTTGTAGGCAACATCGAGTATGGGCGTACGTGACTGCTTATTCGGGTAACCCTGCAGGTGTAAATCGATTATAATCGCCGTCCCTCGCGGTCAGTGAGTACCACTTGTTCACTGTACCGTGACGTAGAAAGAACAGGCTAGTTACATGTCAAAATGTTGCTGATTGAATGATGGACTTGATTGTTAATGATTTGTTGTAGTTTAGAGCTAACTAAAGTTCTTTTCAACTTTGGGCAAAGTACATGAGAGAAATGCGTTTCTTGTTTGATTGCGGCTCTCTCATGTGCCTTAGCGTAAGGTTCTCCACAACCTGCTGCTAAAACTTGAAAGTAAGGTTCCAATAATTAGGCAAGTCCTTTGCAAATTGTTTTACCTCATGTACCCATCACCCCTCATGTAGAAGTTCCATGTTTAGGAGAGACGGGTTAGTCTTGCTGAGCCTTCGTGCTCACTGCTTGTGTTTAAAGCTTTTGCAGGGTTCTATGAGGAAGGGACTCCCGAGGAGGAGACGGAACCCCAGGAGGGGAATCCCGTCGAGTGGGAGTCGTGCACGCCGCCGTGTTAGTGTGCGTGTGTGCTAGCAAGGACACGTTCATGGGCTGAACGTGAACTTGATGCGTAGTCTACGCCCGTGAGTGTAGACTGGTCCTATTTTGATGTAAAAATGTTCATAAACCAGTTTATGAAATAAAAGTTTTGCTTCTGCTTTGTACCTTTGATGTGTGTTATCCGGTGTTGTGCAACGCAGCACCCCTCAGTGTGATCCTGGCTCGACAAGACCATGGGGTCGTGTCATGAGCCCCGCTGTCAAGCCCTGTCGTCGAGCCGCGCCGTCGAGACCCGCCGACGAGCCCCGTCACGCCTTGCCATCACGGGAAAGAAGCCCGACGATCTGTCCTACCCTAATTTTCCGTAGAAAAATCCCCCGCTGCTTCCGTTGCTAGGAGAAAGGCCCTGCCACAAGGAGGAAGTGAGGTAGGTCTTCATTACCCATCTTACAACGTCGCCGCTGTTTCTATGTATCTGTTTTCTTCGCCCCCTTCAAACAGAAACTTTTGTGTGTGGACAGATCATGTTTTGATCGGTTTTTGATTGTGGAATTGATCTAGATCTTGTGTCAATTTCATCACCACATCCACACTTGATCCCTACACCCTTGTTCATCATAAAACCCCATGAAATCTCATTAAAACATGCACAAACACGTACAAACTGGTTTAATAAAACTGCACCATAGGATTTGCATTCATCTATCCTATTGCATCTTGAGTAAAGTTTGTGCATGAAGATTGATTGTTGTAAATTTTGTATGTGCATGGTCGTGAGTAGGAGGACAAGCTCAAGAGGCCGTCTATGAGGAACTACAGCACCAAGACTTCGAGACACTTGAGCAACAAGAGCCACGGGAGCAAGGCAAGTGCCCCTTGACCATATTGATCCCATGTTTTGAAACTGTTTTGGTTTGCGAAAAAGTGTATGCTCGTGTCAATTTGATGGGACACCCTTTTATAGGAGTTTACTAGTTTTGTTAACCATCCTTGTAGCCGGGAAAGTTGATTAGTCGGGTATGGTCGTTTTTCCTTTTTGCTTCACATAATTTACGGGATACGGGAAGCTGAATTAAAACATGGTTAGCTACTGCACTCATATGAATAATGATGATGAGAACTTGATGATGTTAATGAGCATGGAATCAGGGAGATCTATGCAAGATTGGTTTGTGGATGTTGCTGAATGAGATGGTGGTTTACTTGCCGTAGATCTAAGCACCGGTTCATGCGAGCATATGCATGGAAAACAGTGCCACCACAAGACCAAATATGGGTGCGGCATAGCTGACTAATTAGGTGTGTTGCTAGCTTGTTATGGACCGTTGGATGGCGTGGGGAATGGGAGTCGAGAGGGACTGCTCTAGGAACTGCATGGCACAAGAGGGGGCCTGTGGGTGGGAGAATGGAGATTTGAGCCTGCCGGTGAAACCTCATTGGGTCCGTATATTCTAGTAGCCCCTTTGTAAAGGCTATTTTGTGATCTCTTGGCCGTACACCGATGGTTGTGTACTGGTATAATGGAGGTTCTTTCTAGTCACCCCGATGGGTGACAAAATCACAAACTTGTGGATAAATTGGTGCCACCTCTGCAGAGCGTAAAACTATCATGATAGCCGTGCTTCCGGTCACAAGCACCAGGCCAACTGTGACACCCGGTTCCGGAAACCAGAACCAAGTTAATGCATATGTGTGCCCAGGATGTTCATCACACATACACATGTAATCCACAAACTGAATTCAGAATATAACCATGAATAAATAGTGTTTGAGTACTTTATTACATCGAGTAATTGTCTCACTCATGATTATCTATCTTATTCTTGCAGCGGAAGTCTCTAAACGACAGCGGAAATAACTAAATGGCAGCGGCTCCATCTTCAACTCCACAGGCATGTTGACGGTAGTTCGCACGCCTAGTACTCCACATGGTCCTCGAAGTACTCTTCTCCTGTTGCTGATGTTTATGTGATAATGCAAGGGTGACTACATGTTGTACTTAGCAAGTGTGGGAAAAGTATGACATGTAGCTTACAACAAGGTAGGAATAAAAAGGCTCATTGCAGCAAGCAAATTTTATTTCACAACATGATAAAAACAGCAAATATGTCTAAGTGATATTTATCCCAACATAACCAAGTAATTCAGCATCAATTTATCCATCATAATTCTTCATTTATCAAATCTCAACCAGCCATTAACCTTCTCAAGTTCATCTCATACTCATGAACATTCATAACCATCTCATATTCATATACCGAAGCTAAACTTATTTTCATGACTCAAAACAGTTCCAAAACCAATCCCAATGACCATACCATAACCATACCAAATATCCATCCCAAGTTTTCCCTTCTAATCATGTGAGTTGGCCAGGTGCTTGCCGGAAGCACGGCTATCATGATAGTTTTACACTCTGCAGAGGTGGCACCACTTTACCCACAAGTTTGTGATTTCGTCACCCGTCGGCGACTGCAAATCCTCCATTATACCAGTACACAACCATCGGTGTCTGGCCAAGAGATTACAAAATAGCCTTTACAAAGGGGCTACTACTAAGGTTTCACCGGCAGGCTTGAATCACTATTCTCCCACCCACGGGCCCCCTCTTGTGCCATGCAGTTCCCAGTTCAGTCCCTCTCGACTCCGATTCCCCGTGCCATCCACGGTCCACAACAAGCTAGAAACACACCTAATTAGTCGACTAAGCCGCACCCATATTTGGCCTTGTGGTGGCACTGTTTTCCTGGCATGTGCTGGCATGAAGCGGTCCTTAGATCTACGACAAGTAAACCACCATCTCATTCAGCAACATCCATGAACCAAGCTTGCCTAGATCTCCCCCGATTCCATGCTCATTAACATCATCAAGTTCTCATTATCATTATTCATATGAGTGCAGTAGCTAACCATGTTTTAACTCAGCTTCCCATATCCCGTGGATTAAGCGAAGCAAAAAGGTAAAACGACCACACCCGACTCATCAACTTTCCAGGCAACAAGGATGGTTAACAAAACTAGTAAACTCCTATAAAAGGGTGTCCCATCAAGTTGACTCAAGCGTACTCATTTTCACAAACAAAACAGTTTCAAAACATGGGATCAATATGGTTAAGGGGCACTTGCCTTGCTCCTATGGCTCTGGTTGCTCAAGCGTCTCGAAGTCTTGGCGCTGTAGTTTTTCGTATATGGCTTCCTGAGCTTGTCCTTCTACTCACGACTATGCACATACAAAATTTGCAGCAATCAAACATCATGCACAACTCTACTCAAGATGCAATGGTGTAGATGAATCCAAATCCTATGGTGCTGTTTTATTAAACCAGTTTGTACGTGTTCTTGCATGTTTTAATGGGCTTTCATGGGGTTTTATGACGAGCAAGGATGTAGGGATCAAGTGTGGACATGCTGATGATCTTGACTCAAGATCTAAATCAATTCCACCATCAAAAACCGATCAAAATACGATCTGTCAACACGTAAGAGTTTCTGTTCGAAGGGAGCGAAGAAACGGATGCATAGAAATAGCGACGATGTCGTAATATGGGTAATGAACACCTACCTCACTTCCCTTTGGTGGCAGGGTCTTCCTCCTAGCAATGGCAGCAGCCGGGGCTCACCGGCGACTGAACTCCGACGAGGGGGGGTTTAACTCGGCGAGTTGGGGCTAGGGCCTCCAAGTCGCCGACTTGGGAGGGGGAAAACAGGAAGGGGTTACGGCCAGGGGGGGGGGGTTTCGGTTCTATTTATAAGGGGGAAAAAGAGTCCTACTCCAATTGGAGCTCAAATAAGAGTCCTATTCAATATGTTTTAGATCTTAACAAACTTATGTTTTCAGTTATGTGCGGCAGCCTTGGGGATATTGTGTCGGTACCCTTAGTACCGGGTACTCCCGCACACAGGAGAAAAATCCGCCTAAGGACCTCACATCTCCGCAGTGGTGAGCTCCGGAGGTGCCATGTGTCCGGTGGTGGCCGGGCCTCCCCTCTCCTTAGAGGCGAGCTCCGGGCCTGCCATGCGTCCATTAGAGCCGGGCCTCGCCCCCTCCACAGGGGCGAGCTCCGAGGACGCCACGCGTCCAGCGGGGTCAGACCTCCCTTCTCCTCAGAGGCGAGCTCCGAGGGCGACACATGTCCAGCGGTGCCGGACCTCCCCCTCTCCGCGGAGGTGAGCTCCGAGAGCAACACGTGTCCCGCGGGGCCGGACCTCACCCCCTCCACAGAGGTGATCTCCGCGGGTGACACGTGTCCAGCGGTGCCGGACCTCACCCCCTCCGCGGAGGTGAGCTCCGCGGGCGACACGTGTCCTGTGGTGCTGGGGAAAGCGTCGACGGCGCACTTCGGCAGATTGGAATTGGCCCATTTCAGCTATCTTTTTCCCATTCCCCACCATTTTTATGATCCTTTCTCCATTTCTACTTCTTTTATAATGTTTCTCTATATGAAAAATGTATGCATGGAAAAGAATTTGAGGGTGTTACACCAACTTCCATGATTAAAGGCAAAACTTGGGATGTTTATTCGGTATGGTTATGGTATGGTCATTTTGGTTTTGGGACTGTTTTGAGTCATGAAAATGAGTTTGGTTTCGGTTATATGAATATGAGATGGTTATGAATATTTATGAGTATAAGATGAACTTGAGAAAGATTAATGGCTGGTTGAGACTTGATAAATGGTGAATTATGATGAAGGAATGTTGATTAAATACTTGGTTATGATGGGATTAAACTCACCTAGAGATAGTTGCTGTTTTTACCATGTTTGTGAAAATAAAATTTGCTTGCTGCAACGAGCCTTTTTATTCCCTACCTTGTCGAAAGCTACATGTCATACTTTTCCCGCACTTGCTTATTTACGACATGTACTAACCCTTGCATTACCACATATACATCAGCTACAGGAGAAGAGTACTTCGAGGAACATGTGGAGTACTAGGCGTGCGCACTACCGTCAACATGCCTGTGGAGTTGAAGTTGGAGCCTGCTGTTTAGTTATTTTCCGTTGTCGTTTAGAGTCTTCCGCTGCAAGAATAAGTTAGATATTCATGAGTGAGATGTTGAGTCATTGTAATAAATTACTTAAACACTATTTATTCTTGGTTATATTATGAATTCAGTTTGTGGATTAAATGTGTATGTGTGATGAACATCCTGGACACACATATGCATTCACTTGGTTCTATTTTTGGAACCGGGTGTCACAAATTGGTACCAGAGCCACGTTGACCGTAGGACGCAAGCCTAGGTAGAATGGACACTCTAAAACACATAGGCACGCCCCTCTAATCTGCTATTTTTGAAAATTGCTTGCTGCTGCACTTTACTTGTCAATTTAGCCACCGCAAAGTGCTATTTTCAGCCCCTCTTTTTATCTTCTATTGGACAGCAACACTTTTGCTTTCTTGCATCATAGCTTCTGAAGTTTTGGAGTATTTTCTTCTTCTCTAAATATTCTCATGTCTATAGATGCCGGTAATCAGGAGCACAGCACGCATGAGGACTCGTCCAGCACCACATGGGAGTGCACTTAACCCCATTGAGGTGTCCGATGGACCATATTGGGAGGAGGTGAATATGGAACCTCATGATGAAGAGGAAGTCAATAGCTCTATGCATGAGGAAGAGGATCCGTAAGAGGTGGAACCATTCGAAGACGACATGGAAGATGATCCACAAGAATGGCATTGGTACGCACCTCAGGAAGAATTTCACGCGGGCTTACACCACGTGGAGCCTCATGAAGCTATGTCGGGAGGAGATGAATCCGAAGAGGAACCACCCCTTGCTGAGACCAATAATGAAGGTGATGAACGGGCCAACCATTCAGTTCAAGAATTTTGGTCTGACGGAATGGAAGGAGAACACATATCCAAGGAGCTGAAAGAATTTCTGGATTGCTGCAGCTTATACCCGGAATATCTTCTAAAGAAAGTCCCTCGTCTTGGAAGGCTGAAGTAACCATCCTATCTAACGGTAGGGTTGTCACTCGGCACTTCGCACCCACATGGAGAGCTACAACTGCAGAAGCTATCGATGATGCTTCATGGGATGCACTCACTGAACTGTGCTACGCCTTCCGTGAGCAGCTTGAGGACACCACTTTTGAGCTGCACCCATATCGGAAGAGTGGTACAAGGGAGATCATTGGACACCATGTAGGAGCTCTTTCCAACCCACAAGCTGCTGACAAGTCTCAGGGGATGCTCGTGGAGTTAGGAAACCGCTACGCAAGCGCACAAGAAGAGATCCGTTACCTCCGCAAGAAGCTGTAATTGCTGGGAAAATAGGAGGAGACTCGTGCCAACGCGGGAGCAAATGGAGCACCAGCGTCATCTATCCCTACATGGACTGCCGACTCACCTTGACGTACGCCCATGTATGGACCACCCCTGTCGCACGGCGAGAACAGCACCGGTTCTCATGATTAAGTTTAGGTTTCCATTGAATAAAGCTGTAATAGGAACGTTTAGATCGCCATGAGTCAAATAAGAATAGTGTGCTGAAATTTTCGTGATGATTGCTTGGTTTGTGTGCTGATGTGAGTTGTGGGACGCTTCGGCGAATGTCCACATCCACACATAGTGGAGAGATGTGAGATGCTTCGGCACGTGTTCACATCCTCATATAGGCTGAAATTAATAAAAGAAGATACTTAGTTCATACACCTTGATGCATGTAGATGGGGGGATCAATCTAAACTTCTATTTTCTATTCTACTCTACTCTCTCTCACAGATGGTGAGGGAAAACTCTAACCGTCAAAGGAGGAATGCTCGTGGCAACAACGAACCACAAGAGGATGGCACTGTTGAAGTTCCTGAAAACGCTAACCCCGTGGCTGATGCAAACAACCTTGAACGGTTGATGGCTATACAAAACCAGCTCATGCAAACGATGATACAAACGTTGGGACAGCTGCAGTCCAACAACAACAACAATCCTAACCCCGTTCCTGCACCCCCACCACCGCCACCGCCACCACCGCAGGCTCACAACAGATTGGGAGAGTTCATGAGGACTAGGCCGCCTACTTTTGCACAAGCCAATGATCCTATGGAGGCTGATGATTGGCTGAAGTCCATGGAAAATAAACTTGCTATTGTTCAGTGCAATGATCGGGAGAAA
Source organism: Neostapfia colusana (assembly GCA_030760725.1). Lineage (NCBI taxonomy): Eukaryota > Viridiplantae > Streptophyta > Magnoliopsida > Poales > Poaceae > Neostapfia > Neostapfia colusana. The sequence goes on along the minus strand of JASWHV010000008.1, from coordinate 47,173,278 downwards.
GTTCTCTTCGCATCGCACCAACTTATCGGAGCAGCCGGTGGGACGCTCTTTGCAATGCTCATGTCAACCAGGAGACTATCACATTGGCTGAATTCAAGGAGAGTTTCCACTCTCATTATGTCCCTGCAAGAGTCATGATGCTTAAAAGGCAAGAGTTTGAAGATCTCCGCCAAGGAATGAAGAGCGTGAATGAGTACCTCAACAAGTTCATGCAGCTTTCAAAGTATGCTCCAGAAGATGTCAACTCGGATCAAAGAAAGCAATACTTATTCATTAGAGGATTGAATAATGAGATCCAAGTTCAGCTGCTCAACAATGATTATGCAAACTTCCAGAAGCTCGTTGACAAAGCTATAGTGGTTGAGAGCAAGATCCATGAGATCGAGCAAGAGGGCAAGAGGAAGATGCCATATCAAGGATAGCCACAAGGGAGCAATGTACGTCCCCGTTTCATGCCACCAGCTGCACCACATTATGGCTCGTCCGCTTCTACTTTCCGCCCTGCAAATCCACCTCGCCCTAATCAGCCACCGAAGCAACGTCCTGTTATGCAAGCACCTCGTATGCCTTTGCCTCCTGCGCCCCGTCCCAACATGGGCGCCTATGCTCAAAACCAGCCTCGCCCCAACATACCTGCTCTTATGGGCAACAAAGCATGTTGTTCATGCGGAGAGGCGGGACACTTTGTAAGTCAGTGCCCGAAGAAAGGTCTTGGATAGTCGAGCAACGCACCTAAGCATAACCCACGGCCGAATGGAGGAGATAATAAAGGTAACAGTGGACAGCAGAATTATGCTTGTGGCAATGTGAATCATGTCTCCGCTGAGGAAGCACAACAAGCTGAGGACGTTGTGATTGGTATGTTTCTCGCCAACTCCAACCCAGTCACTGTTTTATTTGATTCCGGAGCATCGCATTCATTCATATCATTCAAGTGTGTTGCCAAGTATAACCTGCCCATATCACACATGAAACAAACTATGTTGGTTAATTCTCGCGGTGGAGAGATGAGGACTAATATAGTATGTCCGAAAGTAAGCCTTAAAATAAGGGGGTAAACTTTATTGCCAACCTTATTGTCTTGAATTCCCAAGAGATTAACATAATACATGGAATGGATTGGCTAAGCAAGCACAACGGGGTGATTTAATGTGCTGAGAGGATCGTGCTGTTGACAAATGAGCACGGTACTCGTATTGAGTTCGAGGCAGCCCAACCAGCAACCGAGAAGGCAGCGCTGAACCACGTCGAAGAAGCGACATTGGAAAGCATTCCGGTGGTTCAAGAATATTCAGATGTGTTCCCAGAAGAACTTCCAGGTATGCCACCTGACCGGGACATTGAATTTGCCATTGATTTAGTACCCGGAACTGCACCTATAGAGAAGAGGCCGTATAGGATGCCCACTAATGAACTAGTGGAGCTCAAGAAGCAAATTCAGGAGCAGCTAGAAAAGGGTTTTATACGCCCAAGCTCGTCACCATGGGAGCCCCCGTGCTCTTCGTAGACAAGAAGGATGGGACCCAAAGAATGTGTGTGGATTATAGGTCTCTCAATGAGGTGACGATCAAGAATAAATACCCGCTGCACCGTATAGAGGACCTGTTTGACCAAATGAAAGGTGCCTGAATTTTCTCCAAGATTGATCTTCGGTCGGGATACTTCCAGCTGAAGATTAAGCCCTCCGATATACCTAAGACTGCATTTTGAACACGGTATGGTTCGTATGAGTATACCATTATGTCTTTTGGGTTAACGAATGCACCCGCATACTTTATGTACCTCATGAATAAGGTCTTCATGGAGTACTTGGATAAGTTTGTCGTTGTTTTCATCGACGATATCATGTGTATTCAAAGAGCGAGGAAGAACACGTAGAACACTTGAGGTTAGCATTGCAGAAACTGCAAGAGCATCAATTGTATGCTAAGTTTAGCAAGTGTCAATTTTGGCTAAAGGAGATATCGTTCCTAGGCCACATCTTATCCGAAGGAGGACTATTGGTTGATCCCGGAAAAGTGGGGGATGTTCTGAAGTGGAACCAACTGCAGAATGTGAGAGATATTTGGAGTTTCCTTGGGATGGCTGGATACTACCACCGGTTCATCAAGGATTTCTCCAAAATAGCGAAGCCTATGACTGAATTGCTAATGAAGCGGAAAACATTTCAGTGGACACAGCGTGTCAAGAAAGCTTTGAGGAGCTAAAGAAGAGATTAACCACAGCGCCGGTTTTGGTATTGCCTGACGTGAGCAAGAGCTTCGACATATATTGTGATGCATCAAGACAAGGGTTTGGATGTGTGCTTATGCAAGGAGGACAAGTGGTAGCCTATGCATCGAGACAACTAAAGAAACATGTGCTGAATTACCCCACACATGACTTGGAACTTGCAGCCGTGGTACATGCCTTGAAGATTTGGAGGCATTATATCCTTGGCCACCAATGTGAGATATATACGGATCACAAAAGTCTCAAGTATATATTCACGCAAACGGATCTGAATTTGAGCAATGTCGATGGTTGGAACTCATCAAGGATTATGATGTTGGAATCAACTATCACCCCGGAACGGCCAATGTAGTAGCTGATGCGTTGAGCCAAATGGGAGCATGTCACCAACTCACGGATCGGGAGCTGCCACCTGAGCTGCGCAAGGAGTTCGAACGGTTACATCTCGGGTTCTTGAATGAGATGGAGGTGAAAGAACTGAACTCCTCGCTGGAACAAGAGATACGAGAGGGCCAAGTAACGGATGAGGAAATCAAGGAAAGAATCCGACAAGGCATAGAAAAGGATTTCAAGGAAGACGGGAAAGGCACACGTTGGTTAGGGAAAAGGATTTGTGTGCCTAACGTGAAGCACATCCGTGACACGATATTAAAGGAGGCACATGACTCACCTTATTCCATACATCCCGTCTGTACAAAGATGTACAAGGATCTGAAAACTTTCTATTGGTGGGATGGTATGAAAAGAGGCATAGCTGAATATGTTCCCTTATGCGACACGTGCCAACAAGTGAAGGCCGAACATCAAAGACCCGCTGGATTGTTGCAGCCGTTGAAAGTACCCGAGTTGAAGTGGAAAGACATCAGCATGAACTTCATTGTCGGATTGCGATGTACTCAGTCGGGTAATGACTCTATTTGGGTTATCATGGACCAGTTGATGAAAACAGCTCATTTCCTTCCTGTTAGAACCTAGTACACCGTCGCCCAACTAGCCGAGCTGTAAATGGAGCAAATCGTGTGTCGCCATGGAGTTCCGAAGAGGATAGTTTCAGATCGAGGTTCTCAATTTACCTCTAGGTTCTGGAAGAAGCTGCATGAATCCATGGGTACATGGCTGAATTTCAGCCCGCTTATCACTCGCAAACCGACGGGCAAACTGAGAGGACAAATCAGATTTTGGAAGACATGTTGAGAGCTTGCACATTGAAACATGGGCGTAGTTGGGATAGGAGCTTGCCGTATTCTGAATTCTCATACAACAACAGCTACCAAGCCAGCCTGAAGATGTCACCTTTCGAAGCATTGTATGGTAGACGGTGTAGAACACCGCTGTTCTGGAATGAGACCGGAGAAAGCCAAGTGTTTGGACCCGAAGTGCTGCAAGATAGCAAAAAGCAAGTCCAAACGATACGAGAAAACTTGAAGGCTGCTCAGTCACGACAAAAAGGTTATGCGGACAATAGGCGAAGAAGATTGATCTTCGAAGTAGGAAACTTCATGTATCTTAAAGTATCGCCTATCCAAGGCCAACGACGGTTCAACGTCAAAGGCAAATTAGCACCTCGCTACATTGGGCCATTCAAGATTTCGGGCAAGTGAGGAGATGTAGCCTATCAACTAGAGCTGCCGACGCACCTCTCCGACGTGCACAACGTATTTCACGTATCCCAACTCAAGAAGTTCTTAAGAGTACCGGAAGAACGAGTATCGATGGATGAGCTTGAACTTCAAGAGGATCTGACCTACGCGGAACACCCCGTCAAAATTTTGGACGTGAAGGAAAGGGTCACGAGGAACAAAGTGATCCGTTGGTGCAAAGTACAGTCTCCGGCATCGCCTTCTGCGCCTCGGGTGATCCCTACGTCACTAGCTGTGCCACGCGCGGCTTCGGCTTCCCTGATGTCACCTGCACCGAGCCCGACGCCCCAACATCACCAGTCACACCAGGCGCAGCACCGACGACAACCCTGACTTTTCGCTTCGCTGACCCCGCACTTGTCTACCAGAGACGAGCGCGAGATGGGGCCCCAGCTCCAGCTGTGCCACGCACGGCACCGGAGCCCTCTACGCCAGTCGTCACGCCACGCGCGGCCTCGAGACCCACTCTCATCTACCCATGATGAGAGAAGGTTGTTGTACCCGAGCACCCGGTGTACAGCCCTCCTCTTCTCCACAGGGATCCTGGTCACGTCCATCCGATGGTGACTCGATGTGCGTCCGGGGGTCTCCGGCCAGTTGAGCGCTTCTCCGGAGCTGCCTTCTCGTCGACGACATCTCCACCGACTGATTCTTCTTCGATCTCACCCATACCGACTTTCGTTCGTAGCGCCCTCGCCAACCCTTACTGGCGTTGCGCTGTCGAGGAAGAGTATGAGGCCCCACTTGCCAACCGGACCTGGGACCTAGTTCCCCGCCCCGGTCGTGGCAATGTTGTCACGGGCAAGTGGATATTCACACATAAGAAGAAGGGGGACGGTACCTTGGAGAGGTACAAGGCTCGATGGGTACTTCGGGGCTTCACTCAGTGCCCTAGAGTCGACTACGACGAGACCTTCAGCCTGTTGGTGAAGCCGGCGATGGTTCAGACAGTTCTGTCGCTGGCCCTCTCACGTTCTTGGCCCGTCCACCAGTTGGACGTCAAGAATGCCTTCCTCCATGGTACACTGACCGAGACGGTGTACTGCAGTCAGCCGACAGGATTTGTTGACTCAGCTCATCTAGACATGATCTGTAAGCTGAACAAATTCTTGTACGGTCTGAAGCAGACACCGAGAGTCTGGTATAGCCGGTTCGCCTCCTTCTTGGTCTCATAGGGCTTCGTCGAAGCTAAGTCGGACACTTTGCTGTTTGTCTATCGACGTGGCAGTGACACTGCTTACCTTCTACTGTACGTTGATGACATTGTACTGACAGCGTCCAGTCCGGCTCTTCTTCGGCGCACTATTTCTGCTTTACAGCAGGAGTTCACTATGAAGGACCTAGGCCACCTCCACCACTTCTGGGTATTGCGGTCGATGACCGACCAGGCGGCTTGTTCCTTCACCAGCGACAGTACTGCCTGGATATCCTGCAGCGAGCGGGCATGGTTGAGTGCAAGCCGTGCTCTACTCCAGTGGATACTCAGGCGAAGCTCACCGCTACCGACAGGACACCCGTCACTGATCCTACTGCTTACAGGAGTATTGTAGGTGCTCTTCAATACCCCACCTTCACTAGGTCGGACATCTTCTATGCAGTTCAGCAGGTGTGCCTCCACATGCATGACCCGAGTGAGCCGCACCTCACCGCCGTGAAGCGGATTCTTCGGTGCCTGCGTGGCACACTCGACTACGGCCTCCTCCTTCGACGTGATGCAGCCTCCGAGCTGGTCGTGTACACCGACGCTGACTGGGTAGGCTGCCCGGACACTCGCCGGTCTACCTCTGGGTACGCCGTCTTTCTGGGCGGTAATCTTGTCTCCTTTTACTCGAAGCGAGAACACATGGTGTCGCGTTTGAATGCTGAGGCGGAGTATCGCGCCGTGGCTAACAGCGTGGCTGAGGCTTCCTGGCTTCAGCAGCTGCTTCAGGAGCTCCACACTCCCGTCGCTAGGAGCACCCTGATCTACTGCGACAACATCAGCGCCGTGTACCCCTCCACGAACCCGGTCCACCATCAACGCACGAAGCATGTGGAGATTGACCTACATTTTGTTCGTGAGCGGGTTGCACGTGGCAAGGTTCGGGTACATCTTGTCCCGACGACGACACAGTTTGCTGACACCTTCACGAAGGACCTCCCGTCGTCGCTGTTCTCCGAGTTTCGGTCCAGTCTCAACATATGCAGTGGCTATATGTTGTTACTTCGGGGGGGGGGGGGGGGGAGGTGTTAGACTGTGTAATTAAGTGGGCTAATCAGGGGCATTTTGATCCTTCGTAGGGGGTTAGGGTTAAGGGCAGTTTAGTCTTTTCCTCTCACCTAATCCCTCTGTATAATGTACCCTTGACCCTCAGATTAATTATCTTATTCTATTCCCTCCAATAGTTGTTGAAAAATTTAATCTTTTAAGTCAAAATTATGGTACAAACACAATAACGATATAAAAACAGTGGTAAAATCACAAAGGATATATTTGTCCTTCCACCATAAAGTTAACACCGTTAGAAGCACTTAACGAACTTATGATCATGGTGTGCTTGAGCTGAAAAAACTTGTGGCTAAAACACAAAAATTAAAAAGCAGGGGCTAGATCACAATTCGCTTCTAAAATTATGGCTAAAACATAATTGCCCGTAAAATAAAAGGATGTTCAAGACATTAAAGCCATATACAATATTGCTGCATTATATATAGAATGGATGGTAAAAGAAGAAACCAAAGTTCCAGTTCGAGAATAAGCTAACCCTGTGATACATCCAATCACAAACAACTGGATGAAACTAGCACCGGATAGGTGTGCTATACTGAATACCAGGGAACTTTGCACGATAGCATCCCTCACTTTCATTGAAGAAGACAGGGCAGTTAAAAGGATCCCACGGTAGATGGTCTCTTCTAACAGCGGAGCAACAACACAGTATAAAAGGAAACACAGTAGTTTAGAGGTAGGGCTGTTGGTAAGGATGATCTTTAATGCAGGATCATAGGCGTCCTGCAAAGATTTAAAATTGAATGAACAATAGTTACTTTCTCAGTAGCCAAAAACTGATACTAAGATAGCAAATTACAACCTCCAGATATTCTCTTGATGTAGGGCAACCTAGTTAGTGCAAATTTTCACCAAGTTGTCCTAACGTCAAGAAAATATATTGGAGGGAGTAGTATAGTGGAGCAAGACTGATGCGAAGTATGAAAGAGATCTATATATTTGTTCGGCGTCTGACCTCAGGTGATATCAATTTGTCAGCCAAAATGGATGTGGTCAATACCAAGGTCATCAAAAGTCCAAAGCCTAATACTGCTTCTTTGATCCAGTTCTGTTGCGTAGAAACCTTCCCGATAAAGTAAGCCTGAACATCACGCCCTGATATTGCAGTATACTGGAGCAGCGCCAAGGCCAAAGCCAGCTCTGTTAATTGAAGGATGACTGTGGAAATAACCTGCATTGACAGGTTGTGTCATTGTACAGATAGTATGGCCCCCTTTTTTTTCTCTCCTAACTCGAGAGTACTATAAGCAGCCACGACCACTTACGGTTGTAATTGGGTTGAGCGAGGAGCAATGTAGCAGTTTGGCCACCACATCAAGACCTCCAAAACTTAATGGTATGTGCAAGATGAAGAAGTATCCGGCATATATTCTCCATATATCATCAACTTCCCATGGAATAATAGGAGAAAGAACTGAAAACTCCTGCAGTGCAATTACAAAACACGAGCGTTAGAATCACATTTATATTGCAGCATGTCAGATACAATCATCTAGACAGCCATTACTGAGAATTCTACAAGCAGAAGGCACATTCCTGTATAAATCTGCAGAGACAACTGTGCCCAAATCATCAAGCAAGGAAAATACGAAGAATCTGTTGTAAGTAATTTTAGATGTATCATAGCTGGTGATTAAAATGAAAAAAATATAATGCGCATTTATTACAGTGGCCATCTACACTATAACATTTACTAAATTAACAAGATGAGAGCAAAGGAGCAGAAATAGAGAAAGAACAGCAAAGCATCCATAATAGACGAGTTATGAAGTTTCAATTTTCCTTTCTTACAGAAGGGGCTTGACTTAGATGGACTAAACTAGAAACTGTACTAGCCCATTCCACATAGAAATCGACAGGAATATTTCTACAAAAACTTTAGTAAGGTATAATCTAATTTTGCTGTCAGCCGGTGAAATGGCCCATCCAAGGCGCCAAGGATAGATAACAGGCTCGGAAAAAATGAAACAGTGAACAGAAAGGGCTGATGAGTCGAAGCTTGTTTCCCAATACTGAAACGGGTTGAAAGGTTAGGTCGGTCAGACTTTACATCCGACAGGTCGCGGGCGCCGTCCTTCCCGCCGTCACCACGGAAGCCGAAACTATATGGAAGCGTGAGGAAGATCTCAAGGCAGAATTTCCTCATCTATTCTCCACTCTATCAAATCTCGAGGGCCAGATTCAGTTTAAGGGGGTAGGTTTATAACACACTCAAATTCATTACCATGCATTGCATATATTTTTCATGTAGAGAGGCATTTGAAAAGAAGTAGAAATAGAAAAAGAACCCTAGAAATGGAGAAAGGACCTAGAAATGGAGAAAGAACCATAGAAATGGAGAAAGAACCATAGAAATGGAGAAGGGAATATAGAAATAGAGAAAGGTACATAGAAGTGGAGAGGGGACTATAGAAATAGAAAAAGGGACATAGAAATGGAGAGATGGAAATAAGATAGCTGAAATGAGCCATTCCCAAATTCCCCCAAAATTTCCAAATTCCCCAATTCCCCAAAAGGGGGATTTTCCCCACATTTGGGAGAAATTTATCCCCAATGTAGCCGCAGCCTATAGGGGGGGGGAATCCCTAGGGCTCTTTGGTTGAGTTCCAAATTCACTAGGACTCTTTGGTTGAGTTCCAATTGGAGTAGGACTCTTCTTTTCTCCCCCTTATAAATACAACCCCCAGCCCCCCGCCTTGGCCGCAGCCCCTCCCCCTCCCAAGTCGCCGAGTTGGAGCCCCCCCCTCCAAGTCGCCGAGTTGGCCATCCCCCCTGCCGAAGTTTGGTCGCCGGTGAGTCCCGCAAGACAAAGCTGACAACCCAAGAAGTCAATATTGTCTCTCCCTCCATCCCGACCTTCTTACGGTGGTCCAAAGCGGCGGTCACTTTTGACCTATCAGACCACCTTGACCTCATTCCACAAAACTGGCGCTTCCCGCTTGTTGTGGACCCGGTCATAGGCCCAAAGCGCCTGACCAGGGTTCTGATGGACGGAGGAAGTGGTCTCAACATACTTTATTTTGGGACCCTCTATGTGAAATCCCCAAAATTCTATCAAGTGAATCAGCCAAATCCCACTTAGGAAAATGAGGGGGAATTAAAACTTCAGATTATGAAGGTGTGAGTCAAAGTGCTGACTTATACATGCAAAAACTTCCAAACATGGAGAGATAAATTCACATTTTGGTTCATCATAAATAAAATAGTAACCCTGCCAAATTTTAGTTCATTTGTAGAGGGTTTACCATTTGTTTGAACTAATTGAGGAAGCAACTCAAATTTTATTTAAACTTCAGTTTCAAATTCAAACTCTATCAAATTGCAAATTGGGTTTCACAGATGTGTTCATCACATTTGAAATAGCACACCACCCAAAATTCATATAATTTGGGCTTGATTTACTATGTATTTAAATCAATGGAAGAGGAAGGATTCAAATCCTAATTCAAATAAAAAATTCCAAATGCAATTCAAACTCTACACCCAAAACTGAATTCAGGTGAATTCAAATTCAAACCCATGACTTTGAGAAGAAGCAAAGCTTTTAATTTGGAGACAAAGAGGGAAATATCAGCTGGAAGTGGATGGAGTGGGACTCACAGGTCAGCCACACATCTGTAAGGGCCTAAGTTTTTGCACATATCCAAAGTGTTCATCACACCACACACACCTCATTTGAGGAAAACTGGTGAACACCTTTGAAGAGCAAGTAAACACCATCAACATGGTCATTAAAGAATAAACTCACAAAATGCAAAAGTGGCATCTCCAACGTGCATTTTATAGGGGCCGAGCATATGAAAAACTCATATACCTTGCTAGGAATGCTCACGCAAAATTTCACCCAAATCCAAAACCTTTTTGAAGTATTATTGAGTATAACTTAAAAGAGGCTAGTTTGAACTCAAATACAAATTCAAACTCCTTTCATCCCATGAATTCAAAAGTGGCATGCATATTCACACTCAGCACATTTTTGTGAGCTCACACACCAATTTTCACTCATTTGGAGTTGATCTTGACATGAGCCAAGTTTAGCAAATTAAAATTCAATTTGAATTTCAAACTGCATATGTGCTGAAAATATATTCAAACACTTCACAATTTGAATTCTATGAAGTTCAAATGGGCATTTGGTAGATAATTCAAATTCTGAAGGGTATTAGTGGGATTACTGTTTAGAGCAGTGGGAGGAAGTTAATTTCAGAGGTTAAAATGGGAGTGGGTCCCACTTGTCAGCCACACAAGCCAGTGAACCGACTGAAGCACCCGGGACTCGGGTCTTGTGCATGCTCACGCGGGCGCCACGGTGCTGCACGCCGCTGCCACCTCGTGATCGCCGATCACAGCTGCAAACCGACGTACTCAGCTATTTATCCACGAGCTAACGACGACAGCAGCCGGTTTTCACGCTGCCTCGACGTTTTCCCGCACTGAGGAACCGAAGCAAGCCGCCGCACACCCCAACTCACCACCCCACCGTCGACTGGCCAAAGCAGTCCTTTCCACCGCAAGCTGAGGCCACAAACGGCACCGCCGTCCTTTGCTCGACATGCTCCAGCCCTCAGCTGCTCGTGATCAGCTTCTGTTGAGCTTGTCCAAGCCGATCTTCCACCGCTCTGTCAACCACAAAGCTGCTCTGACTTGACACCGTCGTCCGAGCAGCTCCAAACTTCTCCAATGTGGCAAACCGGTCTCTGAGGTTAGCATCAAATTCTAATAGCTCTCCCCGAGCTCCCTGGTTCCCTCCTAGCGCCGATTAGGCAGAATTTCAATGTTCCCGACGATCGCCGTATAGAACACCGAGAACCAAAACCCAAAATTCATCTCGATCACTTGATCACTGGAAATCCTGGTCGAGCTGAAGCTAGAGTAACACCTCACGGTTACCTCAGCCGAATCCTAGCGATGATGATCAACCCAGTGAGCAGAGCCCCTTATTTTGGCCACCGCCGGTGAAAACGGCTCGGGTCGCCGGTGAAGTCTACTTTCCCGGCGATCTCCGGCCAAGAGGAGGGCGGGGTTAGCTTCCCCGTACCCCAGTGGTGCTTTGTGACCCGTTGGTTGATTGTGTTCACCACCGAGACAAGCTAGCACCGTCAGACCCGAGCTCAGTCCCGCCGCCACCGTCGCCGACTACGTTTGTGGCGATGTCGAGGCGCGAGAAGTTACCCGGAGTGTGCGCCGTGCTCCAAGGGTCACGTAGGAAGAAACCGTGTCAAGAATTAGGCAGTAACGGCCGAGAACGAGCCGCGCCACCGTCGCTGTGCGTCGCGCGCTGGCGGGAGGTTGAAGAAGACACTGTGCTTGGGACCCACATGCAGTGTTTTAAACATTTCACCGACTTTCAGATTTAGTTCAACTTCAAACCCACATAACTTTGGCTAGGAAACTCCAAATCAAGTGAACCAAATTTTGTTGTATTCAGAACTCTGATTAATTTCCATCAAATCAAGTTTCACTCTATGAAAACCTTTATTTCTCCAGAATTAATTCTTCAAAATTTCAAATGTTTAGAATTTTAACTGGAGAACCCTTTGGTGGAAAATTCTCAAATTTGTCTAGGCTGTTCACCAAAATATCCCTGAGCTACCATAAAATTTTCAGATCCATTTGAGCTAATTTGATCCACCTAATGGTGTGATTAATAAAACTGTTCTAGAGAAAATGGAAAATGTCCAGAAACATTTTTCAGAAATTCTCTGAACTTGCTTAGCTCATATATTTGACTAGGAACCTTCAAATTAAGTGTAACAAACTCCATATAACCCTCTGAAAATCTAGTTTTCAGAAAGTCATGGCTTGCTCCATGAAAATCCTTAGAACACCCTAGGAGCTCCAATTAAGGCCAAGTACATAATTATTTGTGGAGATCTCAAATGAGCTTTGCTGCAAATGAAACTTGGCGAAGTCTCTGTTTACGTTGTATCCAAACCACAGTAAAAATTACAAGATCATTGGGCCTGTCTAGCAAGACTTATAGTCTTCACAAATTCAACTTCAATTCAAATGCATTTAAATTGACACATATTTGTATTTATCACATGTAGTCGCTAAGGTTGAGGAGGAGCCCGAAGTCTTAGACATCATCACTCCAAAGGAACAGCTAGCTTACGACCAAGAGAAGCAACGAAAAGCTCCAGTTTGCATTAACCATTTTTACAAATTTTACTGTTTTGAAAACTTACTTTGAGCAATCACTTCATTCTGCATTAGAGTCTTGTTTGAAAACCCAAATGCATAGCCAAGAAAAACCTGGTTTGGGCTTAGGTGTTGAAACCTCATTTAGCTACTGCAATGCTAAGGTAGTGTAGGATTCTGTACAAGTCGAGTAGTTGGAACTACTCGCGAGAATAGGCTAGAGGCACACTACTCGGGTAAAAGTAGCAAATGAAACACATGGCAACAAAAATGAGACCGAGCGGAGAGTAAGGGCAGCAGGACGTTGGGGCCTGGGTGCCATAGCTCCGTTTGTGTCGATTGAGGACCGAGCCGTGTGTGGACCTGTTGAACAAGCTAGAACAGTACCGAAGACCTACCGAATATATGGGAACCAGGAAACCGATGTAACTCGGGTAATTGGGTGTTGAGGCAATACTTGTCGTCCAGAGGGTAGGTTGAGAGCTTGAGGTGTAAATCGGCTGGCGGCACTGCAGATGCGCGCGCAGAGACCTCTTGCTCGGGACGATAGGACCGATTCAACATTTGGCTGACGGGTGAAAGGTGGTTGCGTATGACGTCTGTGATGGTTGCTGTAGGCAACATCGAGTATGGGCATATGTGACCGGTGATTTGGGTAACCCTGCAGGTGTAAATCAATTATAATCACCATCCCTCATGGTTAGTGAGTACCACTTGTTCACTGTACCGTGACATAGAAAGAACATGCTAGATTCATGTAAAAGTTGCTGATTGAAAGCTATACCTTGATTGTTAATGACTTGCTGTAGTTTAGAGCTAATTAAAGTTCTTTTCAACCTTGGGCAAAGTACATGAAAGAAATGCGTTTCTTTTTTTATTGTGGCTCTCTCATGTGGCTTAGCGTGAGGTTCTCCACAACCTGCTGCTAAAACTTGAAAGTAAGGTTCAAATAAATAGGCGAGTCCTTTGCAACTTATTTACCTCATGTACCCTAAAACCCTTTATGTAGAAGTTTCATGTATCGGAGAGACGTGTAAGACTTGCTGGGCCATTATGCTCACTGCTTGTGTTTGAAGCTTTTGCAGGGGTTTATAAGGAAGGGACTCCCGGGGAGGAGATGGAACCCCAAGGGGGAAACCCTGTGGAGGGGGAGTCATGCACGCCGCCGTGTTAGTGTGTGTGCGTGCTAGCGGGAACACGTTCACGGGCTGAACGTGAACTCCATGCGTAGTCTATGGCCGTGAGTGTAGACCGAACTATTTTGTTGTAAAAATGTTCATAGATTGGTTTATGTAATAAAAATTTGCTTCCACTTTGTATCTTTGATGTGCGTTATCCGGTGCTGTGCAACGCAGCATTCCTCAGCGTGATTCTGGCTCGACGAGGCCGTGGGGCCATGTCAGCGTGGTATCAGAGGTTGCTTGAGGTTTAACGCACTACAAAGATCATCTTTTTCAAAAATTCGGTGAGGATCGAGTTAGTAGCCCATATAATGATGTTATGAGTGTATAGAAAGTGGCATATTAACCTATTTGCTTATGTCGTAAAATCATGCATCTCGGGACGTTTTATGTCTTGGAGGGTGTATGTAAGCGCTGTCCACCAGTGCGCACAAGCTGAAGGGTGGAGCCCCACGGGTGGCAGGTAACCCGGCCCGCTTTAATATCCTCTGAGACTCTTCATGTCATTTGGGGTATTCGAGCAACGCCCTTCCCCTTCACGTGGTTTGTAACTGTGACGGACCGAAATCCGTATGCTCAGGATCTCAGAAGGGTGGTGCCGCTCGATGCGACACCTGACAGCACACAACATAAGAATGACATTGCATTACATAGAAAACCAACTGAACATGTACAAAATAGTACAAGACTTCAGTTACAAACTAAGTATTGAGATTACAACAGTGGAAGCTAAGTTTATACAACTCACGCCCACCTAACTAGCAAAAGCCAGTTGTCCAGCCCTATGGACAACCCACACTAGCTTCACTCCTCAGCTCAGCGAGGCGTGTACGGCTCCCACTCAACTGTGTTCGCCGACGGAGGGTAGCCCTCGCCGGTGGACTCGTACCCCGAGTCCGTGGGATACTCCTCACTTTAAAAACACTTATAGCAGCAACAGTAAGCACGATGGCTCAACAAGACTTAACCGACTCACCTACACATGAAACTCTATATGCAGGTCATAACAAATATAGGATGGCACATTGCAGCAAAAGACACGCCTACAAGTTCATCCTTAATGCATCTTTTAGCCACAAGTTAACAGTTCATGAAATCTGAAATTTAGTGAGCAATATTTGGTGGCACACATGTAGCAATACAATTTAATCATATCAGCAATATTGAATCATACCATTTCATATATTAACCTACGTCATGACTCAGTGAACAAGCGGTACTCATCACCGTGAGGGATGGTGAATCGACTCGATATACACCTGCAGGGATACCCGAAGAGCACGTCACGTACGCCCACCCATGGAGCTGCACAGCACGCTCACTCGATGTCGTACGGGACAACCTTTCACCAAACAGCCCAAACGTCGAACCGGTCGCACCCAAACGGACAGGAGGTTCCCTACACGGAGCACCTCTCTATGCCCGTTAAGGATTTCCACCTTTCTGCCCTCAACCTACACTTATAAATCGGTGCGTTATGCCTCGATGCCCGGAGGTATAGGTTACATCGGTTTATCAGGGCCCATATATCCGATATGCCTTCGGTACGTTCAAAACATGTTCAGCGGGGCCGCACACGGATCGGTCCTCAATCAACACGGACAGGGCTGCACCCACAAGACTTCCTCTTGCTGCGCCCTAGCCCCTGCCTAGTCTCATTTTCTTAATAAAGTGATCTCACATCACTCGAACCAATCCCGTGTGTCCCGACACCTATACTCGCGAGTAGATTCCAACTAGTCGACTTGTACCAAAGTTCTATGAACATTAAGCATAGCCTAAACTACTCGAAAACTTAGACACTACCCTCACTCTTGTTGGAATGATCTGGTTATGCATTTGGGGTTTCATCCATCCTACACCTAATGCACATGCATAACTCAAACTAAATATGTATATAAAGCAAGACTTTGTAAAATTTGTTAATGCAAACTGGGGCTTGCCTTGTTGCTGCTGGTCAGAGGTTAGTGCTTCGTCCAGAAGAAGAAAGTCCAGCACTTCCGGAGATTCTTCGCCTTCAGCGACTATACGTAAGCAATATACTATATGTCAATTTAAAGGCAATGTATTCAATTGACTATGTAAAGACCATAACTTTAGCTAGCCCGCACCTTTGGTTCTGAAATTTTTAAGGTGGCGTGATAGGGTCTTAACCAGAGACTTGACCAAGTTTCATCTGAAACAAAGTTCATTTGAGCTCTATACAAATAAAACCCTATTTGGTAATTACTAGAGCTTTGATGGTCTTCCAGGAATTTTCATGCTCAAACCATTAATTTCTGGAAACTAGAGTTTGAGATGGTTCTAATGGAGTTGGTTTTATGTACTTTGAAGAATCCTAAAGAGAGTTATGCCATAAAAAATTTCAGAAAATCTGAAAAATGTTTCTGTACATTTTTCTATTTTCTCAGGGCAGTTCACTTAATCACCCCATTTGGGGGACTAAATGAACTTGGATGGATCTGAATTTTTCCTGTGACTCAATGATTTTCAAATTTTCATCCCAGCGAAATTTCAGAATTTTCCATCAAAGAATTCTTCAGATAAAATTCCCAACCGTTTAAAATTGGGGAATTAATTCTGGAGAATTAATAAGTTTCATGAGCTGAAATTTGTTTTGCTGTAAAGTACTCAAAAAGCTGAATCCAACAAAATTTAGTTCACTAATTTTGGAGCTTCCTAGCAAAAGTTATAGCTAGTTGAAGTTTGAACCAAAACTGAAAATCCCAGAAATGTTTAAATCCTGCGTACGGGCCCCACCACCCGCCTTTTTACTCCTCGCGCGCGCCGGAGCATTCAACAGCGGCGCACTCCGGCGATGTTCACCGGAAGTGACTTCCCGGCCGCCCCCAGCACTGAAACTTGCCGCTTAGCCCTATCTCGCCACGTGGAACTCGCCTCGGGGGTCGGAGCTCGCCGGCGGTGACCGGAAATAGCCGTGCGACGTCAACCGCGGCGGCTAGGGTTCCGGCGAGGTAGTTCTCGCTCTCTGAGGCATAACCAGGGTCACGGTTTTCTCGTGGATCACCAGTGGATCACGGGAACCTGACGTGAGCAGCCTCGGAATCTAAAAGTGCATGCAAATCTACTCTCGACGGTGGCCCGAGCCATGTTTGCACCGGCGGCTATGGAAATGGCTATAACTCGGGCATTTATGGATGGTTGTACTCGGTTCTTTTTGAGGAGGGACGCTAGGAGGTGTAGAAGCTACTTGTGAGCTAGCTTCACCATTGATTCAACGTATAAGCCGAAATTTTGGTATTTGCCGAACTCGTTCCGTTGCACTAGGGTTCGGGACATTCCAAAATTCTTGCTACCCGATGGATCATTTGCCGAATGGTTTGTGGCTACACCATCTAGGGATCCCCACACACCTTTCTTGTGTAGCAAGTTGACTGGGAGATGGCCGCATTGGGCTGTCGACGGTGAGCCGAAGCAAAGCTCCGCTGGTCCCTTCCCGGTTCTTGACTTCGACGGCTTAAACAGCACGTAACCGAGCGCAACTCGCCGGTGTAGCACGGGAAGCAGCTAGAGCACACCTTTGCAATCCTTTTTGCTGTATATATCACGAGCGACCGGTGATTCGGTGCCGGTGTGTGCCGAAGGATCGAAGGCGTGGTCGCCGCTGCTGTTTTCGCGCGCGCGGAAGCTGAGCAGAGCGGCGCTAGCTGGGGAGGAAGGTGAAGTCCGTTTGTGCCGTGTACGTGGTCATCGGGAGGAGCGCGAGCTGATCAGAACGAGTGCTGGCACGCGCGTGATCAACGCAGTGAGACGGCAACAGTCCCGGCGGCCAACCAACAGCAACAGAGTTGGTTCTCTTCTCCTTCAGTCTCTGACCAGTGGGTCCCCCTCCCCTCTAATTCCTTTTCTGTTTTTCATTTTTGTTTTCACTGAAAAGATCTCAGCTACTAACAATTGAATGAGAGACTTAGCCACAAAGTCATGGGTTTAATTTGATTTCCTCAATTTGAAATTGGTTTGGCTAAATTTGCTGCCCATTTGAATTTGAAATTCAAATTCAGTTTGAATTAATGCAAATTTAGCCCCCAACAAGATGAACTCCAATAAGGATAAAAATTGGTGGACTAACTCAGAAAAATGTGCTGAGTTTGAATATGAAATCAACTTTTGAATTCAAGTGATGAAAGTGGCTGCAATTTGAATTTGCATTCTAATTAGCCCTTTTTACAAATGTCCCCAAAAGTGGCCCAAAAGAGTTTGTATTTACATGAAACTTGGCATGAGCATTCCTAAAGATTTTTAGGGCCAACTAGTGAACTCATCCTCTTACGTTTATGTGTGTGAGCTCCTACTTTTTTGGGAGTTATGGGTTTTTCCTCTAATCACCCTCTTGATGGTGTTTACTTGCTCTTCACAAATGTTCATGAGCTATTCACCAAAGTTAGCTGTGGTGTGGTGAGGTGATGAACCTTTTAGCAATTGACTTCTTGGGCTTTTACATCCCTCCCCCTTTAAAAGAATCTTGTCCCGAGATTACAAATGAAGAGACAAAGATGTACGAGGAATTACCCGTGATGAGACGCCGTGAAATCTGGGTAGTTTGAGTGAAGGAATTCCTCGCTCTCCCACGTCGCTTCTTCAGCGGTGTGGTCGCTCCACAGTATCTTGTAGAACCACCGCATTCGATTACGCATGGTCCGGGCCTTCTCATCAATAATCGCCACCTGATATTCAGCATATGTCAAATCCGGTTGCAACTCGCCAATGTCTTCGGTGGGAACAGCAGCCGTATACTTCAGACATTTCCGTAGTTGTGAAACATGGAAAATGTCATGAACACCAGCAAGCAGCGTCTGTAGTTCTAGTCGATACGCCACTGGTCCACACTTCTCGGTGATAGCATAGGGTCCAATAAATCGGGGAGCGAGTTTCCCCTTTACGCTGAATCGGTGCACGCCTTTCATCGGAGATACACGGAGGTACACGTGTTCCCCGACATCGAAATGTAGCGGCCTACACCTCTTATCAGCAGAGCTTTTCTGCCGGGATTGAGCGGCCTTCAAGTTTTCTTGAATCGCCCGAACGCGCTCTTTGGCGTTGTTCATCACATCAACCCCAATGTGACCCTTTCAACGGACTCGCACCAGTTCAATGGGGTGCGGCATTTGCGACCATAGAGAGCCTCATATGGTGCCATCTTGATACTCACCTGATAGTCGTTGTTGTACGAGAATTCCACCAACGGTAGATGATCATCCCAGTTTATATCGTGGTGGATGGCACACGCTCTCAACATGTCTTCTAGTACTTGGTTCACCCTCTCAGTTTGCCCATCTGTCTGAGGGTGATTGGTGGAGCTTCTAATCAGCTTAGTACCCAATGCAGCGTGCAACTGCTCCCATAAACAAGATACAAATAGTGCGCCTCGATCTGAGATTATGGTCTTGGGTACTCCATGTAAGCATAGAATCCTTGCAATGTACAACTCAGCATATTTGCTGGCATGGCAATGTTTATGCACGGGAATGAAGTGAGCCGACTTGGTTAATCGGTCAACGATTACCCAAATGGAATCATATTTGTTGGAAGTCATGGATAATCCCACAATGAAATCCATGCTCACATATTCCCACTTCCATGCTGGAAGTTTCTGGGGATGTAACAATCCTGATTTTCTCATGTGATCCGCTTTCACTCGTCTACACGTATCGCACTCGGATACGTATTTGGCCACTTCCCGCTTCATCCATGTCCACCAAAATTTTCTATTCAAATCATGGTACATTTTGTTGCTGCCCGCATGAATATAGAATTTCGAAAAGTGAGCCTCATCAAGGATCTTTTTCCTCAGCTCCATATTCTGGGGCACGACTATGCAGTCATTGAACCACAGCGTCCCCTCATCATCTTTCCGGAAACATTTGATTTACCCATTGTCTATCCATCTCTGGAGATGTACCATGCCCTTATCAACCTTCTGAGCTGCAATGATATCCTCCCTAATGGTAGGGATGAGGGCAAGATTGTAGAGTGATCCATAAGGAACCAAGTATAAACTCGGCTCTTCCTCTTCCACCGGTGTAATGGTGAGGTTATGGACATGTGCTTTCCGACTCAGCGCGTCTGCAATCACATTCGCCTTGCCGGGGTGGTAATGAATCTCAATCTAATAATCTTTGATTAGTTCTAACCACCTTATTTGCCTCATATTCAGCTCCTTCTGGGTGAATACTTTAAGCTTTTGTGTTCGGTGTAGAGATGCACCAAATTCCCTAGGAGATAGTGCCTCCACATTTTCAGCGCCAAAACCACAGCAGCGAGGTCAAGATCATGAGTCGGATAGTGCTGCTCATGGTTCCGAAGTTGGCGTGAGCCATATGCGACCACACGTCTTGCATCAACACGCAGCCGAGCCCGATACCAGACGCATCACAATACACGTCGAAGGGCTTGGTCGTATCCGGTTGAGCTAAGACCGGGGCTGTAGTGAGATGCTTCACCAATGCTTGGAACGCTCCTTCACATGCTGCGTTCCAAACATATTTTGTTTCATTCTTCAATAATTCTGTCATCGGCTTAGCAAGCTTGGTGAAGCTTGGAATGAATCTCCAATAATATCCTGCTAAACCGAGGAAGCTTCTGACTTCATGGACAGAAGTGGGAGCTTTCCATTTCAGCACTTGTTTAATTTTGCTTGGGTCAACCGCAATGCCTTCCGTTGAGATGATATGTCCCAAAAATGGCACTTGGCTGATCCAAAACTCACATTTTCTGAACTTGGCATAGAGCTTATGGTCCCGTAATCGTTGAAGAACGATTCTCAAGTGTTCGGCGTGTTCTGCTTCTGACTTGGAGTAAACCAAGATATCATCAATGAACACCACAACGAACTTGTCCAGCTCCGGCATAAACACCGAGTTCATGAGATAAATGAAATGTGCCGGAGCATTAGTGAGAGCAAAATACATGACGAGATATTTGTATAAGCCATATCTCGTCGAGAAGGCCGTCTTCGGGATATCCTCCGCCCGGATTTTTATATGATGATACCCGGAGCGAAGGTCCATCTTGGAGAACACACTTGCACCCACAAGCTGATCAAACAG
Source organism: Neostapfia colusana (assembly GCA_030760725.1). Classification (NCBI taxonomy): domain Eukaryota; kingdom Viridiplantae; phylum Streptophyta; class Magnoliopsida; order Poales; family Poaceae; genus Neostapfia; species Neostapfia colusana. The sequence goes on along the minus strand of JASWHV010000008.1, from coordinate 47,152,748 downwards.
GATGTCAATACGGGGCAGTGGATATTTGTTCTTGATGGTGGCGGCGTTGAGCGGCCGGTAATCCACACACAGCCTTAAGGTTTCATCCTTCTTCTTGACGAACAGCGCCGAGCATCCCCAAGGCGAGGAACTCGGCCTAATGAAACCCTTGCTCAACAAATCATTGAGCTGTTCTTTCAACTCAGCCAGCTCATTCGGAGCCATTTTGTATGGTCTCCGTGATATGGGAGTAGCCCCGGATGCAAGTTCAATCTTGAACTCCACATCCCGTTCAGGTGGCATGCCCGGGAGATCATCCGGAAACACGTCAGGATACTCTCGGACTACAGGGATGTCCTCTAGCTTGGAAGCTTCAGTAGTACAGGCGGCTGAAACTTCCGGGACTGGATTGTCTAGTATGAGGGACTGCGGACGGTGTAGTGGGGAGTTGAGGTGAACCGTCAGTGATAATATTTCTAGGACAGCACCACTGTAACTTAGCCATGACATCCCTAAGATTGCATCAATCTTCTGCCCCTCAAGAATAATCATAGTAGTGGGATATATCTTCCCACCTAAGCACAGTGGTGCTTTCGGAATCATCATAGTTGCTAAAATCTTTCCTCCCGGTGAGCAGATCATATAAGAGCACTCAGATGGAAAGACTTCCAGTTGATGCTTAACCACATATGATGCACTTATGAAGTTGTGGGTTGAACCAGAATCAAATAATATGATGATTGCTTGATCATTGAGAGTGAACGTACCCGCCAGCACGTTTTCTCCCTCTGGGGCGTCCTCATTGTCGAGGTTGCGAACGCCCCCAGTTCTCTGACCAACCTTCTTGACCGGAGGTCGACCTCAAGCACCGCCCTGATACTGGGCTTGCCCGCTGCTCTTCTGTCCCTGGGGACAGTCCTTCGAGAAATGGCCCGCCTGGCCACACGTGTAACAGTTGTAGCGAGGCGGTCCTCCGCTGATCGGCGGACGGAAACCCGGGGCGCGTTGTTGCGGTGGAAACGCCTGGGGTACCATCTGCTGCTGCTGTTGTGGTCACGGTGGTGGCATCGGCGGTCGGAACGGGGGTGGCTGAAAAGAACGACCCCTGAACTGCTGAGGTCGCGCCAGTGGATGCCACTGCTGACAGGATGGTGTCCGATACACCATGCGGTATTTTTGTGGAGCTCCACCCCCGCTGCTTGGTGGAGCGCTGCGCTTTCTCTGCTCAGCCGCCAATTCCCGCTGAGCATCCTCTTGCATGATCGCGACATTGACGAGATCATTGAACGTGCCGCCATTGCATTGTACGACATGCGTCTTCATCTCGGGATTTAACCCCTGATAGAAATGTTCTCGCTTCTTCTCCTCGGTGGAGACATAATCCGACGCATACTGCGCCAGATGGTTGAAGGCACGGGAGTAGTTGTGGGAACTCCTCCCGCCCTGCTTCAGCTCCAAGAACTCTTGGAACTTCCTCTTCATTATCCCCGGAGGGATATGATAGCCGCGGAACGCCTCCCGGAATTCTTCCCATTCCACGCCATGGCCAGCAGGCAGTGAGGCGACATAGTTCGCCCACCATGCACCAGCGGCACCATGAAGCTGCTGAGCCGCGAAGAGAGTCTTCTGCCGCTCCATGCATTGGAGCAGCCCGAACTTCGACTCAATCGTCCGCAGCCAGTTGTCGGCCTCCAGGGGTTCTGCCGCTTCGGTGAACACCAGAGGGTGCGTACTCATGAAGGCTGAGTATGTCACAATGTGGGGCTCACGAGGCCCCCTCTGTTGACGCCCCCCCCCCCCCCGCCCCGCCTGGGACATATTCTGCACGATCGTGCGGAGCAGATCGGTCTGCTCCTCACGATTACCCACCAGTGCCGCTATCACATCCGCTAGTGTAAGCGGAGGCGGCGGTGGTTGTTGTTGCTGCGTGGTACTGTCGTAGGCAGGTGGTTGGGAGTCATCACCCCCTGCTGGGTAGAGCCACCAACCTCATGTGTGGCCCGTGTGCGAACCATCTGCAACCATACGACAATAAAAATCAGTCCCGCAACATACTTCATGCAGCTCAATAGAATAGGCGTAAAAACATAATGACAATAAACATGCGATACATCTCGTATGAAGATAATGTAATAACTTTGCACAAGCTACACCATTACCAGACCAAATACAAGCTAATTAAATCCAAATTGATGGACTTCCTCTTTGGAAATTCATCTCAACTAGGTTTGGTCACTACGAGACGTTAATATCGCTTTGTCATCACGTATACTACCCTTTTATCTTCAATACGACACAAACATGGTCTCTAGCAAAAGAACTTGAGTAGGAAATATACTCAAACCTTTCACTAGTTGAAGATAACAATTCATGAGTATTGTAACACCCTCAAATTCATTTCCATGCATTGCATACATTTTTCATGTAGAGAAACATTATAAAAGAAGTAGAAATGGAGAAAGAACTATAGAAATGGAGAAAGAACTATAGAAATGGAGAAAGAACCATAGAAATGGAGGAAAGAACCATAGAAATGGAGCAAGAACCATAGAAATGGAGGAAGGAAGCATAGAAATTGAGAAAGAACCATAGAAATGAAGGAATGAACCATAGAAATGGAGGAAAAACCACATAAATGGAGAAGGGAATATAGAAATGGAGAATGGGGCATAGAAATGGAGAAGGGCAATGTAGAAATGGAGAATGGGACATAGAAATGGAGAGGGGGATGTAGAAATGGAGAATGGGACATAGAAATGGAGAGGGGAATGTAGAAATGGAGAATGGGACATAGAAATGGAGAGGGGAATGTAGAAATGGAGCAAGTGACATAGAAATGGTGAGGAATGGGAAAAAGATAGCTGAAATGAGCCATTCCCAAATTTCCCCCAAAATTTCTAAATTCCCCAATTCCCAAAAAGGGGAATTTTCCCCACATTTTGGGTATAAAATCCCCAAGGCTTCCACACCACAAGAGATAAGTTTGTTAAGATCCAAAAAAATTGAATAGGACTCTTATTTGAGCTCCAATTGGAGTAGGACTCTCTTTTTCCCCCTTATAAATATAACCCCCACCCCCTGGCAGAAATCCTCTCTATTTTGGACGTCCCCCCCTGCTGCCAAGCACCCTTCCTTGCTGCCAAGTCGCCAAGTTCCCCCCTTGCCGGAATTTGGCCGCCGTCGAGCTCCGTCGAGCCCCGCCGTCGCTGGAGAAGAAGCCCGACGATCTGTCCTACCAAAAATTTCCATAGAAAAATTCTCCTCAGCTGCCATTGCTAGGAGGAAGGCTCTGCCACCAAAAGGAAGTGAGGTAGGTCTTCATTACCCATCTTACGACGTCGCCGCTGTTTCTACGCATCCTTTTCTTTGCCCCTCCGAGCAGAAACTTTTACATGTGGACAGAACGCGTTTTGATCGATTTTTTATGGTGGAATTGATCTAAATCTTGAGTCAAGATCATCAACACGTTCACACTTAATTCCTACACCCTTGTTCATCATAAAACCCCATGAAAGCCCATTAAAACATGCAAGAACATGTACAAACTGGTTTAATAAAACAGCACCATAGGATTTGCATTCATCTACCCCATTGGATCTTGAGTAAAGTTTGTGCATGATGATTGATGTGTGTGGTCGTGAGTAGAAGGACAAGCTCAAGAGGCCATCTACGAGGATCTACAGCACCAAAACTTCGAGACGCTCGAACAACAAGAACCACGGGAGAAAGGCAAGTGCCCCTTGACCATATTGATCCCATGTTTTGAAACTATTTTGTTTGTGAAAACGTGTATGCTTATGTCAACTTGATGGGACACCCTTTTATTAGGAGTTTATTTCTTTTCTTAACCATCCTTGTCGCCGGGAAAGTTGATGAGTCGGGTATGGTCATTTTTCCTTTTTGCTTTGCTTAATTCACGGGATACGGGAAGCTGAAATAAAAGATGTCTAGCTACTGCACTCATATGAATAATGATGATGAGATCTTGATGATGTTAATGGGCATGGAATCGGGGAGATCTAGGCAAGCTTGGTTCATGAATGTTTCTGGATGAGATGGTGGTACTTGCCGTAGATCTAAGGACCGGTTCATGTGAGAATATGCCAGGAAAACAGTGCCACCACAAGGCCAAGTATGGGTGCGGCTTATCTGATTAATTAGGTGTGTTGCTAGCTTGTTATGGACCGTGGATGGCACGGGGAATGGGAGTCGAGGAGGACTGCCCAGGGAACTGCATGGCACAAGAGGGGGCCTGTGGGTGGGAGAATGATGATTCGAGGCTGCCGGTGAAACCTCAGTGAGTCCATACATCTAATAACCCCTTTGTAAAAGCTATTTTGTGATCTCTTGGCCATACACCGACGGTTGTGTACTGGTATAATGGAGGTTCTGCAGTCGCCGCCGGGTGACGAAATCACGAACTTGTGGGTAAAGTGGTGCCACCTCTGCAGAGTGTAAAACTATCATGATAGCTGTGCTTCTGGTCACAAGCACCTGGCCAACTTCCATGATTAGAGGGAAAACTTGGGATGGTTGTTCGGTATGGTTATGGTATGGTCATTGGAATTGGTTTTGGGACTCTTTTGAGTCATGACATTGAGTTTGGTTTCGGTTATATGAATATGACATGGTTATGAATATTTATGAGCATGAGATGAACTTGAGAAAGATTAATGGCTGATTGAGACTTGATAAACGGTAAATTATGGTGAAGAAATATTGATGAAAGAATGTTGATGTTTTACTTGGTTATAGTGGGATTTAATTCACCTTGAGATAGTTGCTGTTTTTATCATGTTTTGTGAAATAAAATTTGCTTGCTGCAATGAGCCTTTTTATTCCATACCTTGTTGTAAGCTACATGTCATACTTTTCCCGCACTTGCTGAGTACGACATGTACTCACCCTTGCATTACCACATAAACATCAGCTACAGGAGATGAGTACTTCGAGGACCATGTGGAGTACTAGGCGTGCGAACTACCGTCAACATGTCTGTGGGGTTGAAGATGGAGCCTGCTGTCTTTAGTCACTTTCCGCTGTCGTTTAGAGTCTTCCGCTGCAAGAATAAGATAGACATTCATGAGTGAGACCTTGAGTCATTGTAATAAAGTACTTAAATCCTATTTATTCGTGGTTATATTCTGAATTCAGTTTGTGGATTACATGTGTATGTGTGATGAACATCCTGGGCACACATATGCATTCACTTGGTTCTATTTTCGGAACCGGGTGTCACAGATTGGTATCAGAGCCACGTTGACCGTAGGACGCAAGCCTAGGTAGAATGGACACTCTAAAACACATGGGAACACCCCTCTAAACTGCTATTTTCGAAAATTGCTTGCTGCTGCACTTTACTTGTCAATTCAGCCACCGCAAAGTGCTATTTTCAGCCCCTCTTTTCTGTTCTTTTGGACAGCAACACTTTTGCTTTCTTGCTCCATAACTTCTGAAGTTTTGGAGTTATTTCTTCCTTCTATAAAGTTTCTCATGTCTTATTTATATATGCCGGTGATCAGGAGCACGGCACGCATAAGTACTCATCCACCACCACATGGGAGTGCACTTAATCCCATTGAGGTGTCCAATGGACCATATTGGGAGGAGGTGAAGATGGAACCTCATGATGAAGATGAAGTCAATAGCTCTATGCATGAGGAAGAGGGGGAAGAGGTGGAACCATTCGAAGACGACATGGAATATGATCCACAAGAATGATATTGGTACGCACCTCAGTAGGACTTTCACGGAGGCTTACACCCCGTAGAACCTCATGAAGCTATGTCGAGAGGAGATGAATCCGAAGAGTAGTCACCCCTTGCTGAGGATGAGAATGAAGGTGATGAACGGGCCAACCATTCAGTTCAAGAATTCCGGTCCAACAGAATGGAAGGAGGATACATATCCAAGGAGCTCAAAGAATTTCTGGATGCTGCAACTTATACCCGGAATATCTTCTCAAGAAAGTCCCTCATCTCGGACATGAAGAGTGGAAGGCTGAAGTAACCATCCTATCTAACGGTAGGGTTTTCACATGGCACTTCGCACCCACATGGAGAGCTACAAGGGCAGAAGCTATCGATGATGCTGCATGGGATGCACTCACCGGACTGTGCTACGCCTTCCGTGAGCAGCTTGAGGACACCACTTTTGAGCTGCACCAGTATCGGAAGAGTGGCACAAGGGAGATCATTGGACCCCATGTAACAGCTCTTTCCAACCCACAAGCTGCTGACAAGTCTCAGAGGTTACTCGTGGAGTTAGGAAACCTCTACGCAAGCGCACAAGAATAGATATGTTACCTCCGCAAGAAGCTGTACTTGCTGGAAAAACAGGAGGAGACTCGTGTTAACGTGGGAGCGAATGGAGCACCAGCGTCATCTAACCCTACATGGACTGCCGACTCACCATGGCGTGCGCCCATGTATGGACCACCCCTGTCACACGGCAAGAACAGCACCGGTTCTCACGATTAAGTTTAGGATTCCCATTGAATAAGCTGTAATAGGAACGCTTAGACGTAGTAGGCTGAAATAAGAGTGGTGTGCTGAAATTTCATGATGATTTTTTGTGTTTGTGTGCTTGGAAGTGAGTTGTGGGACGCTTTGGCAAATGTCCACATTCACACATAGTAGAGAGATGTGAGGTGTTTCGGCATTTGTTCACATCCTCATATAGGCTGATATTAATAAAAGAAGTTGTTTAGTACATACACCTTGATGCATATAGTTGGGGAATCCCTTCTTTCAATTCTGAATTCTATTCCGAGAGTAAGCATTAAAACAAGGGGGTAGACTTTCTTGCCAACCTTATTGTCTTGGATTCCCAAGGGATTGATATAATACTTGGAATGGATTGGTTAAGCAAGAACAACAGAGTGATTCAATGTGCTGAGAGGAGCGTGCAGTTGACAAATGAGCACGGTACTCGTATTGAGTTCGAGTCAACCCAACCGGCAACCGAGAAGACAGCGTTGAACCACGTCGAAGAAGCAACATTGGAAAGCATTCCAGTGGTTCAAGAATTTTTAGATGTGTTCCCGGAAGAACTTCCAGGTATGCCACCTGACCGAGACATTGAATTTGCCATTGATTTAGTACCTGGAACTGCACCTATAGCGAAAAGGCCGTATAGGATGCCCGGTAATGAACTAGTGGAGCTTAAGAAGCAAATTCAGGAGCAGCTAGAAAAGGGTTTTATACGCCCAAGCATGTAACCGTGGGGAGCCCCCGCGCTCTTCGTAGACAAGAAGGATGGGACCCAAAGGATGTGTGTGGATTATAGGTCTCTCAATGAGGTGACGATCAAGAATAAATACCAGCTGCCCCGTATAGAGGACCTGTTCGACCAAATAAAAGGTGCTCAAATTTTCTCCAAGATTGATCTTCGGTCAGGATACTTCCATCTGAATATTAAGCCCTCCGACATACCCAAGACTGCATCTTTTTTAACATGGTATGGTTCGTATGAATATACCGTTATGTCTTTTGAGTTAACGGATGCACCCGCATACTTTATGTACCTCATGAATAAGGTCTTCATGGAGTACTTGGACAAGTTCGTCATGGTTTTCATCGACGATATCATGGTGTATTCGAAAAACAAAGAAGAACATGAAGAACACTTGAGATTGACATTGCAGAAACTGCGAGAGCATCAATTGTATGCCAAGTTCAGCAAGTGTCAATTTTGGCTAAAGGGGATATCGTTCCTAGGCCACATCATATCCGAAGGAGGAGTATTGGTTGATCCCGGAAAAGTGGGAGATGTTTTGAAGTGGAACCAACCATAGAATGTGAGAGATATTCGGAGTTTCCTTGGGATGGCTGGATACTACCGCCTGTTCATCAAGGATTTCTCCAAAATAGCGAAGCCTATGACTGAATTGCTAATGAAGGGAAATGCATTTCAGTGGACACCAGTGTGCCAAGAAAGCTTTAAGGAGCTCAAGAAAAGACTAACCACAGCGCCGGTTTTGGTATTGCCAGACGTGAGCAAAAGCTTCAACATATATTATGACGCATCAAGACAAGGGCTTGGATGTGTGCTCATGCAAGAAGGACAAGTGGTAGCCTATGTATCGAGACAACTAAAGAAACATGAGCTGAATTACCCCACACATGACTTGGAACTTGCAGCCATGGTACATGCCTCGAAGATTTGGAGGCATTATATCCTTGGCCACCGATGTGAGATCTATACGGATCACAAAAGCCTCAAGTATATATTCACGCAAATGGATCTGAATTTGAGGCAACGTCGACGGTTGGAACTCATAAAGGATTATGATGTTGGAATCAACTATAACCCCAGAAAGGCCAATGTAGTAGCTGATGCGTTGAGCCGAAAGGGAGCATACACCAACTCACGGTTCGGGAGCTGCCACCCGAATTGCGTAAGGAGTTCAAACAGTTGCATCTCGGGTTCTTGAACGAGATGTAGGTGATAGAACTGAACTCGTCGCTGGAACAAGAGATATGAGATGGCCAAGCAACTGATGAGGAAATCAAGAAAATCAAGGAAAGAATCCTACAAGGCATAAAAAAGGATTTCAAGGAAGACGAGAAAGGCACGCTTTGGTTAGGAAAAAGGATTTGTGTGCCTAACGTGAAGCACATCCGCGACACAATATTAAAGGAGGCACATGACTCACCTTATTCAATACACCCTGGCTGTACAAAGATGTACAAGGAGCTGAAAACTTGCTATTGGTGGGATGGTGTGAAAAGGGACATAGCTGAATATGTTGCCTTATGCGACACGTGCCAACGGGTGAAGGCCGAACATCAAAGACCCGCTGGACTGTTGCAGCCATTGAAAGTACCCGAGTGGAAGTGGGAAGACATCAGCATGGATTTCATTGTTGGATTGCCACATTCTCGGTCTGGTTACGACTCCATTTGGGTTATTGTGGACCAATTGATTAAAACAGCCCATTTCCTTCCTGTTAGAACCACGTACCACGTCGCAGAACTAGCCGAGTTGTATATGGAGCAAATTGTGTATCGCCGTGGAGTTCTGAAGAGGATAGTTTCAGATCGAGGTTCTCAATTTACCTCTAGGTTCTGGTAAAAGCTGCATGAAGCCATGGGTACACGACTGAATTTCAGCTCCGCTTATCACCCGCAAACCGATGGGCAAACTGAGAGGACAAACCAAATTTTAGAAGACATGTTGAGAGCTTGCGCCTTGAAACATGGGCGTAGTTGGGATAGGAGCTTGCCATATGCTAAATTATCATACAACAACAGCTATCAAGCCAGCTTGAAGATGGCACCTTTCGAAGCATTGTAGGGTACAAGGTGTAGAACGCCGCTGTTCTGGAATGAGACCGGAGAGAGTCAAGTGTTTGGACCCGAAGTGCTGCAAGACGCTGAGAAGCAAGTCCAAACGATACGAGAAAACTTGAAGGCTGCTCAGTCACGACAAAAAGGTTATGCGGACAATAGGTGAAGAAAATTGACCTTCGAAGTGGGAGACTTCGTGTATCTTATGGTATCGCCTATCCGAGGCCAACGACGGTTCAACGTCAATGGCAAATTAGCACCACGCTATATCGGGCCATTCAAGATTTTGGGCAAGCGGGGAGAAGTAGGCTATCAACTAGAGCTGCCAACGCACCTCTCCGCCGTACACGACGTGTTTCACGTATCCCAACTCAACATGTGCTTAAGAGTACCAGAAGAACAAGTACCGATGGATGAGCTCGAGCTACAAGAGGATCTGACCTACGCAGAGCACCCCGTCAAAATTTTGGACGTGAAGGAAAGGGTCACGAGGAACTAAGTAATCTGTTGGTGCAAGGTACAGTGGAGCCATCACACGAAAGCTGAAACTACATGGGAGCGTGAGGAAGATCTCAAGGCAGAATTCCGTCATCTATTCTCCACTCTATCGAATCTCGAGGGCGAGACTCAGTTTAAGGGGGGTAGGTTTGTAACACCCTCAAATTCATTTCCATGCATTGCGTACATTTTTCATGTAGAGAAACATTATAAAAGAAGTAGAAATGGAGAAAGAACTATTAAAATGGACAAAGAACCATAGAAATGGAGAAAAGAACCATAGAAATGGAGAAAGAACCATAGCAATGGAGGAAGCAACCATAAAAATTGAGAAAGAACCATGGAAATGGAGGAAGGAACCATAGAAATGGAGGAAAAACTACAGAAATGGAGAAGGGAATATAGAAATGGAGAATGGGGCATAGAAATGGAGAAGGGCAATGTAGAAATGGAGAATGGGACATAGAAATGGAGAGGGAATGTAGAAATGGAGAATGGGATATAGAAATGGAGAGGGGAATGTAGAAATGGAGAATGGGACATAGAAATGGATAGGGGAATGTAGAAATTGAGCAAGTGACATATAAATGGTGACGAATGGGAAAAAGATAGCTGAAATGAGCCATTCCCAAATTTCCCAAAATTTCTAAATTCCCCAATTCCCAAAATGGGGAATTTCCACACATTTTGGGTATAAAACCCCCAAGGATGCCGCACCACAAGAGATAAGTTTCTTAAGATCCAAAAAAATTGAATAGGACTCTTATTTGAGCTCCAATTGGAGTAGGACTCTCTTTACCCCCCCCCCCCCCTTATAAATATGACCCCCACCCCCTGGCAGAAATCCTCTCTATTTTGGACGTCCCCGCCTGCTGCCAATCCCCCTTCCTTGCTGCCAAGTCACCAAGTCCCCCCCTTGCCGGAATTTGGCTGCCGTCGAGCTCCGTCGAGCCCCGCCGTCGCCGGAGAAGAAGCCCGACAATCTCCTACCAAAATTTTCCATAGAAAAATTCTCCGCTGCTGCCATTGCTAAGAGGAAGGCCCTGCCACCAAAAGGAAGTGAGGTAGGTATTCATTACCCATCTTACGATGTCACCGCTGTTTCTTCGCATCCGTTTTCTTTGCCCCTTCGAGCAGAAACTTTTACGTGTGGACAGATCATGTTTTGATCGATTTTTTACTGTGGAATTGATCTAGATCTTGAGTCAAGATCATCACCACGTCCACATTTGATCCCTACACCCTTGTTCATCATAAAACCCCATGAAAGCCCATTAAAAGATGCAAGAACACGTACAAACTGGTTTAATAAAACAGCACCATAGGATTTGCATTCATCTACCCCATTGAATCTTTAGTAAAGTTTGTGCATGATGATTGATTGCTGTAAATTTTGTATGTGCGTGGTCGCGAGTAGAAGGACAAGCTCAAGAGGCCATCTACGAGGATCTACAGCAGCAAGACTTCGTGACGCTCGAACAACAAGAACCACGGGAGCAAGGCAAGTGCCCCTTGACCATATTGATCCCATGTTTTGAAACTGTTTTGTTTGTGAAAACGTGTATGCTTCAGTCAACTTGATGGGACACCCTTTTTATAGGAGTTTACTAGTTTTGTTAACCATCCTTGTCGTCGGGAAAGTTGATGAGTCGGGTATGGTCGTTTTTCCTTTTTGCTTCGCTTATTTCACGGGATACGGGAAGCTGAAATAAAATATGTCTAGCTACTGCACTCATATGAATAATGATGATGAGATCTTGATGATGTTAATGGGCATGGAATCAGGGAGATCTAGGCAAGCATGGTTCGTGAATGTTGCTGTATGAGATGGTGGTACTTGCCATAGATCTAAGGACCGGTTCATGCAAGAATATGCCAGGAAAACAGTGCCACCACAAGGCCAAGTATGGGTGCGGCTTATCTGATTAATTAGGTGTGTTGCTAGCTCGTTATGGACCGTGGATTGCGCAGGGAATGGGAGTCGAGGAGGACTGCCCTGGGAATTGCATGGCACAAGAGGGGGCCCGTGGGTGGGAGAATGGTGATTCGAGCCTGCCGGTGAAACCTCAGTGAGTCCATACATCTAGTAGCACATTTGTAAAGGCTATTTTATGATCTCTTGGCCATACACCGACAGTTGTGTACTGGTATAATGGAGGTTCTGCAGTCGCCGACGGGTGTCGAAATCACGAACTTGTGGGTAAAGTGGTGCCACCTCTGCAGAGTGTAAAACTATCATGATAGCCATGCTTCCGGTCACAAGCACCTCACCAACTTCCATGATTAGAGGAAAAACATGGGATGGTTATTCGGTATGGTTATGGTATTGTCATTGGGATTTGTTTTGGGACTGTTTTGAGTCATGACATTGAGTTTGGTTTTGGTTATATGAATATGAGATGGTTATGAATATTTATGAGCATGATATGAACTTGAGAAAGATTAATGGCTGATTGAGACTAGATAAATGGTGAATTATGGTGAAGGAATATTGATGAAAGAATGTTGCTGTTTTACTTGGTTATATTGGGATTTAACTCACCTAGAGATAGTTGCTGTTTTTACTAGTTTTGTGAAATAAAATTTGTTTGCTGCAATGAGCCTTTTTATTCCATACCTTGTTGTAAGCTACATGTCATACTTTTCCCGCACTTGCTGAGTACGACATGTAGTCACCCTTGCATTACCACATAAACATCAGCTATAGGAGATGAGTACTTCGAGGACCATGTGGAGTACTAGGCGTGCGAACTACCGTCAACATGCCTGTGTGGTTGAAGATGGAGCTTGCTGCCTTTAGTCACTTTCCGCTGTCGTTTAGAGTCTTCCGCTGCAAGAATAAGATAGACATTCATGAGTGAGACTTTGAGTCATTGTAATAAAGTACTTAAACCCTATTTATTCGTGGTTATATTCTGAATTCAGTTTGTGGATTACATGTGTATGTGTGATGAACATCCTTGGCACACATATGCATTCACTTAGTTGTATTTTCAGAACCGAGTGTCACAAGTATGTGCTACCCCATTTGGAAGTAATCAATCCTCCTAGGGTACAACAATCTCTCAAATGAGTTCAACTGTCCATTCCTCTGCCCACAATGACCAGTTTCTATATATCCCAGATTTTGACCTGGTACATGGCATTTTCCAAAATCATGTTGAATACCAAAGTTAAAGTTAACTTCAGTAGTTTTCCAACGAGTATTTATTTGCCCCCAGATCAGCTCTAGTTTAGAAGTTATGATAATTCAAAGTCAACAGAAATTCTGGAAGAATTTCAACAGCACCTCCTTTGGAAGTTGCTGTTTTCAACTCTAAATTCCACTGAACACCGTGCTGCAATTGCAGAAACTTTGAATTACAAATATGTAACACATCTCCTACCCTTTCCAAAAATGTATCTTATGATGATTTTAATTTTTTCTACAGGAAGTTATGCTTGAAAAACAGAACAGTCTAGAGAGTTTTTGAATCTGTCCTGGTTCTGGACAGTTTACATTCCTCTGTGATTTACACCAGTTTGATTTGTGATTCTGCTCTGGAAGTCTACAACAAAGTTGTAGATCCCTTAAACTCCTTTCCATAACTATATCCCACACCTCATTTGGCTAAATAATCTGTGATTTATGCTCTGTAAAAGTTCAGCAACTTGCTGCCAAAACAGAACACTCTGTTTTTCAACCCCTTTGAACTACCTAATCAGCTATTGAATTTTTCTACCCAACCAGGGTCCTACATATTGAAACTTGGTTATTTTAGTTCCTTGTTACCGTTATATTTCATGCAAATGCCTATTATATGTCAGTACTATGTTCCTCACAAAAATGAAAAATCCTAACCGGATTATACCGGCATATACGTCTTGATTGTGGCACTAAACGGTCACTCACACACGTGTACTACACGGTTTACATACGTGGTCAGTACCTGCAGAAGAACACACAATAGTGATGCAATAAAGGGTTTTTTTCATTTCAGGCAGGTCCGTATTTGAAAGTAAATACATACGTCCGTATCATTGTCATACGGCCGTCCTTGAGTTAAGCCACGTCTCAAGGTACGTGATCGTGTTTTTACACCACACGACGGGGAACCCGAGTAGAGCGCGAACGGGTCGTCACGGTTAGGAATTTTATCAACCCAACAGATACCACCTACTGACCTGCAGGGCACGCCGATGGCAGGCCCTGCGTATGTCCTCCTGGGCTATTTCCAGAAGAACACACTATCGCGTTACTGACCACACGATGGGATCTCCACTTGCTTGCCTAATGCACGCTAGGGATCAGCGTTTCATATGAACTCAGGAACATGAAGAGTCCAAGAGTTTCATATTGACGTCTCACACCAAGCTGTGAGATCTATCCCTGAACCACATTCCTCGTCAGGGGAGCTAACCGAAATTGAACCGCTTTCGGTGGTGTTCCTTACCATTTTTACCTGAGCGTAGGTGCGTCGCTACATAATCAAAATTCAGATTTAAAACACATATGTTAGTCATGCCACTTTAAGTAACTATGCTAATATAGTCCTTACTTGGGCATACTAGCGAATCCTCACCGTAAACCTATCTTTTCCCGTAATACAGTCCTTAATTACTGTGCTATCCCCTAAGCAGCTCGGATACCAGCCTGTGACAGACCGAAATCCGTACGCTCAGGATCTCAGAGGGTGGTGCCGCTCGATGCGACACCCAACAGCACACAACATAAGAACGACATTGCATTACATAGAAAACCAATTGAACATGTACAATATAGTACAAGACTTCAGTTACAAACTAAGTATTGAGATTACAACAGCAGAAGCTAAGTTTATACAACTCACGCCCACCTAACTAGCAAAAGCCGGTTGTCCAGCCCTATGGACAACCCACACTAGCCTCACTCCTCAGCCAGTGTGGCGTGTACGGCTCCCACTCAACCGTGGTCCCCGACGGAGGGTAGCCCTCGCCGGTGGATCGTACCCCGAGTCCGTGGGATACTCCTCACCTGAAAAACACTTATAGCAGCAACAGTGAGCACGATGGCTCAACAAGACTTAACCGACTCACCTACACATGAAACTCTATATGCAGGTCATAACAAATATAGGATGGCACGTTGCAGCAAAAGACACGCCTACAAGTTCATCCTTAAATCATCTTTTAGCCACAAGTGAACAGTTCATGAAATCTGAAATTTAGTGAGCAATATTTGGTGGCACACATGTAGCAATACAATTTTATCATATCAGCAATATTGAATCATACCATTTCATATATTAACCTACGTCATGACTCAGTGAACAAGCGGTACTCATCACTGCGAGGGACAGCGATTGACTTGATATACACTTGCAGGGATACCCAAAGAGCACGTCATGTACGCCCACCTGTAGAGCTGCACAGCACGCTCACTCGATGTCGTACAGGACAACCTTTCACGAAACAGCACAAACGTCGAACCGGTCGCACCCAAACGGACAGGAGGTTCCCTACACGGAGCATCTCTCTATGCCTGTTAGCGTATTTCGACCTTGCTAACCTCAACCTACACCTATAAATCGGTTCCTTATGCCTCGACGCCCGGAGGTATAGGTTACATCGGTTTATCGGGGCCCATATATCAGATATGCCTTCGGTACGTTCAAAATTTGTTCAGCGGGGCCGCACACGGATCGATCCTCAATTGACACAGACAGGGCTGCACCCACAAGACTTCCTCTTGCTGTGCCCTAGCCCCTGCCTAGTCTCATTTTCTTACTAAAGTGATCTCACATCACTCGAACCAAACCCGTGTGTCCCGACACCTATACTCGCGAGTAGATTCCATCTACTTGACTTGTACCAAAGTTCTATGAACATTAAGCATAGCCTAAACAATTCGAGAACTTAGACACTACCCTCACTCTTGTTGGAGTGATCTAGTTATCCATATGGGGTTTCATCCATCCTACACCTAATGCACATACATAACTCAACCTAAATATGTATATAAAGCAAGACTTTGTAAAATTTGTTAATGCAAACTGGGGCTTGCCTTGTTTCTGCTGGTCAGAGGTTAGTGCTTCGTCCATAAGAAGAAAGTCCAGCACTTCCGGAGTTTCTTCGCCTTCAGCGACTATACGTAAGCAATATACTATATGTCAATTTAAATGCAATGTGTTCAATTGACTATGTAAAGACCATAACTTTAGCTAGCCCTCCCCTTTGGTTCTGAAATTTTTATGGTGGCTTGATACGGTCTTAACCAGAGACTTGACCAAGTTTCATCTGAAACAAAGTTCATTTGAGCTCTGTACAAATAAAAGCCTATTTGGTCATTACTAGAGCTTTGATGGATTTCCAGGAATTTTCATGGCTCAAACCATTACTTTCTGGAAACTAGAGTTTGAGATGGTTCTAATGGAATTAGTTTCATGTACTTTGAAGAATCCTAAAGAGATTTATGCCCTAAACAAATTTTCAGAAAATCTGAAAAATGTTTCTGTACATTTTTCCATTTTCTCAGGGCAGTTCAATTAATCACCCCATTTGGGGGACTAAATAAACTTGGATGGATCTGAAATTTTTCCTGTGACTCAAGGATTTTCAAATGAACATCCCAGCCAAATTTCTGAATTTTCCATCAAAGAATTCTTCAGATAAAATTCCCAACCTTTTAAACTTTGGGGAATTAATTCTGGAGAATTAATAAGTTTCATGAGCTGAAATTTGTTTTGCTGGAAGTAAGTTCACTAATTTTAGAACTTCCTAGCAAAAGTTATAGCTAGTTGAAGTTTGAACCAAAACTGGAAATCCCATAAATGTTTAAATCCTGCGTGCGGGCCCCACCACCCGCCTTCTTCCTCCTCGTGTGCGCCCGGGCGTTCGGCGGCGGCACACTCCGGCGAAGTTCACCGGAAGTGACTTCCCGGCCGTCCCAGAGCTGAAACTTGCTTCTTAGCCTATCTCGCCACATTGAACTCGCCTCGGGGGTCGGAGCTCGCCGGCGGTGACCGGAAATAGCCGTGCGACGTCAACCGCGGCGGCTAGGACTCCGGCGAGGTAGTTCTCGCTCTCTGAGGCATAAACAGGGTCACGGTTTGCTCGTGGAGCACCAGCGGATCACGAGGAACCTGACGTGAGCAGCCTCGGAACCTAAAAGTGCTTGCAAATCTACTCTTGACGGCGACCCGAGCCATGTTTGCACCGGCGGCTATGGAAATGGCTATAACTCGGGAAATCCAGGATGGTTGTACTCGGTTCTTCTTTGAGGAGGGACGCTAGGAGGTGTATAAGCTACTTTCGAGCTATCTTGACCATTGATTCAACGTATAAGCCGAATTTTTGGTTTTTGCCGAACTCAGTCTGTTGCACTAGGGTTCGCGACTTTCCAAAATTCTTGCTACCCGATGGATCATTTCCTGAATGGTTTGTGGCTACACCATCTAGGGATCCCCACGCACCTTTCTTGTGTAGCAAGTTGACTGAGAAGATGGCCGGATTGGGCTGTCGACGATGAGCTGAAGCAAAGCTCCGCCGGTCCCTTCCCGGTTCTTGACTTCGACGGCTTAAACAGCACGTAACCAAGCGCAACTCGCCGGTGTACCACGGGAAGCAGATAGAGCACACCTTGGTGCTCCTTTTTGCTGTATAGATCACAAGCAACAGGTGATCGGCGCCGGTGTGTGCCGAAGGATCAAACGTGTGGTCGCCGCTGCTGTTTTCGCGCGCGCGGGAGCTGAGCAGAGCGGCGCTACCTGGGGAGGAAGGCGAAGTCCGTTTGTGCCGCGTACGTGGTCATCGGGAGGAGCGCGAGCTGATCAGAATGAGTGCTGGCGCGCGCGATCAACGCAGTGAGGCGGCAACACTCGCGGCGGCCGACCGATGGCAACAGAGTCGGTTCTCTTCTCCTTCAGCCTCTGACCAGTGGGTCCCCCTGCCCTCTAATTCCTTTTCTGTTTTTCATTTTTGTTTTCAGTGAAAAGATCTCAGCTACTCACAATTGAATGAGAGACTTAGCCACAAAGTCATGGGTTGAATTTGATTTCCTCAATTTGAAATTGGTTTGGCTAAATTTGCTGCCCATTTGAATTTGAAATTCAAATTCAGTTTGAATTAATGCAAATTTAGCTCCTGACAAGATGAACTCCAATGAGGATGAAAATTGGTGGACTAACTCAGAAAAATGTGTTGAGTTTGAAAATGAAATCAAATTTTGAATTCAAGTGATGAAAGTTGCTGCAATTTGAATTTGCATTCAAATTAGCCCTTTTTACAAATGTCTCCAAAAGTGGATCAAAAGAGTTTGGATTTACATGAAACTTGGCATGAGCATTCCTAAAGATTTTTAGGACCAACTAGTGAACTCATCCTCTCATGTTTATGTGTATGAGCTCCTACTTTTTTGGGAGTTATGGGTTTTTCCTCTAATCACCCTCTTGATAGTGTTTACTTGCTCTTCACAAATGTTCATGAGCTATTCACCAAAGTTAGCTGTGGTGTAGTGAGGTGATGAACCTTTTAGCAAGTGACTTCTTGGGTTTTACAGTAACGTGCACACGTAACTCAAGGCGTGTTTGGATTGAGAACACCTGTGCGAGTGATGACGGACGGGTGTATGAACTGTATTGGGACCGGGCTCGGTGTGCAGCCGAGTCTGATGATTGTGTGAGTTATTTGCAGGTAGTCTGACCACGAATCGGTAGATGAGTAACATCCGTGTGTGAGAGACATTTAGTGCCACTGAACTAACGAAGCCGGCTAAGTCTGGTATAGGTTTTTCTATGTGAGGAACGTAGTACCGACATGTACTGGTGACGCTTTGACATCACACTCCACTAAATGAGCAACTTAATTGTAAAACTTGAAATTTTTAGTCCAGAGCATTAAAACCTTGAGGTAACTTCTTTCCTTAATCAGGATGTTCAAAGTTAACAAGTTTTCAACTTATAGGAAACTAAGGACAGAGTCCTCTGTTTTCAGCTGAAATAAGGCTGAAGTTAAACAGAGGTTAGAGGTTGAGTTCTTTCGATTTTTGGATCATATGATACATTTATGGAAATCTTTGGAAGAGCTTAACAACTTTTCTATTTATGTCCAGAGTTGTTTCATCCCTTAACCAGTCAAAAACTGCAGTAGAGTTGAAACTGTCCAGGAAACAGGGCAGAGCAAACACTCTCTGTAACTCTCTGTAAATTGAGTGTAACTTCCTGCATAAAAATCCAAAAATAGAAAATGAGGTAGTTCCGACAATTTCATGAGATGGGTTACAACTTTGTAACAGAAAGTTTTGTCAAATTTGGACTAGAATTAACTGGAATTCTTGGATCAAATCAGTATCTCAAGCAGCGAGGTGCTGCCCAATTTTCTCCAGAAATTCTGTCAACTTTGACATCTCATAACTTTTGAACCAGGACAGATCTTAGGCCAAGCAAATACTTTCTGTAAAGATTTTGAAGTTAACTTTAACTTTTATGTTGAGCTCCAGAATTGGTTTTGCATTTAGCATGGTCTAAATCAGTTTGAAATGGAAACTGGTCAGGGCTGTCATTTTGGGCAGCAGACCAGCAGTCAAATTTGTTTAAGTTTGAACTATGTTTCCAAGTTTTATGAGTTCAATGACATGTTTTATGTTATAACTCAATGATTTACTGTTGAAATGAATATTTGACCTTTTCCAAATATGTTTCTACAGATGACAGCGGATAGACAATTGGAGAATGGGTGGGTAGTATCCCACTGTTCTCACCGCAGCGGTTATCCGGAAATGTTGAGGCTAATGCTTCAATATTTCGGGTATGTCGACATGACGCAGTACTTCACCAAGGAAGAAGGCGAGGAGGGGGACAAGACGTGGACAATCCATGTCGAAGTTCCTGCAGGACCCACGCCACCCGGTTGGGCGCTGTTCACCGTCAGGGTAAGAGGTAGACAGCCGGAGGGAATGTGGCAAGTGGCAGCTTGCGACACTATGTCGTATTTCTGCCAACTACACGTGAGAGCTATAGAGGGCACTCCATACACGCTTGTTCCGGTGGAGGGATGGGCTAATCATGTGTGTGGGGGGGGGGGGATAGGTACATGAAAGCAACAGATCCGATTTGCCCAAGGTACAACCTCGCGGAGGCGAATCTCATCCTCCAGTTGAGGGCAGGAAAGGCCATGATGGACAGCCAAGCTGTTCATACCGATTGTCTCGCCGTGAGTTTCAAATAGAGCACCAGCCATGGAGACCATTTCGAGAGTGCTCACAGCGCACTCCGCAATGTTCTCCTTCCGATGATAATGTGACTGAACGAACAACATAATCAGTTGCATCGTCTGAAGAAGGCAAAGGAGAAGAACCGCGTCGATATCAGGCCTTTGCAACAGCAAGTGCATGCCTTGACCCAACAAAATGAGGTCCTCACTCAAGAGCGTGATGACGCTATTGAGGAAGGGCAAGGCTGGGAAGAGGACTACAACAAGGCCATGGACTAGGTGCACGCGTTGCAGGACCTCGTACCTCCGGTAATGGGTCTACCGATGGTAGGTGCCGTACCCGCGGTTTTGGGTATCCCGGCGATGGGAGAACCTGAACAGGAAGAGGAGGTCATGGACCTGGAGCCACCAGCAGAGGTAGCGGAGGAGGACGACCCACAGGAGGTCGAGTTCTACTCCGAGTAGTGATTTACCTTGCCAAGTAGGGCAGCGAGGGTGGTGTAGGAAAAACATTTGTAAGCGGTGACATGTCGTGTAGACAGTAGTATATGTATAGGTAGTGACGACATGAGCATGACTTCTCGGAGACCCGAGAACAAAGTATCTTGTATAAAATTTATGCTTTATCAATATATGTGAATGTTGTGCAAGTTATTCATGTGTCACGTTAATACCTACTGTTTCATATGGAATTTTAAGTATGACATGTGCTGATCACTGCTAATTGAATTTCAGAATGACTCGCACTCGTGCCAACCCAGATCTTGGGGGTTCCAGTCAGGGGGGAGAGGCCTCCCAACAGCCTCCTGAGGATTCCTCGGGACAGCAACAGCAACAACCGCCACCGCCAACGGTTACATTGGCCGACATCATTACGGTGATGGTGGGTTCTCATCAGCAGCACACGGAGTTGCTGCAGACCCTCATTGTGAATATGTATTGACGAGAGAGGCGTCAAGATCACGAGGAGCGCCAACAAAGCTCCTATTCCAACTTTCTGGCTACTCATCCCCCGGTATTCTCAAGGGCGGATGAACCCCTCGACGCGGACAACTAGCTCCGCAAGATGGAGATGAAGTTTGGGCTGCTCCAAGTGAGTGAGCAGCGCAAGACTCGGTTTACGGTCCAACAGCTTCAAAGATCCGTGAGCGCTTGGTGGGCGAACTATTGTGCCTCGCAACCCACAGAGCGAGTTATGACCTCGGCGGAGTTCCGGACGGCCTTTAGGGCCTATCATATACCGCTGGGTCTTATGAAGAGGAAGACGCAGGAGTTCCTTCGCCTGCAGAAAGGAAGCAGGAACGCGCTGGAATACTCCAGGGCGTTCAATGATCTTGCACTCTACGCTTCTTATCACGCCGATATCGACGAGAAGCGGTGGGATCATTTTTACTAGGGGCTTAACCTGCTCCTGAAGGACAAGCTGGCGATGTTCAATCGCGGCAGCCTCAATGATATTATTGATGCTGCGATTGTTCAGGAGGACTCCGGCAAAGAGTTAGTGGCGGCGGAGAGGAAGCGAAGCGCGCCGCAAAGCAGCGGAGAAGGAGGTGGTCCTTCTCAAAAATACCGGATGGTGAATCGCTCACCATCGGGTCAACGCTGGCAGCCACCACAGAGGCCGATGCCATTCCGCAGTCAGCCATATTCTCCACCGGCATTCAGGCCGGCACTACCAGCACCACCTCCGCAGCAACAACAGCAGCAGCAGCAGGCGATGCCGCGTGCGTATGCACCTCAGCAGCGCATGTCGGGCTTTCTTTCCCCAAGCACCGTCCAGTCAGCAGCCACATGCTACAAATGTGGTCGCCCAGGACACTTCACGAACAACTGTCCTAAGAGGCAAGGCGGCGGAGTGGCACCACAGTTTCCGGAGAGGAATCAGCCCCGGAACCCCACTAATGCGCGGCAGGCAAATCCTAGGCCCGGCACCGTCCACAAACTTGCCATAGAGGACGTGCCGGAGGGAGAGCCAATCCTTGCGGGATATGTTCCAACTCCACCAGCATCCCGCCATAGTGTTATTTGATTCAGGCGCCACGCCTAATTTATTAGTCAGGCTTTTATTGCTAAACACAGCTTGCAAATAGTACCCACCGGAAGTCCATATTTGGTTTGTTCACCGGGTGGGAAGATTTCAGCAAGCATGATGGTTTCCAAAGTACCATTATGCTTAGCGAGTAGGTATACTCCATGTCTCTCATAACTTTAGAAGGACAAAAGGTCGATGTCATCTTAGGGATGTCGTGGTTAACCCGCCACGGCGCTGTTTTAGACACCGTCCTCCGAGTTGTGCATCTACACCCAGAAATGCACGAGCCACATTCATTATTTCTGGACAGTCCAGAAATAAAACTTCCAAGTGTATATCAATCCACAACCATCAGATTGGAAGATATTCCAGTAGTCCGTGAGTTCCCTGACGTGTTCCCAGATGATTTACCAGTGATGCCGCCCGACCGAGAGGTGGAGTTCAAGATTGAACTTGCACCGAGAACTATGCCAATATCCCGAAGGCCGTACAAGATGGCGCCCAAGGAATTGGCCGAACTGAAGACGTAGTTGAAGGACCTGCTGGAGAAGGGTTTTATTAGGCCGAGCTCCTCGCCATGGGGCTGTTCGGCATTATTTGTGAAGAAGAAAGACGAGACGTTGCGGCTATGCGTGAACTATCGTCCACTAAATGCCGTAACCATCAAGAACAAGTGCCCATTGCCACGGATCAACATGTTGTTTGATCAGTTGGTCGAAGCAAAGATCTTTTCCAGGATGGACTTAAGATACGGGTACCATCAGATTAAGATACGGGCTGAGGATATTCCGAAGACCGCTTTCTCGATGAGGTACGGGTTGTATGAGTACCTGGTCATGTCCTTCGGCCTCACCAACGCTCCAGCTCACTTCATGTACTTGATGAACTCGGTATTCATGCCAGATCTGGACAAGTTTGTCATGGTCTTCATCGATGACATATTGGTATATTCCAAGTCGGAGGAAGAACACGCGAAGCATCTGCGTATAGTCTTGCAACGGCTGCCTTTTCTATACGCGAAATTCAGCAAGTGTGAATTATGGATATCGCAAGTGCCTTTTCTCGGGCATATTATCTCAGAGGAGGGCATCGCTGTAGACTCGAGTAAGATCACACAAGTGCTGAATTGGAAGTCTCCGAGAACTGTTCACGAGGTACGGAGTTTCCTCGGACTTACGGGATATTATCGGAGGTTCATTCCGAGCTTCTCAGAGATTGCCAAGCCTATGACAGAGCTGCTGAAGAAGGCTACCAAATATGTTTGGAGTCCAGAATGTGAAGCAGCGTTCAAGGCATTAGTGAAGCACCTAACATCAGCAGCGGTTTTGGCGCAGCCAGACACAACAAAACCGTTTGATGTGTACTGCGATGTGTCTGGCATTGGGCTCGGATGTGTACTGATGCAAGACCAAAGGGTGGTCGCGTATGGATCACGGCAGCTCAGAAACCACAAGCAGAATTATCCAACTCATGACTTAGAGCTTGCTGCCGTGGTACTCGCACTTAAAATGTGGAGGCACTACCTACTCGGTGACCTCGTACATCTATATACCGACCACAAAAGCCTCAAGTACATATTCACTCAGAAAGAGCTGAACATGAGGCAGCGAAGATGGTCAGAGTTGATAAATGATTACGAAATAGAGATCCATTATCACCCCGGTAAAGCAAATGTAGTGGCGGATGCGCTGAGTCACAAGTCACATGTCAACAATCTGACAATCACACTGTTGGAAGAGAGCGTGCCACAATTGCATGTACTTCCACATATAGCTCTCTATAACTTAGCTTTGATCCCCACCATCCGTGAAGAGATAGCGGCAGCTCAGAAACATGACAAGGGCATGTTGCATTTGTGGAGACGTGTAGACAGTGGGGAGCTGAAATATTTCCGGAAAGACGGAAACGGCGTCCTATGGTTCAAGGACCAGATCGTCGTACCCCGTAACCCGGAGTTACGGAAGAAAATCTTTGATGAGGCTCACTTGTCAAAGTTTTCTATTCACCCCGGCAGCAACAAGATGTATCAAGAGCTCAGAAGCAAGTTTTGGTGGACACGGATGAAGCGAGAGATCGCAAAGTATGTGTCAGAGTGTGATACATGTCGAAGGGTGAAGGCAGACTACATGAGAGAACCGGGACTGCTACAACTACTGTGCGTTCCTGCCTGGAGTTGGGAAGATGTGAGCATGGACTTCATCGTCGGTTTACCCACCACTTTTCAGAAGCATGATTCTTGTGGGTGATCATCGACCGGCTCACCAAGGTTGCCCATTTCATCCCGGTCAACACCAACTACAACGCCAAGAAGTATGCTGAATTGTACATCTAACAGATCCTATGCTTGTATAGTGTACCCTGCACCATCATATCGGATCGGGGCACTTTATTTGTGTCCCATTTTTGGGAGCAGCTACACGCTGCGTTGGGGATGAAGCTGATCTGTAGTTCAGCGTACCACCCGCAGACGGATGGGCAAACCGAGCGGGTAAATCAGATTCTAGAGGACATGCTACGAGCTTGTGCTATCAACCACGGTAATAATTGGGATGATCACTTACCGTTGGCTGAGTTCTCATACAACCATGGGTACCAAACCAGCATCAAGATGTCGCCTTAAGAGGCGCTATAGGGAGAAAATGCTGCACACCACTGAATTGGTTTGAGTCTGGCGAAAGGGTCACCTTCGGGATTGATCTTGTCAACAATGCGGAGGAAAAGGTTCGACTAATTCAAGCGAACCTAAAAGCCGCCCAATCCCGACAAAAACAGTATGCGGGCCGGAGAAGACGCCCATACAATTCGTAGTCGGGGATCACATATATCTACGTGTGTCTCCAATGAAGGGCGTAAACAGATTCGGGGTGAGAGCAAAGTTGGCAGCCCGATTCATCGGTCCATTCCAGATTACGGAAATATGTGGATCGGTAGCATACCGGCTGGAATTACCAGAAGCACTCTCCGGAGTGCACGACATCTTTCACATTTCTCAGCTGAGAAAGTGTCTAAAGCTGTCAACTACCATTCAGCTGGGGGATATCGAAGAACTGAAACCGGATCTCACGTATCGGGAGGAACCGGTTCAGATTATTGATGAAAAGGTCCGAACCACAAACAACCGTACGTTGTGGTTTTACAAAGTTCTCTGGAGTAATCACTCTAGACGAAGCGACATGGAAGAGCAAAGGTTTTCTTCACGCTAACTACCCCGACTTTTTCACGTCGCACATACGGTAATTTTCCACCGTCCTCTCTCTCATTTTCACCTTATAATCTCGGGACGAGATTCTTTTAAGGGGGGGGGAATGTAAGGGCCTAAGTTTTTGCACACATCCAAAGTGTTCATCACACCGCACACACCTCATTTGAGGAAAACTTATGAACACCTTTGAAGAGCAAGTAAACACCATCAACATGATCATTAGAGAATAAACTCAGAAAATGCAAAAGTGGCATTTCCCACATGCATCTTATAGGGGCTGAGCATATGAGAAACTCGTACACCATGCTAGGAATGCTCGTGCCAAATTTCACCCCAAATCCAAAATCTTTTTGAAATATTATTGGGTATAACTTAATAGAGGCTAGTTTGAACTCAAATTGAAATTCAAATTCCTTTCATTCCATGAATTCAAAAGTGGGATGCATATTCACACTCAGCACATTTTGGTGAGCTCACACACTAATTTTCACTCCATTTGGAGTTGATCTTGACATGCAAGTTTAGCAAATTCAAATTCAATTTGAATTTCAAACTGCATATGTGCTGAAAATATATTCAAACACTTCACAATTTGAATTCTATCAAGTTCAAATGGGAATTTGGTAGATAATTCAAATTCTGAAGGGTATTAGTGGGATTACTGTTTAGAACAATGGGAGGAAGTTAATTTCAGAGGTTAAAATGGAAGTGGGTCCCACTTGTCAGCCACACAAGCAAGTGAACAGACTGAAGCACCCGGGACTCGGGTCTTGCGCGTGCTCACGAGGGCACCACGGTGCTGCACACCGCTGCCACCTCCTGATCGTCGATCACAGCTGCAAAACGACGTCCTCAGCTATTTATCCTCGAGCTACCGACGGCAGCAGCCGGTTTTGATGCTGCCTCAACGTTTTCCCGCACTGAGAAACCGAAGCAAGCTGCCGCACAACCAAACTCACCACCCTGCCGTCGACCGGACAAAGCAGTCCTTTCCACCGCAAGCTGAGGCCACAAACGGCACCGTGGGCCTTTGCTCGACGTGCTCCAGCCCTCAGCTGCTCGTGATCAGCTTTTGTTGAGCTTGTCCGAGCCGATCTTCCACTGCTCTGTCAACCCCGAAGCTCATCCGACTTGACACCATCATCCGACCAGCTCCAAGCGTCTCCAGCGCCGCAAACCGGTATCTGAGGTTAGCATCCAAGTCTAGTAGCTCTCCCCGATCTCCCTGGCTCCCTCCTAGCGCCGGTTAGCCGGAATTTCAATTTTCCCGACGATCGCCGTATAGAACACCGAGAACCAAAACGCAAAATTCATCTCGATCACTTGATGAAATCCTGGTCGAGCTGAAGCTAGAGTAGCACCTCATGGTTACCTCAGCCAAATCTTAGCGATGATGATCAACCCAGTGAGCTGAGCCCCTTATTTTGGCCACCGCCGGTGAAGTCTACTTTCCCGGCGATCTCTGGCCAAGAGGAGGGCAGGGTTAGCTTCGCAGTGCCCCAGTGATGCTTTGCGACCTGTTGGTTGATCGTGTTCACCACCGAGACATGATAGCACCGTCAGACCCGAGCTCAGTCCCACCGCCACCGTCGTCGACTACGTTCCCGGCGATGTCGAGGCGCGAGAAGTTGCCTGGCGTGTGCGCTGTGTTCCAAGGGTCACGTAGGAAGAAACCGTGTCGAGAATTAGGCAGTAATGGCAAAGAACGAGCCGCGCCACCGTCGCTGTGCATCGCGCGCTCGGCACTGGTGGGAGGTTGAAGAAGACACTGTGCATGGGACCCACATGCAGTGTTTTAAACATTTCACCGATTTTCAGATTTAGTTCAACTTCAAACCCACATAACTTTGGCTAGGAAACTCCAAATCGAGTGAACTAAACTTTGTAGGATTCAGCTCTCAGATTAATTTCCAACAAATCAATTTTCACTCTATGAAAACCTTTATTTCTCCAGAATTAATTCTTCAAAGTTTAAACTGTTTAGAATTTTAACTGGAGAACTCTTTAGAGGAAAATTCTGAAATTTCGCTAGGATGTTAACCAAAATATCCCTGAGCTACCATAAAAATTTCAGATCCATTTGATCTAATTTGATCCACCTAATGGTGTGATTAATAAAACTGTTCCACAGGAAATGGAAAATGTCCAGAAACATTTTTCAGAAATTCTCTGAACTTGTTTAGCTCATATCTTTGGCTAGAAACCTTCAAATTAAGTGAAACCAACTCCATTGGAATCCACTGAAAATCTAGTTTTCAGAAATTCATGGCTTGCTCCATGAAAATCCTTAGAACACCTTGGATCTCCAATTAAGGCCAAGTACATAATTATTTGTGGAGAGCTCAAATTAGCTTTTCTGCAAATGAAACTTAGCCAAGTCTCTGTTTAAGTTGTATCCAAACGACAGTAAAAATTTCAGATTCATTGGGACTGTCTAGCAAGACTTATAGTCTTCACAAATTCAACTTCAATTCAAATGCATTTAAATTGAAACATATTTGTATTTATCACATGTAGTCGCTAAGGTTGAGGAGGAGCCCGAAGTCTTAGACTTCATCACTCCAGAGGAACAGCTAGCCTATGACCAAGAGCAGCAAGGCAAGCTACGGTTTGCATTAACCATTTTTACAAATTTTACTGTTTTGAAAACTTACTTTGAGCAATCACTTCAATTCTGCATTAGAGTCTTGTTTGAAAACCCAAATGCATAGCCAAGAAAACCCTGGTTTGGGCTTAGGTTGAAACCTCGTTTAGCTACTGCAATACTAAGATAGTGTAGGATTCGGTACAAGTCGAGTAGTTGGAACTACTCGTGAGAATAGGCTAGAGGGACACTACTCGGGTAAAGGTAGCAAATGAAACACATGGCAAGAAAAATGAGACCGAGCGGAGAGTAAGGGCAGCAGGATGTTGGGGCCTCGGTGCCATAGCTCCATTTGTGTCGATTGAGGACCGAGCCGTGTGCGGGCCTGTTGAACAAGCTAGAACAGTACTGAAGACGTACCAGATATATGGGAACCGGGAAGCCGATGTAACTCTGGTAGCTGGGTGTTGAGGCATTGTTTGTCGTCCAGAGGGTAGGTTGAGAGCTTGAGATGTAAATTGGCTGGCGGTACTACGGATGCACGTGCAGAGATCTCTTGCTTGGGACGATAGGACCGTTTCAACATTTGGCTGACAGGTGAAAGGTGGTTGCGTACGACGTCCGTGATGGTTGCTGTAGGCAACATCGAGTACGGGCGTACGTGACGGGTGATTCAGGTAACCCTGCAGGTGTAAATCGATTATAATCGCCATCCCTCGCGGTTAGTGAGTACCACTTGTTCACTGTACCGTGACGTAGAAAGAACAGGCTAGATTCATGTAAAAGTTGCTGATTGAAAGCTATACCTTGATTGTTAATGACTTCCTGTAGTTTAGAGCTAATTAAAGTTCTTTTCGACCTTGGGCAAAGTACATGAGAGAAATGCATTTCTTGTTTGATTGCGGCTCTCTCATGTGCCTTAGCGTAAGGTTCTCCACAACCTCCTGCTAAAACTTGAAAGTAAGGTTCAAATAACTAGGCGAGTCCTTTGCAACTTATTTACCTCATGTACCTTAAAACCCTTCATGTAGAAGTTTCATGTATAGGAGAGACGGGTCAGACTTGCTGAGCCATTGTGCTCACTGCTTGTGTTTGAAGCTTTTGCAGGGGTTTATGAGGAAGGGACTCCCGACGAGGAGACAGAACCCCAAGGGGGAAACCCTGTCGAGTGGGAGTCGTTCACGCCACCGTGTTAGTGTGTGTGCGTGCAAGCGGGGACACGTTCACGGGCTGAACGTGAACTTGATGCGTAGTCTACGCCCGTGAGTGTAGACCAAACTATTTTGTTGCAAAAATGCTCATAAACTGGTTTATGTAATAAAACTTTGCTTCCGCTTTGTATCTTTGATGTGTGTTATCCGGTGCTGTGCAACGCAGCACCCCTCAGCGTGATTCTGGCTCGATGAGGCCGTGGGCCCATGTCAACATCTCCACACAGTTGGTTCTCTGTTTTTTCACTGATGCCACCGAGCTGCTTGGGCGCGCTGCCGGCAGAGGCGCCGCTGCCAACGTGCCTCCACCTCAACCGGTTCTCTCCACGGCTTTAGCCACAGAGGAGCTTCCAAGGACGTGTCATTCCACATTTCATCGGCGTTCCACCGAGCCATCGCCTCTCACGCGCGTGTACTTCTCTGTTGTGGCCTCCACTTGCTTGCCCTCTCTGTTCCTCGGTGTTCCTGTGCTACGGTCTGTATCACGGCCAACCTTCCACAGTGAAAAGAAACGCCATCCTATACTCGACCTTCCGGTAAAAACCTCCTTCCATTTCGTTCAGTATCAAGGAAGAATTTCCCTGTTTACCGATCATGTATTTATAGAACCGGGACGGACGTTGCCTAAAAATTCTTGATGGTCGGTCCATAACAGCTCGTGTCCATTGAACCATGTGTCCTAGACCCTCCTACGATCATCTAGGATCAACAAGCATCCAAACCCATCGATTCTAGGAGCTGTTCTTCGAGTTTTTCGGGTCGCCGCCGATTTTAGCCCTATGTCGACAGGGAGATCATATCTCCGGCCATTTTCACGGCAAGCTGGGTCCATATTCATGCTTAGCATGTCATCACGAAGCTGTAGGAAGAAATCGTGCTCAAAATAAGGCTTTGTAGGGCTCGGGTGACCTCGCCGGAGTTGTAGCCGCCACTGTCGCCGTCGCCGACTATGTTCCGGCCACCGAGAGCCCTAGGTGACCACACAGCCAAGTTCCCCGAGGTCTAAAACCTAGGGGCGGCGAGTATCAGCCCAGGAGATGGCCGTCAACGCCGTTCCGGTGGACCTCACTAGCGCCCACTGCCACGCAACGCCACTGACCCGAGGACGAAGAAACCCGGGTGGGGCCCGCTGTCAGGATTTTAAACTTTTCCCTTTTTATTTTCAGAATTCCATTCAAACTTCAAACTTCCATAACTTCCCAGTAGGATTGTCCAAATTTTGTAAAAACAATTTTATTGAATTCCTCTCAACCATTAATTTGCAGAAATGCAAAGAAATTGGTTTGAAAACCCATGGAATTTTCTCAAAAATTCCTCAAATTAAAATTTTTGGGAATTAATTCCAGGAGATCCATGTTATGGAATTTGCTCAATTTTGGACAGAAGATCCTTCATAACTCTAGTGATCTCCTTTAAAAATTTGAGCGTCATTGGACTCTTTTTCCAGGCCAAACCTTGTTCCAATTTTCAGCCTTCATTTAAAATTCCAAATTAAACAGAAACTTTTTCAGCATTTCCGACCAACTTCAAAAATCCATTTCTCCCTGTAGACAGCTCGAATAATTATGAAACCAATTTTACTAGAACCAGGGAGACCTTCTCTAATTAGATCTTCCACTGTTAGCTATGTCAAAGCTACATAAGTAGGATCAAAATTCAGAGAAGTAAATTACTTGTTGGAGGGTTAGAACCAATAAGCTTCCATGAAACTTTCTCCATTTTTGCTCAGACCCTCCTCATGACCACTAGTCTCCACTGGAAAAATCCCAAAGCCAATTCAGAAAAATTAGTAGTAGTAACTGTCCTTAGAAGCTTACTTCTTATACATGATCATTACTTATACATATTTTATGCATATCATATAGTGACCGAAATCGAGGACGCTCCGGAGGCCTTAGAGATCCTACCTCCAGAAGCTAACTTCCCATTTGACTCGCAACCAGGCCCCCGGTTTGTGTTTAATTACTTTTGCAAAGTTTTGCTTTGTATCACTTATGTCTAGGATGAAATGTTTGCATTAAAGTTAAGGTGATTGTAACTCCACTTGCATGACCCCCAAATCCTATGGAGTATTTGGTAGTCTACAACTCATTGAATAGAAAATGCCATGCTAATGTTTTTAGGATCTCGGTAGAAGTTGAGTAGTTGGAATGTACTCGCGAGATAGGATTTTATCACATGGGATATAAAGAATCAAAGAATGACTTAAGAATATGAAATTGAGACCCAGCTAGGGGATAGGATGCAGCGAGACGATATCTCACGTGCGTAGCCCTACTGGTGTTGGTTGAGGACCAATCTGTGTGCGTCCCTGTTGGACAAGTTTGAACAGTACCGGATGCATACTGGCTACATGGGAAGTAGGAAACCGATGTAATTGGTTAACCTAGGTGACGAGGCTTACCCAACCGTTTTATAGGAGCGGGTTGAGGGTAGCAAGGTGTAAATATGTGTAAAATCCCCAAAAGTTGTAGCAAGAAATTCAGCACGTTTACACTTAGGAAAAATGAAGGGAATTAAAACTTTGAATTATAACGGTGTGAGTTCAAAGTGATGATTCAAACTTCCCAAAAACTTCTAAACATGGAGATTTAAATTGATAACTTGGGTCTTCATAATCCAAATATTAGGCCTCTCAAATTTAAGCTCATTTGGAGGGGTTCTACTATTTGTTTGGGATTAAAAGAGGAAGCCCTCAAATCTGAATTTAAATTTCAGTTTCAAATCCCAACTTCCTCACCTTGCAAATTTGGTTCTACAAATGTGTTCTCCACATTTGAATTAGCATCCATTCAAAAAGTCAGATTATTTGAGTGTGGTTTGCTATGCTTTTGGAACAATGCAAAAGGGAAGATTTGAATTCCAATTCAAATTCAAATAACAAAAATCAGTTCAAGTTCCACACTAGAATTCAAATCATTTGAATTCAAATATTCAAACCATGACTTTGAGGTGAAGCAGAGTTTTTAATTTGGAGACCAAAGGGAAAATATCAGTGGAAAATTAGGTGGGAGGGGGCCCACTAGTCAGCCACCCACAGAAGCAAACTCTCTGTTTTTGCCTTAGTCGATCACGAGCAACCTCCTGTTTTCTCGGCCGCTTGATCATCTCAACACGCCACAGCCGCAGCACCAAAGTTCTTGTTTGCCTCTCTCGCTCGCTCACAGCTCTTTCAATCTTGTCCCGCAAAGAACACACCTTGGTGCCGCACGCCTCTGTTCCGATCGCCAGTTCGGTCGGTTCCTCTGTTGCTCTAGCGCCCAACGCAAGAAAGCAGCACCACGACGGGCTCTATCGGCCTACCACATCCACACCAAGGCTGCTTGCTTGTAGTATCCGCAACCGGACGATCGCCGCTGAGTGCCGAAGTGAACCGGCGGAGCACAGTTCGGCCTCACCGTCGCCAGCACGCTGCAGCTATCATCGTCTCCACTTCTCTACATGAAAGAGGTGTGTTTGCATCCCTAGGTCGTGTAGCAGCAAACCGTTTGTCGATTGATCAATTAGGTAGCAAGAATTTTAGGTTTTCCTGAAACCTAGTGTTACTCTACTGAGCTCGGTCTACAGAAAAATTCTATCCACACATGCTACCACCGGTCGAGCTTGTTAGCAAGTAGTTTCCTCACATCCTAGCGGCCGTTCTCGAAGAAGAAGCAACGAAAACCATTGAAAATCGGCCGAGTTATCGCCGTTTTCCTTGCCGCCACTGTAAGAACCTTCGGCTCACCATCGAGAGTGGGTTTGCCGGTGGTTTGAGCTTCCAAACTTATTCATTTCAGGTTTCCCATGTTCCACTGGTGCTCTCTGAGGAAACCACGGTCGATTTGGTGCACCATAGCACGAGAACACCGTCGCCGAAACCCTAGCCGCCGCTGCCGTCGTCGCACGCATATTTCTGGCCATCGCCGGTGGCTGCTGACCTCCTAGAAGGATTCAGCAAGTCGAGTTAGGACTAGGAGGCGAGTTTCAGCTCCGGGGGAGGCCGGGAACCCAGTTCCGGCGAGCCTCGCCGGAGTGCGCTGCCGCGGGGAGCGCGGGCAGCACGAGGTAAACGAAGGAGGCTGGGTCCCACCTGTCAGTCTCTGGATTGGATTGGGACACGGAATCAGGTGCGGCTGCACGGGGAAAACCCCGTGGGCCTTAGTGTGGCTGTGATGTCACTGGCCAGGTTCAAGCAGTGGGGCCCACAAACGGAGTTTAAACTTTTTCCCGAATTTCAGATTTAGATCAACTTTGAAACCCCATAACTTTTAGTAGGAATGTCCAAAATTTGTTAAACAAATTTTGTTGGATTCCTATCAGTCAGTAATTTGCATAATTGCAAAGAATTTGTTCCGAAGATCTCTGAAATTTTCTCCAAAATTCATCAAAATTAAACCTTTGGGAATAAATTCCAGAAGATCCCTGTTATGGAATTTCCTCAAATCTGGCCAGACGATTCTTCATCATATTAGTGATCTCCTGTAAAAATGTGAGCTTCATTGGAGTACAATTGCTAGGCTAAATTCTACTTCAAAGTTAAGCCTTCATTTGGAAATTCAAATTCTAAACATAAACTTTTCAGCAATTCTGTCCAACTTCAAAAATTCATTTCTCCCTGTAGGTAGCTCCAAAAATGGGGAAACAAATTTTGTTACAACCATAGAGACCTACTCTAATTAGATCTTCCATTTTTAGCCATGTCAAAACTTCAGATTTGGGCTCAAAATTCAGAGAAGCCTTGTATTTGTGGGAATTTTGGAGACCACAAGATTCAATGAAATTTTTCCCAATTATGCTCAGATCATCTCTATGGAATATAGTATCCACTAGAAAAATCCCAAAGCTAATTAAGGAACCTAAATAGCAGTAGCTATGAAAAGAAGTGTAATTCTTATACTTCATTAGCACTTATACATATATTTTGCTACATTTCATATAGTGACCGGAGTTGAGGACACCCCGGAGCCGTTGGACGTCCTCCCACCACACGCTAATTTCCCGTTTAACTCACAACCAGGCAAGCCCCGGTTTGCATTTAAATACCTTTTTGCAAATTTTTCATTTGTCACTTATGTCTAGGTTGAAATTCTTGCATTAGAGTTAAGGTGATTGAAACCCCATTTGCATGAATTTTAAATCCTATGGAGGGTCGGGTAGTTTACAAACTCGACGAGTAGTGAATGCCATGCTAATTTTCTTAGGATCTCGGTAGAAGTCGAGTGGTTGAAATCTACTCACGAGATAGGAATTTTATCACACAGAATGAAAAGAGATAGAGGATAGATTAAGAATGTGAAACTGAGACCCAACAGGGAGGATAGGATGCAGTGTGCGGAGGTCTCACATGCGTAGTCCTGTTGGTGTCGATTGAGGACCGAGCCGTGTGTGGCCCTGCTGGACAACTTTGAACAGTACCGGATGCATACTGGCATATGGGAACCAGGAAACCGATGTAATTGGTTAACCTAGGTGCCAAGGCTTACCCAACCGTTTTATAGGAGTGGGTTGAGGGTAGAAAGGTGTAAATCTGCCGGTGGGACAGACACGCTCCACGGGCGGACCTCCTACCCGTTACAGATGGACCGGTTCGGCATATGAGTTGCCTTTGAAAGGTTGCTACATACAACAGAGTAATAAGGTGGGAAGCACCACACTTCTGAAAGTGGGTGTATGTGACGTGTTATCCGGGTGTCTCCTGATTGCAATCACCGTCCCTCGCGGTTATTTGAGTACCGCTTGTTCACTGCTCTGTGACGTAGTAATAACTGAAAGAAGCCAGCAGAATATGATGCATTGAGTTAATATTATCTTGTTACCATGTATGCTGTAGATGTAGATCTCATTAAGTTTATTTTCAACTTTGGGCATAACCACATCGGAGGGAAGCGTTTCTTGTTGATTGTGGACTTCCGATGTGAGGGGTGCCTAAGGCACATTAATCTGCTGCTATAAAACTTAAAGTAAGGATTAACATGTAGGCGTGTCTTTATCACAAATGTCATTTTCCAATATTACTAATCTCTGCATGTAGAGTTTCATGATTAGGAGTGTCGGTTATGCCTTGCTGAGCCATCGTGGTCACGGTTGCAATATTTGAGCTGTGTGCAGGTGAGAGTTATGAGGAAGGGTCCGAGGACGAGGCGATGCCCCCATCGGGGTACACGGCCAAGCTGGAGCCCTGCACGCCGCCGTGATCTCCGGTTGTATGTTGCTAGTGTGTAGCGTCTCCGCACTGGACGGCTGCACTTTTGCATAGCTAGGCTGAGAGTTTATCTATTAATAAGGCTTCCGTTGTACATTACTTTTGTAAAAGACTTCCGCTGTGCTATATGTAAAATAAAAGCATGCATGTTGTTCTTAATCTTTTCTTGTGTGCTGTTGGGTGCTGCATCGCACGGCACCACCCTCTGCAATCCCGGAGTGGGTGAACCACGGGGTGGCCCCCACAATCTGTCGGCAGGCAGAGACACGCTCCGCGCGGGGACCTCCTACCCGTTACAGATGGACAGGTTCAGCATTTGGGTTTCCTATGAAAGGTTGTTGCATACAACAGAGTAGGAAGGTGTGAGGCACCACACATATGGAATGGGTGTATGTGACGTGTTATACAGGTGTCTATTGATTGTAATCACCATCCCTCGTGGTTATTTGAGTACCGCTTGTTCACTGCGTTGTGACGTAATAAATATTGAAATAGGCCAGAAGAATATGATGCCTTGAATTACCATTTTATTGCAACCATGTATGCTATAGATGTAGAGCTCACGAAATTTATATTCCACTTTCGGCAAAACCACATCAGGAGGAAGTGTTTCTTGTTTGATTGTGGAATTCTGATGTGCGGGCTGCTCAAGGCATATGAAATTGCTGCTGTAAAACTGAAAGTAAGGATTAACATGTAGGCGAGTTCTTAATCGCAATGCCATTTCCTATGTTAAAAATCCCTGCATGTAGAGTTTCATATTTAGGAGTGTCGGATAAGTCTTGTTGAGTCATTGTGCTCATGGTTGCTATATTAAGATGTTGCAGGTGAGACATATAAAGAAGGGTCCGAGGACGAGGCGATGCCTCCGTTGGGGTACATGGCCGAGTGGGAGCCCTGCACGGCGCCGTGATCTCTGGATAGGTGCTGCTAGTGTGTAACGTCCCTGGGCTGGACGGCTACACTTTTGCATAGCTAGGCTGAGGGTTTAGCTATGAGTATATACTTCCGCTGTATATTAAGTATTGTAAAAGACTTCCGTTGTTTTATGTAATATAAAAGTTTCTATGTTTTCGTATTCTTTTTGTGTGTGTTGCTGGGTGCCACATCGCACGACACCACACTCTGCAATCCTGGAATGCGAGGACCCTCGGGTCACACACACTCTAGGCCATGAAGATCCCGTGCAACAGTCTCAGTCCGACCCAAGACCCCTTCCATGGGGTCATCCCTGGCCAACAGGCAGTGGCGTTGGTGTGACACCCCCGGTTCTGTAGAACACATGACCGA
The DNA here is from genome assembly GCA_030760725.1 of Neostapfia colusana. Taxonomy (NCBI): domain Eukaryota; kingdom Viridiplantae; phylum Streptophyta; class Magnoliopsida; order Poales; family Poaceae; genus Neostapfia; species Neostapfia colusana. The sequence goes on along the minus strand of JASWHV010000008.1, from coordinate 47,116,311 downwards.
GGTGATGCGTATGTGTGCCCATGATGTTCATCACACATACACATATGATCCACAAACTGAATTCAGAATATAATACCACGAATGAATAGGGTCCAAGTACTTTATTACATCAATGTTCTTGCAGCGGAAGTCTTTAACTAAATCTAGCAGCGGAAGTCTTTATTCTAGCAGCGGAAGTCTTCTAACAGTTGCAGAAGCAACTAAGCAGAAGCAGCGGCTCCATCTCCTACTCCACAGGCAAGGTTGATGGTGGATTTCATGCCTAATACTCCACGTGGTCTCCATAGTACTCCTCTCCTGTTGCTGATGATGTATGATAATGCAAGGGTGAGTACATGAAGTACTCAGCAAGTGTGGGAAGTATGACATGTAGCTTGCAACAAGGTAAGTATGAAAAGGCTTATTGCAGAAAGCAAAGTTTATTTCTCAAAACAAGATAAAAACAGCATTAAGTCTCTTCCAGACATGTATTTAAACATCAACATGTATTTAAACATCAACATACCTCCATCATGATTCACCACTTTTCATGTCTCTTCCAGACATTTATCTATCTCAACTTTTCTCAAGCTCATGAATACCATCTCGTATTCACTACCATCTTATGAATACCATCTCGTATTCACTACCATTTCATCTCATATTCAATTTCGTCTCATATCGAGACCAAATCTCATTGCCATGACTCAAAAGTCATGCAACCAATCTCATTTTCCGGACTCAACAGTCCTGAAACCAATTCTGAAGACAAAACCATAACCAAACCAGATACCATCCCAAAACCATACCAACAACCATCCCAAATAACCATCCATTAACCATCCCATCTAATCATGTGAGTTGTCCAGGCGCTTGTGACCGTAAGCTCGGCTATCATGATAGTTTTACACTCTGCAGAGGTGGCACCACTTTACCCACAAGTTTGTGATTTCGTCACCCGTCGGCGACTGCAGAACCTCCATTATACCAGTACACAACCGTCGGTGTATGGCCAAGAGATCACAAAATAGTCTTTACAAAGGGGCTACTAGATGTATGGACTCACTAAGGTTTCACCAGCAGGCTAGAATCTCCAATTCTCCCACCTACGGGCCCCCTCTTGTGCCATGCAGTTCCAAGGGCAGTCCTCACTCGACTCCCATTCCCCGCGCCTTCCACGGTCCATAACAATCTAGTAACTTACCTAATTAGTCAGCTAAGCCGCACCCATATTTGGCCTTGTGGTGGCACTGTTATCCTAGCATGGCTGACATGAACCGGTCCTTAGATCTACGGCAAGTAACCACCATCTCATTCTACCTCATTCACAAACCAAGCTTTCCTAGATCTCCCTCCGATTCATGTTCATTAACAACATTGTGAGACCTATGTGTGCTGAATACATTGGCAATTAGGATAAAAGTTAGCATTAACATTCAAAGTTTTGAATATTGCCAAAACATTCTTCTGTGGCAAGGTCCGACAAGTTCTTTGTTAGGTCCGCCAAGTGTTGGCAAGGTCCGACGCAAGGTCCGGAGAGCTCTTGCAAGGTCCGGAGAGCTTCTGTGAGGTCCGAAGCTTGTTTTTAGGGAGCTCCCGTGAAGTTCAACTCGTAGAACTGCAGCGTCTTGTTTTTGCTTTTAACTCGCAATGTTTCAAACTTGCTTTATGGGAAGGTTTGCTTAGTATTAATTTGCTAAGTTTTTGGTGTGTTTGGTGGTTATGGCTGTTATCATTTTATATGGTTTGCGACACGCTTATGTGACGTGCTCATATAAGGTGTTGTGGTTTTCGAACTAACGTGAGTCAAGTCGACGACTTGTGCTCGGAAGAATTGGTTGTTTATTCATGTTCAGGTGTTGCTTGAGTTCAAGACATGGCTGATGACGGGATCCTTGGACTAGTCTCAGGGAGGAGATGAGGTTCCAACAACCAAGTTCGGGAGGAGCTGTGGTTGAGTTGATCGGGATGTCGCGCAGCATGTTTGGATCAAGGGCAGTGCATATGAAGGTTGCGTGTACGTCGTTGGAAGGTGTTTGCACGTGTGCAAGGAGTGCATGAACGTGGCAACATTGTTCCAAGGCGTGATGAAGAGATGTGGACGTAAAGAATTGGTCGGAAAGGTTCAACCGACTATGTTATGGACCCAGGCTGCGGCTGAGTCGTGTTTGACTCAAATATGGAAAGTTTTGAGTTGGTTATGATAGGATTTCGTGTGGGTCACGAATTTGAGTTGTTTTAGGAATGTTTGGGACGTTCCTAAGGTGTTTGGAAGTCTTAAGATTGCTTCTATCTGCGTATAGAAGAGTATTGAGCAGTATTGGAAAGTTACAGTTTGAATCCAAGTAGGAGTAGGAGTCCTAGTTTGAATTGGATTGGCCATAGAGCTGGTTATATAAGCAAGGGAGGCCAGAGCTCATGGTGCATGACTTTGGGCTGTTCCTCTTGTGTTTCTATTGAATAAAGGTCATAGTTTCGAGGACCTTTTGTGCCTTGTTCGTCCGATTTGTTTTTTGTCAAGTCTTTCTCGCCGAGTTTCTGGACAGACCGACGTTGCTTCGGTGTTTCGTTCATAACTCGAGTTTTACAGATCTGATTGATGTGATTCTTTTTGGGTTGTCTTCACAACTCAATTATCTATCGCCTGTGAAATTTTCACGAGCTTCGAATCTGTAGTTTTTGAGATACACGAGTTTCTTTGCAGCGTTGCAGATCTGTTTTATATCGGGTAGAACAGATTGATCTTCGTTTAATGTTTTGATCGTATCTCAAGTTTTACTTCGTGTTTTGAAGTGATTCTTGTTGCATTAGATCTGTGACTTGATTCTCTACCTCTCTACTTGATTTGTCATGGTTGAACACGTTTGAAAACACTTGCACACACGGTTTCTTTAACCGAATGATTTTTGCTGAGGGGTTTTTGTTGTTTCCGCTGCGAAAAGTTTTAATCTACCATTCACCCCCCTCTGGTAGCTTTTCATGTGCTCTTCGATCCTACAATTGGTATCAGAGCCAAGGTGCTCTAATCTTTGTGATTTGCACGTGTTTTGACTAACCATCATGGAGAAGTACTCCGCAAAACCTTGTGTGTTCAATGGCATCGATTTTCAGGTTTGGAAGGCGCGAATGGAGGCCTACATACAGGCGCAAGGCTTCGCCATATGGGAAAAGGTCTACCGGAACTTCAATGTACCACCCAACGATCAAGTGACGGCTGCGAACATGAGAGATGTTGACAACAACAACAAGGCTCGCAACTTGATCATCCAAGGATTGACTCAAAGCGACTTCAACCGTGTTGCACACCTCCGATCTGCATATGATGTTTGGAAAGCTCTTTGTGACTACCATGAAGGATCCAATACGATCAAGGAGGTAAGGCAAGATATGTTCAAGAAAGAATACATGCGTTTTGAGATGCAACCCGGTGAGTCAATTGACGACCTTTTTGCTCGCTTTAATAAAATTCTCAGCAGCTTGCGTAGTGCCAATGTTAACTTTTCAGATGCTGAAAATGCTAGACAATTATTAGGAGCATTAGATATGTCAATTTGGGAGATGAAAGTTACATTTATTCGTGAATCTACTGTCATGAGTTCTCTTACTTTAGACGTGCTTTATTATAAATTGAAAACTCATGAAATTGACATCATCTCACGTAAAAACCCCAACAAGTCTATTGCATTTGTTTCGCAATGTGACATGTCTAGTTCTAGTCAATCATCATCTAGTGGTGCACTCTCTTTGCTGTCCTCTCTACGCCTTGAACAGATTGAAGAGTTTCCAGAGGAGGAGCTTGCACTCATCTCTACTCGGTTCTCAAAAGCATTGCAAAATGTGAGAACTATAAGGAGAGGAAGCTCCGGACCTCAACGATGTTTTGAATGTGGTAAGACAGGACATTTTCGTACGGAGTGCCCTAACCTTTCAGGTCCAACTTCACGTGAACAAAATCAAACAAGGCCGAAGAAATCGTTTGCAAAGAATAAGAAGAAGAAAGATTTATCAATACGCAACATAGTGCATAGTATGATCTCTGCACTTCAAGATTTCAGCTCAAGTGATGTGGACACCGGTAGTGATGAAGATGAAGAAGCTATGGCAAATATGTGCTGCATGGCGAGCAAGTCAAGTTCAAGCTCCGAGGAGGCAGAACACAACAGCGACGATGAAGAGGTATGTCGCACTTGCAAAGAAATGTGTGATGCTATTTCTCGTGCCACTGTTATATTAAATAAAAAGGATAAAAAACTTAGGAACAATGCTGTTAAAATTGAATCACTAGAATCTGAAATTAATCGTTTAAAAACTTTGATTCCTAGTGATGATTCTTGTTCCTCATGTGATTTAATTTATGAACAATTATCCTCTTTAAGAAGTGCACACGCATCTACACTTGATAAACTTGAACTTGAAATTGAAAAGAACAAAGAGCTTGCTGCACTTAATGATAAAAATTTGAAAGATGCTTGTTGTTCTACAATTGATTTGCATTGTTCTTCATGTGATGATCTGAATAAGAAACTAAATGATGCTATGAATGATATTTCTATTTTGAACAATGCTTTACGTGTGCATGAAGTTAAATATTGTTCAAATTGCAAACTAAAAGGAAAAACTTCATGTGAAAACTGCTTTGATCTGTCCAATAAACTTGATGACATGCATATGACACTAGATCGGTTTTCTAATGCAAATAAGAACCTAAACTTGCTGCTGAATTCTTCCAAGTCTTGTAATGATAAAACTGGTTTAGGTTTTAATTCTCATGCTCATGCTAAGGCACACCCACCTAAAGTTGTAAAGTCATTAGGAAGCGGTTTGATTCAAACAGCTCCTAGACAAAAAGAGGTGATTTTCAAATCTGCAGGAGTACTGTCCCATTCGGGTTCTAATAAACGTGTTGCTTGCTCATCTAGACATGATAATAAGGTTATTTTTCATTGTACCTACTGTGGTAGAGATGGTCATGTCATGGATTTTTGTTATAGACTAGCTAAACACGATAAGAAACAAAGAATACTTGCTAGATCACATAACAACCAAGCAAAATCTGCTAGACCGAATGTTCGGAGCTTGCAACCTGCTGTAATGAGTCAAAAACTTGCTCCCGGACCTACTGTTTTTTGTGCTACATATAACACATCTTCTAAGTCAGTAGTTGGGAACAAAAATTTTCGATGTTTGGCTCATAAACCTGCTGTACCTTCTCAGCTTTCGCGTGTTATTCCTGCTGGACGTTGTGTGACTCAGTACTGGATTCCTAAAAGTCTTTTAACTAACCCTAGTATTGAGTCATCGACGTATTGTGCTGCTGTGTAGGTTTCACGTTTGAGGAAGGAGAACATTTGGATTGTGGATTCAGGTTGCTCACGCCACATGACTGGTAACAAAGAATGGTTGTCCTCTCTCTCTTTTGTGTCACGTGTAGAAAATGTTACTTTCGCCGATAACTCTTCTACTCCCATAATTGCTAAAGGTTCAGTTAGAGTAAACAATCTCTACACTTTGAAAGATGTGGCACTTGTTAAAAATTTGAAATACAACTTGCTTTCGGTTTCACAATTGCTAGATGAAAATCTAGAGGTTAGCTTTGCTAAAAATTGCTGCAAGGTTGTAGATTCAAAAGGTGAGCTTTTGTTTAATATGTCTAGGTTTGGAAGAGTTTTTAAAGCTGATTTTGATTTGTCAACTTCTAAGCATCGGTGTCTAGTTGCTAATGATACAAAGGATCTATATTTTTGGCATCGTAGACTTGGTCACATAGGCTTTTATCATCTCACTCGTGTTAGTGCTATCGATCGCATACGTGGGCTGCCGAAGCTTAAAAAGGACAATGATATTGTGTGCTCTTCTTGTAGACATGCTAAGTTTGTTGCAGGTTCACATGCTCCTCTCACAATGACTATGACAGCTGAACCGGGACAACTTTTACATCTTGACACAGTAGGTCCGGCACGTGTTCAATCCTTCGGAGGTAAATGGTATGTGCTTGTGATTGTTGATGATTATTCCAGATATTCTTGGGTTTATTTTATGGCATCTAAGAATGAAGCTTTTAGTCATTTTAGAACTTTATTTCTTAGATTATCTATTGATCACCCAGGATCATTAAAAGCAATTAGAAGTGACAACGGAACTGAATTTAAAAACCAATCCTTTGATCACTTTTGTGCTGAAAATGGAATAGATCATCAATACTCTTCACCCTATGTACCACAACAAAATGGTGTGGTAGAAAGAAAGAACAGGACCTTAGTTGAGATGGCTAGGACTATGCTTGATAAATATCAAACTCCTAGGAAATTTTGGGCTGATGCAATGACAACCGCTTGTTATGTCTCAAATCGTGTTTTCTTGCGTGCTAAGCTTGGAAAAACCCCATATGAGCTCCGGTTTGGACATAGGCCTAGTGTTACACACTTTAGGGTTTTTGGTTGCAAATGCTTTGTTAAGAAACATGGTAATCTTGATAAATTTGAAGCTAGATCTGTTGATGGCATGTTTCTTGGTTATCCATCTCATACTAGAGGCTACCGTGTGCTTTTACATGACACTAACAAAATTGTGGAGACTTGCGAGGTTTCTTTTGATGAAGCTAGCCCAAGTACTAGCTCCGATATTGCAGGTCCGGATCCATATCCGCAGGGGGAGAGTATTTTTATTGAAGAAGATGAAGAAGTGGTGCTGCTGCCCGAAAACTCGGAAGTAAATAACGATCAAGCTGCTGATTTTGCACCACAACCAGCACCAACAGTCACTACTGCTGGTTCGGACCTTCCTCAATCAACAAGCTCTCCTAATCAAAGGTCCGAACATGAAGAAGAAGGTGCTTGTGAAGTGTCTACTCCCCTCCGAGTACTCAAAAGTCATCCTCCACAACAAATCATTGGAAGCTTGCATGAACGAGTCACTCGGTCCAGGTTTTGCGATCCAAACTCTCATGCTCATTCTGCTTTTGTTGCTTCTTTTGAACCCAAGGATATATCACACGCACTCACTAATGAATCTTGGATTAATGCCATGCAAGAAGAGTTAGAAAATTTTGAAAGAAATAATGTTTGGAAACTTGTACCTCCACCTCAAGGTCACACATTAATTGGAACTAAATGGGTATTTAAAAATAAGCAAAGTGATGAAGGGGGTTGTGGTTAGGAATAAAGCTAGGTTGGTTGCTCAAGGTTTCACTCAAATTGAAGGTCTAGATTTTGATGAAACATTTGCTCCTGTTGCTAGATTAGAAGATATAAGAATTTTATTAGCATTTGCTGCATCTAAAGGTTTCAAGTTATATCAAATGGATGTTAAAAGTGCTTTTCTTAATGGCTACATAGAGGAGGAGGTTTATGTTAAGCAGCCACCGGGTTTTGAAAATCCAAATTTTCCTAATCATGTTTACAAACTGTCCAAAGCCTTGTACGGTCTAAAACAAGCCCCTAGAGCATGGTATGATAGGTTAAAAACATTCTTACTTGAAAAGGGGTTTACCATGGGCAAGGTTGATAAAACTCTTTTTGTACTTAAGCATGGCAATGACTCATTATTCGTTCAAGTGTATGTGGATGATATTATCTTTGGTTGTGCTTCTCATGATCTCGTGTCCAAGTTTTCAGCTATGATGAGTTCAGAATTTGAGATGAGTATGATGGGAGAACTCACATACTTTTTGGGGCTGCAAATCAAGCAAACAAAAGAAGGAACTTTTATGCATCAAACTAAGTATACAAAGGACCTTCTTAAGCGCTTCAACATGGACAAATGCAAGCCTCTTCGGACACCAATGGGAACAGCAACAACACTTGAACTTGACGAAGATGGTGACCCGGTCGATAAAAAAGAATACAGAAGTATGATTGGATCACTTTTGTATCTCACGGCGTCAAGACTGGACATACAATTCAGCGTATGTCTTTGTGCACGTTTTCAAGCTTCTCCACGTGCTTCACATCGCCATGCCATCAAAAGGATTCTCAGGTACCTACATGGAACTCAAGAATTTGGCATTTTTCTTCCTTCTTCCTCAACTGTTTCTTTGAAAGTTTTTTCGGATGCTGATTTTGGGAGTTATAGGATTGATAGGAAAAGTACTTCGGTGCTTGTCATTTTCTTGATAATTCACTTGTTGCTTGGTCCTCTAGAAAACAAAGTTCAGTTGCACAATCCACGGCCGAATCTGAATATGTAGCTGCGGATAGCGCTTGCTCACAAATTCTTTGGATTGTTCAAACACTTAAGGACTATGGGGTTGATTTAGATAGTGTTCCACTGTTTTGTGATAACACTAGTGCAATTTGTATTGCTAAAAACCCCGTGAAACACTCTAGAACTAAGCACATTGACATTAGGTATCACTTTCTTCGTGATAATGTTGAAAAAGGAAACATTGTGCTTCACCATGTCGATACCGAACAACAATTGGCTGATATTTTTACAAAACCTTTGGATTTCACTCGTTTTTGTTTCATTCGTAGTGAAATAGGGGTTATGCATCCTCATGGCTTAAATTGAGGGGGAGTTTTTGAAACTTTGAAAGTCTATGTGTGAATCTGAAATTAAAATAATATGAGCATAGTACTTCATACATATATGACTTTATGATTCCTTTTACAGGCTGAAAGTTCTTACTACATTACTCATGTTATACATTTTGTAGTTTTTGCCATGACTAGTAATTGGAATAATTACTTACACTAAATTTGGTCATGATCGAACTTTCTTGCTGTTTTGAACTTGTTGCGTTCTCACAAGTGCTTTTAATCATAAAAAAATTAATCAAGTGATCAGCTCACATGTTGAGTTTTCAAATAAAAAATTGAGAAAAGATCAAGAGAATATGCATGCATCGCACTTCTTCTTTTGAGATTGCTTATCATTGCACTAAGATATGAACTTGGAAGGAATTGTGTATGACTAAAACCATGTCCTTAAGCTTCTGATTGTCAAATGACATAGGCTTGGCTTGGTTGGTTAGAATAAGGCTGATGCGGCATATAATCTCTTGCAAATATCATATGATCAACTTTGTGCCTTAAATGACTATGAATAATAAAAATGCAGCAACAAGTGTCATGTTTTCAGGTTTTGAAATAGTTGAGTAAGTGAGATCATGACTTGCTTAAACTAAAAAATACATTTGATCTCTAGCATGGCTTACACTACTTTATGTATCTCATTGATGTGATAGTGTAAGTAACCTGATAGTATGACTTGGATAAGCTTTGTTTTGTATGTATATGTTATAATATGCTCATAACATTTAAAAATTTCTCTTTTGAACCTTGCTGAATACATTGTCAAAGGGGGAGAAATATGTATAAGGAGAGATTTTTTTTACACTTCCTTCTCTGATTTTAAAAAATGGGGAGAAATTAATAAAGGGGGGTAAATGAGTTTTCAAAGCTTTTCAAAACTTTTCATAAGCCAATGTTCGGATTTTAATTGGTGTTGCCAATGCATTCATCAAGGGGGAGATTGTGAGACCTATGTGTGCTGAATGCATTGGCAATTAGGATAAAAGTTAGCATTAATATTCAAAGTTTTGAATATTGCCAAAACATTCTTCTGTGGCAAGGTCCGACGCAAGGTCCGGAGAGCTCCTGCAAGGTCCGGAGAGCTTCTGTGAGGTCCGGAGCTTGTTTTTAGGGAGCTCCCATGAAGTTCAACTCGTAGAACTGCAGCGTCTTGTTTTTGCTTTTAACTCGCAATGTTTCAAACTTGCTTTATGGGAAGGTTTGCTTAGTATTAATTTGCTATGTTTTTGGTGTGTTTTGGTGGTTATGGCTGTTATCATTTGATATGGTTTGCAACATGCTTATGTGATGTGCTCATGTAAGGTGTTGTGGTTTTCGAACTAACGTGAGTCAAGTCGAGGACTTGTGCTCGGAAGAATTGGTTGTTTATTCATGTGCAGGTGTTGCTTGAGTTCAAGACATGGCTGGTGATGGGATCCTTGGACTAGTCTCAGGGAGGAGATGAGGTTCCAACAACCAAGTTCGGGAGGAGCTGTGGTTGAGTTGATCGGGAGGTCGCGCAGCATGTTTGGATCAGAGGCAGTGCATATGAAGGTTGCGTGTACGTCGTTGGAAGGTGTTTGCACGTGTGCAAGGAGTGCATGGACGTGGCAACATTGTTCCAAGGCGTGATGAAGAGATGTGGATGTAAAGAATTGGTCGGGAAGGTTCAACCAACTAGGTTATGGACTCAGGCTGCGGCTGAGTCGTGTTTGACTCAAATATGGAAAGTTTTGAGTTGGTTATGATAGGATTTCATGTGGGTCACGAATTTGAGTTGTTTTAGGAATGTTTGGGACGTTCCTAAGGTGTTTCGAAGTCTTAAGATTGCTTCTATCTGCGTATAGAAGAGTCTTGAGCAGTATTGGAAAGTTACAGTTTGAATCCAAGTAGGAGTAGTAGTCCTAGTTTGAATTGGATTGGCCATAGAGCTGGTTATATAAGCAAGGAAGGCCAGAGCTCGTGGTGCACGACTTTGGGCTGTTCCTCTTGTGTTTCTATTGAATAAAGGTCATAGTTTCGAGGAGCTTTTGTGCCTTGTTCGTCCGATTTGTTTTTCGTCAAGTCTTTCTCGCCGAGTTTCTGGACAGACCGACGTTGCTTCGGTGTTTTGTTCATAACTCGAGTTTTACAGATCTGATTGATGTGATTCTTTTTGGGTTGTCTTCACAACTCAATTATCTATCATCTGTGAAATTTTCACGAGCTTCGGATCTGTAGTTTTTGAGATACACGAGTTTCTTTGCAGCGTTGCAGATCTGTTTTATATCGGGTAGAACAGATTGATTTTCGTTTAATGTTTTGATCGTATCTCAAGTTTTACTTCGTGTTTTCAAGTGATTCTTGTTGCATTAGATCCGTGACTGGATTCTCTACCTCTCTACTTGATTTGTCACGGTTGAAAACGTTTGAAAACACTTGCACACACAGTTTCTTTAACCGATTGATTTTTGCTGAGGGGTTTTTGTTGTTTCCGCTGCGAAAAGTTTTAATCTACCATTCACCCCCCCCCCCCCCTCTGGTAGCTTTTCATGTGCTCTTCGATCCTACAAACATCTGTTTCTTTATTATTCATACGAGTGCAGTTGGCTAGACACATCTATCTCGCTTCCCATAATCCCGTGGACTCAGCGAAGCATAACTAAAAAAACGACCATACCCGACTCATTAACTTTCTGTGGCGGACCGGAATCCGCTCATCCAGGATCGCAGAGGGTGGTGCCGCGCGATGCGACACCCGACAGCACACGTCATAAGAACACATTATATTACATGGGAAAAACAAACTGAATGTACAAAGTAGTACACTACTCAGTTACAAAGTATTGTTTATAATACACAGCGGAAGTCTAAAATATACAACTCACGCCCGCCTATCTAACAAAAGTCGGTTGCCCATCCCTAGGGCAACCCACACTAGGTGCACGTCTCAGCTCAGCGCGGCGTGTACGGCTCCCACTCAGCCGTGGTCCCCGACGGAGGGTAACCCTCGCCGGTGGACTCGTACTCCGAGTCCGTGGGTGGCTCCTCACCTCAAAAATACTTAAGCAGCAACCGTGAGCACGAAGCCTCAGCAAGGCTTAACCGACTCACCTAGCATGAAACTCTACCAGAGGTGTACAATGACATAGGTTGGTAATATTGCAGAAAAGGGGCGCGTCTACAAGTTCATCCTTAGTTCATCTTTTAGCAACAAGTTAACAGTTCATGAAGCTGAAATTTAGTGAGCAATATTTGGTGGCACACATCTTTTAGCAACAAGTTAACAGTTCATAACAGCAATATTGAATCATAACATTTCATTCATTAGTCTACGTTACGACGCAGTGAACAAGCGGTACTCGTCACCGTGAGGGACGGTGAATCGACTCGATATACACCTGCAGGGAAACCCAAAGAGCACGTCACGTACGCCCACCCGTGGAGCTGCACAACACGCTCACTCGATGTCGTACGGGACAACCTTTCACCCAACAGCCCAAACGTCAAACCGGTCGCACCGAAACGAGCAGGAGGTTCCCCACACGGAACATCTCTCTATGCCCATTGCCAGATTTCCACCTTGCTGCCCTCAGCCTACACCTATAAATCGGTGCGTTATGCCTCGACGCCCGGAGGTTTAGGCTACATCGGTTTATCGGGGCCCATATATCCGATATGCCTTCGGTACGTTTAATACTTGTCGAGCAGGGTCGCACACGGATCGTTCCTCAATCGACACGGGCAGGGCTGCGCACACAAGACTTCCTCTTGCTGCGCCCTAGCCCCTGCCTAGTCTCATTTTCCTTACTAAAGTGATCTCACATCACTCAACCGAACCCGTGTGTCCCAAGTCTATCTCGCGAGTAGATTCCAACTACTCGACTTGTACCGAAGTCCTATGAAACATTAAGCATAGCCTGTCTACTCGAGGTCTTAGACATTACCCTCACTCTTATGGAAAATTTCTCGTCATGCAAGTGGGGTTCCATTCATCATGCACCTAATGCACATTCATACATCACCCTAATTATGTGAAAAAAAAAGAAAGGGCAGCCCGGTGCATGTAGCTCCCGCTTGCGCAGGCTCCGGGGAAGGGTCCGACCCACTTGGGTCTTTTGTACGCAGCCTTTCCCTGCATTTCTGCAAGAGGCTGTTTCCAGGACTCGAACCCGTGACCTCATGGTCACAATTATGTGAACAAAGAAAAACTTGATAAAAGAGTTAATGCAAACCAGGGCTTGCCTTGTTGCTGCTGGTCAGTAGTTAGCTCTTCTTCCGGAAGGAGGAAGTCCAGCACTTCCGGAGTCTCTTCTTCAGTGACTACATGTTTAATGAAATACTACATGTTAATGGATATGCATATGAGTTTATAGTAATGCTTCTGCTATTAGTTCTAATAACCAGTTTCTAAAAACTGGAACTCTGTTTAAGAATTTAAAGATGAACTGGGTGTTGGTGGTTTGGGCTTAGACCTAAGCACATGGTTAAGTGCTAGGTGGTTTTCCCCCTTTTCCATATTAATCCCTCAAGTGGTTAAACAGGACAGGGGTGTTACAGAGCTCCAATGGAGCTTGGAATTTTTGTGTGAGTTCCTTGTCACAAGAAAACCCTCTGGACCAAAATTTAGCACTTTTCATTGAGTGGTTTGCTCAGAATAATTCTCTTAGCAAATAAGTACAGAAGAATTAATTCTGAGGTAACACCCCTGTTCATGCCCAACTTAGTGAACTACAATTTCAATTATATCTCATAGAGTTTGAATGAATTTTCCTAGCATTTTTGGAGCTAAGATTTGCCCAGAACTGAATTTCCAAGTTTTGGAAATTCTCTGAAAATGTTTCTGTATTCTATTGAACACAGCATCTTCAAATCTGAATTGTCCTGATCAAATCAACTCCAAATGGTCTGAAACTTTTACAGGGCTTCACTAACATCCTATAGAACATTCTGGCAAAATTGGAGGATTTTTGGATGAACCAAACTCCCTCTAAAATTCTTTTGCTGAAAAGCTTTAAAGAATTTTCCAGAATTAAATAATAGGTTTCATACAAATCGAGTTGCATATTTGGACAGAGCTAGGCAATATGAATCCAACCCAATTTGAATCACCAAATTTGGAGCTTCCTAGCAAAAGTTATGGGGTTCTAAAGTTTGAACCAAATCTGAAATTCTAAATAATCCGGAGAAAAATTTAAACTCTGACCGTGGGCCCGGCCCACACGTGTCACCGCTGGAGGTGAGCCACACGGGGCTACAGACCCCTTCCCGCGCAGTCACACTTGATCCCCGGGCCGCAGTAGATCTGGGTTTTAAACTCCCCAACGCTGACACGTGGGCCCCGCGGGTCGTCTTCTTCCCCGCGTTCCCGCGCCCGCGCGCCTCCGGGCTCGCCGGAGACACGCTGATATTTGCCGCCCGGCCGACTCTCGCACTCTCCCTCGCCGCCAGGGCCTAGTTCCACCTGCTGAACATGCTGGCGCCTTCTCCCCCGACCGGCGGTGGCTCTACCCTAGCCGGCGACGGTGCCGCGGCTCGGCAACCCTTCGGTCACGTCGCCCGGACAGTTTAGCCCGCCAAAACATCGGTGGATTGGCGCTATAGAACCAGTGGGTGCTAGGGAAGCTCGTCATAGTGGTGAAACCGCCCGGAGAGGGCTCTATCCTAGGTCTCATCGTGAGCCCGAGCCTACGTGCCTCAATTACCGTAACAAAACCTAGAAATATCCGGCTTACGTGCGGTTTCAAGCCAGGGCCGTGAGGGGCTAACGAGCGTTGATGAGTGACGGTCCTGTGTGCCAGTTTTCATGACCTAAGAACAAAGGTGGCGGGTGAATTCGACGTTACCGTGCCAGAAGGTCCGTTCGTGCCCGTCGGAGAACTTTCTCCAAATTCGAGCTCTATGGTCCAGGTCACGGTCTGAGCTTCGGATACGAGCACCACCGGTCCCTGACGCGCTCGAAAGCGTTCTTGCTCAGCCGTGAAAGGCCCTCTGTTGGGCTGTCACCGTGAGCCGAGTGGTGGCGGTTTCTCGGTTGTTGCTCAGAACCGTGGAGCTAGGGCTGGGGAAGGGCCGAACTCGACTGCTCTCGTGCCGAGGAGGTAGAGGACGAGTAGCTGGTGTGGTTTTATGGCTAGGAAAGGCGCTGCTCTCGGTGGTTTGCCGTATTCTTTATCAAGCGCAAGCGTCGGCGTGTACTCGGTTGTTTCTCTGGCAACAGAACACGGCGCCTCTGTTTGGCGGTGTAGGTGCGTGATGATCGGGCGGAAGCAGCTGGCCAGCGCGAGGGAGGAAGCAGGAGCTGGCTGCGTCGCCTCACGTGGGGGCGTCAGGAGGATTGTCTCGGTGGCACGCCGGGAGCGATTGCTTCGGTGAGAAACTGAGCCCGTTCGGCTGGAACAGCTCCCCCACTGATCTGTGGGCCCAACCTTCCCCCCTAATCCTCTCTTCCCCATTTCTTTTGTAAGTATCCCAGCTACTGAACATTGAATAAGAGACTTAGCCCCCAAGTATTTGTTTGAATTTGAGTTATCAAATTCAAACTTTGTTGGGTTAAATTTGCTTCATGTTTAAACTGAAATTCAAATTCATTTTTTGAATTATTGCAAATTTAGCTCCCGACAGGATGAACTCTAATGGGGATGAAAATTGGTGGGCTTACTCAGAAAAATGTGCTGAGTTTGAATATGCAGCTAACTTTTGAATTTGAGTGATGAAAGTTGCTGCAATTTGAATTTACATTCAAATTGGCCTCTTTTTCAAATACCTCCAAAAGTGCCTCAAAAAGTGTTGGATTTACATGAAACTTGGACTGAACCTTCCCAAGACTTTTTAGGTTTTAGGGGTGAGCTCAACCTCTCATGTTCATGTGTAAAATTCCCACTTTGTGAAAGTGTAGGCTTTCCCCTCTAATCACTCTTTTGATGGAGGTTACTTGCTCTTCACACTTTTTCACAATCTATCCACAACAAAACTATGGTGTTGTGAGGTGATAAAAAGTTTTTGCAAGTCCCTTTTCTTGGGCTTTTACATCCCTCCCCCCTTAAAAGAATCTCGTCCCGAGATTACAAAAGAAGAGATAGCGATATAATAGGGACTTACCCGTGTTGAGATGCCATGAACTCCGGGTAATTTGAGCGAAGAAATTCCTCGCTCTCCCACGTCGCTTCTTCGGCGGTGTGGTTGCTCCAGAGTATCTTATAGAACCACAATGTTCTGCTACGCGTGGTTCGGGCTTTCTCATCAAGAATTTACACCGGATACTCATCATATGTCACATCCGGTTTCAGCTCGCCGATGTCTTCAGTAGGAACAGCAACTGTATGCTTTAAACATTTTCGCAGTTGCGAAACATGGAAAACATCATGGACACCAGCAAGGGATGCCGGTAACTCTAATCGATACGCCGCTGGTCCACACTTCTCGGTGATAGCGTAGGGTCCAATGAAACGGGGAGCGAGCTTCCCCTTCACACCGAACCGGTGCACGCCTTTCATTGGAGACACGCGGAGGTATATGTGTTCCCCGACGTCAAAGTGCAACGGTCTACGCCTCTTATCAGCGTAGCTCTTCTGCCGGGATTGAGCAGCCATCAAGTTAGCTTGGATCGCCCGAACACGCTCTTCGGCATCGTTCACCACATCAACCCCGAATGTGACCCTTTCACCGGACTCGCACCAATTTAATGGGGTGCGGCATTTGCGACCGTAGAGAGCTTCGTAGGGTGCCATCTTGATACTTGCCTGATAGCCGTTGTTGTACGAGAATTCTGCCAATGGTAGGTGATCATCCCAGTTCCTACCATGGTGGATGGCACATGCTCTCAACATGTCTTCTAATACTTGGTTCACCCTCTCTGTTTGCCCATCTATCTAAGGGTGATAGGCGGAGCTCCTGATCAACTTAGTACCCAATGCAGTGTGTAGCTGCTCCCAAAAGCGAGATACAAATAATGCACCTTGATCTGAGACGATGGTCTTGGGTACCCCGTACAAACACAGAATCTTTGCTATGTATAGCTCCGCATATTTGCCGGCATTGTAACGTGTATTCACTGGAATGAAGTGAGCCGTCTTGGTCAACCGATCAACGATTATTTTGGAATCATGCTTGTTGGATGTTAGGGGTAATCCCACAACGAAATCCATGCTCACATCTTCCCATTTCCATGTCGGGATCTTCAGCGGTTGCAACAGCCCTGATTTCTTCATGTGATCAGCTTTCACTCGTCGGCATGTATCGCACTCGGATACGTACTTCGCTACCTCCCGCTTCATCCATGTCCACCAAAATTTCTTTTTCAAATCTTGGTACATCTTGTTGCTGCCCGGATGAATGGAGTACTTAGACAAGTGAGCTTCATCGAGGATTTTCTTCCTCAGCTCCATATCCCGGGGTACGACTATGCGGTCATTGAACCATAGCGTCCCCTCCTCGTCTTTCCGGAAACACTTAATCTCCCCATTGTCTATCCGTCTCCGGAGATGTGCCATGCCTTTATCATCTTTCTGAGCTGCCATGATGTCCTCCCTAATAGTAGGGATGAGGGCAATGTCTGTACAGCGATCCATAAGGAACCAAGTATAAACTCGGCTCTTCCTCCTCCACCGGTGTAATGGTGAGGTGATGGACATGTGATTTCCGACTCAGTGCGTCGGCAACCACATTCGCCTTGCCGGGGTGGTAATGAATCTCAATTTCATAATCTTTGATCAATTCTAACCACCTCCTTTGCCTCATGTTCAGCTCCTTCTGGGTGAAAATGTATTTCAAGCTCTTGTGGTCAATGTAGAGATGCACTAGATTCCCCAGGAGATAGTGCCTCCACATTTTCAGCGCCAAAACCACTGCAGCAAGCTCAAGATCATGAGTGGGATAATGCTGCTCATGGTTCCGAAGTTGGCGTGAGCCATAGGCGACCACACGTCCTTCCTGCATCAACACGCAGCCGAGCCCAATACCGGACGCGTCACAATACACGTCGAAGGGCTTTGTTGTATCCGGCTGAGCTAAGACCGGGGTTGTGGTGAGATGCTTCACCAATGCTTGGAATGCTCCTTCACACGCCGTGTTCCAAACATATTTCGTCCCTTTCTTCAGCAATTCTTTCATCGGCTTAGCGAGCTTGGAGAAGCTTGGAATGAATCTCCGATAGTATCCCGCTAACCCGAGGAAGCTTCTGACTTCATGAACTGAAGTGGGAGCTTTCCATTTCAGCACTTACTCTATTTTGCTTGGGTCAACTGCAATGCCTTCTGCTGAGATGATATGTCCCAAGAATGGCACTTGGCTGATCCAAAACTCGCATTTGCTGAACTTGGCGTAGAGCTTGTGGTATCGCAATCGTTGAAGAACGATCCGCAAATGTTCGGCATGTTCGGCTTCTGTCTTGGAGTAAACCAAGATATCGTCGATGAACACTACCACGAACTTGTCCAGCTCCGGCATGAACACTGAGTTCATGAGATACATGAAATGGGCTGGAGCATTTGTGAGACCAAAAGACATGATGAGATATTCATATAATCCACATCTCGTCGAGAAGGCCGTCTTCGGGATATCCTCCGCCCGGATCTTTATCTGGTGATATCCAGAGCGAAGGTCCATCTTGGAGAACACACTTTCCCCCACAAGTTGATCAAACAAAATGTCAATACGGGGCAGTGGGTACTTATTCTTGATGGTGACGGCGTTGAGCGGCCGGTAATCCACAAACAGCCTCAAGGTTTCATCCTTATTTTTAACAAACAGCGCCGAGCATCCCCAAGGCGAGGAACTCGGCCTAATGAAACCCTTGCTCAACAGATCATTGAACTGTTCTTTTAGTTCAGCCAGCTCATTTGGAGCCATTTTGTATGGTCTCCGTGATATGGGCGTAGTCCCGGGTGAAAGTTCAATCTTGAACTCAACATCCCGCTCAGGTGGCATGCCCGGAAGATCATCCGGGAACACATCGGGGTACTCCCGGACTACGGGGATGTCCTCCAATTTGAGAGCTTCAGTATTGTTGATTGCCGAAACCTCCCGGACTGGATTATCTAATAGGAGGGACTGCGGACGGTGTAATGGGGAGTTGAGGTGAACCGTCCGTGATAGGGTTTCCAGGACAGCGCCATGGTAACTTAGCCATGACATTCCCAAGATTGCGTCAATCTTCTGCCCCTCAAGGATAATCATAGTGGTGGGATATATCTTCCCACCTAAGCACAGTGGTGCTTTCGGAACCATCATCGTTTCTGAAATCTTTCCTCCCGGTGAGCAGATCATATAAGAACACTCAGTTGGAAAGGCTTCCAGCTGATGCTTAACCACATATGATGCACTTATGAAGTTGTGGGTTGCACCAGAATCAAAAAGTAAGATGATGGCTTGATGGTTGAGAGTGAACGTACCTGCCAGCACGTTGTCTCCCTCTGGGGCGTCCTCATTGTCGAGGTTGCGGACGCCCCCAGTCCGCTGACCAACCTTCTTCACCGGAGGTCGGCCTCGAGCACCGCCCTAGAACTGGGCTTGCCCGCTGCTCTGCTGCCCCTGGGGACATTCCTTCGCGAAGTGGCCCGCCTGGCCACACGTGAAGCAGGTGAAACGGGGCGGTCCCCCGCTGATCGGTGGACGGAATCCCGAGGCGCGTTGTGGCGGTGGAAACACCCGGGGTACCGTCTTCTGCTGCTGCTGCTGCTGTCTTGGTGGTCGCATCGGCGGACGGAACGGAGGTGACTGAAAAGGACGTCCCCCGAACCGTTGAGGTCGCGCCGGTGGATGCCACTGCTGCCCGGATGGTGTCCGATACACCATACGGTACTTCTGCGGCGCGCCCCCACCGCTGCTAGGTGGAGCGCTGCGCTTCCTCTGCTCAGCTGCCAACTCCCGCTGAGCATCCTCTTGCATAATCGCGGCATTGACTAAGTCGTTGAAGGTGCCGCGATTCCACTGAACGAGGTGTGTCTTCATTTCGGGGTGTAACCCCCGATAGAAGTGTTCTCGCTTCTTCTCCTCAGTAGAGATGTAGTCTGACGCATATTGCGCCAGATGGTTGAAGGCACGGGAGTAGTCGTGGGCACTCCTCCCGCCCTGCTTCAGCTCCAAGAATTCTTGGAACTTCCTCTTCATGATCCCGGGAGGAATGTGATAGGCGCGGAACACCTCCCGGAACTCTTCCCATTCCACGGCATGGCCAGCCGGACGTGAGGCGACATAGTTTGCCCACCACGCACCAGCGGCACTGTGGAGTTGCTGCGCTGCGAACAAGGTCTTTTGCCGCTCCGTGCATTGGAGCAGCCCGAACTTGGACTCGATGGTCCGCAGCCAGTTGTCAGCCTCCAGTGGTTCTTCCGCTTCGGTGAACACTGGAGGGTGCGTACTCATGAAATCCGAGTACGATACTTCCCGGGGCTCACGAGGCCCTCTATCTTGACGCCCCCCTTTCTGGGACGTATTCTGCACGATCGTGCGGAGCAGGTCGGTCTGCTCCTCACGACCTCCCACCAGTGCCTCTATCACATCCGCTAGAGTAAGCGGAGGCGGCGGTGGTGGCTGCTGCTGCGGGGTGCTGTCGTAGGCCGGTGGCTGGGAGTCATCACCTCCCTGTTGGCTAGAGCCACCAACCTCGTGCGTGGTCCTAGTGCGAACCATCTGCAACCATACGACAATAAACATCAGTCCCGCAACAGAGTGCATGCAGTCCAATACAATAGGCGTAAACTATAATGACAATAAAACATGCGATACATCTCGTATGTAGATAATGTAATAAATTTGCACAAGCTACACCATTACCAGACCAAATACAAGCTAGTTACATCCAACTTGATGAACCTCCACTTTGGAAGCTCACCATAACTAGGTTTGGTCACTACGAGATATTACTATCGCTTTGTCATCACGTATACCACCCTTAGGGTACAACACCCTCTCCAATGAGTTCAACTGTCCCTCCTCTGTCAGAATGACCAGTTTCTACCTATTACAAGTTTTAATCTGGTTCTGGGCATTTTCATGACTCAAGTTGAATACCAAAGTTAAAGTTAACTTCAGTATATTTCCAACGAGTATTCATTTGCCCCCAGATCAGCTTTGGTTAAAACGTTATATTAATTCAAAGTCAGCAGAATTTCTGGAATAATTTTAACAGCACCTCCCTTGAGAAGTTGCTGTTTTCAACTCTGGTTTCCACTGAATTCTGTGCTAAAATTTCAGAAACATTGAATTGCAGTGATGTAACACATCTTTTACCCTTTCTAACGATGTCTCATCTGAAAAATTGTTTTTTGATCTTTCTACTAGGAGTTATGTTTGAAAAACAGAACAGTCCAGAGAGTGTTTTAACTCTGTCCTGGTTCTGGACAGTTTACATTCCTCTGGGATTTAAGCCATCTTAAGGTGTGTTTCAGCTCTGGAAGTCTACAACAAAGTTGTAGAGTACTTCAATACCCTCCCAGAACTATATGCCACACCTCCCTCGGCTAAAGACCTGTGAGTTGTGCTCTGTTGAAGTTCAGCAACCTTGCTGCCCAAAACAGAGCACTCTGCTTTTCATCCCTTTGGCTATCCTGCCCCACTATCCCATTCTTATACCAAACCAGGGTCCTAAATGTTGAACCTATAGATTTTAATTATTTGTTATCATTATTTTGCATGCATATGCCTATGATATCTCGGTACTACGTTCCTCACAAAAGAAAATCCTAACCGGATTATACCGGCATATACGTCTCAAGTGTGGCACTAAATGGTCTCTCGCACACGTTTACTACACGGATACATACGTGGTTAGTACCTGCAGAAGACCACACAATAGTGATGCACTCAAAGGTTGTTCATTTCAGGCAGTTCCATATTTAAAAGTAAATACAAATGCCCGTATCATTGTCATACGGCTGTCCTTGAGTTAAGTCTCGTCTCAAGGTACGTGATTGTGTTTCAACACCACATGACGGGGAACCCGAGTAGGTCATGAACGGGTCGTCACGGTTGGGAATGTTATCAACCCAACATATACCACTTACTGCCCTGCAGGGCACGCCGATGGCAAGCGCTGTGTATGTCCTCCTGGTCTATTTCCAGACGAACACACTCTCGCGTTACTGACCACGCGATGGGGTCTCCACTTACTTGCCTAATGCACGCCAGGGATCAGCGTTTCATATGAACTCAGGAACATGAAGAGTCCAAGAGTTTCATATTGGCGTCTCACATCAATCTGTGAGACAACTCCCTGAACCACGTTCCTCGTCAGGGGAGCTAACCGAAATTGAACCGCTTTCGGTGGCGTTCCTTACCATTCTTACCAGAGCGTAGGTGCGTCGTTACATAATTAAAATTCAGAATTATAACACATAGGTTAGTCTTTGCCACTTTAAGTAACTATGCTAATATAGTCCTTACTTGGGCAACTACCGAATCCTCACCGTAAACTATGTGTTCCCCATAATACAGTCCTTAAGTAATGTGCTATCCCCAATGCAGCTCTGATACCAGGCTGTGGCGGAACGGAATCCGCTCATCCAGGATCGCAGAGGGTGGTGCCGCGCGATGCGACACCCGACAGCACACGTCATAAGAACACATTATATTACATGGGAAAAACAAACTGAATGTACAAAGTAGTACACTACTCAGTTACAAACTATTGTTTATAATACACAGCGGAAGTCTAAAATATACAACTCATGCCCGCCTATCTAGCAAAAGTCAGTTTCCCAGCCCTAGGGCAACCCACACTAGCTGCACGTCTCAGCTCAGCGCGGCGTGTACGGCTCCCACTCAGCCGTGGTCCCCGACGGAGGGTAACCCTCGCCGGTAGACTCGTACTCCGAGTCCGTGAGTGGCTCCTCACCTGAAAAATACTTAAGCAGCAACCGTGAGCACGAAGGCTCAGCAAGGCTTAACCGACTCACCTAGCATGAAACTCTACCAGAGGTGTACAATGACATAGGTTGGTAATATTGCAGAAAAGGGACGCGCCTACAAGTTCATCCTTAGTTCATCTTTTAGCAACAAGTTAACAGTTCATGAAGCTGAAATTTAGTGAGCAATATTTGGTGGCACACATGTAGCAATACAATTATATCATAACAGCAATATTGAATCATAACATTTCATTCATTAGTCCACGTTACGACGCAGTGAACAAGCGGTACTCGTCACCGCGAGAGACGGTGAATCGACTCGATATACACCTGCAGGGAAACCCAAAGAGCACGTCATGTACGCCCACCCGTGGAGCTGCACAGCACGCTCACTCGATGTCGTACGGGACAACCATTCACCCAACATCCCAAACGTCGAACCGGTCGCACCGAAACGAGCAGGAGGTTCCCCACACGGAGCATCTCACTATGCCCGTTGGCAGATTTCCACCTTGCTGCCCTCAGCCTACACCTATAAATCGGTGCGTTATGCCTCGACGCCCGGAGGTTTAGGCTACATCGGTTTATTGGGGCCCATATATCCGATATGCCTTCGGTACGTTCAATGCTTGTCCAGCAGGGCCGCACACGGATCGGTCCTCAATCGACACGGGCAGGGCTGCGCACACAAAACTTCCTCTTGCTGCACCCTAACCCCTGCCTAGTCTCATTTTTCTTACTAAAGTGATCCCACATCACTCAACCGAACCCGTGTATCCCAAGTCTATCTCACGAGTAGATTCCAACTACTCGACTTGTACCGAAGTCCTATGAAACATTAAGCATAGCCTGTCTACTCGAGGTCTTAGACACTACCCTCACTCTTATGAAAAATTTCTGGTCATGCAAGTGGGGTTCCATTCATCCTACACCTAATGCACATTCATACATCACCCTAATTATGTGAACAAAGCAAAACTTGATAAAAGAGTTAATGCAAACCGGGGCATGACTTGTTGCTGCTGGTCAGTAGTTAGCTCTTCTTCCGGAAGGAGGAAGTCCAGCACTTCCGGAGTCTCTTCTTCAGCGACTACACGTTTAATGAAATACTACATGTTAATGGATATGCATATGAGTTTATAGTAATGCTTCTGCTATTAGTTCTAATAACCAGTTTCTAATAACTGGAAGTCTTTTTAAGAATTTAAAGATGAACTGGGTGTTGGTGGTTTGGGCTTAGACCTAAGCACATGGTTAAATGCTAGGTGGTTTCCCCCCTTTTCCATATTAATCCCTCAAGTGGTTAAACAGGACAGGGGTGTTCCAGAGCTCCAATGGAGCTGGGAATTTTTGTGTGAGTTCCGTGTCACAAGAAAACCCTCTGGACCAAAATTTAGCACTTTTTATTGAGTGGTTTGCTCAGAATAATTCTCTTAGAAAATAAGTAAAGAAGAATTAATTCTGAGGTAACACCCCTGTTCATGCCCGACTTAGTGAATACAATATCAATTATAGCTCATAGAGTTTGCATGAATTTTCCTAGCATTTTTGGATCTAAGATTTGCCCAGAACTGAATTTCCAAGTTTTAGAAATTTTCTGAAAATGATTCTGTATTCTATTGAACACAGCATCTTCAAATCTGAATTGTCCTGATCAAATCAACTTCAAATGGTCTGAAACTTTTACAGGGGTTAACTAACATCCTAGAGAACATTCTGGCAAAATTGGAGGATTTTTTGATGAACCAAACTCCCTCTAAAATTCTTTTGCTGAAAAGATTTAAAGAATTTTCCAGAATTAAATATTTAGTTTCATACAATTTGAGTTGCATATTTGGACAGAGCTAGGAAATATGAATCCAACCCAATTTGAATCACCAAATGTGGAGCTTCCTAGCAAAAGTTATGGGGTTCTAAATTTAACAGACCCCTTCCCGTGCAGTCACACTTGATCCCGGGGCTGCAGTAGATCTGGGTTTTAAACTCCCCGACGCTGACACGTGGGCCCCGTGGGTCGTCTTCTTCCCCGCGTTCCCGCGCCTGCGCACCACCGGGCTCGCCGGAGACACGCTGATATTTGCCGCCCGGCCGACTCTCGCACTCTCCCTCGCCGCCAGGGCCTAGTTCCACCTGCTGAACATGCTGGCACCTTCTCCCCCGACCGGCGGTGGCTCTACCCTAGCCGGCGACGGTGCCGCAGCTCGGCAACCCTTCGGTCACATCGCCCGGACAGTTTAGCCCGCCAAAACATCGGTGGATCGGCGCTATAGAACCAGTGGGTGCTAGGGAAGCTCGTCATAGTGGTGAAACCGCCCGGAGAGGGCTCTATCCTAGGTCACATCGTGAGCCCGAGCCTCCGTGCCTCAATTACCGTAACAAAACCTAGAAATACCCGGCTTACGTGCAGTTTCAAGCCAGGGCCGTGAGGGGCTAACGAGCGTTGATGAGTGAAGGTCCTGTGTGCCAGTTTTCATGACCTAAGAACAAAGGTGGCGGATGAATTCGACGTTACCGTGCCGGAAGGTCCGTTCGTGCCCGTCGGAGAACTTTCTCCAAATTCGAGCTCTATGGTCCAGGTGTCTGAGCTTCGGATACGAGCACCACCGGTCCCTGACGCGCTCGAAAGTGTTCTTGCTCAGCCGTGAAAGGCCCTCTGTTGGGCTGTCACCGTGAGCCGAGTGGTGGCGGTTTCTCGGTTGTTGCTCGGAACCGTGGAGCTAGGGCTTGGGAAGGGCCGAACTCGACTGCTCTCG
The DNA here is from genome assembly GCA_030760725.1 of Neostapfia colusana. Taxonomy (NCBI): domain Eukaryota; kingdom Viridiplantae; phylum Streptophyta; class Magnoliopsida; order Poales; family Poaceae; genus Neostapfia; species Neostapfia colusana. The sequence continues at coordinate 47,091,243 of JASWHV010000008.1, read as the reverse complement.
TGCCGAGGAGGTAGAGGACGAGTAGCTGGTGTGGTTTTGTGGCTAAGAAAGGAGCTGCTCGCGGTGGTTTGCCGGATTCTTGATCGAGCGCAAGCGACGGCGTGTACTCAGTTGTTTCTCGGGCAACAGAACACGGCGCCTCGGTTTGGCGGTGTAGGTGCGTGATGATCGGGCGGAAGCAGCTGGCCAGCGCGAGGGAGGAAGCAGGAGCTGGCTGCGTTGCCTCACGCGGGGGCGTCCGGAGGATTGTCTCGGTGGCACGCCGGGAGCGATTGCTTCGGTGAGAAACTGAGCCCGTTCGGCTGGAACAGCTCCCCCACTGATCTGTGGGCCCAACCTTCCCCCCTAATCCTCTCTTCCCCATTTCTTTTGTAAGTATCCCAGCTACTGAACATTGAATAAGAGACATAGCCCCCAAGTATTGATTTGAATTTGAGTTATCAAATTCAAACTTTGTTGGGTTAAATTTGCTTCATGTTTAAACTGAAATTCAAATCCAGTTTTTGAATTATTGCAAATTTAGCTCCCGACAGGATGAACTCTAATGGGGATGAAAATTGGTGGGCTTACTCAGAAAAATGTGCTGAGTTTGAATATGCAGCTAACTTTTGAATTTGAGTGATGAAAGTTGCTGCAATTTGAATTTACATTCAAATTGGCCACTTTTTCAAATACCTCCAAAAGTGCCTCAAAAAGTGTTGGATTTACATGAAACTTGGACTAAACCTTCCCAAGACTTTTTAGGTTTTAGGGGTGAGCTCAACCTCTCATGTTCATGTGTAAAATTCCCACTTTGTGAAAGTGTAGGCTTTCCCCTCTAATCACTCTTTTGATGGAGGTTACTTGCTCTTCACACTTTTTCACAATCTATCCACAACAAAACTGTGGTGTTGTGAGGTGATAAAAAGTTTTTGCAAGTCCCTTTTCTTGGGCTTTTACACTTTCCTGGCGACAAGGGTGGTTAACAAAACTAGTAAACTCCTAGGATAGGGTATCCCATCAAATTGACTCAAGTATAAACAGTTTTTGCAAACAAAACATTTTCCAAAACATAGGATCATTATGGTCAAGGGCACTTGCCTTGTTCTTGCGGCTTTTGTTGTTCTTGGATCTCGAAGTCTTGTTGCTGAAATCCTTCATAGATAGCTCCCTGAGCTTGTCCTTCTATTTATGATCACGCACATACAAGATTCACAGCAATCAATTGTCATGCACAAACTTTACTCAAGATTCAATGATGCATATGCATGTTGATCCTATGGTACTATCAGTTTTTACGCGTTCTTGCATGGTTGCATGGCTTGCATTGGTTTTACGATGAAAGGATCAATGTGGACGTGGTGATGATCTGGACTCAAGATCTAGATCAAATCGATCAACACGTGATCTATCCATGAAAAGCTTCTGTTCGAAAGGATCGAGGGAACAGATGCAAAGGAAAACACAATGACGTCGTAAGGTGGTACTGGAGACCTACCTTACTCTTTTCGGGACCTTCCTCCAGCAAAACAGATCGTCGGCTCTCCTCCGACGATCGTGATGGTACTTGTCGGCGGCTCTCCGGCAACTAAACTCCGGCGAAGGTGGTTAGCGCCGCGAGTTGGGGGCTTCGGCTCCAAGTCGTCGACTTGGGAGGTGGAAAAGAAGTACGTGGTTTTGGTCAGAGGTTTTCGGTTCTATTTATAAGGGGACAGAAAAGAGTCCTACTCTGATCAGAATTCGAATAAGAGTCTTATTCAAATTGTTTTTGAATCTTAACAATTTATCTCTAATCGATTTGGTGCGGTAGCAACGTGGAATTCATGTCAGTTTCCTTAGTACCGGGGATTCCCATGCGTAGAGAAGAAAAACTGCTTCAAATCTCGTCACCTCCTCGCTGATGAGCTCCGGAGGCTCCACGTGTACTGCGGGGGCCTGGTCTCCCTTTTCTGTAGAGACGAACTCCGGTTGTGCCGCATGTCAGGCAGGCGAGAGCTCCCCTCTCCTCAGAGGCGAGCTCCGCGTGCGCCACGTGTCCTGGCGGGTCAGGACCTCCCCTCTATCCAGAGACGAGCTCCGTGTGCGCCACGTGTCTAGTGGGTCGGGACCTCCCCTCTCTCTAGAGATGAGCTCCGCGTACACCACGTGTCAGTGCCGGACCTTCCCTCTCTTCGGAGGTGGCTCCGAGTGTGCCAAGTGTCAATTCCGGACATCCCTCTCTTCGGAGGTGAGCTCCGGTAGTGCCACATGTCCGTTCTGAACCTCCCCTCTCTTCGGAGGTGAGCTCCGAGAATATCACGTGTCAAGTAGCGCCGAATCTTCCTTTCCTCTCAGAGGCGAGCTCCGAGGTCGACACGTGTCCAATAGTTTCGGACCTCCTGGAGACAAGCTCCGAAGGTGACACGTGTCCCGCGGGTCGGACCTCTCGGAGGTGAGCTCCGGGGGCAACACGTATCCCACGGGGTCGGACCTCGCCCCCTTCCGCAGGGACAAGCCCCGAGCCTGCCACGTAGCCAATTTAGCGGCGGACCTCTCCCCCTTCGCGGGAATGAGCTATGAACGCACCACGTGGCCAGCGGGCCGCGGGAAGTGTCTATGGCGCTCTAGGCGAACTGGAATTGGCTCTTTTCGGCTATCTTTTTGATTCTTTATCTGGTTCTACTTATTTTAAAATGTTTCTCTACATGAAATAAGAATGCATGTATGATTACAAAATTGAGGGTGTCACAAATCTACCCCCATTAAATTGAATCTCGCCCTCGAGATTCAGTAGAAGAGAATAGATGAGGGAATTCTGCCTTGAGGTCTACTTCACGTTCCCATGTAGCTTCGGCTTCCGTGTGATGGCTCCATTGTACCTTGCACCATAGGATCACTTTGTTCCTTGTGACCCTTTCCTTCACGTCCAAAATTTGGACAGGGTGCTCTGCATAGGTCAGATCCTCTTGAAGTTTGAGTTCATCCATTGGTACTTGCTCTTCTGGAACTCTCAAGCACTTCGTGAGCTGGGATACGTGAAACACGTCATGCACGTCGGAGAGGTGCATCGGGACCTCTAGTTGATAGGCTACTTCTCCTCGCTTGCCCAAAATCTCAAATGGTCCGATATAGCGAGGTGCTAGCTTGCCTTTGACGTTGAAACGTCGTTGGCCTCGGATAGGCGATACCTTGAGGTATACGAAGTCTCCTACTTCAAAGGTCAACTTTCTTCGCCTATTGTCCGCATAGCCTTTCTGTCGTGACTGAGCAGCCTTCAAGTTCTCCCGTATTGTTTGGACTTTCTTCTCAGACTCTTGTAACACTTCGGGTCCAAACACTTAGCTCTCTCCAGTCTCGTTCCAAAACAACGGTGTTCTACACCGTCTACCGTATAATGCTTTGAAAGGTGACATCTTCAAGCTGGCTTGAGAGCTGTTGTTATAGGAGAATTCAGCATACGGCAAGATCCTATCCCAACTACGCCCATGTTTCAAGGCGCAAGCTCTCAACATGTCCTCCAAAATTTGGTTTGTCCTTTCTGTTTGCCCGTCGGTTCGCGGGTGATAAGCGGAGCTAAAATCCAGTTGTGTACCCATGGATTTATGCAGCTTCCTCCAAAACCTAGAGGTAAACTGAGAACCCCGATCTGAGACTATCCTCTTCGGGACTCCATGCGGCACACGATTTGCTCCATGTACAGCTCGGCTAGATCTGCCACATGGTACGTGGTTTTAACAGGAAGAAAATGAGCTGTTTTCGTCAATAGGTCCACGATTACCCAGATGGAGTCGTAACCCGACCGAGTATGTGGCAATCCGACGATGAAATCCATACTGATGTCTTCCCACTTCCACTCGGGTACCTTCAATGGTTGCAACAGTCCAGCGGGTCTTTGATGTTCGGCCTTCACACGTTGGCATGTGTCACATAGGGCAACATATTCAGCTATGTCCCTCTTCATACCATCCCACCAATAACAAGTCTTGTCTTTGTACATCTTTGTACTGCCGGGATGTATGGAATAAGGTGAGTCATGTGCCTCCTTTAATATCGTGTCGCGGATGTGCTTCTCGTTAGGCACACAAATCCTTTTTCCTAGCCAAAACGTACCCTTCTCGTCTTCCTTGAAGTCCTTTTCTATTCCTTGTCGGATCCTTTCTTTGATCTCCATGATTTCCTTATCCGATGTTTGGCCATCTCTTATCTCTTGTTCCAATGAAGAGTGGAGTTCCATCACTTCCATCTCGTTCAAGAATCCGAGATGTAACCATTCGAACTCCTTGCGTAGCTCGGGTGGTAGCTCCCGAATCGTGAGATGGTGACAAGCTCCCTTTCGGCTCAATGCATCAGCTACTACATTGGCCTTTCCGGGGTGATAGTTGATTCCAACATCATAATCCTTAATGAGTTCCAGCCATCGACGTTGCCTCAAATTCAAATCCGTTTGGGTGAATATGTACTTGAGGCTCTTATGATCCGTATAGATCTCACATCGATGACCAAGGATGTAATGTCTCCAAATCTTCAAGGCATGAACCACGGCTGCTAGCTCCAAGTCATGTGTGGGGTAATTCAACTCGTATTTCTTTAGTTGCCTTGACGCATAGGCTACCACTTGTCCTTCTTGCATGAGCACGCATCCGAGCACTTGTCTTGATGCGTCACAATATATGTCAAAGGTCTTGCTTACGTCCGGCACTACCAAAACCGGCGCTGGGGTCCATTAGCTTTTTCTTGAGCTCCTCAAAGCTTTCTTGGCACGCTGGGGTCCATTGGAACGACTTTCCCTTCATTAGCAACTCCGTCATATGCTTTGCTATCTTGGAGAAATCCTTGATGAAGCGTCGGTAATATCCAGCCATCCTAAGAAAACTCCGAATATTTCTTACGTTTTGCGGTTGGTTCCGCTTCAGAACATCTCCCACTTTTTCGGGATCCATCGATACTCCTTCTTCGGAGATGATGTGGCCTAGGAACGATATCTCCTTCAGCCCGAATTGACACTTGCTGAGTTTGGCATACAATTGATGCTCTCGCAGTTTCTGCAAGGTCAATCTCAAGTGTTCCTCATGTTCCTCCTCACTTCTTGAATACACCATAATGTCGTCGATGAAAACCATGACGGACTTGTCCATGTACTCCATGAAGACCTTGTTCATGAGGTACATGAAGTATGCGGGTGCATTCATAAACCCAAAAGACATAACGGTATATTCATACGAACCATTCTGTGTTCGAAAGGCAGTCTTGGGTATATCGGAGGGCTTAATCTTCAGCTGGAAGTATCCCGACCGAAGATCAATCTTGGAGAACACTCGGGCACCTTTCATTTGGTCAAATGGGTCTTCTATACGGGGCAGAGGGTATAGCCTCTTTGCTATAGGTGCAGTCCCAGGTACCAGATCAATGGCAAACTCAATGTCCCGGTCAGGTGGCATACCTGGAAGTTCTTCCAGGAACACGTCCGAAAATTCTTGAACCACTGGGATGTTGTCCAATGTTGCTCCTTCGACATGGTTCAAAGTTGCCTTCTCGGTTGCCGGTTGGGCTGACTCAAACTCGATACGGGTACCGTGCTCGTTTGTTAACTGCGCGCTCCTTTCAGCACATTGGATCACTCTGTTGTGCTTGCTTAACCAGTCCATTCTGAGTATTATGTCAAGCCCTTGGGAATCCAAGACAATGAGGTTGGCAAGGAAGTCTACCCCCCTTAGTTTAAGATTTACTTTCGGACATACTATATTAGTCCTCATCTCTCCACCGGGAGAGTTAACCAACATAGTATATTTCAAATGTGATATGGGTAGATTATACTTGGCAACATACTTGGATGATATGAATGAGTGTGAAGCTCCGGAATCAAATAAAGTGGTGGCTGGGTTGGAGTTGGCAAGGAACATACCAATTACGACGTCCTCAGCCTGTTGCACTTCCTCAGCAGAAACATGGTTCACGTTGCCGCGAGCGTAGTTCTGCTGTCCACGGTTCCCCTGATTAGCTCCTCCGTTTGGCCGTGGGTTCTGCTTGGGCATGTTGCCTTGCTGTCCAGGACCTCTCTTCAGGCACTGGCTCGCAAAGTGTCCCGTCTCTCCGCATGCAAAGCATGCCTTGTTGCCCATGAAAGCGGGGACGTTGGGGCGGTGGTTTTGAACAGGGGCGCCCATGTTTGGACAGGGCGCTGGAGGCAAAGGCACACGAGGTGCTTGCATGACAGGATGTTGCTGTGGTGGCTGATTTGGGCGAAACGATCCATACTGTGGTGCAGCTGGGGGCATATACCGAGGACGTACGTTGCTGCCTTGTGGCTGGTATGGCATCTTCCTTTTGCCCTCTTGCTCGATCTCTCGGATCTTGCTTTCAACTACTATGGTTTTGTCAACTAGCTTCTGGAAGCTCGCATAGTCATTGTTGAGGAGCTGAACCTAGATCTCATTGTTCAACCCTCTCATGAACAAGTACTGCTTCTATTGGTCCGAGTTGACATCCTCGGGGGCATACCTTGACAGTTGCATGAACTTGTTGAGGTACTCGTTCACGCTCTTCTTGCCTTGGCAGAGACCTTCGAACTCCTGCCTTTTGAGCATCATGACACCAGCAGGGATATAAAGAGAGCGGAAACTCTCCTTGAACTCAGTCCAAGTAATAGTCTCCGGGTTGTCATGAGCATTGCAGAGAGCGTCCCACCAGTCAGCGGCTGCTCCATGAGTTGGTGCTACGCGAAGAGAACTTTCTCTCGGACATTGCACTGAACTATGGCAAGCTTCTTCTCCATGGACTTCAACTAATCATCAGCCTCCATGGGATCATTAGCTTGAGCAAAAGTAGGTGGTTGAGTCCTCATGAACTCTCCCAGTCGGTTGTGAGCTGGCGGTGGTGGAGGCGGTGGTGCAGGAACGGGGTTGTTGTTGTTGGCTTGCAGCTGACCCAAAGTTTGGATTATTGTTTGCATCAGCTGGTTTTGCATAGCCATCAACCGTCCCAGGTTGTTTTCGCCAGCTCCGGGGTTAGCAGGAACTTCATTGTGGTCCTTTTTTTGGTTGCCACGGACGTTCCTCCCTTGATGGCCGGCGTTTCCTCTCACCATCTGTGAGAGAGAGTTGGATAGAGGTTAGAAGGTTAGATGGATCCCCCCTTACTATATGCATCAAGGTGGATGGGCTATATATATATTAGCCTATATGACGATGTGAACAAATACCGAAGCATCTCACATCTCTCTACTATGTGTGGATATGGACAACGCTAAAGCGTCCCACAACTCACACTAGCACAAACAATCACAACAATCATCACAAGGTTCAACCAATCCTATTCATGCTTCTCTTCAATGGGGGCCCTATGTGCTTTAGGGTGATACCAATATGTGACTTCACCCTATGTCAGGGTGGTTTGGGGTGATACCTATGGTATCAATCTGTGACTTCTACCTAGGCTCGCATCCTACGGTCAAGGTGGTTTTGATGCCATTCTATGCATTCTAGGCTTGCATCCTATGGTCATAGTGGCTCTAATGCTAATCTGTAACCTATCTAGGCTTGTGACCTACAGTCAACCGTGGCTCTAATGCCAATCGGCGATTTCTATCTAGGCGTGTGACCTACGATCAACCGTGGCTCTGATACCAATCAGTGACACCCCCGGTTCTGTAGAACACAGGACCAAGGTGATGCGTATGTGTGCCTAGGATGTTCATCACACATAAACATATGATCCACAAACTGAATTCATAATATAATACCACGAATGAATAGGGTTCAAGTACTTTATTACATCAATGTTCTTGCAGCGGAAGTCTTTAACTAAATCTAGCAGCGGAAGTCATTATTCTAGCAGCGGAAGTCTTCTAACTATTGCGGAAGCAACTAAGCAGCAGCAGCGGCTCCATCTCCTACTCCACAGGCAAGGTTGATGGTGGATCTCACGCCTAATACTCCACGTGGTCTTCATAGTACTCCTCTCCTGTTGCTGATGATGTATGATAATGCAAGGGTGAGTACATGACGTACTCAGCAAGTGTGGGAAGTATGACATGTAGCTTGCAACAAGGTAGTTATGAAAAGGCTTATTGCAGAAAGCAAAGTTTATTTCTCAAAACATGATAAAAACAACAACTTAGCTTTAAGTGAATGTAATCCCAACATGTATTTAAACATCAACATACCTCCGTCATGATTCACCATTTTTCATGTCTCTTCTAGACATTTATCTTTCTCAACTTTTCTCAAGTTCATGAATATCATCTCGTATTCACTACCATCTTATGAATACCATATCGTATTCACTACCATTTCATCTCATATTCAATTCCGCCTCATACCGAGACCAAATCTCATTGCCATAAATCAACAATAATGCAACCAAACTCGTTATCCGGACTCAACAGTCCTGAAACCAATTCGAAAGACCAAACTATAACCAAAACAGATACCATCCCAAATAACCATCCATTAACCATCCCATCTAATCATGTGAGTTGTCCAGGCGCTTGTGACCGTAAGCTCGGCTATCATGATAGTTTTACACTCTGCAGAGGTGGCACCACTTTACCCACAAGTTTGTGATTTCGTCACCCGTCGGCGACTGCAGAACCTCCATTATACCAGTACACAACCGTCGGTGTATGGCCAAGAGATCACAAAATAGCCTTTAGAAAGGGGCTACTAGATGTATGGAGTCACTAAGGTTTCACCAGCAGGCTAGAATATCCAATTCTCCCACCTACGGGCCCCCTCTTGTGCCATGCAGTTCCCAGGGCAGTCCTCACTCGACTCCCATTCCCCGCGCCTTCCATGTCCATAACAATCTACTAACTTACCTAATTAGTCAGCTAAGCCGCACCCATATTTGGCCTTGTGGTGGCACTGTTATCCTGGCATGGCTGGCATGAACCGGTCCTTAGATCTATGGCAAGTAACCACCATCTCATTCTACCTCATTCACAAACCAAGCTTGCCTGGATCTCCCTCCGATTCATGTTCATTAACAACATCCGTTTCTTTATTATTCATACGAGTGCAGTTAGCTAGAAACATCTATCTCGCTTCCCATAATCCCGTGGACTCACTGAAGCATAAAGTAAAAAAAACGACCATACCCGACTCATTAACTTTCCCGGCGACAAGGGTGGTTAACAAAACTAGTAAACTCCTAGGACAGTGTATCCCATCAAATTGACTCAAGTATAAACAGATTTCACAAACAAAACATTTTCCAAAACATAGGATCAATATGGTCAAGGGCACTTGCCTTGGTCTTGCGGCTTCTGTTGTTCTTGGATCTCGAAGTCTTGTTGCTGAAATCCTTCGTAGATAGCTCCATGAGCTTGTCCTTCTATTTACGATCGCGCACATACAAGATTCACAGCAATCAATTATCATGCACAAACTTTACTCAACATGCAATGATGCAAATGCATGTTGATCCTATGGTACTATCAGTTTTTACGTGTTCTTGCATGGTTGCATGGCTTGCATGGGTTTTACGATGAAAGGATCAATGTGGACGTGGTTATGATCTGGACTCAAGATCTCGATCAAACCGATCAACACGTGATCTGTCCATGAAAAGCTTCTGTTCGAAAGGATCGAGGGAACAGATGCAAAGGAAAACGCAATGACGTCGTAAGGTGGTTGTAAAGGTCCCCAAAACTTGTAAATAGAAACTTGAGCTATGAATAAAGTTGAGTTTATATGCAAGAAATGGGACTTAAAAAAACTTTTGTATGCTCATGAAAGTGTTAGCTTGTGCAATAGAACTTTGAATTCAGTTTGAACCAATAGGGTCACTACAAAAAGATGTAGGCCACTTTCAAAAGGAGAAATTCAAACTGTTGTTTAAAAAGTTGTATTTGTGATGGCCAACTCAAAGATCAGAGGACATATTTGAATTCCTCAGGTCCAAATTATGAGGAAACCAAGTTTTGAGCAAATTTGGAGGGGCTTTGATAGGAATGTCAAAGGAACTTGTAAATTTCATCCAAATTTGAATTTAAACCCAAAACTGAGGAACAACTTGTCAAATTGCCAAATGACTTTTGGATTCGAGTTCCTCAGAGCTGAGTTTGCACTAGGACAAAAATTGAAGATCTTTTGGGGCAGAGGGGAGTGGTGGACCCCACTTGTCATAGAGAGGGGGTGATGACTTACTGCTTAAGTCTGCCTCTGTGTGTTGGTTTCCACCCAAGCTACCGAAGTCGCTCCGGGCGCCACCGAGCGCACGCTGTTGCCACCTCTTCACCGAAGCAGCACGCTGGAGAGCTGCCTGGATGCCTACCCTTCCTCCCGTGCGATATTTTGCTTCATCACCGACGCCTCGGCCGCCTTTCCGCCCTTGCACAACAAAAAAACCGAGGACGCTGCCGCCTCGGGCGATCGACCGGGAACTGAGGGAAACCGAGCATGCAGAGGCCAGCCAAGCCAAGAAACCACACGGTGAACTCGTCCTCCACTTCCTAAGTACAGCATCCCACGAGTTGCTGCCTCCCCGACCCGAAATTGGCTCGTCGCCGCAGCGACTTCATTTCACCGAGGGTTGGAGCGCTCGTGGACAGCCTAACCCAGGCACTTCCATGCCCAAGCAAGGCCACCTCCGGACGCGCTGGTGAACCCTTCTGCTCACCCCCAAGCCTCAAGTCGAGCTGTGAATCACCGAGAGCCAATTCGGGAATTTTCATTCAGAGGACGCAATTCGACCTTCCAGTACGAGGTGATCAAATTCGATTGCAACTCGTGTTTGTAGTTCATCAAATCATGCACGAATAAACTAGACTGGCTAGCGGTCCGACCCCTTCACAACCCTAGCTAGAAACCCCGTGTTAGCCACGAATTCTAAGCTTTCCGATCGGCGGCTAGGGTGGGAACGCGCGGGCGCACGGTGACAACCGAGTTGCCGCCATTTCCTAGCCAGTTTGAGGCCATGCCGAGCTTGCCTGACCTTCACTGGTGCTTTAGAGCAAATTCCCCGAGCTTTTGGCGGGCTAGTGTGCTTGGGCCACGGTGCCGAAGCCTCACCGAGGTGTGCGCACGTCGCCGACCGATTTCCGGTCGCCGGCAGCCCGAATGCACCGCACCGTTGAATTCCTCATGGCTGAAAACCCCCAGGCGGCGAGTACCGAGCCGGGAGACAGCCGGGAAGCCGACTCCTGCGAGCCCCGATGAGTTGCCGGCGAGGGGGCGGCGCGGGAAAGGGGACGGGCCGAGGAGGAAGAAGGACCGGCGGGTCCCACATGTCAGTGGCGGAAAAAATCAAATCCCCGATCAGCTGTGGCCCCGTGTGGCTTTGCTCCGGCAACCGACACATGTAGGGTGGACCCACAAGCAGAGTTTGAACATTTCCCGAATTAATTTGAATCCCAGATTTAGTTCAAACTTTAGAACCTTACAACTATTTCTAGGAGGCTCCAAATTTAGTGATTCAAATTGGGTTGGATTCAGGATGAAAAACTCTATCCAAATATGCAACCCAATTTGCATGAAAACCAATAGAAAATTCTGGAGAATTCTTTAAATCTTTTCAGAAAAAGAATTTTAGAGGGAGTTTGGTTCATCCAAAATTCACCAAATTTTTCCAGACTATTCTTTAGGATATTAGGAGACACCTGTAAAAGTTTCAGCTCATTTGGAGTTTATTTAGTTACGGTAATTCGGATTTAAAGTTTCTGTATTCAAATGAATACAGAAACATTTTCAGAGGATTTCCAAAACTTGGAAATTCAGTTCTGGGTATTCCTTAGCTCCAAAAATCCTAGAACAATTCAGGCATACTCCCTGAGCCATGTGTGAAATTATGGTTCACTTGGATTTGCATGAAAGTGCAAGTTTAATCAGAATTAATTCCTCTTTGCCTAAATGCTTTGGGAATTGTTCTGGGTGATCCACTTAGTGAAATATTCTGAATTTTGGTCCAGAGGACTTTCTTGAGACAAGGAACTCACAAGAAAAATTCCAGCTCCATTGAAGCCCTGGATCAGTAGTGTTCTGTTCCACCATTAGTGATCCCCACCCAAGTGATAAAACCCCATTCATCACTTGATCTTAGTGCTTAAACACACACCCAAACCACCAGACCAGTGTCATTTAAATTCTTAAACAAAGTTCCAGTTTCAAACTTGTCTTTAGAACTTGTTAGCAAAAGTTTTTCAATTAAACATATGTGCATGTTCATAACGTGTAGTGATTAAACGTGGAAAGTGAAGAAGGAGAAGTTGAGCTTGGATCAAGGAACAAGAAGGGCAGGAATTGAACTTCAAGACATCAGAAACTAACTTCCTCTCAACTGACTTTAGTCACCTGCAAAACCAAGGCAAGCCCCGGTTTGCACTTAAGTTGTTTTTAAAGTTTTTCCTTTTGTTCACTACTATTGGTCAAGGTTTGTATGTGCATTAGGTCAAGGATGTTTGATACTCCACTTGCAAAACCAAACATGAACCCTGAGGTCAAGGGTAGAATTGTGTCACCGCTGTAGAATAAGGCCATGATAAATAGGCTAGGACATCCGGTAGAAGACGAGTAGTTGGAATCTACTCGCGAGCTTGTTTTAGGATCACATAAGTGGGGTTGGAAAGAGAGGCAAACTAAAGTTTACGTTTCTAAAGATGAGACCGGGCAGAAGAGTTAGGTAGCGACAAGACGAGGTCTTGGTCGAGTAGCTCCGCCCGTGTCGGTCAAGGACCGAAGCGTATGCGGCCCTGGGAGCAAGTATTGAGTTGTGTACCGGATGCTTACTGATATATGGGAACCAGGAAACCGATGTACCAGGTTCACTAGATTGTAGAGACATACCATATCGTCTCGTTAGACCTATGAGCCCGAGACGGCGCGACCGGTTCTACAGTTTAGTGGCCTGAGAAAGGTTGCCATATACGACGTAATGAAGAACGCCAGAGTTGGGTCTTCAGAGGCGGGCGTATGTGTCGAGTTATCCGGGTAGTGTTTGATTCGAATCACCGTCCCTCGCGGTTATGAGTACCGCTTGCTCACTGCGTTGTGACGTAGTAATCAAGTTGTGTGGAAATGGTTTGCAAAGCTTTAAATGCTGTTATGATAATTGTAAATTGCATGAAAACCATGTTTGAAGTAGAGATAGAGCAAACTAAATTTAATTTTCCACCTTGGGACAAGTAACATTGGAATGAAGCGTTTCTTGTTTGATTGTGGAGTTCCAATGTTGCTGGGCGCAAGGTCACTACTATTATGGCTAAAACCGGAAAGTTAAGGATGAACTCGTAGGCGAGTCTTTTCGCAAATGACAGGTTTAAGTCTTAGGTTACTTTAATGTAGAGTTGCATGTCTTAGGAGAGACGGTTAAGTCTTGTTGAGCCTTTGTGCTCACTCTTGCTATATAAGTGGTTTTGCAGGTAAACATCGACGTTATAAAGAAGGTTGTCCGGTGAGACTCGGGAACTTCCGAGACAGGTCACCTTGGAGAACCTAGCCGCTGCCATGTCTTCGTGTTGCTAGCGAGAAGAGCCCGCGGGCTGGAGCTCTTCTCGAGTGCTTCTTAGATATTCACCGTGAGCTGTGTATAGACTTCCGCTGTAGCTATTTTATGTAAGTTATTTACAAAGAAACAAGTTTAACTTCCGCTCTGATTTATGTAATACATTGTTCCTTATGTGTGTGCTGTTCGGTGCCGCATAACACGGCACCACCCAATGCGATCCCCGGGCGAGGCGGCACGGCCCCGTGATGGAGGTCGGGGTCCTCTCAGCGGTACTGGAGACCTATCTTACTCTCTTCGGGACCTTCCTCCAGCAAAACAGATCGTCGGATCTCCTCCGGCGATCGTGATGGTACTTGTCGGCGGCTCTCCAGCAACTAAACTCCGGCGAAGGTGGTTAGCTCGGCGAGTTGGGGGCTAGGGATCCAAGTCGTCGACTTGGGAGGTGGAAAAGAAGTTCGTTGTTTTGGCCAGAGGTTTTCGGTTCTATTTATAAGGGGTCGGAAACGAGTCCTACTCTGATCGGAATTCAAATAAGAGTCTTATTCAAATTGTTTTTGAATCTTAGCAATTTATCTCTAATCGATTTGGTGCGGTAGCAATGTGGAATTCGTGTTGATTTCCTCAGTACCGGGGATTCCCGCGCATACAGAAGAAAAACCGCTTCAAATCTCGTCACCTCCTCGGTGATGAGCTCCGGAGGCTCCACGTGTCCTGCAGGGGCCTGGTCTCCCTTTTCCGTAGAGACGAGCTCCGGTTGTGCCACGTGTCAGGCGGGCGAGACCTCCCCTCTCCTCAGAGGCGAGCTCCGCGTGCACCACGTGTCCTGGCGGGTTGGGACCTCCCCTATATCCAGAGATGAGCTCCGTGTGTGCCACGTGTCTAGTGGGTCGGGACCTCCCCTCTCTCTAGAGACGAGCTCCGCTTACACCACGTGTCAGTGCCAGACCTCCCCTCTCTTCGGAGGTGGCTCCGAGTGTGCCAAGTGTCAATTCCGGACCTCCCTCTCTTCAGAGGTGAGCTCCGGTAGTGCCACGTGTCCGTTCTAAACCTCCCCTCTCCTCGGAGGTCAGCTCCAAGAATGCCACGTGTCAAGTAGCACCGAATCTTCCTTTCCTCTCAGAGGAGAGCTCCGAGGTCGACACCTGTCCAATAGTTTCCGACCTCCCAGAGACAAGCTTCGAAGGTGACACGTGTCCCGCGGGTCGGACCTCTCGAAGGTGAGCTCCGGGGGCAACACGTATCCCACGGGGTCGGACCTCGCCCACCTCCGCAGGGACGAGCCCCGAGCCTGCCACGTAGCCAATTTAGCGGCGGACCTCTCCTCCTTCGCGGGAATGAACTCCGAACGCGCCACGTGGCCAGCGGGCCACGGGAAGTGTCTACGGCGCCCTAGGTGAACTGGAATTGGCTCTTTTCGGCTATCTTTTTTATTCTTTCTCTGGTTCTACTTATTTTAAAATGTTTCTCTACATGAAATATGAATGCATGTATGATTACAAAATTGAGGGTGTCACAGTTGGGGAAGATTGACCTCCCGTCACTTTTAGGGACAAGTCCAACATTCGCACGGAGACCCTCACCTTCAAGATCCCTAATTTTGATGGCACTTATCACGCCATAGTGGGAAGGCTAGCTTACGCGATGTTTCTGGCCATCCTAAATTACACATACCTCAAGTTGAAGATGCCGGCCCCAGGGGAATCATCATAGTGGAGGCAAAATTCTTGCATGCCCTGTTGTGCGAGCAACGTAGTTGCGAACAGGCCGCAGCGGTGGCCGTAGAAGCAACACTCGGCTCGGCTCATCGAGCAACGGCAAGAACCCCACCCGACCAATCCTAAATCGGTCCCCTGAAGGACACGAGGATGGTCGATATTCACCCTGGACGCTCGGCAAATGCGGCACGGATGACATCAGCACTGCTTGACAACTGAAGAGGGGCGCCGCTCATTTCAGAAGTGTAGTCTAGGCGCTGCTAAAATTGTACTTGTAAATCCTCCGAGTTGGGTGAAGTTTATATATATGCCAGGTGTCGGTACCCAGCAGAACGGGTACCCACGCGTAGTGGGTAAAAGACAGCCTGGACCCTGCCTTCCCGCTGAGGCAGGGCCTAGCATAAGACACGTGCCCTGGGGCTACCATGTGCGCTTGGGCTCCAGAGCTGACACGTGCCTTGGGCTCTAGTCCGAGCCTCCCCGCTGGGCTGAGGTCCGGAGCTGCCACGAGTCCGGGACCTCCGAGCCACGCCTCCCACCAAGGATAGCTCCGGGGGTTCCACGTGCCCTACGGCTCCGGGCCTGACCTCCCGCCAGGGAGGGCTCCAGTGCTGCCACATGTCCGGAACCTCCGAGCTGCGTCCCTTGCCGGAGAGACCTCCGGAGGCGCCGCGCGTCCTATGTCTCCGGGCCTGACCTCCAACCTGGGAGGGCTCCGGTGCTGCCACGTGTCCAACAACTCCGGACCCCTCGCTAGTCCGCAAGACAGCTCCGGTGGAGACGCGTGTCCCGGGGGCCTGACAACCGGACGCAGCGCCGGTGAGCAACGGGCAGATGGCCAAGGAGTAAAGAGGAAGGTGCACTGTCAGGCCGTGCATTCAAGGTTCGCGACTTCCCCAAAAGCATGGCGTGCGGCACACGCCTCTGTCCTTCGTCTGTTCACCATTACGGTGAAGAACAGGGCGACGAGGCGTGATGGCGCGATAGTGCCGCCCAGCGGCACAGAGCTGCTCAGCAGAGCAAGGAGACGCGGTGACAAGACGGGTACTTCATCATCACCTGCTACCAGGTCAGAGGCATCCGGCGAGACAGGTGGCGCACCTTAACTCCTCCGACAGTGAAAGTGCATATAAGTGTAAATGTTTTAGCTCATGTATAGGGCACAGATAGCCTCGGGGCCACCTGTCAGGCCCTGGGACACATTATAACTGCCCCGTCCTTGGGCTATAAAAGGACCGGGGCAGCCTCCGGGCAAACGGTTCCAAAACCCGACTCTCTCACACACTCATACGCGCAAGCAATACAACAATCACACCATGGACGTAGGGTGTTACGCTCCAGCGGCCCGAACCACATAAATCCTCGTGTTCATCTCACCATTGTCCTTCGACCTTCGAATCCACTAGCCCCTCCTAAAAAAGAACCTCCACGGGCTGCTTCCGAGCAGACCGGGGGAAGTGTCGCAGGAAAACACTTCAACATTTGGCGCTCCAGGTAGGGGGGGCTTCTGGTTTCTGGAGCTGTTCGTGAAGCTTACAATGGTGAACATCCAGTCTCTTAGAGGTTATTCCCGCCCCTCACGCCACCAGCAGCAGAGGGAGCAGGAAGCGTCCTTCGGTCCCAAAGCGGGACCGTCTGCACCAGGGCCAGTCCCTACAGCGACGGTGCCCGTTGCTTCCTGGCAACCTTCGGTTGCGACGGCGTCGCAAGCACCGACCGAAGCTAGCCTGGAGAGCACGCTGCTAGCAGCTCGCGCGCTCTTCCACAACCCCCCGAGCATGGGAGCTTCCCCGTCTGCTGCGGAGCAGTGGCACAACAACGTCGACCACCTGGTCGTTGCCGCACTCAACTCACCGTGCCACCGGAGGCGGCGCCCAGAGACGGTGCAGCTGCCGACCCGTACCCTAACAAGGGATTACAGGATGGCAGCAACCCACTCGACGGTGAAGTCCAAGCTCTCCACCGCATACCTCAGAGCCAAGCTGGACCGTCGCTGCCGTTAGAAAGAAGATGATCGCGTCACCATCGAGCGGCAGCACGAGCGGCGTCACAACCTCGATGAGGAGTATGGTACCCCGGGTACCATGCGCCTCATATACGTGGGCCAGAGCCTCGTCTCTCCAGGCTCAGTGGGAGGCTACATGGCTCTGGCCCCACACTTTCGTATGGCGGTGTGGCCACGCAAGTTTTGGCCGCACTTGCTAGAGAAGTCCGACGGGACAGTCAACCCCATCGAGTTCCTGCAGATCTACTCCATGGCCATCCTGGCCGCAGGAGGGGATGAGGCCATCATGGCCAACTACTTCCCCGTGGCCTTGACCGGGTCAGCCTGGTCATGGCTCATGAACTTTCCCTAGGAGTCCATAACCTCCTAGGAAGAGTTGTGCCGTCAGTTTACGGCCAACTTCGGGAGTTCCTACACCCGGCCGGGTACGGAGGTCGACCTCCATGCCCTGCAACAGCAACCAGGAGAACCGCCGTGTTCCTTCATCCAGCATTTCTCCAAGGTTAGAAACACCATCCCCCACATCTCCAACGCCTCCATCGTTGTTGCCGTCCAGCAGGACGTCCGGGACAAGAAGATGGTCGAGAAGTTGGCCACGCATGACGTGCAGGATGTCTCTGAGCTCTTCAGCTTGGCGGACATGTGTGCCAGGGCCGCAGAGAGCCGCGATTGGCACACACCAACTGGCAATGGGAGTGAGCCCGCCAGGGAGGGCTTTGGCGGCAAGAAGAAGACTGACGGAAAGGACAAGCCGCTGGCCGGAGCCCACACTGCAGCAGCAGCAGTAGCAGCTGCAGAGGGCCGGGGGCCTCGCACCGACAAGCGCCCGTAACAGCCGTCCGACAGCGACGATGGCGACCAGAGGTGCCCGTTCCACAACACCAAATGGCACAGCGCCAGCGAGTGCCGGGAGATCTAGAAGCTGGCGGAGCGCTTCTGAGAGCTCCGACAGCAGCACCAGGATGGCGCACCCTTCTGCCAGCGGGAAGGCAAGCAAAAGGCTGACCTGGAGGTCAGCAACGACCAGGAGATGGAGTGCCAAGATGCCAAGCATGCGTTGAAGGTCATCTATGACCAAGGAGAGAGCTCCGACTCTGACCACAGCGAGCGACACAAGATGCTGCATGCCTAACCAGGTGTTTGCCCCTCCGTCGTGCGACAAGGTCTCACCCGACGTCTAGACATACAGTGAAGCCACGCAGGATCGGCTTCTGCATGAAGAGTAGGCGGCCCAAGGTAGGGCTACCTGGTGCCTTGGCCAATGCTTTCTCGAGAAAGGGTGACAAACCCTTCCCACAACTAGGAGGGTCCCTCCCGACCAGTACAAGTATGCCACTCCAGGTGCGCCTGCCTGGCTGCAGGGGGTCGGTATCTCTACCCAGACTACAGGACATAGAACACCTCTGTAAGTTCTACCCTTAGCGCAGTGGTGGGATGTTTCTTCTTTTACTCTTTCTTGTAAGGGTGTCATAGTGTCTAGGAACAGTGCTTAGAACAGCTAGAGTCCCAGAAGGGTCCAGCGACTTTTGTTGTCCGAGGCGGGTCGCTGCCTTATTACACGGTTTGTTACCTCCTATTGCCCGAAGGAAGCCAGAAATAAGAAAACTGTATCCTACCCTGCACACTTTATTTACATCTTGTGCTAGCTCGTGCATATCAACTATAAACGGCATGTCCGGAGCCCATCCTACACACTTGTCCTAGGTCCCATGCCACCGGAAGGTCTCCTCGCTGAAAGGTTAATGCCGCGGGAGGTCCATGGTGTGTACCTGCTATGCCTGGTTCCGAACCTGTAGCGTGCACATCCTGCCTCCCCAGCGCTACAACTGAGTACTCGGGGGCCAGAAAGAATACGCTTATGGAAAAGAGAAGTAACCAGCACCGGACATTGCCCCAATAATCTTTACGTATTTTCTTTCCATACCGCTCCGGCCGTGTGGCCAGTCACTTTTTCCTATGTTCAACCATAGCAGGAGCTGTGCTATCCTGCTGCAGGCGGGTCTGCTTGAGGTACCTGTGGCGTACCCGGGGTCCTGTGGTTGTCTCATTGCTCAGGCGCCCTATGGTACCGAATGGCCCTCCCCTGAAAGTCTTACGCCAGCGGGAGGTCCAGGGTGGTAGCCTGCTATGCCTGGTACCGTACCCTTAGCGTGCACATCCTGCTTCTCCAGCGCTACAGCTCAGTACCGGGGAACCGGACGGCTCATACTTCTGAGCAAGGCTTCAACCATATCCTGGACGACCCACATCGAATTACCCAAGCCCTGTAGCTCGGCTGAGGACCGTAAGCCACAGTAATGCTACAAAACAAGGAAAAGTGATCACAGAGCACGACTACTCCCTCTTGATGCCATGTTTGCAAGTCCGCACAGATCCTTGTATCGGACCTCTCAGGGGGCCCGAAGCTGACGTCCTGCCTCATCTAGTGGGGGTCAGACAGAAGAATCGGAGCGCCAGCTACGACAAGCTGAAGACAAGGGTCAAACTTCCCTCAGGTCCTTGCGTTGCCAGGGACCCAGAAGGAGTGGTAGCCACACTGCCAGAGCGCCCTGGGTCCTTACGCTGCTAAGGACCCAAAGGAACAAGCTTGAGATATTGGCAAAGAGCTACCCACGTCAGCTAAGTCGTTTTGGACCTTTGCGCTCTCTCGCCCTACCTTATGCACATATACATTTTTGCAGCTTTCCTTTCAAGCTTGCCTATATTTGTGTGTGCCTCTCGACGTGTACATAGTTGTGTCTCTATGTTTTGCTCTTGGCCAAAGTTATGTTGTCCTACTACAAGACGGAAATGTCTGAGGCACATGTGTTGTCTCCTGAACCCCTTGGTTACCTTCCTGCTTTCCGGTGGCGCCAGAAGGACGCCTCCCCCCTTCGGAGTGCCTGGCCAGCAGGAGGTCCAAGGTGTGTAGCCTGCTTAGCATGGTCATGTGTCCTAAGCGTGCACAGTTTACCTCTTCATCGCTGCACAGAAGTGATGGGGCCCGGACAGCACACCACCCAGGAAAGGATGGTAACCAGAGTCCGGACACTACTGCACTAAATTTCTCAGGTCCCATAGCTTAGAGAGGACCATAAGCCATAACTGGGCCAGCGAGCAGGGAAAATACGACTACACGGCATGGTTACCCCTTTCTTCTAGTGTTGTGCAGGCCACAGGGCTCCGGTCCGTGGGGTTGGTTCTGAAACCCCAACTTTCCCAGGGGGCCACTCTCGGACCCCCAAAACTGGCGTCTCCCAAAGGATCCAGAGCTGGTGTCTTGCACTGTCGCTCGTCTGCCAGGAGGCCATCACCGCTGGTCAAGCCAAGCAAGACGGCCGGACCCCTACAAAGCGCAAGAAGGAAGCAGGTACACATCTACAGAAAGCAACAAGGAAGAGTCAACCACTTTGGCAAATCAGAAAGCCTCCGTTCCTTGCGACATCAAGGACCAGGGGCCTCGTGAAAGCTAAAGTGGTCCTTCCTACCGGACCCTACGCCGAGTGGATGGAGAATGGAAGACCAACAAAAGGATTTTTCATTCATCAACACAAAAATACAAGACAAGACACAAAAGACGAAACAAAGGTACTTTCATTGATAACGGAGTTCTGACATACAAAAGGGGATACAAGATAACTAAGGAACTCAGCAGCTACAAGTCAAGTAGTCTCCTGCTCCGTGGTCTGCTTGGTTGTCCCCCGAGCCGATCTCTATGCAGTGAGACGGTCACCTGCTGTTAGACCGAGGACGGCAGCAACACATGCTAGACCAAGGCAACAGTCACATCCAGTGTTATGTGGGCAAAACACCATCTATGGAAGATTTTGTTGTCTACAACAGTACCTGGAGGAAGGCTTGATCACTCTGGACTTAACCTTCCTCCGGTACAGGCAGGCAGCCCTCCTTCGACAAGGCGCCTTGAGTACAAGCCCCACTCGACACTGGCATAGGGGCTCACTGCGAGTCGAGGACCTTGTCCCCGACAGCCTCCCCGACCACCGGCACACCATCAGGATGGCGTGTGCTTATATCCGAGGCCGCCAAGGAGAGAGATGCAACAGAGGACCTCACCGAAGGCCGCACACACACGAACATCTCGCAAAAGTGGACGAAGATGGCTACTAGTGAGAAAGCATCTGGAGGGCGAAAGTGCCTGGAAGCAGAGACTTCCAGCGCACAAGAGTAGAACAAAGGCCACATGGTTAGGGGGGAGCTGTCCTACACCGCAATGCCTCCTTTTATACCCAACCACGGCCTTAGGAAGGGCAACAAGCATGGCAATTGGGTTGCCACCACTGCACACCGCGGTTTATTCGCCTCCCCCAACAATGGGCTGGATCCAGGTCCACCCGTCAGACACTGGGGGCCGGGAGGATAACCTCTCGAGAATGTTCGGCAGTTCCCTAGGAGAGCGGTGTGACCAACTCATCGGTTGCCGCAGTAAATGACCTGAGGCAACCCCTTAAGCACGCCGCCTT
The DNA here is from genome assembly GCA_030760725.1 of Neostapfia colusana. NCBI lineage: Eukaryota > Viridiplantae > Streptophyta > Magnoliopsida > Poales > Poaceae > Neostapfia > Neostapfia colusana. Next base: position 47,069,665 of record JASWHV010000008.1, on the reverse strand, counting down.
AGCACTCACCCCCACCAATGACAGGTAGGGCCCAGGTCCACCTGTCAAACACTGGCGGGACAAGCGAGTAAAAACTCGGGAACATCCAGCGGTTCCTGAGGAAAGCAGTGCAGTATTTCTATGGTCCACAGGCTGTCGCAGCAATTACCCCGAGGCAACCCCTCGACTGCATCGCCGTGACCGGTCAAATCAGGAGTGGACACGACAATGCACTGCTGCTTTGACTGAGTGCGCCCACTACGCCGAAGACAAGCAACCTTTTCGTCTCCTAGATTCAGAGCCACCACGCGGGAGAGATGGGGGCCCACCTGCGGGCCAAATGCCTCCCCGAGATGGGGCCGGGGGCCACTGCCGGTACCCACCAGACTGGGTACCCTCACGTAGTGGGTAAAAGACAGCCTGGGTGCCCTAGGCCTACCACGTACGCTTGGCCTCCAGAGCTGACACGTTCCTTGGGCTCTGGTCTGAGCGTCCCCGCCGGGGTGAGGTCCGGAGCTGCCACGTGTCCGGAACCTCCGAGCCACGCCTCCCACCAAGGATAGCTCCGGGGGTGCCACGTGCCCTATGGCTCCGAGCCCGACCTCCTGCCAGGGATGGCTCCAGCGCTGCCACGTGTTCGGAACCTCTGAACCGCGTCCCTTGTTGGAGATAGCTCTGTAGGCGCCGCGTGTCCTACACACCAGGCCCGACCTCCATCCTGGGAGGGCTTCAGTGCTGCAACGTGCCCAACAACTTCGGACCCCTCGCTACTTGCAAGACAGCTCTGGTGGAGACGCGTGTCCCGGGGGCCAGCCACCTGGACGCCGCTCTAGCGAGCAACGGGCAGATAGACAAGGAGTATAGAGGAAGGTGCGCTATCAGGTCGTGCATTCAAGGTTCGCGCCTTCCCCAGAAGCATGGCGCGTGGCGCATGCCTCTATCCTTCATCTGTTCACCATTACGGTGAAGGACAGGGCGGCGAGGTGTAACAGCGCGACAGTGCTGCTAAGCGGCACAGAGCTGCTCAATAGAGCGGGGAGACACGGCGACAAGACGGGTACTTCATCATCACCTACTACCTGGTCAGAGGTGTCCGGCAGGATAGGCGGCGCGCCTTAACTCCTCTGACAGCGACAATGCATATAGCTGTAAATGTCCTAGCTCATGTATAGGGTACATATAGCCTTGGGGCCACCTGTCGTGCCCCGGGCCACATTGTAATTGCCCCGGCCTTGGGCTATAAAAGGACCAGGGCAGCCTCAGGGCAAACAGTTCCAAAACCTGACTCTCTCACACCGTGGATGTAGGCCACTACGCTCCGGCGGCCCGAACCATGTAAAAAATCCTCATGTTCATCTCACTATTGTGCTCCGACCTTCGAATCCACTAGCCCTCCTAAAAAGAACCTCCGCGGGCTGCTTCCGAGCAGACCGGCGGAAGTGTCACACGAAAACACTTCGACACCAGGGATTATCTATCTTTTGCATTTTGAGATCTTTGTGATCCAATGTCTTTCCCCCTTGCAACGGAACCGGACCCGAACTCCGGCACCACACGACACCCTCGCGCAAAGCCTCAGAAGCTCGCCTGGGGACATCTGGTTCCTCTCAAGTCACGTGACCCACGGCTAAGGGACAATGAAAACCCTGAACGAAGCCACGGTCCAAACGAAACCCAAAGATTTGTGCCAGAATGTGACACCCTCATTTTTGTTTTCTGCATATATTCATGTTCATGAAGAGAAAACATTTTAAAAGAAGTAGGAACAGAGAAAAATATCAAAAGATAGCCAATAAGAGCCGAATCCAGTTCACCGAGAGCGCTGAAGACAACTTCCATGGCCCGCTAGCTATGTGGCATGTTCGGAGCTCATCCCTGTGAAGTGGGGAGAGGTCCGCCGCTAAACTGGCTACGTGGCAGGCTCGGGGCTCATCTTCGCAAAAGGGGGAGAGGTCCGACCCTGTGGGACACGTGTTGCCCGGAGCTAGCCTCTGCGGAAGAAGCAAAGGCATTTCCGCAGGACACATGTCACCTTCGGAGCTAGTCACCACGGAAATCAGAGGACCAGTCGCGCGGGATACGTGTCGATCTCGGAGCTCACCTCCAAGAGGTCCGGTTCTATCGAACACGTGTCGCCACCGAAGCTTATCTCCGGAAGGTCCGTCACTGTTGGACACGTGTTAACTTCGGAGCTCGTCTCTGAGAAGAAAGGAAGTCTGGCGTTGGAGCCACCTCCGGAGAGAGGGAAGGCCCGACACTAACACGTGGCGTGCGCGGAGCCACCTCCGAATAGAGAGAAGGTCCCGACCGCCAGGATACGTGGCGCACGAGGAGCTCACCTCTGAAGAAGAAGGGAGGTCTCGCTCGCTTGACACGCGGCACAACCGGAGCTCGTCTCTGCGGAAAGGAAGAAACCAGGCCCGGTGGACACGTGGAGCTTCCGGAGCTCATCACCGAAGAGGTAACAAGTTCTGGAACGGTTTTTGGATTCTGTACGCTTAGAAATACCGGTACGGAGGAGAAACCGACCTTAATTCTACAATGTTACCGCACCAAATCGACTAAAAGATGTTAGAATTCAACGACGATCTGAATAGGACTCTTGTTTGGAATACAATCAGATTAGGACTCTTCTTCTTCCGATTATAAATAGAACCCAAAACCTCTGGCCGAAACCACGAACTTCTTTTCCAACTCCTGAGCCGACGACTTAGAGCCCTAGGCTCAACTCGCCGAGAAAGCCATCGCCGGAGTTCAGCAAGGAAAAATCACCGGAAGAGAGCCCAACGATCAGAGAAAGACCCGAGACCAAGAAAAACGTAAGGTAGGTCTCCAATACCACCTTACGATGTCGTTGTGTTTTCTTTGCGTCTGTTCCTCGATTCCTTTCGAACAGAAGCTTTCTCTTGGACAGATCACTAGTTGATCAGGTTGATCTTAAGACAAGGTCATCGCCACATCCACATCTGATCCGAACACCTCTGTTCATTGTAAAACCATGCAAGCCATGCAAGAACCCGTACAAACCGACCTAATAAAACTAAACTGCATTATAGGATAGCATGCATACGCGTCATCGCATCTAGTTTAAAGTTTGTGCATAGTATAGATTGTTATGAATCTTGTATATGCGTGATCCTGTATAGAAGGACAAGCTCAGGGAGCTGTCTACGACGAGCTGCAACAACAAGGTTTCGAGATCCAAGAGCAACCGGAACCGCAAGAACAAGGCAAGTGCTTCTTGACCATATTGATCTTATGTTTTGGGTAAAACTGTTTTGTTTTGCGAAAGGGTGTGTGTGCTGAGTCAAACATGATGGGAAACTCTTTTATAGGAGTTTACTAGCTTTGGTTAAATCACCCTTGTCGCCAGGGATGTTTATGAAGTCGGGTATGGTTTTTACTTTTATGCTTCACTGAGTCCATGGGATTGGGAAGCGAGTTAGATGTGTCTAGCTAACTGCACTCATAATGATAATTAGAAACTGATGTTGTTAATGGACATGGATCGGAGGGAGATCTAGGCAAGACTGGGTTTGTGAATGAGGTAGCATGAGATGGTGGTTTACTTGCAGTAGATCTAAGGACCGGTTCATGCATGCACATGCCAGGATAATAGTGCCACCACAAGGCCAAGTATGGGTGCGGCTTAGATGAGTAATTAGGTAAGTTGCTAGATTGTTATGGACTGTGGAAGGTGCGGGGAATGGGAGTCGAGTGAGGACTGCCCTGGGAACTGCATGGCACAAGAGGGGGCCCGTGGGTGGGAGAATTGGAGATTCTAGCCTGCCGGTGAAACCTTATTGAGTCCATACATCTAGTAGCCCCTTTGTAAAGGCTATTTTGTGATCTCTTGGCCATACACCAACATTTGTGTACTGATATAATGGAGGTTCTGCAGTCGCCGACGGGTGACGAAATCACAAACTTGTGGGTAAAGAGGTGCAAACTCTGCAGAGTTCTTAAAACTATCATGATAGCCGAGCTTACTGTCACGAGCGCCTGGCCAACTGCCATGATTAGTTGGGATGGTTATTGGATATGGTTATTGGGATGGTTATTGGTTTTGGTTTTGGTTTTTGGGACTGTTGAGTCCAGGTGATAATATGGTTGCATGACTGTTGAGTCATGGCAACAGGGTTGGTCTCGGTGGGAGACGAAGTTGTTTTATGAGATCAAATGGTAGCGAATACAGGATGGTATTCGTGAGATGGTAGCGAATACGAGGAAGGTATTCGTGAGCGAGAATGAGGTTGATTGATGACTGGTTACGAACATAATGGAGGTATGATTGGTACTTTAATACATGTTGGGATTACATTCACTTAAGGATAAGTCGTTGTTTTATCGTGCTTTTGATAAATAACTTTTCTTTTCTGCAAATGAGCCTTTTTATACGTCCCTTGATATGAGATACATACCATATTTTCCCGCACTTGCTAAGTACATCATTGTACTGAAACTTGCATTATTATTTCATCATCAGCAACAGGAGAAGACTAATATGAAGACCAAATGGAGCATTAGGCGTGTGATCTGTTCTCAACCTTGCCTGTGGGGATGGAATAGAGATGGAGCCATTGCTGCTTAGATTTGCTTCCGCATTAATTAAATCGCTTCCGCATTAGTTAGAATACTTCCGCTGCATAGAAATAAGACTTCCTCTGTGAGCATGAGTCGACATAGTAATAAACTCTGTTATTCGTGGTTATATATATTCTGAATTCAGTTTATGGAATACATGTGTATGTGTGATGAACATCCTGGGCACACATATGCATTAGTTCTCGTTTTCCATGGTTTTTCCATAGAATTGAGGGCGTCACAGATTGGTATCAGAGCCACGGTTGACAATGGGTTACACGCCTAAATAGGAAATACAGATTGGTATCAAAAGCCACAGATAAGGGGTAGATTACACACCTAGATACAATCACAGATTGGTATCATACCCAGATTGGTAGCTAAGCCACGCTGACCAAAGGAAGCACCCTTGGATGCTTAGATTGGCCTTGAAACTACCTTGACATAAGAAAACCATCCATGAATAGGAGTTGTGTGAGCACTTGTGATGATTGTTTGTGATTGTGTGCTTAGTGTGAGTTGTGGGACGTCTCAAAACGTTGACCATATCCACACGTAAGTAGAAGGAGGTGTGAGATGTTTCGGCACTTGTTCACATCCTCATATGGGCTAATATATATAGTCCAACTCACCTTGATGCATATAGTTGAGGGAATCTACCTAACCTTCTAACCTTCTATTCTATTTCGATCTCTCTCACAGATGGTGAGAGAAAACGCCGGCCGAAGGAACGTTCGTGACAACCAAGAGGATGGTCACGAGGAAGTTCCTGTTAACCCCGGAGCTGGTGAAAACCACCTGGAATGGTTGATGGCCATGCAGAATCAACTTATGCAAACCATGATCCAAACTTTGGGTCAGTTACAGGCCAACAACAACAACAACCCTGTTCCAGCACCACCGCCACCACCACCGACGGCTCATAACAGGCTGGGAGAGTTCATGAGGACTCGACCACCCACCTTTGCTCAAGCCAACGACCCCATGGAGGCCGACGACTGGTTGAAATCTATGGAGAAGAAGCTTGCCATAGTGCAGTGCAATGACCGAGAGAAGGTCCTCTTTGCATCGCACCAACTTGCGGGAGTTGCCGCTGATTGGTGGGATGCCCTAAGCAAATCTCATGTCGATCCGGAGACGATCACTTGGACTGAGTTCAAGGAGAGTTTTCGCTCTCATTACATCCCTGCTGGTGTAATGATGCTCAAAAGACAGGAGTTCGAAGGTCTCCGCCAAGGACAGAAAAGTGTGAATGAGTATCTCAACAAGTTCACACAACTGTCCCGATATGCCCCCAAAGATGTCAACTCAGACCAGAGGAAGCAATATCTGTTCATGAGAGGGTTGAACAATGAGATCCAGGTTCAGCTCCTCAACAATGACTACGCAAGCTTTCAGAAGCTGGTTGACAAGGCTATAGTGGTTGAAAGCAAGATCCGAGAGATCGAGCGAGAGTGCAAAAGGAAGATGCCATACCAGCCTCAAGGGAGCAACGTACGACATCGGTACATGCCCCCGGCCGCACCGCAGTATGGATCGACCACTCCTGCATACCGCCCTAGTCAGCCACCACAGCAACGACCCGTTGCACCAGCACCTCGTGTGCCCATGCCTCCTGTGCTCCGACCCAACATGGGCGCTCCTATTCAAAACCCCCGTCCCAACATACCTGCTGCTGTAGGCAACAGGGCATGCTTTGCATGCGGGGAAATAGGACACTTCGTGAACCAGTGCTCGAGGAGAGGCCCTGGACAGCAAGGCAACATGCCCAAGCAGAACCCGCAACCGAACGGAGGGGACAATCAAGGAAACCGGGGACAGCAGAACTATGCTCGCGGCAACGTGAACCATGTCTCTGCTGAGGAAGCACAATAGGCTGAGGATGTCGTAATTGGTATCTTCCTTGCCAACTCCAACCAGCCACCATCTTATTTGATTCTGGAGCATCACATTCCTTCATATCATCCAAGTATGTTGCCAAGCATAATCTACCCATATCCCACTTAAAATATGCTATGTTAGTTAATTCTCCCGGAGGAGAAATGAGGACTAATATAGTATGTCCGAAAGTAAGCCTTAAAATAAGGGGGGTAGACTTCCTTGCCAACCTTATTGTCTTGGGTTCCCAAGGGATTTATATAATACTCAAGATGGATTGGTTAAGCAAGCACAACAGGATAATCCAATATGCTGAAAGGAGCGTGCAGTTGACAAATGAGCACGGTATTCGTGTCAAGTTTGAGTCAGCCCAAAAAACAACCGAAAAGGCAATCCTGAACCACGTTGAAGGAGCGACATTGGACAGCATTCCAGTGGTTCAAGAATTCTCGGACGTGTTCCTAGAGGAGCTTCCAGGTATGCCCCCTGATCGGGACACCGAGTTTGCCATTGATTTGGTACCGGGAACTGCACCCATAGCCAAGAGACCCTATAGGATGCCCGTCAATGAACTAGTAGAACTCAAGAAGCAAATTCAAGAGCAGCTGGAAAAGGGTTTTATACGTCCAAGGTCATCGCCATGGGGAGCCCCTGTGCTCTTCGTAGACAAGAAGGATGGAACCCAAAGGATGTGCGTGGACTATAGGTCTCTCAACGAGGTGATAATCAAGAACAAATACCCTCTGCCCCGTATAGAGGACCTATTCGACCAAATGAAAGGAGCCCAAGTGTTCTCTAAGATTGATCTTCGGTCGGGATACTTCCAACTGAAGATAAAGCCCTCCGATATACCCAAGACTGCCTTTCGAACACGGTATGGTTCGTATGAATATACCGTCATGTCTTTTGGGTTAACAAATGCACCCGCATATTTCATGTACCTCATGAACAAGGTTTTCATGGAGTACTTGGATAAGTTCGTCGTGGTTTTCATCGATGACATTATGGTGTATTCAAAAAGTGAGGAGGAGCATGAAGAACATTTGAAATTAACATTGCAGGAATTGCGTGAGCATCAATTGTATGCCAAGCTTAACAAGTGTCAATTTTGGCTAAAGGAAATATCGTTCCTAGGCCACATTATCTCCGAAGAAGGGGTATCGGTTGACCCCGGTAAAGTGAGAGATGTTCTAAAGTGGGACCAACCGCAAAATGTGAGGGATATTCGGAGTTTTCTTGGGATGGCTGGATACTACCGACGTTTCATTAAGGACTTCTCTAAGATAGCAAAGCCTATGACGGAGTTGCTAATGAAGGGAAAAGCCTTTCGATGGACACCAGCATGCCAAGAAAGTTTTGAGGAGCTCAAGAAAAGGCTAACCACAGCGCCGGTTTTGGTATTGCCGGACGTAAGCAAGAGTTTTGACATATATTTGACGCATCCAGATATGGGTTCGGATTTGTGCTCATGCAAGAAGGACAAGTGGTAGCCTATGCCTCACGACAATTAAAGAAGCACGAGCTTAATTACCCTACACATGACTTGGACCTAGCAGCAGTAGTGCATGCATTAAAGATTTGGAGACATTATATCCTTGGTCATCGATGTGAGATCTATACGGATCATAAAAGCCTCAAGTACATATTTACCCAAACGGACTTGAATTTGAGACAACGTCGATGGTTGGAACTCATCAAGGATTACGATGTTGGAATCAACTATCACCCTGGGAAGGCCAATGTAGTAGCTGATGCATTAAGCCAGAAGGGAGCATGTCACCAACTCACGGTTCGGGAGCTACCACCCGAACTACGAAAGGAGTTCGAACGGTTACACCTCGGATTCTTGAACAACATGGAAATGATGGAGATCCACTCTTCATTGGAGCAAGAGATAAGAGATGGCCAAGCAACAGATGAGGAGATCAAGGAGATCAAGGAAAGGATCCGACAAGGAATAGAGAAGGATTTCAAAGAAGATGAGAAGGGTACGCTTTGGCTAGGAAAAAGGATTTGTGTGCCCTAACGTGAAGCACCTCCGCGACATGATATTGAAGGAGGCACATGATTCACCCTATTCCATACATCCCGGAAGTACCAAAATGTACAAGGACTTGAAAACTTGTTATTGGTGGGATGGTATGAAAAGGGACATAGCCGAATACGTTGCCCTATGCGACACATGCCAACGGATGAAGGCCGAACATCAAAGACCCGCTGGACTGTTGCAACCTTTGAAGGTACCAGAGTGGAAGTGGGAGGACATCAGTATGGATTTCATCGTCGGATTGCCACGTACTCAGTCGGGTTATGACTCCATCTGGGTTATCGTGGACCGATTGACGAAAACCGCCCATTTTCTCCCTATAAGGGCCAATTACAGCGTTGCACAATTAGCCGAGTTGTACATGGAGCAGATCGTGTGCCGTCATGGAGTCCCGAAAAGGATAGTCTCTGATCGAGGTTCTCAGTTTACCTCTAGATTCTGGAGGAAGCTGCAGAAAGCTATGGGTACACGACTGGATTTTAGCTCCGCCTATCACCCACAAACCGATGGGCAAACCGAAAGGACAAACCAAATTCTGGAGGACATGTTGAGAGCTTGCGCCTTAAAACGTGGGCGTAGTTGGGATATGAGTTTACCGTATGCCGAATTCTCCTATAACAACAGCTATCAAGCTAGCTTGAAGATGTTGCCTTTCGAAGCATTGTACGGTAGACGGTGTAGAACACCGCTGCTCTGGAACGAAACCGGAGAGAACCAAGTGTTTGGACCCGAAGTGCTACAAGAAGTTGAAAAACAAGTCCAAACGATTCAGGAGAACTTAAAGGCTGCTCAATCACGACAGAAAGGCTATGCGGACAATAGGCGAAGGAAGTTGACTTTTGGAGTAGGAGACTTCGTATACCTTAAGGTATCGCCCATCCGAGGCCAACGATGTTTTAACGTCAAAGGCAATCTAGCACCTCGCTACAGCCGACCATTGAATATTTTGGACAAGCGAGGAGATGTAGCCTATCAACTAGAGCTCCAACATATCTTTATGATGTACATGACGTGTTTCATGTATCCCAGCTCAAGAAGTGCTTGAGAGTACTAGAGGAGCAAATACCAAAGGAAGAGCTTGAACTTCAAGAAGACCTGACTTATGTGGAACACCCTGTCCGAATTTTGGACGTAAAGGAAAGGGTCACCAGGAACAAAGTGATCTGATGGTGCAAGGTACAATGAAGCCATCACACCGAAGCTGAAGCCACATGGGAGTGTGAAAAAGACATCAAGGCAGAATTTCCTCATCTATTCTCTACCAACGAATCTTGAAGGCAAGATTCAATTTAAGGGGGGTATATTTGTGACACCCTCATTTTTGGTTTCTGCATATATTCATGTTCATGAAGAGAAAACATTTTAAAAGAAGTAGGAACAGAGAAAAATATCAAAAGATAGCCAATAAGAGCCGAATCCAGTTCACCGAGAGCGCCGAAGACAACTTCCGTGGCCCGCTGGCTACGTGCCGTGTTTGGAGCTCATCCCTGCGAAGTGGGGAGAGGTCCGCCGCTAAACTGGCTACGTCGCAGGCCCGGGACTCATATCCACGAAAGGGGGAGAGGTCCGACCCTGTGGGACACGTGTTGCCCGGAGCTAGCCTCTGCGGAAGAAGCAAAGGCATTTCCACAGGACACATGTCACCTTCGGAGCTAGCCACCACGGAAATCAGAGGACCAGTCGCACGGGATACGTGTCGATCTCGGAGCTTACCTCCGAGAGGTCCGGTTCTATCAGACACATGTCGCCACCGGAGCTTATCTCTAGAAGGTCCGTCACTGTTGGACACGTGTTAACCTCGGAGCTCGTCTCTGAGAAGAAAGGAAGTCTGGCGCTGGAGCCACCTCTGGAGAGAGGGAAGGTCCGGCCCTAACATGTGACGTGCGCGGAGCCACCTCCGAATAGAGAGAAGGTCCTGACCGCCAGGATACGTGGCGCACGTGGAGCTCACCTCTGAAGAAGAAGGGAGGTCTCGCTCGCTTGATATGCGGCACAACCGGAGCTCGTCTCTGCGCAAAGGAAGAAACCAGGCCTGGTGGACACGTGGTGCTTCCGGAGCTCATCACCGAGGAGGTAACAAGTTCTGGAACGGTTTTTGGATTCTGTACGCGTAGAAATACTGGTACGGAGGAGAAACTGACCTAAATTCCACAATGTTACCGCACCAAATCGACTAAAAGATGTTAGGATTCAACGACGATCTGAATATGACACTTATTCGGAATACAATCAGATTAGGACTCTTCTTCTTCCGATTATAAATAGAACCCGGAACCTCTGGCCGAAACCATGAACTTCTTTTCCAACTCCTGAGCCGACGACTTCGAGCCCTAGCCTCAACTCGCCGAGAAAGCCATCATTGGAGTTCAGCAAGGAAAAATCGCCGGAAGAGAGCCCAAAGATCGGAGAAACACGCGAGACTGAGAAGAACGTAAGGTAGGTCTCCAATACCACCTTACGACGTCGTTGTGTTTTCTTTGCGTCTGTTCTTCGATTCCTTTCGAACAGAAGCTTTCTCGTGGACAGATCACTAGTTGATCGGGTTGATCTTAAGACAAGGTCATCGCCACGTCCACATCTGATCCGAACACCTCTGTTCATCTAAAACCATGCAAGCCATGCAAGGACCCGTACAAACCGACCTAGTAAAACTAAACTGCATTATAGGATAGCATGCATACGCGTCATCGCATCTAGTTTAAAGTTTGTGCATAGTATTGATTGTTATGAATCTTGTATGTGCGTGATCCTGTATAGAAGGACAAGCTCAACGAGCTGTCTGCGACGAGCTGCAACAACAAGGTTTCGAGATCCAAGAGCAACCGGAACCGCAAGAACAAGGCAAGTGCTCCTTGACCATATTGATCCTATGTTTTGGGTAAAACTGTTTTGTTTTTCGAAAAGGTGTGTGTGCTCAGTCAAACATGATGTGAAACCCTTTTATAGGAGTGTATAGCTTTGGTTAAACCACCCTTGTCGCCAGGGATGTTTATGAAGTCGGGTATGGTTTTTACTTTTATGCTTCGCTGACTCCATGAGATTGGAAAGCGAGTTAGATGTGTCTAGCTAACTGCACTCATAATGATAATTAGAAACTGATGTTGTTAATGGACATGGATCGGAGGGAGATCTAGGCAAGACTGGGTTTGTGAATGATGTAGCATGAGATGATGGTTTACTTGCCGTAGATCTAAGGACCGGTTCATACATGCACATGCCAGGATAACAGTGCCACCACAAGGCCAAGTATGGGTGCGGCTTAGCTGAGTAATTAAGTAAGTTGCTAGATTGTTATGAACTATGGAAGGCGCGGGGAATGGGAGTCGAGTGAGGACTGCTCTGAGAACTGCATGGCACAAGAGGGGTCCCGTGGGTGGGAGAATTGGAGATTCTAGCCTGCCGGTGAAACCTTATTGAGTCCATACATCTAGTAGCCCCTTTGTAAAGGCTATTTTGTGATCTCTTGGCCATACACCAACATTTGTGTACTGATATAATGGAGGTTCTGCAGTCGCCGACAGGTGACGAAATCACAAACTTGTGGGTAAAGAGGTGCAAACTCTGCAGAGTTCTTAAAACTATCATGATAGCCGAGCTTACTGTCACGAGCGCCTGGCCAACTGCCATGATTAGTTGGGATGGTTATTGGATATGGTTATTGGGATGGTTATTGGTTTTGGTTTTGGTTTTTGGGACTGTTGAGTCCAGGTGATAAGATGGTTGCATGACTGTTGACTCATGGCAACAAGGTTGGTCTCGGTGGAAGACGAAGTTGTTTTATGAGATGAAATGGTAGCGAATACAGGATGGTATTCGTGAGATGGTAGCGAATACGAGGAAGGTATTCGTGAGCGAGAATGAGGTTGATTGATGACTGGTTACGAACATAATGGAGGTATGATTGGTACTTTAATACATGCCGGGATTACATTCACTTAAAGATAAGTCGTTGTTTTATCGTGCTTTTGATAAATAACTTTGCTTTTCTGCAAATGAGCCTTTTTATACCTACCTTGATATGAGCTACATATCATATTTTCCCCCACTTGCTGAGTACATCATTGTACTCAAACTTGCATGATTATTTCATCATCAGCAGCAGGAGAAGACTACTATGAAGACCAAATGGAGCATTAGGCGTGTGATCTGTTCTCAACCTTGCCTGTGGGGATGGAATAGAGATGGAGCCATTGCTGCTTAGATTTGCTTCCGCATTAGTTAGAAGACTTCCGCTGCATAGAAATAAGACTTCCGCTGTGAGCATGAGTCCAAGACTTATGAGACATTGTAATGAACTCTGTTATTCGTGGTTATATATATTCTGAATTCAGTTTGTGGAATACATGTGTATGTGTGATGAACATCCTGGGCACACATATGCATTAGTTCTCGTTTTCCGTGGTTTTTCCACAGAATTGAGGGCGTCACACAGAAGATCTGACCCGATCAAGTTCGAGCCGTGCGGCGTATGGCCAAGGGACAAAGCCAACCTAGAGCGCAGCCATGGTCCGAACGAGGCACAATGGATAAAGTGCCTGGGCCCTTTTCTCCCAAGCCGCATCGCGCGACCTACGAACAAGGGACAACGACAACCTCTAGCGTAGCCATGGTCCGAACGAGGCACGATGGACGAAAGCCCAGGCCACCGGCACGACTCGCCTAAGGATATCCCTCAGCTCTGCATCGGAGAGGCCATCAGCAAATCCTTTTCCAATAGCCACAAGGTCAAACCCAGGGTAAGTGCGATAGTACCATGCCCAAGGCCATCCGAGCCTCGTGGATGAGTTTGGCACCCCCATTTGATGACAAACGGGTCGACCAGCCGATCCCCGACAAAAAAATATGCATATGAAGAAGCACCACGCGATGGTGTAGCGTACCAACCCTCACACGGTGCTTGGGGGCTACCCATCCACTAGAGATCCAAACATAAACAAGATACCAGAAGGTTTTTCTTTTCATTCCACAAAAGGAGAGCTAGTGTTCCCCGCAAATTACAAAACAAAAACACAAGGAGGTAACCTAACTATGAAGAGGGACTACTCCTCCTCCGCTTCCTGTCTGCCTCATCCTTGATCGCCTCTTCCGGGTCGAGTTTGGCCAAGGAGAGCGCAGCCGGAGTAACTGCATCCCTAGCCCCTTCAGGATCCGCTCTCGGCTCGTGAAAGCCACGAAGAATATGAAGATCGAGGTCGGGGTAGTGAGACAGCACGGCCCCTATCACCACTCCGGCCCTGCAGAAGACCCTGGCTTCCCTGACATCTTGTCGCCGACCGTTCACTTCGTCGAGCACCTTAACCAGCCAACTGGAGAGCCCGACTCCAGAACGGTCCTTGAGCACTAATTCACATATTGACCGCCCGGCGCCCAGGCTGGCGAGCTCCGTATGAAGCGCCATGAAGCGCTGGGTAACTTGCTGAATCCGAGACTCTGGGGAGGCGTGATCCGCCGAAGTAGTGGCCTGCATCGGACCCAGCGTCCCATCGCAAGTCGCTGCCACTATGCACCGAGTCTTCTTCAATGTTAGTTCCTCGGCGGAGAGACGACCATGAAGATTCTTGACATCCTCCACCCGAGCCCCAGCCAAGTCTCTAGCGATGGTGATGCACCCTCTCGTTTCTACAACAAGACACACCACAAAGATGTCAGGCCACCGTGGATGCAAGAAGCCAAAAGAAGAAAGAGAATAAAGGACCAACCTGTGATTTGGTCCCTCATATTCTTCACAACGACCAAAGCTTCTCGGATCTCCTGGTTGTGGGCCGCCAGCCCCTCTGGAGCTCGAGCCCCACCCCCTCGCAGGTTCTCGACAACCGCACGAAGGTGGGCAAGCTCCACGGACGATGATGCCACTCCCTCGATCACAGCCAGCACTGCCCGAGCCGCTCCCTCCACAACGGCCCGGGTCCTCTCAAGCTGCACCCGCACCTCTGTCAGCACGGCCTGCACGCGGCGATGATGATTCTTGCTCTCGGGAAGACGCTGTGAGTCTTCTTTAGCTTGGCGAACCAGCTCCTGCCGACAAGGGAGAAACCCTACGTCAAAACCCAAGAATCCGTGAGGATAAGCAGGGGAGAAAAAGGCTCCCTAGACCGCTCAGGGCCACTTCCCACAGTTGCCCGAGCACGACTTATAGACGGCCGCACTCCACTAAAGACTTACCTGGACACCAATGGGTTGGGAGCACAGGGAACCCAGGTCTTCTTCTCGCCTCCACTCATCCAGCCCTGGGACACCACTGGCTTCGGCCCCGGCGACCATCACACCCAGGGTCGGCAGGCGCTCTGGCATCGGAAGACGGGGAACGACGCCCGTGGCCACCACTTCACCCCCGGTGATAAGGGGACCCGGAGCAGCCACCAGATCGGAGGCAGGGGCAGGCTTCTCTCTCGCCAATTCAGTAGCCGACAAGGAAGGCCTCCTTGACGATTCCACATGCGGGGTTGCAGCGCTCGAGAGAACATCCAGCACACGGATGGGCCTCCTATGTGAGGGTGCGGGTCAAAAAGCCTAATCGAGAAGAAGACAACACAGCCAGAGGGAAAGGAAGGTACCTCTCTCATTGCTGAAGAATGGCGCGTGACCCGCATGACGAGGACGCGCTATCCCGGGAATAGGGAGCGGCGGGCGGTAGAACAAAGGCTAGATTCACTGCCTTCAGCCTTCAAGCCCCCAAGGACGTGGAGCCGTGCTCGATGCGAGCCGTTGGTCTAGGATCAGCGCTCAATTGACCTACCTTTAATGCTCGACCGCCCATCCGCCGCGATCCCTCGCCTAAGGGCAAGGGCCCCCCAATGATCTGAGCACCCGGCGCCTGGGCCCCCGAAAGGCTGACATCGGGACCCATGCATGGATGCTTGGTAGGATCGGCGTTTGCCCTCCCCTTTGGCCCCTAATCACGAGCGGGCTCGGACGCCCGCTCCGCCACTGCTTGAGCAGCAGGGTCCAGATCCTCAGCCGGGCCACCCCTGCTCTCCACCGACCCGGTGTCATCCTCTAATGACGACTCGGGGTAGACTCACCAGCCGCACGTGCTGCATGATTCCACTTCTCGTGTTGGATCCGGTGAATCTTCGCCTCATCCCTCTTCTGCTTCTTGACGGCCTCCAAGGCGGCCCACGATGCCCGCTTCTTCCGGTCATCAGGAACCTTGGGAAGGCTGACTAGGCCCCATAGCCCGTGAAGTTTCGGAGAAGCCGCGTTGAGAGGAGGCGGCCCCGGGGGAACAGGGTTCCCTAGCTTCCGACCCCAGAATCACCCGAAATCGACGAGACATTTCCTCCTAGAGAGCTCCTCGCTCGACTACTGACACGGATCACTCGCCCCTCTGTAAAAATTCAGAGTATGGCACCGGACGCGGATGGGCAGCACCCTCCGCCGATGGAAGATCTGAAGAAGATGGGCGCCCAAAAGACTGTTTTTCCTCATAACCCGAACATGTTGAAGGATCGGATCGAGCTTCCCCATCTCCCTCTTCAGGGTCCCCCACTTCCAGGAGTCTTGCTCCCGAGGAGACCTGACCGAGAAAGGTGGAAGGGCGGGAGCGTCGTTCTTGATGTAGAACCTCTGACGCTTAAACCTGATTTGGGGAGGAGGCAGATGCATGCCGACGAAGTCCGATTGCCCACGGCACAACTCGATGACAGCGCCCCCACGGATGGAAGCGAGACCTGATCGGATGACGGCCGCACACAAAAGAAGTAGCTCCACAACTTGAAGCAGGGAGCCATCTCCAAGTAGGCTTCGCACAAGACGATGAACAGTGACACTTAGAGCATGCCGTACGGTGTCAGGTAACGAAGCTCCAGCTCGTACTCGTGCAGCAAGCCGCAGAAGAAGTGTTGCGTTGGCAGACCAAGCCTGTGCAGGTGAAACGCGCCCAGCGACACAACCTCACCGGCCCGTGAAATGGGAAACTGCTCCTCCACGGGGACGCGGATGCCGTGGGTGTCACGCTCCGACAACAGCCCCATCTCCTGAAGAGTGGCGATGAGGCCTTGCCGGAATTCTGATTTTGACCACAAAGACATAGACATGTAAGACAAGAGAGGAAGGAAGAAGACAGAAGTGTTGCGCAAGACAGAAAGGTGAGAAGGCAAAGCAATTGAACGGGAAGCAAGTGAGTGCGAAAGGAAATCCGGGGGGACAGAAAATATAAAGTGGGCGAGACAGCGTCCGTGGGCTGACAACCGTCAGGTGGCAGGCAACCCCTCATGACCTCTCATCCTCGAGGAAACCGTCACCGTAACATCAATCAACTCATCGGTGGATTAAAACCGAATAGGTTGCTAGGGAACCGAGTCAAGTGGTGCCTCCTCGTTTTCCCCATGGCGAAACAAGCCAGAAAGGTACAGAAGGCCCGCCAGGCCGCAACCGTTTGGCTCCGTGACGCGAAATCACAAACGTGACACAGGGGTTGAGTCGAGCGGCGCCTCCTCAACCCCGGAAAACTTGGAGGGTACAGAGGGTGACGCGAACGTGGAAGGAAGGTAAGTCTCCAGCCTGCATTATGGGCTCGAAAGTCCCGAGGTCGTAGGCCGGCCAGTGGATGGCTCAAAAGCCTTCTGGGATGACCCCGAGCGAGAATCAAGCAACGTGGGCTAGTCTGCGATAGAAACAACTTCAAGCAGGATGAATCCTCCTGACGCCACTAAGCTTGTAGCCGAGTCCCAGCACCGCGAGCGCCAAGGTAACCCCCTGAAGGGTCGGCAGCGAGCCGCCTAGGCCAGCGACGAGCTCGGGAACCACGCGCACACCTCGAGCATGGATTTAGTGAAACACGGGCACCGAGCCTTGACCAGAAGGCCTCTCGGCGCAAAGCGGGGATAATGGTTCTGCCCGTCCAAAACGAACAGGACGAATGGGTTTCACTCGGCTCCACCCGGTAGGCAGCTCATTGGAATCGGGGGCTCGACCATCTTGAAAAGCCCCGATCGACTCGAATCCTTCGAGTCACGAACGGCTCGCGGACGGGGGCAGGTGAACTCGTCATAAACAACAACCTGGACCCTCGAAAGGGGAACCCGGGGGGCTTGCTGCAGAGCCCTAGCGGGGATGACCGAGAGTCGTGACCGGCCGATGGAGCTCCATCCGTCACGGCTACTTAAATAAGTCATGTACTAATGACCTTTTTTTGTGCAGGAGCGAAGCCGACTGATGTTCACCCCCTGACGGATCAGCGAGATCGATCGGGGGCTCAGGGGCTACTGATGGGGTTCCGAACTTCGGCCCTCAGGGAAGAAGCGGGAAGACATCCTACAGAGGACGCCGAAGTAGGCCCGAGCCCGAGCTCGGGAGGAGGCAGGTTGTAGAGCCCGGGGCTTCCCCTGGGAGGAACGCAAGACCAACCCTTAAGGCGATCCAGAAAGATGTAAGAGCCTCGATGGGAGGACCCGAGCCCGACCTCAGTCAGGAAAGAAGAAGGTGGCCTTCAATGTGGAATAGGTTCCGCCTCATCCAAGTGAGAGGGCACTCGAGTACCCCCCTGGCCTCGGCATTGAATGACCATCACCTCCGGCGGAATCAAAGAGGAGTGGAATGCGAGGCATGCTTGTGCCTCGATATGGTCTACTCCCATCGACAGGACGGAGCAGGTGTAGCAGCAGGCTACGAATACGATGGTTCCATCGAGTGCCCTGTCGAGCGTACGACAAGACACGCCAACCCTATATCCACGACTCATCTCCCCTCTACAGTACAGAGGGAGACGAGAGAGAAATAGAGAGAGTATAAATAGAGGGACCTGTCGACCCGAAGAGGACAGGCTCTCGCACTTGTAAGAATCATCCCCATTATTGAGTAAGAACAATGAGACACCCCAGACTGGATGTAGGGCATTTCTCTTGAACCAGTATAATCCTTTCGTAAGATTTTAGCTAGGCCACCTCGAGAAAGAACGTGCGGTACAATCGATTACTAGTCGGATATCCAAACACCGGCAAGATGTAAAAGCAACACTCTTCTTCTCTATTGAGGAAGACAAGACACCAGCAGACTCGAAACCACCTATTTGGATTTATGAAGTTTCACAAACATCCCACCACCTAGTGACTTGACAACAGCAGGTGGATGTCACTTAGAATGATCAATCATACGAATTGAAACCTAATTGTTGTTTATCATTGCAAACTTTGTATTGATTAAGGATCAAGTTTTAGGTTCTTCTTTCCATTACAAAACACTCTAGAGTCTCTTCTAAATAATCAAATTCTAAACAAGACCTAGACATTTCTCACATGAAGCTTTTCCTTTCATCTTTTGACAATTAGAGCATGAGTTAACATCTTGTGTACGTAAAGCATTGTTCATGGTAAAAAATTTCAACCTTAGCACCATGTGATTTAATGTCAAGATCAATTCAACTTGAACAATGCAGAAAAAGTAGAACAACTAGCATTCTTAGTGGGCTTGCTACTTAATACAGCTAGCTTCTGATTCTTTTTAGTTTCTAGCTCAAGTTGCTCAAGTGTAGTAGTATGTGTATCTGTTAGAGAAGAAAGTTGGTCATAAATCAGTTCACAAAAAGTACACGAATCGTCACATGGAATCAAAGCTTTAAGTCTTTAAATTTCATTTGGTGAGTCCAATTTAGTGTCATACATACTGATTTTCTTGTTTTTCTTCTCTAAAAGGGTGTCAAGGTGAACAACATCAATAGATAGATCATCATGCAAAGGATTTACCTCATTATCCTCGTTGTATTGTTCATCTTCCTTTGAGCTTGAGCTTCCATTGCTTGCCATGAGACACAAGCTCGTCAAAAGTTGTTTCTTGTTCTTGCTTTTGGACGAAGTGTCTTAATTGTTGCTCTCCGAGTACACATCACTCAAGTCGACTTGTTCAGGTGCCTACAAGACATGGTGCATCACCTTTTGGTTGAAGTTCTTGTTTTGTTGTCATTGGAAAAGGCTTGTTTCTTGTTGTTTTCTCCTCGTTTATGTTTTACCTATCATGTTAGGACAATATGCATGAAAGTGGCCTATACTACCACACTCAAATATCATTGAGAGCCACCACTCTCTCCTCCTTGTTCTAATTGTTGCAATGATTTTGAGAAAAGAGTGGAGAGAAGTGTGTGGTTTCTTTAAATTGCTAATTAGTTAGTGAAGACAACAAAGTAAGTGCATCATTCGAATTAGATGGCTCAGAAGTAGGCATGTCACGTTAAGAAAGCAAAACAATTGATTTATTTGTATTATTACAAGTTATAACATCAAGTTCATGAGTTTTCAACTTTAAATAAAAAATATTTAGTGTCAAAGAGCTCATGGTAGTTGATTTTTAAATAGTTGTAACTTTCATCTCTCGAATAGACATATCTACAACACTTAGTAATTTTCTAGCATTTACAGCATCAGAATTCGTCATGTTAACACTATGCAAGTTGGTAAGGATCTTGTTAAAGCGAGCAATGGAGATCAAGTGACTCACTCGGTTGCATCTCAAACGGCATATATTATTTCTTGTACATATCTTGACACACCTCTTTGATTGTAGATGAACCTTCATGTTAGTCACACAAAGACTTCCATACCTTGTGCGCAGATCTGAGATGAGCAACACAGTCAAAGTCGCTTTAAGTCAAACCTTTGATGATCAAGTTTTTTTGTTTTATTGTTAGAGTTGACTTGCTTTATATTTTCAGCAATCACTTAATTGTTCCCACATAAAATGTATTGCTTGTAGACCCCTCGTATTGCAAAACCATGTGCTTGAATATAGGCTTCCGTCCGTACCTTCTAAAATTGAAAATCAACATCAGAAAATAGACATGGTTTTGAATAACAGTGATCCATTGAAACTAATATAAAAACCGATAAATATTATTAGATTAATTGCAACTTGGCTCTAGTGCCATTTATAGAATCGAAGATCACAAGATCAACTATCAGAAAATGGTGGTGATAGGTGATTACAAAATTTTCGTTGGAAGACTTTTACCTATCAAACCAATCTAATATGTTCCAAAAAAAATTCTACGACACGTGAACCGTGATTCCAATGTACCTTAAAACTCCATAGATGATAGAAAAACGAGTTGTGGAGCCAATACAAAATAATTATGTCAATCGGATCAGTTGATCAACTGTTATGATTACAAGAGTGAAACAAACTCGGTCTACCCAAAACAGATGAAAGCCGAGTAAAACATTTGACAAAACTGCCTATAAACCTAAGTTTTTGGCTGTCACGACTCAAGCAAAACTATGCCATTGTGTGTGTGCTGGAAATAAATAGAAAGCAGGCGAGAACCCAAGATTTTTTGATCTTTTGCCACCTGAACCCAGACTTCAACTTCTGACAAGAAAAAACATAGCAAAACTTGATGCTTTGACTAGTGGCAACCCAGAAAAACCTGAAGTAGGTTCAACCTATGAAACCTAAGCAAAGTACATGTGATTTTGCTTGTTTTGACCAAGAAAATCCAACATGAACAGCTCAGCAAGATTGAACCCCAAACCACAAGATTTTTACGTCAAAACCCAACAATGACATGTGAAAACTTGTCAAACTCGAGCAGGATCCCGGCGCAAAAGTTTGCCACAAACAATGATTTTCAATTATAGAAAGAGTTAAAGCCAGCTGTGAAAAATACCCTCCATGTAGTCTGGTCTTCCCTATTTATATCTAGCCCTTAGATCAAACCGTAACCAACTAGGACATGAAAACCTAACTTGGACTCCTCTTCAGCACTTAGCTTGAGTCTCAATCCCAACAAACCCTTTTGGACAAGTCCTAGACATATAAGAACAAATCTGGATGTAGACAACCTTGAATTCAAAACTATCGTACCCGATTTCAAAACATCTCGGAATTAGTTGTTTTCTCGCTAGAATGACATGATTTCCTAACAAAACTCATGTCTAGATCCATCGGATCAGACATCAACTCGGACTCAAACTTTAGCAATCCTTTTCACATCTGAATTTGCTGAAACCATGCCACAAACCAGTGTCAACCCTGCAGTCATGCGCATGTTGGCCACACACGTCGGAACCAACACTTTTCACGTTCTAATCCTCTTGTGGACATGTTCCAACCCTTCACATGCATTGTCTTTTAGCCAAACATCTTTTATGACATTATTGATCAACACAACTACAATTTCTTTCTGAATTTTGTTGTCGAACCTCAGCTCCTCTCGAATTTAGTTCATGATCATGTCACCAACTATGTCTAGACCTAAAGCAACACCTGTACAAAAACAAATAAGGAATCCTTGCAAGCACAAGTCTAATACTTGACTCAATGTGAGTCCACACAACACTTTATGTGAGCACCTCGAACAAACGTGTTGTACATATCCATATCAACCACCATACTCATGCCAATCATTCACCAAACACCATGATTCGTCAATGTATTCAGCACCTAAGTTTTACAGTAATATACAGTGAAACAAAAGGCGGCCGCCTAGGCGCGCCTTAGCGCTCCGCGCAGGCCTCCCGCCCCGCCTCGGTGGGTAGGCGGTCGCGAGGTGGGGAGGCGGCGGGCCGGGCGCAGGCGGACCATAGGGAGAGGAGATGGAGGCGCCGCGCGCGGAGGGAGCGGGCCTAGCGGCGCGGGCGGACCTCCAGGGGGGCGCGGGCCTGAGCGGCGCAGGCGGTCTCGGACCGCGGGGAGGGGAGATGGAGGCGCGTGCGCCGGGGGGGTGGAGGCGGTGCATGCGGGGTGGGGGTGGAGATGGGTGACCGCGGGGGGAATGGCGGCGGCGCGGGGAGCAGACTGACTGGGCGCGGTCGACTGCCAAGAACACCGTAGCCCTAGCGCGGGGTGGGGCGGGCTAAAACCAAGAGCCTAGTGGGCTGGGCTATATGACCATACTACTATATTTTTTAAAAAAAATATAAAATATCACTGCTACAGTAGATAACGCCTAGGTGCCGCCTAGGCACGCTTAGGCTCTAGGCGGAGGGTCACCGCCCGCCTAGCGCCTTTTGGAACCTTGGTAATATATCGACACATTGTATTTTGTGACATTCTTTTGACAGTCTAACAAGACTATGTCTACTATGTGGGGACTCTCCACCGACTTATCTGTTGTGTTACAACTGGATCAGGGTTAAAATGTAGCTTTTAGGTCTCACCAACTAATCGAACATGCACAATAAGCCAAAAAGTGATCTAATTAATTTTATGTTGAGTAGCGTACTTTGTAAACACACCTATAGAAGAATAAAATTAGAAAACTTAGATTGTAAACATACGTTGTATAAAATCACGTCAATAGACGTAATTGGTGAATATAGCCCTTGAGTATAGTTCCATGGAGGTCATATCAATATTTAAACATATGGACGAATTTTAATCAACTCAAAGATGAGCAAATATAACTAAGCTTTATTAATGATAGTAAATTTTAAAATACAGGTAATAGACCGCTAAGTATAAAAGTGAGTTAAGTGGGCTATTTTTTTAGTATAAACCCTATTCCTGATTGATTGATTCTTCTCAATATGAGGATTACAATGTTGTACAATGAGATGTAATGGTGGATGATCTGATGTTAAATGTATGTAATGGAGGATGCATGCAATCTACCTTGAGATGTATGATGTGTATCAGGATCTAGTAGAATATGTTTCAACTTGGTGCCCTCCTCCACCTTTCATTTGGATTAGAGATCTCAGGATGTATCCCAGTTGTTTACATGTTTGATGAATCTCTATTGAATTTTATCTCTAACTTGCTATATCTAATTTAAAAATGATTGTTTTCTTTCGTATCTAACAAGAGTAAAGATAATAATCTTCTTTTCGACTCCATATTCTATACTAAGGTAGAGTTCAAGTCGTTATTCCGTAGACTTGACCCATCTTAGGTCATCCCCACGTCAATGCCACTAAATGAAAAAAATCAGAAATAAAGTAAGAGGGAAAAGGGGGATCTCATGTGTTTTTCTTTGTCCGTAGTGATATGGCTCCTCGTAACATCTCCCAATTGAAAATGCACAATCGAATGTAATGTGTCTTACGTCAATTGAATCATTACATTTAGATATTTATGAACCTACACTGAGCAACACAACAATAACAATAACAAGCCTTTTTAGTCTCAAGCAAGTTATGGTAGTCTAAAGATGAAACCCACAAGACTCAATAAAAACTGATAAAAGTAAAGAAAGACCGAAAAGAGGCAAAAAAGGGGGAAATTAACTTGCCACTAAGAATAAAAAGGAATTTACGTAACCAAGGGCATGTTTGGTTGGTTACCACGAAGCATATTAGCCATGCCATACTTTCTTTGGCTAGTGTTCGGTTGTCACAACCGTGACAATACCCCATATGTCATAGATTTTTTTTCAAAGATATGCGTTAATATTTATCAGATAAACATTGTGGTAGTTTTAGTTTTCTGTCCGGTCTGTCAGTAGCTACACAGTTTGCACTTTGATTCTGTCATGACAGTTGGGTAGAGCAGCGTCATGAACTTGTTAGTCATGGCTACGAGTCAGACGGCCACTATGGTCAGCTTAGATGGAAACTAGGCCACGTTTTCAGGCCACTTGGCATTTGGGGCATTGTTCAGTTAGGCTATATATAGCAATCAATAAGCAGAATACGCAGCAGCCCCCGCAGCACAAAATCCAGCTCTTCAAATTTCAGTTTTTCCACAAATATTTGGCTATCAACCAAGCAAGTATTAAGTTCTTACATGTTCTGATGTAGAATTGTGCACTTCTATGGCATTTTTTATTTTATGGCCCTAGACCTAAGCTCATCTTACATTTGTAGCTACTTATACAACAACAACAAATCATTTGTCTCAAGCACGTTGAGGTAGACTACATATAAAACCCAAACTGAGTTTCATATCTATAAAAATGGCTGGATTTAATGCTAGCTCGCTAAACCTATCACAGCCTTCCTCCTTTACCCAGACTTGGGAGTGACTATACATTTGTAGCTGCTTATAATAGAGCAAATTTCTGCTTAGTAATAGTCACATGTTTCTTTTGACAACACATAAATAGATACATGTTTGGGTTTCATTCTTTCATGTGGAAGTTAGAACTATATAACATTTCCTCAGTGCTCGTAAGCACAACAAAACCTCATTATGAAGATCAGAGAGATGGAAAGGGACAGGCATTCAAAACATACATATAACGACATAAATACCTGTATATCCCAGAACATTCTAATAAACACATATCCTTGCTGTTATCCGTCATTCAATCTCTTTTTTGTATCATCTTAATTGCAGCTGAGCACCACAAGCATTTATATAGTTGAATGACATGAATAACGGAAGTAAATATTTAAAAGACAACACAGAACAAGGTATGTATAACAATATTACCATTGTCACAACTAGAACCAACCTTTGTGCATCTTCAACTTTGGTATCTGAACTACAATAAGTGGATCAGCACCAAATAGAACAACTTTTAGCTACCTTGACATCAGTGTTTTAAAAGGGCACCTGCACGACTAGGCGACCGACCATGACGTCCAAGCGGGAGCGCCTAGGTGGCGACTTAGAATAGTGCTTGACATATAGTTTTACAATTTCAAACAAGAAACCAGGATGATTCAATGGAACAAATTAGCCTGTTCAATCTGCCATGAACAAAAAATGAGTTCATAGGATTGTAGCACAATGTGACCAGGATTCCATTATATGATTATTCTACATTCACGGCTTCCAGATTACCAGCCGATTTTAAGAATTTGCTTTCTTTTTGTAACCACTTGTGACATAACATAGTATCAAATACTTTATTGTATTCTTTGATAAATCCTGATGTGTGAAGATTATTTAACAGTACAAAGCACTGATGCTCAGAAGGATAAATACCCGTATCTTTCATTTCTTTTAGCAAATTCAAAGCTTCAGTCAGTTTACCCTTCCTGCAAAGGCCATCCAACAGAACAAGATATAACGAGCAGTCCATGAGAGCACCTTTTACCACAAGAGCATCGCGCAGCATTAATGCTTTATCCAAATCTCCTTCTTTAGAATGAGATTGGATCATGTTATGTATCACACCCAGAGGAACAAGTCCTCGACTTATTAAATCGGTAAACACTGAAGAAAAATGATCTCTGTCACATTGTGAAGCTTTCTGAAGTAACCCAGCAAAAACTGTGTGTGCTTCCTTGAGTAATCCAGCCTCATTAAGTCCAGTGATGATGTTTTCAATAGTCAGCGCATTAGGCACTAAATCTCTGTTAATCATATCATGGACCAACATCACAGATTCCTGCAATTTTCCACGTTTGCAGAAGCCATGGACCAAAGTATTGAAAGAAGAAACACTTCCATATCCTCTAAGAAACATTTCTTCAGTTATAAACAGAGCCTGCTCAAGATCCCCATAATTTGAGCAACCGGTTGTAAGCACACTATAGACAAAAGCATCTGGAGTTACCCCTCTTGTGAGCATTTCATTATATAGATTAAAAGCATCAGGGATATTACCAACTTTGCAGTTTCCATCTATCAAAGCTGTATATGTCAAACAATTTGGTAATAATCCCTTAGTAACTATGCTATTGAAGACATAACGAGCATGAGAAACAGAGCCAGACTTGCAAAACCCGTCGATAAGGGCATTATAGCATACAATACCAGGCTCTATTCCTTTTTGAGCCATCTCATCAAGAAGGCCAATAGCTTTTTCCATGTCAGCTATTTTGCAAAGACCATATATCAGCGCACTGTACATATACGAATCAGGAACCAAGCCATTCTTCTCAATTACTGAAATAACCTTGAAAGCCGCATTCATATGTCCAGACTTCGATAGGTCGTGAATTACAATTCCATATATACGGTTGTCAGGCACAACTCCCCTGTCTACCATTGATTGAAGAGTAGAGGAGACCTTTTCGATATCACCTGATATGAAATAACCTTCTAACAGGTGGGCATAGATGAAATCCTTAGGTTTTAGTCCACTGGTGAGCATCTGTTGCAGAAACTGTTCAGCCTTTTCTGGATTCCTAGTCATACTATAGCCATGAATGAGACCATCATATGTGAATTCATTAGGCTGCAGTCCTTTCTCCTGCATCTGTGTGTAGTACTGTATGGCTTCCTTCATCATTCCAACCTTAGATAGCCCAGTTATCAGAGAATTGTAGCAGTACAAATCAGGAACTATGTTTGCGTTGGTCATATTCTTGAGAGCTTCAGAGGCCAATGAGAAACTACCTTCTCTGCAATACCCTGAGATAAGTGGTGCATAAACAAATACATTGGGCTTCAAACCTTCTGCAATCATTTCCTCAAGAAGATCACCTGCTTTCTTTGATTCACCAATTTGGCATAGCCCATTGATAAGTATGCTATAAGTATATACATTGGGGAAGCTACCAGCATTCCTCATTTCATTAAGCAGGCAAAAGGCTTCACCCTTGTTGTGTTGTCTCATATGCCCTTCAATGACTAGGTTATAAGTAATGGTGTCAGCTATATAACCAACTCTGACCATTTCCTTAAGAATCTTCGCAGCACTGCCCATCTGGCCCAATTTACAAAGGCCCCGGATGAGATTGTCATAGGTGATCTTGTTCGGCTGCACACCAGCAGCAGACATCTCCTTGACTATTTCAAATGCCTCATCCGCATCACCCTCCCTCATGAACCCATCAACAAGAGTCGCATAAACAACAATATTAGGCATTAAGCCAACACAAGTCATCTCTTCCAGCAAGCACTTTGCCTGATTCGATCTGCCACGCTTGCAAAGACCGTTAATGAGTGCACCGTAAGTAAACTCATCTGGGACCAACCCATACTCCTCCATCTCCTTCTTGAACCCAAATGCCTCTTCGACAGCACCACATCTGCATAGACCACCAATCAAAATGTTGTAGGTCACCGTATTCAGGCTGCATCCTGTCTCACGCATTTCCACAAACACCTTCTTAGCAGCATCAAAATCCCGAACCTTGCAATTCACTTCGATCAATGTCGAGTAAGTGTACACATCCGAGCCAATCCTGGCATCCTCCATGAAACCCCGAACCGTCCAGAGTAGATCCAGGGCATCCGCCCGCAGCAGGCCCTTCAGCAGCGCGTTGCAGCAGCGCAGGCTGGGCTTCAAGCCTAGATTTTTCATCAGCAGGACAACCGCGGCGGCCTCCTGGACCCTCCCGGTCTTCTTGTAGGTGTCGACGAGCACGTCGAGCACGACCGGAGAGCGTTCGTGGCCGGAATTGGAGACCGCGCGGTGGATGGAACTGAGGACGAGGGAAGGATCTGGGTAAGCGCGGATCATCTGTTCGAGGAGGCCGTTGGCCTGGGGGAAAAGGGCGGCAGTGCAGAGGGATACGGCGAGGTGAGCAAAGGCGTCGGGGGCGGGCGCCGAGGGAGCGAAACGAGGGCGGGACCAGTAGAAGAAGTCTAGGAGGAGCTTGGGGTGGAGGCGAGGAGAAGGTTGGCGGAAGAGAAGGGAGGATACAGCGGCGGGGGAGAGTCGGGAGGGGATGTCGGAGATGCCGATCGCGAGCTTCCAGTCGCCGGAGCAGCCGGAGAGCAGGGTGGCCACCTCTGCGGCCACGGCGTCGGGGTTTGCGGAGGAGGATGAGGAAGCATCGCCAGTGGTGGTGGTTGTGAAGGGTGTGCGTGGCAGTCGTGTCGGGTGGAGGCACGACGCGGCGGCGGTGGTGGCGGCTGGATGCCGCACCCGCCCAACGAAGTTCATGGTAGGGGACAACTTCCTTTTTCTTTCTGAGAGATGATCGCAGCGGATGACTGAGAACGGAAGACCGAAGACTGAAGCGATCCAAGGCATTTCTCAGGTTTGCTGCAACTGTGTTCTCGTTTGTACGACCCTGTAACATTCAATAAGTCAAAATTTATTAGCACATTTATGTATGTAAAAGCATATAGAGCATCAACCGAAGTGGAGAAGAAAAGAGAGTGATTTGTAAAAATACTGATATCCTGATTAAAAAACAATGGTTAAACTATATGTCTCAGAAGTCATATCATAAAACTATAGGTTTGTGTATCTTAATAACAGAATTACATATTTTTAAAAAAAGTATTGCTACGGAAGTTGATTTTTTTACAATAAACAGGAGGGGTGACGGGGTTCCCGACTCTGACCTCCGGAGAGAGCGACGACCCTCCCCCTTGGCACCTAGTCGACGGACCCAGAGGAGAAGGCCCGAGCCCGAGCTTCGAAGAAGATGAAACAGGTAGTCTTCAATATGGAGCAGATGCCGCCACGACCAAGTGGGGAGCACTCGAGTGCCTCCCCTGACGTGCACATTGAAACTCCATCACTTCTGATAGAACGGAGGAGGAGGAGGAGGAGTGCGCAGGGCGCGCGTGCGCCCTGGTATGGCTCACTCTAACGACAAGACGAGAATAGGCGGAACAACGGGCTCCCGATACGGTGGCCTCGTCGTGTACTCTGGCCGATGTATGATAGGACAACCATCCCTGTAACCACGACTTCCCCACTTGCAAATAGTTAAGAGGGACACGGCGGAGAAGAGTATAAAAGGGGGATCGATCACCCCCCTCGAGAGAGACCTCTCGCTTGTAAGAGAATCACCCTCATTTTCAACAAAGGACAGTGGGACACTCATACTGGACGTAGGACACCTTGCTCGAACTAGTATAAATCCTTCGTCCTCTTAGTCTAGGCTACCTTGATGACGAATGCATGGCACATTCGATACTAGTCAAAAATCCAAACGCCGACAAGGGGGGACCTTATTCTTATTTTATTAAAACCAAACATAAAGTGTACAAGATAAGGAAAATAAAACATAAAAGGTAAAAAAACAAGAGTTACAACTGATCTACCCATTCCATGGATCAAGCCTATTTTGAGCTTTATGAAAACAACCAAGTGAAATTCTTTTTTGAACTTAAGTGGGACAACTTCAACTATCTGAGGGGTTGTTTCGTTAAGATCCATCTATTTCTGCATTTCTATATACTCCATGTCATTAAGATGATTACGTTCATGAATAATAGTATATGAAGTTGTTGTTTACACATGGTTGTAGTATACACATGTCTTTTTACTGCTTGTAGTATACACATGGTTCTTGTGTTGTAATACCAATAGTGTTCCAGCATGCCGTGGCAAAGTTACCTAAGAAAAAAATATGATAGGGTCTCTTCTTTATGTAGTATGTAATATATAGTTACAGAAATTGATTTCT
Organism: Neostapfia colusana; assembly: GCA_030760725.1. Lineage (NCBI taxonomy): Eukaryota > Viridiplantae > Streptophyta > Magnoliopsida > Poales > Poaceae > Neostapfia > Neostapfia colusana. The sequence goes on along the minus strand of JASWHV010000008.1, from coordinate 47,040,043 downwards.
TTAGACAACTTAAATATATAGAGTTCATATGAATTTATTCACTAAATACATAGTTTTATGATACTATTTTTTAAGTCTACATTTTTACTATAGGTTTATCAAACTATCTAGGAAACAATTTTATGGGATATTTGCTTGGTGAGAGAGAGAGTTTCGTTAGGCGTGCATATTGTATGAATGTTTGAACGTGTTTTTAGATCATATACATTTGAAGCTGGGATAAAATGTTTTGCGCAAAACATATTTGCCTATCTAAAAATGAATTTGCTTATCCTTTTTTAGATTAATAGCTTGTTTGATCTCCAACTCAACTTAACAAAAAGTAGATGGAGTTCTACATCATTTTGGTAGAAGACCACTTACTACTTCAGTAGTAATATTTTAAATGAACATCCATGCGAAGTTCAGTGGTTTTATTCTTTTCTTCCTAATTTTCCCAACCTTAGCCCCCACTACCACCACCATGCTTCACTCTGGCTCCACCACTTTGTGCCTCCCGCCCTGAGACTATCCAAAGCAGTCTCCTGGGTAAGTTCAAAACCCGCGACAGTTACTCTAAAATATAGGGTTAATAAACAATATTATTTTAAAATTAGAGTAGCACTATTCATCTTTTAAAACATTGTAGCATTGGTTGACTGATGGGTTAACGTCTCGTTTTAGTACTATAGAGTAGGATATAGAGGAGTGTGAGGACCCTGGGGTCCCGACATTCCAGTAATCATATTGGATGGTATCGTGCGATGCAACACCCAACAACACACTTTAAAAGACATTTATATTACATCACATAAGCTTGAATCCACAAGTTCAATCAGAAATATATTACGTTTTTAAACATGTCTACAGCAGAAGTCTTGTTTCTACTCACACCCTACATATATACTATGCAAAATAATGAACAGTATAGCCCTCGGACTGTTCACTTTAGTAGTAGCTCCTCAAGGCGGTGTGCAGGGATCTCATTCAGCTGTATACCCTGACGGGGATGTGGCCTCCCAGTAAATCCTTTCGTCAAACGAGGCCATAGATGGCCCCTCACCGGCAGCAACAACTTATATAGAAACCGTGAGCATGAAGGCTCAACAAGTCTTAACCGACTCATACGTCGCTCCCTCTAGCCATACGTCCTAGACCTTCCAACGACCCTCTAGGATCAACAAACGTCGAAAACCATCGACCATAGGTGTTGTGCTTTGAGTTTTTCCGATCGCCGTCGTGTTTAGCCCTAGGTCGATGGTGAGGTCATAGCTCCGGCCACTTCTACGGCAAACCGACGCCATATTCGTTCTTAGCATGCCACCACGGAGCTGTAGGAAGAAACCATGCTCAAAATAAAGCTTTGTAGGGCTCGGGCGACCTCGCCGGAGTTTGAATAATCACCGCCTCCATCGCCGACTAGGTTTTCGGCCACCAAGAGTCCTAGCTGACCCCACCACCGAGTTCCCCGAGGGCAAAAACCTAGGGGCGGCGAGCCTCAGCCCCGGAGGAGGCCAGAAACGCCATTCCGGCGGACCTCGCCGGTGTGCGCCGCCGTGGAGCTCTGTTGGCGCGAGGAGGAAGACGGCCGGGTGGGACCTGTTGTAAGCCGTTTAAACATTTCTGATATTTTCAAATTTTCATTCAAACTTTGAAACCCCATAACTTTCAGTAGGAATGTCCAAAATTTGTGAAACAAATTTTATTGAAATCCTCTCAGTCAGTACTTTTCAGAAATGCAAAGAAATGGGTCTGAAGATCCCTGGAATTTTCTCCGAAATTCATCAAATTTAATTTTTTTGGGAATTAATTCCAGGAGATTCCTGTTATGGAATTTCCTCAAATTTGGTCAGAATATCCTTCATAACTCTAGTGATCTCTTGTAAAAATTTGAGCTTCATTGGAGTACATTTGCTAGGCTAAACTCTGATTCAAAGTTCAGCGTTCATTTGGAATTTCCAAAATAAACAGAAACTTTTTCAGCATTTCCTATCATCTTCAAAATTTCATTTCTCCCTGTAGACAACTCGAAAAGTTATGAAACAAAGTTAGAAAGAACCAGGTAGACTTCCTTTATTTATATCTTCCACTTGTAGCCATGTCAAAACGTCAGATTTGGAATCAAAAATTTAGAGGAGCCATATACTTGTGGGAATTTCGGAGACCACAAGCTTTCATGAGAATTCCTCAAATTTGGCTCAAATCATCCTCATAGAGTCTAGTATCCACTGGAAAAATCCTAAATCCAATTAAGGAACCTTAATAGCAGTAGCTATGAGTAGAAACTTGCTTCATAGAAATTATTATCACTTATACATATATATTTTGTTGCATATCATATAATGACCAAAGTTGAGGACGCTCCGGAGCCTTTGGAGATCTTCCCACCAGACACTAACTTTCCATTTGACTCGCAACCAGGCAAGCCCCGGTTTGCATTTAATTACTTTTGCCAAGTTTTACTTTGTATCACTTATGTCTAGGATGAATTGCTTGCATTAGAGTTAAGGTGATTGAAACCCCACTTGCATGACCTTTAAATCCTATGGACGGTTGGGTAGTTTACAGCTCCATGAGGATAGATTACCATGCTAATGTTTCTAGAATCTCGGTAGAAGTCGAGTGGTTGGAATCTACTCACGAGATAGGATTTTATCACACGGGCTAGAATGAAGTAAAGAATGGCTTAAGAATGTGAAATTGAGACCCAGCAGGGGGATAGGATGCAGTGAGCGGAGGTCTCATGTGCGTAGCCCCGTTGGTGTCGGTTGAGACCGAGCCATGTGCGGCCCTGCTGGACAAGTTTGAACAGTACTAGATGCATACTGGCTATATGGGAATCAGGAAACCGATGTAATTGGTAAACCTGGGTGCCGAGACTTACCCAACCATTTTATAGGAGTGGGTTGAGAGTAGCAAGGTGTAAATTTGCCGGTGCGCACAGACACGCTCTACGCAAGGGACCTCCTGGCTGTTACGGATGGACATGTTCGGTGTTTGGGTTTCCTTTGAAAGGTTGTTACATACAGCAGAGTAGGAAGGTGTGAAACACCACACTTCTGAAATGGGTGTATGTGATGTGTTATCCGGGTGTCTATTGATTGCAATCACCGTCTCTCGCGGTTATTTGAGTACCACTTCTTCACTGCGCTGTGACATAGTAATAATTGAAAGAAGCCAGAAGAATATGATGCATCGATCTATTATTGTATTGAAACCATGTATGTTGTAGATGTAGAGCTCATTAAGTTTATATTCCACTTTAGGCCTAACCACATTGGAGGAAAGCGTTTCTTGTTTGATTGTGGACTTCCGATGTGAGGGCTGCCTAAGGCATATTAATCTACTGCTGTAAAACTGAAAATAAGGATTAACATGTAGGTGTTTTTATCGCAATATCATTTCCTATATTACTAATCCCTGCATGTAGAGTCTCATGTTTAGGAGTGACGGATAAGTCTTGCTGAGCCATCATGCTCACGGTTGCTATAATTTAGTTGTTGCAGGTGAGGCTTATGAGGAAGTCCGAGGATGAGGCGATTCCCCCGCCGGGGTACATGGCCGAGTTGGAGCCCTGCATGCCGCCATGACCTTCGGATGATTGCTGCTAGTGTGTAGCGTCCCCGGGCTAGACAGCTGCACTTTTGCAGAGCTAGGCTGAGAGTTTAGCTATGAGTAACACTTCCGCTGTATAGTAAGATTGTAAAAGACTTCCACTGTTTTATGTAAATAAAAGTTTGTATGTTGTTCTTAATCTTTTCTTGTGTTTTGTGTGGTGCCGCATTGCAAGACACCAACCTCTGCGATCCCGGAGTGGGAGGACCACGGGGTGTGTGGGGGACCCCGTCCCGTGTCACGGGGCCTTGCCACTCGCCCGGGAATCGCATTGGGTGGTGCCGTGTTATGCGGCACCCAACAGCACACATATAAGGAAAAACTGTATTACATAAATCACAAGCGGAAGCTTACAAATGTTCTTTGCAAATAATTTACATAAAATAGCTACAACGGAAGTCTATAAACAGCTCACGTCGAATAACTAATGAGCATCCGAGAAGAGGTCCAGCCCACGGACTCCTCTCGCTAGCAACACGAAGACATGGCAGCGGCTAGGTTCTCCATGTGTAACATTGTAAGGGCCTCAGTTTTTGACACATGTTTGAAGTGTCATCACCACACACACACACCTCATTTGAAGCAAGTTGATAAACACATTTGAAGAGCAAGTAACCACCATCAACATGCTCATTTGAGAACAAACCCACATATTGCAAAGTGGTATTTCCCACATGTGATATATAGGGGCTGGGCATATGAAAACTCCTACACCGCGCTAGGAATATCCATGCCAAGTTTCACCCAAATTCAAAACCTTTTCGAGGTCATTTTGGGTATAGCCAGAAAGAGGGTAGTTTGAACTCAAATTCAAATTCAAACTGATATTTATCCCATGAATTCAAAAGTGGGAGGCATAGTCTTGCTCAGCACATTTTTGGGAGCTCACACACCAATTTTCACTCCATTTGGAGTTGATCTTGACATGAGCTAAGTGGGGCAAATTCAAACTTTATTTGAATTTCAAACTGAACATGTGCTGAAATTTATCCAAGCCAAACCCAATTTGAATTCTCACCAATTCAAATGGCTCAAGGGTAGATAATTCAAACCACCCTGGGCTTTGTGGGAACTACTGTTCACAACAGTGAATTTGAGTTAAGTTCAGAGGTTAAAATTGATAGTGGGACCCACATGTCAGCCACTGAAGTGATTCAACCGACTGAGACTTTCTCACTCGGGTCCTTGGGCTTCAGCAGCGATCGCCACCGAGGGAGGCCGCCGCGCCACCAGCAGCTTGGCCGTGCGCGAGCCAGGGTCGGTTCTGAGGCCTTATAAGGCGCCCCACGCCGTGGCCGAAGCCCCCTCACCATTTTCTCCTCGCAAGAACACAGAACCGGAAATTCTTCCTCCGCCGCTCAGAACCGATCGGAGAGCCCCGATCGCAGCCTTCCCGTCCCCTCCAAAGCTACAGCAAGGTACTAGGAACCTTCCTCTTTCTTCCCCCTCGCTAGAACTTAGCTGAAACCGGATGCTCTCGGCTATACCGAGAGCTCCACTCAGTAACCTAAAACCGCTGCACTTCGGGCTACCGTGGACAGCCCAACCGGGAGGTTTTCACACCCAAGCCACGGCGTCCCTGGACGTGCTGGTAATCGGTGCTGCTCACCCCCGAGCCACAGCCCGAGTGCTTGCTCACCGGCGGCGAATTCCCAGTTTTCACCTATCTAGGTACAGACCGACCTTCGGGTGCGGTTCTGTCGAATTCATATTCTATAAAGGATTAGAGGGCCTCAATCCGCTCCCACACCAACTAGACCCGGTAGCGCACAAGTTGCCTTCACAACCTTTGGCCTGAGAACCCCTATACCCGGCGTATTTCGAAGTTGGCCGACGGCGGAGCATGCGGGAGGCATCGGGCGCACGGTGAGGGCCTAATCCGGGCCTCCCCCGAGCTGCTTCAAGCTCATGTCGACCTCCCCTAAGGTCCACTGATGCTCCCCGACCGGTTGCTCGAGTGGTTGAGATGCTAGGAAGGTCGGCCGACACGGCAGAAGTCTTTTCGAAGCTGCCGCTCGTCGGCGACCATGTACCGGCCGTTTTCATGACGAGCTGAGCCCGGAATCGTGTTCCCCAAGTGAAAATAGGCAGGGGCGGCCGGAATCATGAAGCTTGGAGCTTCACAGAGGCTGCCGGCGAGCTCTCCGGCGAGGTACCCCGGCGGCAGAGCGCGGGCGGCGGGAGGTAGACGAAGGGAGTGGACCCCAGCCGTCAGCGGTAGATATTTTAAATCGGGATTGGGCTGCGGCTCGGATACGGTGTGCTAGTGCGCAAAAACCCCCCATAGACCCCGGTGTGCCGACGCCTCAGCGCACAACACGTGTCCCCGTGGCCCACCGGCAGATTTAAACTTTTCCCCGATTTTCAGATTTCATTCAAACTTCAAATCCTCATAACATTGGCTAGGAAGCTCCAAATCGAGTGAACCAAATTTTGTTGGATTCAGCTCTCTGAATACTTTCCAGCAAATCAAGTTTCACTTAATGAAAATCCTTATTTCTCCATAATTAATTCCTTAAAATTTAAAGTGTTGTGGAATTTTAACTGGAGAATCCCTTGGAAGAAAATTCTGAAATTTTGCTGGGATGTTCACCAAAATACACGTGAACTACCATAAAAATTACAGGCCAATTTGAGCTCATTTAATCCACCTAATGGTGTGATTAGTGAAACTGTTTCAGAGAAAATAGAAAATGTTCAGAAACATTTTCAGAATTTTCTCTGAAATTGTTTAGCTCATATCTTTAGTTAGGAACCTTCAAATTAAGTGAGACGAAGTCCATTAGAACCCTCTGAAAATCTAGTTTTCAGAAGGTCATGGCTTGTTCCATGAAAATCCCTAGAGCACTCTAAGAGTTCCAATTAAGGTCAAGGACATGATTATTTGTGGAGGGCTCAATTGAGCTGTGCTGCAACTAAAACTTGACCAAGTCTCTGTTTAGTTTGTAACCGAGCCACAGCAAAAGTTTCACAGTCTTTGGGTCTGTCTAGTGAGACTTAGAACGTTCACAAGTTTAAAACTCAATTCAAATGCATTTAATTAATACATGTACTTCTTGTATCATGTAGTCGCTAAGGTCGAGGAGGAACACAAAGTCCTAGACTTCGTTACTCCGGAGGAGCAGCTAGCCTACGACCAAGAGCAGCAAGGCAAGCCCCTGTTTGCATTAACCTTTTTACAAAGTTTTGTTGTTTTGAGCACTTACTTGAGTATCATTATTTCTTGCACTAGAGTCTTGTTTGGAAATCCAAATGCATAGCCAAGAAAGCCATGGGTGGGGATTAGGATTGAAAACCCCGTTAGCTACTGCAATGCTAAGATAGAGTAGGATTCGGTACAAGTCGAGTAGTTGGAACTACTTGCGAGCATAGGCTAGAGGCACTCGACTCGGGTAGAGATAGCACATGATACACATGGCAAGAAAAATGAGACCGAGCGGACAGTAAGGGCAGCAGGACTTTGGGGCCTGTGTGCTATAGCTCCGCTTGTGTCGATTGAGGACCCAGCCGTGTGCGGGCCTGTTGAACAAGCTAGAACAGTACCGAAGACCTACCGGCTATATGGGAACCGGGAAACCGATGTAACTCGGGTAGCTGGGTGTTGAGGCATAGCTGGTCGTTCAGAGGGTAGGTTGAGAGCTCGAGGTGTAAATCGGCTGGCGGCACCGAGATGCGTCTAGCAACATTGGAACTCCACAATCAAACAAGAAATGCTTCATTCCAATGTTACTTGTCCCAAGGTGGAAAATAACTTTAATTCGCTCTACCACTACTTCATACATGGTTTTCATGCAACTCCAATTATCATAGCAGCAATTAAAACTTGCAAACTGTTTGCACCCAACTTGTTTACTACGTCACAACATGTGAGCAAGCGGTACTCAATAACCGCGAGGGACGGTGATTCGAATCAAACACTGCCCGGATAGCTCGACACATATTGCTCGCCTATGAAGACCCAAATCTGACGTCCTTTATTACGTCGTATGTGGCAACCTTTCGTAGGACACTCGACTGTAGAACCGGTCGCACCGTCTCGGGCTCATAGGTCTAACGAGACGATGTGGTATGCCTCTACAATCCAGTGAACCTGGTACATCGGTTTCCTGGGTCCCATAGAGCAGTAAGCATCCGGTACACAACTCAATACTTGCTCACGGATGCGGCACACGCATCGGTCCTTAACCGACACAGGCAGAGCTACTCGACCAAGACCTCGTCTTGTCGCTACCTAACCCTCCTGCCCGGTCTCATCTTTTAGAAATATAAACTTTAGTTTGCCTCTTTCAACTACACCCATGTAATCCCGACTATAGCTCGCGAGTAGATTCCAACTACTCGACTTCTACCAAATGTCATAACCTATTTTGCACGGCAACCTTGTACAGCGGGACACCATATTCTACCCTTGACTCTAGGGTTCCTTTGGTCATGCATTTGGAATATAAAGCATCCTTGACCTAATGCACATACAAACTCTCAACCATAATTGTGAACAAAGTAAAAACTTTATAAATAACTTAAATGCAAACCGGAACTTTCCTTTGTTTTACAGGTGACTAAAGTCATATAATTATGAAGTTAGTTGCTGATGACTTGAAGCTTAATCACTGCCCTTCTTGCTCCTTGATTCAAGATTCACTTCTCCTCCACTTTTCCACGTTTAATCAATACACGTTATGAATATGCATATATGTTTAATTGTAAATCTTTTGCTAACAAGTTCTAAAGACAAGTTTAAAACTGGAACTCTATTTAAGAATTTAAAATGACACTGGTGCTAATGGTTTGGGTTTGGGTTAAGCAACATGATCAAGTAATAAGTGCATTTCATCACTTGTGTGTTACTCGTCTAAGAGGTTAAACAGGACAGTGATGATACAAAGCCCCAATGGAGCTGAAAATTTTCTTGTGAGTTCCTTGTCACAAGAAAGTAATCTGGACCAAAATTTAGAATTGTTCAATAAGTAGTTCACTAAGAATAATTCCCTAAGCATTTAGGCGAAAAGGAATTAATTCTGAATAAATTTGCACTTTCATGCAAATTCAAGTGAACTACAATTTCAAACATAGGGAGCATGCATGAATTTTCCTAGGAGTTTTGGAGATAAGAACTGCCCATAACTGAATTTCCAAGTTTTGGAAATTCTCTGAAAATGTTTCTGTATTCATTTGAACACAGAAAGTTGAAATCAGAATTATCGTAATTAAATCAACTCCAATTGAGCTGAAACTTTAACAGAAATTCACTAACATCCTAAAGAACATTCTGGCAAAATTTGAGGATTTTTGGATGAACCAAACTGCCCCTAAAATTCTTTTGCTGAAAAACTTTAAAGCATTTTCCAGAATTTAATAATGATTTTCATACAAATTGGGTTGCACATTTGGATAGATCTTGCCAAGCTGAGTCTAACCCAATTTGAATCACTAAATTTGGAGCTTCCTACACCAAGATATGACTTTTACAAGAATTGGTGAGAAACTGAAAATGGCTCTGTTCCATTTTTTCCAATTTTCAGAGACATAAGGAATTAACACCACATTTGGCTAAGCAAATGAGGTCCAATGCCTCTGAAATTTTTACTGGAGTTCAAGTATACTTGGAAGGATCTCCTTCCCAAATTGGTAATTTTCCAATACACATAACTCCTGGAAAAATTCTTACAACATTTTCCTTCTATGAATTATTGAGCCAAATCCAGGAATTTCGTAATTATTGGGTTGCACCCGTGGATAGTACTCTCTGAGAGGAATCCAACAAAATTTATTTGACAATTTTTTGGACATTCCTACACAAAGTTATGGCTCTTCAAGGTCTAAACCGAATTAGACAAATTTCTGGAAATGTTTAAACTCGGCTGCGGGTCCCACATGTCAGTTCATCTCCTTCCTCGCGCCAAACAGAGGGCAGCGGCGGCGTGCTCTGGTGAGGGCCGCCGGAACCAACTTTCCGGCCACCCCCGTCCTCCAACTTGCCGCCCCCACTAATTTGGCATGCTGAACTCGATGGCACGGTTTCTGGCGGCCGGCGATGCCCGAATAGTGGTGCACGACGGCGGCAGTGTGCCACTAGGGTTCCGGCGAGGTCAACCGAGCCCAATACTTCACCAAACTCTCGGATTTTTGTCTCTAGAGCACCGGTGGACGGTGTAGAAGCTAGTAATGGCCTCTAACGCCGGTGAAACGGCCGGCAACCAGTGGCTCCACGGTGACCCGAGGTGCTTTTGCACTGGCGGCTAAGAAAACAGCTAGAACTCCCTCATTTCTTGATTTGTTCGCTCGGTTCTTCATCGAGGAGGGGCGCTAGGAAGTATGGAAGCTGTGTGCAAGCTTGCTCGAGCTCTAGTGGATTGTGCAACGTGAATTTTGGGGTAGACTGAACCCTACCCGCCTGCACTCAGTTTCAGGAAACGGCGAAATTCTTGCTACCGGTTCTAGCAAACGCTAAACGGCCTCCGGCTACATGATCAGAACATGCAAACGCACCTTTCGTGTACAGAAAGTTGGGGAAGAGGGTGGCCGTGGCGCTCTGTCCATGGTGGTCCGACATCGGTTTCCACCGTTTGCCTCGGTTCATGGCGCCGATCTTCAAATTAGGGCCAACAGCAGCCCCAAGCGTCAGAGCTGAGCTGGGGAAGACCTTGTACACATGTCGGTGCTCCCTTTTTGTGTTGGCAGCTTGAGCAAAGAAGTATCAACACTGGCTTGCGATCGAAAATGACAGAGGCAGCACCGGCGGCTCGCTTTCGCGCGTGGGAGCGGAACAGAGGCCGAAAGGACGAGCTGGAAGTGGCGAAATAGCCCTGTTGCACTCGGGGTGAGGTGATCAGGACGAGTAAACTCGAGAAAACCAGGAGGTGGCGCCTGAGAGGATCGGTCGAGGTCGGCTGCTGTCGCGCGCGCGTGCACTGGGGAAACATAGTCGGTTCACTGCACAGCAAATGACATGTGGGTCCTCTCATTTGATTTTTTCATCACTGTGCTTTGAGATTCCCACGGATACATTGTCCGAACCTCCCCAAATTTGGAGGATAGGCCAAACATGATGTGAGGGGTTTGAATATGAAATAAGATTTCAAAATTGATCACATTTAGTCCAGTTTCTAATTTTGAATGTGATCTCAAATAATGCTTTGAACCATTGGTATATGAGCTCAAAATTTCTCCAAATTTGGAACTTAAGCTCTTTAATACCTGAGGAATGCAATGGTCACCTCACATATAGGCCTTTGGACAATCTGAATATGAATCCTTTGCAAAGATTCAAAATTAGGTTTAAATTTCCCTCCCCTCTACTCATAGAGGATGTACACATGAAATAGATTTTTGCGAGTGAAATTCTTTCCCTGGGTTAACATGTGTTCAGTATAAGCTAAAGAAAATTCTAGCTTTCCCCACATGTCCATGTTTGTGTTCATCATTTCATGTGACACAAACTCAAGTTATTCCTTTGCCTTAACATGTTTGAATTCATCACGAATTCAAACATGATCATAATTCACTCCTCTCTAGCTCACCATCAAATCAGAAGTTTGCCACCAAATTCTCCTCAATTTCAAATGTATGAGGTTCCATGTGTATTCAAAATTTTGGCGGCACTTTGAGGTGAGCATTTGAGTCTAAAGGCCTTATTTTTATTCTTTCACATACACATGTATGATTACACATGAGTTTAACTCCACCTTGGTCCAACACATTCAAATGAATGCTTGAACCCGTGTTGTTGAACCCCACGTATACCATCCTATGTAAGAAAGTTTTTGTAAGTCCCATTTTTCATGAACCAGAAACACATCGACGTTCAAATATTTGTTTCTTTGCATTCACGTTTTTGGGACTTTCACATTCCTCCCCCCTTAAAAAGAATCTCGTCCCGAGATTCCAAAAGAAAAACGAGACGGGAGAGGTAATTCAAAGCTGTTCGACGATAAAAGCTCCGGATCGTTCATGCGGAGGTAATATTTGCTTTCCACATTGTTTCTTCCATGGTATGATTACTCCACAGCACCTTGTAAAACCTTAATGTCCGGTTCCAGGTTTTCCGGATCTTTTCATCGATAGTCTGAACCGGTCGCTCAGTGTAGGCACGATCCGGCTTCAACTCGTTGATTTCTTTGGTGCGTACAGCAATGGTAACTTTGAGGCACATCCGTCGCTGTGACACATGAAATATGTCATGAACACCAGCAAGGCTTGCCGGTAGTTCCAGCCGGTAGGCTACGGTTCCGCACTTCTCCGTGATAGCAAACGGATCTAAAGCTCGGGGAGCAAAATCTCCCCTTTACATCGGACCGGTGAATTCTTTTCATCAGAGACATGCGAAGATAAACGTGTTCTCCGCCGTCGAAATGCAACGGTCTATGCCTTTGACTATCATAGCTTTTCTATCGGGATTGCACAGCCTCCAAGTTTGCTTTTACTGTCCGAACTCGGTCATGGCCTTTGTTGACTAATCATCCCGAACAGTACTCTTTCTCCGTACTCACACCACTTCAGCGGTGTGCGACATATCCGGCCGTAGAGCTTCATCTTACGAGGTAACTATACGGTTTTTAAACCATAGAGTACCCTCATTGTCCTTCCTGAACCACCTCATCTCTCCGTTGTCTATTCTTCTCCGTATGGGAGACATACCCTTGTCTCTCCTTTGAACCTCAGCAATCTCTCCTCAGATTGTTGGAATGGGAGCAATGTTATAGAGTGCTCCATACGGAATGACACGGAGACTTGGTTCCTCTTCTTCTAACTCAGCAATCACCAAGTTGTAAACGTGGGCTTTCGGACTAAACGTGTCGGCAACCGTGTTCACTTTTCCCGGATGGTAGTGGATCTCGAAGTTATGATCTTTGATGAGCTCCAACCATCTTCGAGCATACCATTGCACCAATTAGTTGAGCGACCAAAATATCGATGCAGGGCAGGGTACTTGTGATTTATTATGATGGCATTGGGAGAACGATGATCAACACCTAATCTCAGAGTCTCGTCGTTCTTCTTAACAAACAGCGCAGAGCAATCCCAAGGTGATGAGCTTGGTCGTATGAAACCTCTGCTCATGAGTTCACTTAGTTTCTCTTTCAACTCCGCTAGTTCATTGGGTGCCATCTTGTACGGCCTTCGTGAAATCGGTGTTGTTTCCGGCGTCAGTTCAATCTTGAACTCGACGTAACATTAATCGGCATGCCCGTTAACTCCTCGGAAACACATCGGTTCTTCACGTCCCACCGGAATATCCTCGAGTTTAATCACTTCCGTGTGGTAGGCCTAACCCGTTCTCTTTACTGTACAGAACAGACTCTTCTGTCCTCACCCAGATTTTGATCCGTTTAGCAGCATTTTCATAACTCAAGTTGAATACAAAAGTTCAAGTTAACTTCAGTATCTTTCCAACTAGCATTCATATGTCTTCAGATCATCTCTGGATCAAAAGTTATGATTGCTCAAAGTTGACAGAATTTCTGGATAAAATTTGCCAGCATCTCCTTTGTATGTGGCCACTTTATCACAGTTGTATATGCAAATACAATAAGAATCTGAATAAAATTTGAAACTACAACAATGTTTCACATTTCATAACCTTTCCAACGGTGTATCATAGGCTCCTTAAGGATTTTTTTACAATAAGTTATGGCTTAAAAACAGAAAGGTCCAGAGAGGTTTTGCCGCTGTCCTGGTTCTGAACAGTTTGCCTTCAACTGGACTTTTCACCAACTTAACTTGTGATTTCGCTCTGGAGGTATACAAAGAAGTTGTAGAACACTTGCAAATATTTCCAGAAATGTATCATACACCTTAATTGGTTAAATCTACTCAGAGTTATGCTCTGTTAAATTACAGCAAGAATTCCTGCCAGAAACAGAGCACTCTGTTTTTGAAATCTTTGAAGCCTAGTCATTCTCTCATTTGAATCTTAGCTCAAAATAAGAGTTCAGTAACTATTATTTGTTTCAAACTTCAATTTTTAGTGGAAAGTTAGTTCATGAATCATTTCTTCATAGAGAAGAGGTTATTAAGTGTAGTACGGTGTCGATGCACCGTAAGAAACATGTCGGTACTACGTAGCCTCACGAAAGAAAATCCTAACCGGATTATACCGGAATATCCATTTTATCAGTGGCACTAAGATGGTCTCTCGCACGCGTGTACTGCACGGGATATGTACGTGGTTAGTACCTGAAGAAAAATACTCAATAGTGATGCACTCAAGGGTTTTGTTGTCATTTCAGGCAGGTCCATATTTGAAAGTAATTACATGCGCCCGTATCAATACCATACGGCCGTCCTTGAGTTAAGCCACGTCTCAAGGTACGTGATCGTGCTTTACACCACATGACGGGGAACCCGAGTAGAGCGCAAACGGGTCATCACGGTTGGGAATTTAATCAACCCAACAGATACCACCTACTGCCCTGCAGGGCACGCCGATGGCAAGCACTGCGTATGTCCTTCTAGGCTATTTCCAGAAGAACACACTATCGTGTTACCAACCACACGATCGGGTTTCCACTTTCTTGCCTAATGCATGCCAGGGACCAGCGTTTCATATGAACTCAGGAATATAAAGAGTCTAAGAGTTTCATATTGACGTCTCACACCAAGCTGTGAGACCTATCCCTAAACCACATTCCTCGTCAGGGGAACTAACCGAAATTGAACCGCTTTCGGTGGTGTTCCTTACCATGCTTACTTGAGCATAGGTGCGTCATTACATAATCAAAATTCAGAATTATAACAAGTATGTTAGTCATGCCACTTTAAGTAACTATACTACTATAGTCCTTATGTGGGCCTAATACCGTTTTCCTCACTGTATCCTAAGTTTTTGTCATAATACGATCCTTATTCCGTGTGCTATGACCAATGCGGCTCTGATACCACGCTGTGGGGCACCTCGGCCCGTGTCACGGGGCCGTGCCACTCGCCCGTGAATAGCATTGGGTGGTGTCGTGTCATGCGGCACCCAACAGCACACATATAAGGAAAAACTGTATTACATAAATCAAAAGCGGAAGCTTACAAATGTTCTTTGCAAATAATTTACATAAAATAGCTACAGCGGAAGTCTATAAACAGCTCACGTCGAATAACTAATGAGCACCCGAGAAGAGGTCCAGCCCGTGGACTCCTCTCGCTAGCAACACAAAGACATGGCAGCGGCTAGGTTCTCCATGTGTAACATGACTCGGAAGTCTCCGAGTCTCACCAGACAACCTTCTTTATATGCGTCGATATTTACCTGCAAAACCACTCATATAGCAAGAGTGAGCACAAAGGCTCAGCAAGACTTAACAGTCTCTCCTAAGACATGCAACTCTACATGAAAGTAACTTAAGACCTAAACATGTAAGTTGCAAAAAGACTCGCCTACGAGTTCATCCTTAACTTTCAGATTTTTGCCATCACAGTAGTGACCTTGTGCCCAGCAACATTGGAACTCCACAATCAAATAAGAAACGCTTCATTCCAATGTTACTTGTCCCAAGGTGGAAAATAACTTTAATTCACTCTATCACTACTTCATACATGGTTTTCATGCAATTCCAATTATCATAGCAGCAATTAAAACTTGTAAACTGTTTCCACCCAACTTGATTACTACGTCACAACATGTGAGCAAGCAGTACTCAATAACCGCGAGGGACGGTGATTCAAATCAAACACTGCCCGGATAGCTCGACACATATGCCCGCCTATGAAGACCCAAATCTGGCGTCCTTCATTACGTCGTATGTGGCAACCTTTCGCAGGACACTCGACTGTAGAACCGGTCGCACCGTCTCGGGCTCATAGGTATAACGAGACGATGTGGTATGTCCCTACAATCCAGTTAACCTGGTACATCGGTTTCCTGGATCCTATATAGCAGTAAGCATCCGGTGCACAACTCAATATTTGCTCATGGATGCGGCACAAGCATCGGTCCTTAACCGACACAGGCAGAGCTACTCGACCAAGACCTCGTCTTGTCGCTGCCTAACCCTCCTACCCGGTCTCATCTTTTAGACATATAAACTTTAGTTTGCCTCTTTCAACTACACCCATGTAATCCCGACTATAGCCCGCGAGTAGATTCCAACTACTCGACTTCTACCGGATGCCATAACCTATTTAGCACGACAACCTTCTACAGAGGGACACCATATTCTACCCTTCACTCTAGGGTTCCCTTGGTCATGCATTTGGAGTATAAAGCATCCTTGACCTAATGCACATACAAACTCTCAACCATAATTGTGAATAAAGTAAAAACTTTATAAATAACTTAAATGCAAACCAGAGCTTGCCTTGGTTTTGCAGGTGACTAAAGTCAGATAATTATGAAGTTAGTTGCTGATGACTTGAAGCTTCATCACTGCCCTTCTTGCTCCTTGATTCAAGCCTCACTTCTCCTCCATTTTTCCACGTTTAATCACTACACGTTATGAATCTGCATATATATTTAATTGTAAAGCTTTTGCTAACAAGTTCTAAATACATGTTTAAAGCTGGAACTCCATTTAAGAATTTAAAATGACAACGGTGCTTGTGGTTTGGGTTTGGGTTAAGCAACATGATCAAGTAATAAGTGCATTTCATCACTTGTGTGTTACTCATCTAAGAGGTTAAACAGGACAGTGATGATCCAAAGCTCCAATGGAGCTGAAAATTTTATTGTAAGTCCTTGTCACAAGAAAGTAATCTGGACCAAAATTTAGAATTGTTCAATGAGTAGTTCACTCAGAACAATTCCCTAAGCATTTAGGAGAAAAGGAATTAATGCTGAATAAATTTGCACTTTCATGCAAATTCAAGTGAACTACAACTTCAAACATAGCTCAGGGAGAATGCATGAATTTTCCTAGGATTTTTGGAGCTAAGAACTGCCCAGAACTGAATTTCCAAGTTTTGGAAATTCTCTGAAAATGTTTCTGTATTCATTTGAACACAGAAACTTGAAATCAGAATTATCCTAACTAAATCAACTCCAATTGAGATGAAACTTTAAAATAAGTTCACTAACATTCTAAATAATATTCTGGATAAATTTGAGGATTTTTGGATGAACCAAACTCCCCCTAAAATTCTTTTGCTAAAAAGCTTTAAAGAATTTTCCAGAATTTAATAATGATTTTCATACAAATTGGGTTGCACATTTGGATAGATCTTGCCAATCTGAGTCTAACCCAATTTGAATCACTAAATTTGGAGCTTCCTACACCAAGATATGACTTTTACAAGAATTGGTGAGAAACTGAAAATGGCACTGTTCCATTTTTTCCAATTTTCAGAGACATAAGAAATTAACACCACGTGTGGCTAAACAAATGAGGTACAATGCCTCTGAAATTTTTACTGGAGTTCAAGTATACTTGGAAGGATCGCCTGCCCAAATTTGGGAATTTTCTAATACACATAACTCCTGGAAAAATTCCTACAATATTTTCCTTCTACGAATTATTGAGCCAAATCCAGGGATTTCATAATTATTGGGTTGCACCCCGGGATAGTTCTCTCTGAGGGGAATCCAATAGAATTTATTTGACAATTTTTGGACATTCCTACACAAAGTTATGGCTCTTCAAAGTCTAAACCGAATTAGACAAATTCTGGAAATGTTTAAACTCGGCTGCGGATCCCACACGTCAGTTCATCTCCTTCCTCGCGCCAAACAGAGGGCAGCGGCGGCGTGCTCCGGTGAGGGCCGCTGGAACCAACTTTCCGGCCGCCCCCTGGCCTCCAACTTGCCGCCCCCCACTAATTTGGCATGCTGAACTCGATGGCATGGTTTCCGGTGGCCGGCGATGCCCGGAGAGGGGTGCGCGACGGCGGCAGTGCGCCACTAGGGTTCCGGCGAGGTCAACCAAGCCCAATACTTCACCAAACTCTCGGATTTTTGTCTCTAGAGCACCAGTGGACGGTGTAGAAGCTAGTAATGGCCTCTAACGCCGGTGAAACAGCCGGCAACCGGTGGCTCCACGGTGACCCGAGGTGCTTTTGCACCGGCGGCTAAGAAAACAGCTAAAACTCCCTCATTTCTTGATGTGTTTGCTCGGTTCTTCGTCGAGGAGGGGCGCTAGGAAGTATGGAATCTGTGTGCAAGCTTGCTCGAGCTCTAGTGGATTGTACAACGCGTATTTTGGGGTAGACCGAGCCCTAACTGCCTGCACTCAGTTTCAGGAAACGGCGAAATTCTTGCTACCGGTTCTAGCAAACGCTAAACGGTCTCCGGCTACACGGTCAGAACATGGAAACGAACCTTTCGTGTACAGCAAGTTGGGGAATAGGGTGGCCGTGGCGCTCTGTCCACGGTGGTCCGACTTCGGTTTCCGCCGTTTGCTTCGGTTCATGGTGCCGATCTTTGAATTAGGGCCAACAGAAGCCCCAAGCGTCGGAGCTGAGCTGGGGAAGACCTTGTACACACGTCGGTGCTCCCTTTTTGTGTTGGAAGCTCGAGCAAAGAAGTATCAACGCCGGCTTGCGATCGAAAATGACAGAGGCAGCACCGGCGGCTCGCTTTCGCGCTTGGGAGCAGAACAGAGGCCGAAAGCACGAGCTGGAAGTGGCGAAATAGCCCTGTTGCACTCGGGGTGAGGTGATCAGGACAAGCAAACTCGAGGAAACCAGGAGGTGGTGCCTGAGAGGATCGGTCGAGGTCGGCTTCTGTCGCGCGCGCGTGCACCAGGGAAACATAGTCGGTTCACTGCACAGGCAATGACATGTGGGTCCTCTCATTTGATTTTTTTCATCACTGTGCTGTGAGATTCCCACGCAAACGTTGTCCGAACCTCCCCAAATTTGGAGGATAGGCCAAACATGATGTGAGGAGTTTGAATATGAAATCAGATTTCAAAATTGATCATATTTAGTAAAGTTTCTAAATTCAAATTTGAATTTGAATGTGATCTCAAATAATGCTTTGAACCATTGGTATATGAGCTCAAAATTTCTCCAAATTTGGAACTTAAGCTCTTTAATACCTGAGGAATGCAATGGTCACCTCACATATAGGCCTTTGGACAATCTGAACATGAATCCTTTGCAAAGATTCAAAATTGGGTTTAAATTTCCCTCCCCTCTACTCATAGAGGATGTACACATGAGTTAGATTTTTGGGAGTGAAATTCTTTCCCTGGGTTAACATGTGTTCAGTATAAGCTAAAAATTTTTTTAGCTTTCCCCACATGTACATGTTTGTGTTCATCATTTCATGTGACACAAACTCAAGTTATTCCATTGCCTTAACATGTTTGAATTCAGCACGAATTCAAACATGATCATAATTCAATCCTCTCTAGCTCACCTTCAAATCAGAAGTTTGCCACCAAATTATCCTCAATTAAATATCAATTGCCTATCATTCCCACAAAAAGATCATACTTTATTTTCTCTCCAGGTGGGAAAATAACAGCTGATAGGATGGTCTATAGAGCACCATTACAATTGGGTGGGAATCTATATCCGACTTCTCTAATTATGTTAGAAAGTCAAAAACTCAAGATCATTCTAGGAATGTCATGGTTACAACGCCATGGTGCTGTTCTTAACATCGTTCCACATGTGGTTCATTTAAATTCTCCACTTCATAAACCACATACTCTCATTCTTGACCGCTCGGTCCAAGAAATCCCAGCCACATATAATACGGACGCCACAAAACTTGATGATATTCATGTGGTCCGTGAATACCCGGACGTATTTTTGGATGATCTCCCAGGCATGCCACGCGAAAGGGATGTCGAGTTCAAGATCGAACTTGTACCCGGGACAACACCGATATCACGGAGACCGTACAAAATGGCTCCGAATGAGCTAGCTGAATTGAAGCAGCGGCTCAATGATCTGATGAGTAAGGGTTTCATTCGACCGAGTTCCTCACCATGGGGATGCTCGGCGTTGTTTGTGAAAAAGAAGGATGAAACCTTGAGGTTGTGTGTGGATTACTGAATGTAGCCTAGGGGAGGTGAATATGCTCTTTGAATTTTTAACTATTCCCTGAAACACTTAGCGAACAGATCAAATCCAAGTAGGCCGGACTAGTCCGGTATGGTGCGGACTAGTCCGGTATGAGCGTAATTAAAAAGTTAAATTTAGACTTATTCTTACTTCAAGTATTTATGCAGCGTAAAGTAAACGTCAACTCGAGTGTAATATGATAATGAAGTAAGAAATAGCAACTATCAAGTTTAACACAAGATATTGATGTAAATCAAGTGTGTACTAGCAAACCTTAATTGATAATTGAAAGAAGTATAAGAAGACAGAAGACAAGGTTTTTATCCCGAGGTTCCATTCCACCTAGAAATCTACGTTCTCATTGAGGAGTCCACCAAGGACCGGGTCTTCACCAACCCTTCCCTCGTTGAGTCGCCACAAAGGCCGATTTGAATCCACTAACCACACACAGGGGTAAATAATCGTACGTGGGGCGTTATCAAAATTTGAGTGCTCCCACGAGATTACAATGAGTAACACTGTCTCCCACACACACAGAGAGAACAATGATCAGCAGTTGTATGAGAGAAAACAAACCAATAGCTCAATGTCGAGAAGAACGATTCTCTCCTTGATCCAATCCCTAATCCTCAAAGATTTGATCTTTTTAGGCTTAGAATGAGTGGAGAGAAGTGTTTTTGTGCTCTTGGAACGTGTGACGGCGCTAGGGTTCATCTATATTTAAATGTGTGGCCGTGCACCTCTATTTATACAAAGTTTCCAAAAGTTACCATTAAAGTTTCCTAGCGGCCGTACTAGTCCGCTCTGTTGACCGGACTAGTCCAGTGTGCTGTGTACAATTCACGTGATGCATACGGCACAGTGGAAACCCTAATTTAAAGTGGTTACAAAAAGTTGAACGGATTAGTCCGGTCCCGCTCGGTGGAAGGTGAATGGCCGGTTCCAGAGAGTTGAACAGACTAGTCCGGTGCGTGAGCAGACTAGTCCGGTTTCTTGTGTTAAGCCGGTTCCAGAGAGTTGAACGGACTAGTCCGGTGCGTGAGAGGACTAGTCCGGTTCCTTGTGTTAAGCTGGTTGCAGAGAGTTGAACAGACTAGTCTGGTCCATGAGCGGACTAGTCCGGTGCAAAGTGTTGTGAAGCAACAGAGAGTTGAATGGACTAGTCCGGTTTTTGAGCGGGCTAGTCCTGTGCACAATTATGTGAAGCAACAGAGAGTTGAACGGACTAGTCCGGGTTCTGAGCGGACTAGTCCGGTGCACAGTTTGTGATTAGAATATGTTTTAAGCCCTTACCCCGACGCAAAGATTTTGAGCTCTTGGGATGTGTCTCTCACACACATCCTATAAAAGTAAGCCTACATTGCGTTTTGTTCATGGATCGGTCCTTTTCCTTTTTCTTCATCTCTTCATTTTTCACTTTTTGAGTGCACCAATCCTACCTTACACGAGTTAATCTGCATTCATCTCAACAAGATCATTAGCATCACAATTCGTTTTCATCAATCGTCCAAAACCCACAATGGAATGCCTAGATGCACTTTCAATTACCGACCTCTCAACGCTGTCACCATCAAAAATAAATATCCACTGCTATTGATATTCTATTCTATCAACTTGTGGGTTCAAGTGTATTTTCAAAGATGGATCCTCGCTCCGGATATCACCAAATCAAGATCCAAGCGGAGGACTTTCTGAAGATGGCCTTCTCGACGAGATATGGGTTGTATGAATATCTTGTCATGTCTTTTGGTCTCACCAACGCCCCGGCACATTTCATGTATCTTATGAACTCAGTGTTCATGCTGGAGTTGAACAAGTTTGTGGTGGTGTTTAACAATGACTTCTTGGTTTATTCTAAGTCTGGGGAAGAACACGCCAAACACTTGAATATCGTGCTTCAACAATTGCGAGACCATAAACTTTATGCCAAGTTCAGCAAGTGTGAGTTTTGGATCATCCAAAAGCCATTTCTTGGTCATATTATTTCTGCGGAAGGCATTGCAGTTGATCCAAGAAAAATTGAACAACTGCTGAAATGGAAATCCCCCACATCTGTCCATAAAGTCAGAAGTTTCCTCGGTTTAGCGGGATATTATCGGAGATTCATCCCAAGCTTCTCCAAGCTTGCTAAACCGACGACGGAATTGTTGAATAAGGGGGTTAAATATGTTTGGAGCTCAGCATGTGAAGGAGCATCCAAGAATTGGTGAAGCATCTCACAACAGCCTCGGTGTTCGCTCAACTGGATATGACCAAGCCCTTGGACGTATATTGTGATGCGTCCGATATCGGGCTTGGCTGTGTATGGATGCAAGGAGGAAGAGTGGTCTCCTATGGCTCACGTCAACTTCGTAACCACGAGCAACACTATCTGACTCATGATCTTGAGCTCGCTGCTGTGGTATTCGCGTTAAAAATGTGGAGGCACTATCTACTTGGGAATTTCGTGCATCTCTACACCGACCACAAAAGCATGAAGTATATATTCACTCAAAAGGAGTTGAATATGCGGCAACAGAGATGGCTGGAACTGATCAAAGATTATGAGATCGAGATTCACTACCATCCAGGCAAGGAAAACATGGTTGCCGATGCCTTAAGCCGCAAATATCACGTCAACAATCTGTCCATCACTACGCTTGAAGAGGAGGAACTGAGTTTATACTTGGTTCCATATGGAGCATTATATAATCTTGCTCTCGTACCTACCATACGAGAGGAGATTATGGAAGCTCAGAAGAAGGACATGGGAGTGTTGCACATTCAGAGAAGAATGAAGAATGGCGAGATGAA
The DNA here is from genome assembly GCA_030760725.1 of Neostapfia colusana. NCBI lineage: Eukaryota > Viridiplantae > Streptophyta > Magnoliopsida > Poales > Poaceae > Neostapfia > Neostapfia colusana. The sequence continues at coordinate 47,017,720 of JASWHV010000008.1, read as the reverse complement.
ATGCTTCCGAAAGGATGAACACGGTACCCTATGGTTCAAGGACCGTATAGTGGTACCCCGTGACATGGCACTTCAGACAAAAATCTTGGGTGAAGCTCATTTGTCAAAGTATTCTATTCATCCGGGCAGAACAATATGTATCAAGATCTGAAAACCAGGTTTTGGTGGATGCGGATGAAAAGAGAAATCGCAAAGTACGTATCTGAATGTGATACGTGTCGGCGGGTGAAAGCCGACCATATGCGCAAAGCCGGACAGCTGCAACCATTGAACATTCCGACGTGGAAATGGGAGGATATCAGCAAGGACTTCATAGTTGGCTTAACTCTCACGTCCCACAAGCATGATTCGATTTGGGTGATAGTCAATCGATTAACCAAATCGGCTCATTTTATTCCCGTACATACAAAGTACGTTGCCAAGCAATATGCAGAGTTGTATATTGCAAGGATCTTGTGCTTGCACGGTGTTCCCCACACAATCATTTTAGATCACGGTGCGCTGTTTGTTGCTTGATTTTGGGAGTAGCTGCACGCGTCATTGGGGACCAAACGTATCCGAAGCTCCGCATATCACCCACAAATGGATGGTCAAACTGAGCGGGTGAATCAAGTGCTTGAAGACATGCTACGCGCGTGTGCCATCCACCACGCTAAAAACTGGGACGATCATTTGCCGTTGGCAGAGTTTTTATATAACAAGCTAGCATCAAGATGGCACCGTATGAAGATCTCTATGGACAGAAATGTCGCACACCACTCAATTGGTGTGAGTCCAATGAGCGAGTTATCTACGACATTGAACTTGTGAATGAGGCCGAGGAACGAGTCCGAGTAATACAAGCCGATCTCAGGCTGCTCAATCTCGTCAGAAGAGCTATGTGGATAAAAGACGCCATCCTCTCCACTTCAACATCGGGGACCAGGTTTATGTCCGGGTGTCTCCGATGAAATGGGTTAATCGTTTTGGAGTAAAGGGAAAACTTGCTCCGCGGTTCGTCGGTCCATTCACCGTCATTGAGAAATGTGGACCCGTAGCCTATCGCTTGGAGTTACCGGCGTCACTCACAGGAATTAACAACGTGTTTCACATTTCTCAGCTAAGGAAATGCCTCAAGCCCTCAGCTGAAATCTGCACGGAAGACATTGAAACTCCTCAACCGGACCTCACCTATTTGGAGTATCCGATCTAGATTATCGATGAAAAGACTCACGCCAAGAAAACCGGACTTTATGGTTTTATAAAGTCCTGTGGAGTAACAATACCGCTGATGAGGAGACGTGGAAAAGCGAGGACCATCTACAAGCGAATTATCCAGACTTGCTATCATCGTATACCCGGTAAATTTCCCCACTTTGCTTTTCTTTTGGAATCTCGGGACGAGATTCTTTTTAAGGAGGGAGAGATGTGAAATCCCTAGAATTCTAGCAAGTGAACCAGCACATTCACCTTTAGGAAAAATGAGGGGAATTAAAACTTTAAATCATAACGGTGTGAGTTCAAAGTTCTGATTCAATTCTCTCAAAAACTTCCTAACATGGAGATCTAAATTCATAACTTGGGTCTACATAATTCAAAGATGAAACATACCAAATTTCAGCTCATTTGGAGGGGGTTTATTAAGTGTTTGGATTTAAGAAAGGAAGCTCTCAAATCTGAATTCAAATTCCAGTTTCAAATTCCAACTTTCCCAAACTGAAAAAAATTAAGTTCACAAATGTGTTCCTCGCATTTGAATTAGCATCCATGCCAAAATTCAGATTATTTGAGTCTGGTTTACTATACCTTTGGAGCAATGGAAGGAGAAATATTCAAATTCAAATTCCAAGAGCCAAATACAGTTCAAATTCCACACCAAAAATTTGATCCATTTGAATTCCCGAAATTCAAATCATGAATTGGTGTGGAAGTCTAGCATTTAAGTGTGAGTAGCTGTAGGAAAATATCAGTGAAAAATGGAAAAGAATTGAGGAGAGAGGGCCCACTGGTCAGCCACACACAGAAGCAAACCAGCTCTGTTCTTCGGCCGAGCACCGAGAGCCCGCCAGCGCTCGGTTGAACCCCGCCCCGATGAAATCATCGTTCCACCTCATGCTTTGGTGATCATACCACGTGAAGGCATCCTCTCCACGTCGTTCGGCCACGCACAGAACCATTTCACCGCTGCTGCTCTCACTTGAGCGCGTTTCTTCCCTGTTCTCACCGCCCAAGCGCCTCTCGGCTCCCAGTCGCCACCGTGATACAGGCTGCAACTCAGGCGATCCTCTACAGCAAAAACACACGCCATCCTGTCCTCGGTCTTCCGGTGAACGCCTTCCTCCATTTCGTTCAGTAGCGAGGGTGTATTATGAGGTTTACCGATCACATGTTCTTAGGATCGAGAGGGGACTCGACTCGAAATTCTTGATGATCAGTACATCCCAGCTCGTTTCCCTCTAGCCATACGTCCTAGACCTTCCAACGACCCTCTAGGATCAACAAACGTCGAAAACCATCGACCATAGGTGCTGTGCTTCGAGTTTTTCCGGTCGCCGTCGTTTTTAGCCCCTAGGTGGATGGTGAGGTCATAGTTCCGGTTACTTATACGGCAAACCGACGCCATATTCTTGCTCAGCATGCCACTGCGGAGCTGTAGGAAGAAACTGCGCTCGAAATAAAGCTTTGTAGGGCTCGGGCAACCTCGCCGGAGTTGGAATAGCCACTGCCGCCATCACCGACTAGGTTCCGGCCACCAAGAGTCCTCGCTGACCCTACCACTGAGTTCCCGGAGGGCAAAAACCTAGGGGCGGCGAGCCTCAGCCCCGGAGGCGGTCGGGAATGCCGTTCCGGCAGACCTCGCCAGCGTGCGCCGCCGCGGAGCTCTGTTGGCGCGAGGAGGAAGACGCCCGGGTGGGACCCACTGTCCGCCGGTTAAACATTTCTGGTATTTTCAGATTTCCATTGAAACATTGAAACCCCATAGCTTTCAGTAGGAATGTCCAAAATTTGTGAAACAAATTTTGTTGAAATCCTCTCAGTCAGTACTTTGCAGGAATGCAAAGAAATGAGTCTGACGACCCCTGAAATTTTCTCCAAAATTCATAAAATTTAATTTTTTGGGAATTAGTTCCAGGAGATTCCTGTTATGTAATTTCCTCATATTTAGTCAGAGGAACCTTCATAACACTAGTGATCTCCTGTAAAAATTCCAGCTTCATTTGAGTATATTTTCTAGGCTAAACTCTGATCCAATGTTCAGCCTTCATTTGGAATTTCCAAAATAAACAGAAAAGTTTTGAGCATTTCCTATCAACTTCAAAATTCCATTTCTCCCTGTAGACTACTCGAAAAATTATGAAACAAATTTAGCTAGAACCAGGGAGACTTCCTTTATTTATATCTTCCACTTGTAGCTATGTTAAAACTTCAGATTTGGGATAAAAAAATTTAGAGGAGCCATATACTTGTGGGAATTTTGGAGACCACAAGATTTCATGAGAATTCCTCAAATTTGGCTCAAATCATCCTCATAGAGTCTAGTATCCACTATAAAAATCCTAAAGCCAATTAAGGAACCTTAATAGCAGTAGCTATGAGTAGAAACATGCTTCATAGAAATTATTATCACTTACACACATATTTTGTTGCATATCATATAGTGACCGAAGTTGAGGACGCTCCGGAGCCTTTGGAGATCCTCCCACCAGACGCTAACTTCCCATTTGACTTGCAACTAGGCGAGCCCCGGTTTGCATTTAATTACTTTTGCAAAGTTTTACTTTGTATCACTTATGTCCAGGATGAATTGCTTGCATTAGATTTATGGTGATTGAAATCCAACTTGCATGAACTTTAAATCCTATGGAGGGTTGGGTAGTTTACAGCTCAAAGAGGATAGAATGCCATGATAATGTTCTTAGAATATCAGTAAAAGTCCAGTGGTTGGAATCTACTCACGAGATAGGATTTTATCACACGGGTTAGAATGAAGTAAAGAATGGCTCAAGAATGCAAAATTGAAACCCAGAAGAGGGGATAGGATGCAGTGAGCATAGGTCTCACGTGCGTAGCCCTGTTGGTATCAGTTGAGGACCGAGCCGTGTGCGGCCCTGCTGGATAAGTTTGAACCATACCGGATGCATACTGACTATATGGGAACCAGGAAACCGATGTAATTGGTTAACCTGAGTGCCGAAGCTTACCCAACCGTTTTATAGGAGTGGGTTGAGGGTAGCATGGTGTAAATCTGTCGATGGGCACAGACACGCTCCACGAGGGGACCTCCTGCCTGTTACGGATGGACCGGTTCAGCATTTGGGTTTCCTTTGAAAGGTTGCTGCATACAACATAGTAGGAAGGTGTGAAGAACCATACTTCTGAAATGGGTGTATGTGACGTGTTATCCGGGTGTCTATTGATTGCAATCACCATCCCTCGTGGTTATTTGAGTACCACTTCTTCACTGCGGTGTGACGTAGTAATAATTGAAAGAAGCCAGAAGAATATGATGCATTGATCTATTATTATATTGAAACCATGTATGCTGTAGATGTAGAGCTCATTAAGTTTATATTCCACTTTAGGCATAACCACATCGAAGGAAAATGTTTCTTGTTTGATTGTGGACTTCCGATGTGAGGGCTGCCTAAGGCATATTAATCTACTGCTGTAAAATTGAAATAAGGATTAGCATGTAGGCGTGTCTTTATTGCAATATCATTTCCTATATTACTAATGCCTGCATGTAGAGTCTCATGTTTAGGAGTGACGGATAAGTCTTGCTGAGCTATCGTGCTCACGGTTGCTATAATTGAGTTACTGCAGGTGAGGCTTATGAGGAAGGCTCCGAGGATGAGGCGATGCCCCCGTCGGGGTACACGGCCGAGTTGGAGCCCTGCACGCCGCTGTGACCTTTGGATGATTGCTGCTAGTGTGTAGCGTCCCCGGGCTGGACGGCTGCACTTTTGCATAGATAGGCTGAGAGTTTAGCGATGAGTAAGACTTCTTCTGTATAGTAAGATTGTAAAAGACTTCCGCTGTTTCATGTAAATAAAAGTTTGTATGTTGTTCTTAATCTTTTCTTGTGTGCTTTTAGGTTCCGCATCGCACGGCACCACACTCTGCAATCCCGGAGTGGGAGGACCACGGGGTGGCTCCCCACAGAACATTGGTTTCAAGAACCAGTAGATGGGGGCCATGAATGGAAGAGTTGAGCTGAATAGTTCAAAGACCAATGTTGAGAATGGCATCATGGCGATATAACCATGACATTCCTAAGATGATATCTATCTTTTGGTCTTCTATGGTAATAAGGGAGGTGGAGTGTATTTTCCACCTAAATCAATTGGTGCCTTTGGGACCACAGTATGAGAAGTTATGTTTCCTCCCGGTGATCAAATCAAGTATGAACTTCTTATAGGTAGCAATGGAAGTTAATACTTGCTAACAAATGATTTGCTTACGAAATTATTTGTAGCACTGGAATCAAATAATATTTATGCGGGGTGGTTGTGGAGAATGAACATACTCGCGAGTACGGGTTTGCCTTCCGGTACATCCTCGATAGCAAGATGGCAGACGTTGCCGGGTTTCGGGGCTGGTTTCTTGGGTTGACCCCGGGGCTGATTTGCTCTTTGGCGCATAACTTGTCCGCTTCCCTGCTGCTTCTCTGAGCACTCCCTTGAGAAATGACCGGCCCGGCCACACGTGAAGCACGTGTAGTTGGTCAGTCCCCTGCTAATTTTGAGACGGAATTCGGGTGCACGCTGTGGCGGTGGAAGTGCACGCGGAAACCCCCGTTGCTGTTGTGGCTGAGGTGGTCGGAAGCTAGGCGCGCTGAATTGCTGACCATGGAACATTGGCTGCCACGCGGGTGGTTGCCACCTCTGACCGAATGGTTAGCGATACCCCAAACGGTACTTTTGGGGATTTCCTGCCCCGCTGCCCTATGAGGCACTCATATTACGCTTCTCCGTGGCCAATTCACGTGCAGCTTCCTCTTGCACAATGATGCGTTGACCATATCGTTGAAGGCGCTGCGGTTGAACTGTTTAAGTTTGTCTTTCATTTTGGGGTTAAGACCCTGGTAGAAGCTCTCGCGCTTCTTGTCCTCCTTGTTTATATAATCCGACGCATATTCCACCAGATTATTGAAGGCCCTAGAGTACTCATCAGCACTCCTCCTTGTCTCAGCTCCATAAATTCCTGGAGCTTCCGCTTCATGGTACCGAGAGGTATGTGGTAGGCGTAAAACGCCTCCCTAGATTCCGCCCATGTTAGGGCATAACCCGATGGTAGTGAGGCGATGTGATTCGCCCACAAAGTGCCGGCAGATCCTTGAAGTTGTTGCGCGGCGTACAACGCCTTATGGTGTTCGGAGCATTGGAGCAATACGGACTTTGTCTCGATGGTGCGGAGCCAATTGTCTTCCTTGAGGAGTTCCTCGGCCTCCATGAAGACCGATGGATTGACGCGGCCTTACGGCCTCGTCATGCCAGGATCACTCTGAGGGGTGTTGCGTTGCACAGCACCAGATAACACACATAAAAGGTACAAAGCGGAAGCAAAGTTTTATTACATAAACGAGTTTATGAACATTTTTACAACAAAATATGTTCAGTCTACACTCACGGGCATAGACTACGCACTGAGTTCACGTTCAGCCCATGAACGTTTCCCCGGTAGCACACATGCACACTAACACGACGGCGTGCACGACTCCCACTCGACGGGGTTTCCCTCTTGGGGATCCGTCTCCTCCTAGGGAGTCTCTTCCTCATAACACCCTGCAAAAGCTTCAAACACAAGCAGTGAGCACGATGGCTCAGCAAGTCTGACCCGTCTTTCCTATACATGAAACTTCTACATGCTGGATCATGCGTAATTGGGAATGTAAGTTGCAAAGGACTCGCCTAATTATTTGAACCCTACTTTCAAGTTTTAGCAGCAAGCTGTGGAGAACCTCACGCTAAGGCACATGAGAGAGCCACAATCAAACAAGAAACGCATTTCTCTCATGTACTTTGCCCAAGGTCGAAAAGAACTTTAATGAGATCTAAACTATAGCACTTCATTAGCAATCAAGGTGCATCTTTCAAATCAGCAAACTTTTAACATGTAACTAGCCTATTCTTTCCACGTCACGGTACAGTGAACAAGTGGTACTCATTGACCATGAGGGATGGCAATTATAATTGATTTACCCCCGTACTCGATGTTGCCAACAGCAACCATCACGGACGTCGTACGCAACCACCTTTCATCTGTCAGCAAAATGTTGAACTGGTCCTATCGTGCCGAGCTTGAGGTCTCTGTGCGCGCATCCACAGTGCTGCCAGCCGATTTACACCTCAAGCTCTCAACCTACCCTCTGGACGACAAGCAATGCCTCAACACCCAGCTACCCGAATTACATCGGTTTCCCGGTTCCCATATATCCGGTAGGTCTTCGATACTGTTCTAGCTTATTCAACAGGCCCGCACAGGGCTCGGTCCTCAATCGACACAAGCGGAGCTATAGCACCCAGGCCCCAACGTCCTGCTGCCCTTACTCTCCGCTCAGTCTCATTTTTCTTGCCATGTGTTCCATTTGCTATCTTTACCCGAGTAGTGTGCCTCTAGCCGATTCTCGTGAGCAGTTCCAACTACTTGACTTGTACCAAATCCTACACTGTCTGAGCATTGCAGTAGCTAATCGAGGATTAAAAACCTACCCAGGGTGTTCTTGGCTATGCATTTGGGTTTTCAAACATGACTCTAATGCAAAATTGAAGTGGGTTCTCAAAGTAAGTTCTCAAAACAGTAAAATTGATAAAAAGGCTAATGCAAACCGGAGCTTGCCTTGCTGCTGTTGGTCGTAGCCTAGCTGTTCCTCTGGAGTGATGAAGTCTAAGACTTCGTGCTCCTCTCAACCTTAGCGACTACATGAGATAAATACATATATGTATAAATTTGAATGCATTTGAATTTGAAGTTAAATTTGTGAAGACTATAAGTCTTGCTAGAAAGGCCCATTGACTCCAAAATCTTTACTGTGGTTTGGATACAACCTAAACAGAGACTTGGCCTAGTTACATTTGCACCAAAGCTCATTTGAGCTCTCCACAAATAATTGTGTACTTGGACTTAATTGGAGCACATAGGGTGTTCTAGGGATTTTCATGGAGCAAGCCATGACTTTCTGAAAACTAGATTTTCATAGTTTTCTAATGGAGTTGGTTTAACTTAATTTGAAGGTTCCTAGTCAAAGATATGAACTAAGCAATTTCAGAGAAAATCTGAAAATGTTTCTGGACATTTTCTCTTTTCTTTGGAACAGTTTTATTAATCACACCATTAGGTGGATCAAATGAGCTCGAATGGATCTGACATTTTATGGTAGCTCAGGGATATTTTGGTTAACATTGTAGCCAAATTTCAGAGTTTTCCTCTAAAGGGTTCTCCAGTTAAAATTCTAAACATTTTACACTTTGAAGAATTAATTCTGTAGAAATAAAGACTTTCATAAAGTGAAACTTGAGTTGTTGGAAAGTACTCAGAGAGCTGAATCCAACAAAATTTGGTTCACATGATTTGGAGTTTCCTAGCCAAAGTTATATGGGTTTGAAGTTGAACTAAATCTGAAAATCGGGGAAATGTTTAAAACACTGCACGTGGGTCCTACGCACAGTGCCTTCTTCAACCTCCCGCTGGCGCCCGAGCGCGCGACGAACAGAGGCCGTGGCGCGATCCGTTCTCCAGCTACGGTGGACCATTTCCGGTGATCTTTCGCGCTACACACTCCTCACACAAAGCCCTAGTGTGCAGCATGCCATCGTCGGAAAACCGGTCGGCATCGACAGCGGCAATAGGGGAAAAGTTTAAATCACTGTGCATGGGACCAGGACGACATGTCAGTTTCTCAGCGGCTGACACACGGGGCTACAGAGTTTTTAGCGCGCAGCCACAACAGATCCGGTGCCACAGCTGATCCCCGGTTTAAATATCTGGCCCCTGACACGTGGGACCGGGGGCTTCTTCAACCTCCCCCTATCCCGCGCTCGACCGCCGCCGCCCCCCCTCGCCGGAGTGCTCACCGGAGGGGCCGTGCCGTGCACCAAACTCCAAGATTTTTGCCGCCGCCTCTGCCTAATCCCACACGGGGAACACGGTGCTGGACTTAGCTCGACATGACAACCACCGGAACATGGCCGGCAACGAGCGACGGCTTCAGAAGAACTTTGGCCGTGTCAGCCAGGCTTCCTAGCACCTCAAACGATCGAGCAAAAGGTCATAGAGCATCAGTGCACCCTAGGGAAGGTCGACATGAACTCAAAGGAGCTTGGAAACGGCCACAACTAGGATGTCATTGTGCGACCTAGGTCAGAAACCTGAAATTCTAGTAAAACTCGAAGAACAGTGGCTACACCCAATGGTTCTTCAAAGTTTCAGATCCTATAGACTCGCACGAACGTCTAGAAGTAGTTCTCTACGTTAGGTGATTAGTGGTGCGGTGTGTATCACGAATTTTGCGAATCGGTCTCGCGGTCTCTTTTGTACACCGGCGCAAAATCGTGAAATTCCGGCGTCGGCAGCTCATGTCACGCCGTCGGAGCTTGCGGTAATGAAAGAGGGACTGATGGAGAACCTATTTGCTGTTCACACCTCAGAGAAAGGTGGACTGTGGTGGCCAGAAGAGTTGTTCCCGTGGCGGCGTCTCGAGTTGAACCGAAGAAGAAAGATTTGGCGCGGTGGGGCTCGAGGAGGGTCGATCACGATCTGGAACCGGTGCGAGAACGTTGAGCAAAGGTCGGTGAACTCGGTTGCGGTCTCAGCTCGCCGTGACAATCACTAGTTTGGCTGGGCGACGGTGGAACCGAGAGTTCGGTTGAGTGGCGATGTGCAGCGGGTTTCTGTGCGGGGGGACATTGGAACAGCGGTGAGATGAGGCTGGCACGGCTCAGGCACGAGGATAAGAGGGCAGAGAGGCGGTTTGGTGGTCAGAGGCGACAAGAAGCTGCTGTCGACGCTGTTTCCTCGCCGTGGCGGCCGCTCTGTCAAGCGCAAGAAACCGAGCTCAGCTGTTCCACTCGGTTTGATCACTGGTTAGGCTGACAGGAGAGCCCCACAACTTGTTTAACCTCTGAAAGTTAATTTTCCCCACTGCTCTAAACAGTAGAGACACTAGTACCCTTGGTGAGTTGATCAAACTTCAAAATGGCCAATTGAATTTGAATAATTCAAAGTGGGATTTGACTTAATCAAATTTTGCAGCAAAGGTTTAGTTGAAATTCAAACTGGATTTGAATTTAGCCAAAATAGCTCATGTCAAGATTAACTCCAAATGGAGTGAAAATTGGTGTGTGAGCTCACAAAAATGTGCTGACTGTGAATATGAATCCCACTTTTGAATTCATGGGATGAAAGGAGTTTGAATTTGAATTTGGGTTCAAACTAGCCTCTTTCTAATTATACCCAAAAATACCTCAAAAAGGTTTTGGATTTGGGTGAATTTTGGCATGAGCATTCCTAGCAAGGTGTAGGAGTTTTTTCATATGCTCATCCCCTATATCATGCATGTGGGAAATACCACTTTTGCATTTTGTGAGTTTATCCACTAATGACCATATTGATTGTGTTTGCTCTTCAAATGTGTTCACAAGTTGTCCTCAAATGAGGTGTGTGTGTGTGGTGTAATGAACACTTTGGATGTGTGCCAAAAACTTAGGCCCTTACATTCCTCCCCCTTAAAAGAATCTCGTCCCAAGATTATAAGGTGAAAATGAGAGAGAGGACAGTGGAAGATTACCGTATGTGTGACACGAAAAAGTCGGGGTAGTTAGAGCGAAGAAATCCTTCGCTTTCCCATTTCGCTTCATCTATGGAGTGATTACTCCATAGAACTTTGTAAAACCACAATGTACGGATGCGTGTGGTTCGGGCCTTTTCGTCAATTATCTGAACCGGTTCCTCTCGATAAGTGAGATCCGGTTTCAGTTCTTCAATACCCCCCAGCTGAATGGTAGTTGATAGCTTAAGACACTTCCTAAGCTTAGAAATGTGAAAGATTTCGTGCATGCCGGGGAGTGTCGCTGGTAATTCTAGCCGGTATGTAACTGACCCACATCTTTCCACAATCTGGAATGGACCGATGAATCGGGGTGCCAACTTTCCTCTCACCCCGAATCTGTTCACGCCCTTCATTGGAGACACACGTAGATATACGTGACCCCCGACTTCGAATTGTAAAGGACGTCTTCTCCGGTCCGCATACTATTTTTGTCGGGATTGGGCGGCCTTTAGGTTCGCTTGAATCAGCCGAACCTTTTCCTCCGCATGGTTGACAAGATCAATCCCGAAGGTGACCCTTTTGCCAGACTCACACCAATTCAGTGGTGTGCGGAATTTTCTCCCGTATAGCGCGTCGTAAGGCGCCATCTTGATGCTGGCTTTGTACCCATTGTTGTACAAGAACTCGGCTAACGGTAAATGATCATCCCAGTTCTTACCATGGTTGATATCACAAGCTCGTAACATATCTCCTAAAATTTGATTTACCCGCTCGGTTTGCCCATCCGTCTGCGGGTGGTAATGCTGAATTATGGATCAGTTTCATCCCCAAAGAAGCATGTAGCTGCTCCCAAAAACGAGACACAAATAAAGTGCCCCGATCCGATATGATGGTGCGTGGTACACCGTACAAGCATAGGATCGGTGAGATGTACAATTCAGCATACTTCTTGGTGTTGTAGTTGGTGTTGACCGGGATAAAATGGGCAACCTTGGTGAGCCGGTCGACGATAACCCACACGGAATCACGCTTCTGAAATGTGGTGGGTAAACCGACGATGAAGTCCATGCTCACATCCTCCCACTTCCAGGCAGGAACGCCCAGTGGTTGTAGCAGTCCCGGTTTTCTCATGTGGTCTGCCTTCACCCTTCGACATGTATCACACTCGGACACGTACTTTGTGATCTCCCGCTTCATTCGTGTCCACCAAAACTTGTTTCTGAGTTCTTGATACATTTTGTTGCTGCCGGGGTGAATAGGAAACTTTGATAAGTGAGCCTCATCAAAGATTTTCTTCCGTAACTCCGGGTTATGGGGTACGACGATCCGGTCCTTGAACCATAGGACGCCTGTAAAAGTCCCAAAACTTGTAAATAGAAAACTTGAGCTATGAATAAAGTTGAGTTTGAATACAAGAAATGGGACTTACAAAAACTTTCGTGTTCCTCATGAAAGTGTTGGCATGTGCAATAAAACTTGGAATTCAGTTTGAACTAAGAGGGTCACTTCCAAAAAGAGGAGGGCCGTCTCCAAAAAGGAAAAATTCAAACTGATGTTGGAGAAGCTGTAGTTGCAAAAGCCAACTCAAAGATCAGAGGATATATTTGAGTTTCTCAGGTCCAAATTATGAGGGAGCCAAGTTTTGAGCAAAATTGGAGGTGCTTTGATGTGAATATCAAAGGAACTTGTAAATTTCACCCAAATTTGAATTTAAATTCGAAATTGAGGCACAACTGGTCAAATTGCCAAATAACTTTTGAATTTGAGTACCTCAGGGCTGAATTTGCATGTGCCAAAGATTTGGAGATCTTTTGGGGCAGAAGGGAGTTGTGGGCCCCACTTGTCATAGAGAGGTGGGGGTTATAACTTGCTGCTTAAGTCTACCACGGTGTATTGGTTTCCACCCGAGCCACCGAAGCCGCTCCCGGCGCCACCGAACGCACGCGGGTGCCACCTCTTCACCGAAGCAGCACGCTGGAGAGCTGCCTGGATGCCTACCCTTCCTCCCGTGCGGGCTTTTGCTTCATCACCGACGCCTCGGCCGCCTTTCCGCCCTCGCACAATAAAAGGACCGAGGATGCTGCCGCCTCGGGCGATCGACCGAGAACTGAAGGAAACCGAGCGTGCAGAGGACAGCCAAGCCAAGAAACCACGCGGTGAGCTCGTCCTCCACTTCCTAAGTACAGCATCCCATGAGTTGTTGCCTCCCCGACCCGAAATCGGCTCGTCGCCGCAGCGATTCCACTTCACCGAGAGTTGGGGTGCTCGTGGACAGCCTAATCCAGGCACTTCCACGCCCAAGCAAGGCCACCTCCGGATGCGCTGGTGAACCCTTCTGCTCACCCCCAAACCTCAAGCAAATCGGTGAACCACCGAGCGAGAATTCGGGAAAATATCGCCGACGGTCCCAGACCGATGAGCCGGTATGAAAACCCAAAATTCTTATTGGTTGTTCGTTCGTAGCTCATCAAATCATGCACAAATAAACTAGACTGGCTAGCGACCCGATCCCCCCCACGACCCTAGCTAGAAACCCCGTGGTTACAGCTAATTTCGAGCTTTTCGAGCGGCGATCATGGCGGGAACCCTCGGGCACACGGTGAACCCCCACTTGCCGCCATTTCCGAGCCACGTTGATGCCATGCGGAGCTAGCCCACCCTCTGCTGGTACTTTTAGGCGGTTCAGTTGAGCTGTTAGCGGGCTACAGGGGTCGGGCGGCGGTGCCGATCATCACCGAAGGCCGCGGCTCGTCGCCGGCCTACTTCCGGCCACCGGCATCCCGAGCCAACCCCGTAGACGTGTTTCCCGACCCTGAAAACCCCCGGGCGGCGGGTAGCAGGCCGTGGGATGGCCGGAAAGTCAAGTCCAGCGAGGTCAGCACCGCGCCGGCGAGGGGGGTGGAGCGCGCAGGGAAAAGGGGGGGGGGGGCAGGAGGAAGAAGAAGCTGCGGGCCCCACTGGTCAGTGGCCGTGGCGGTCGACTGGGATTTGCTGTGGCCACCCGATCTGCTGCGGCTACAGACTGGGCAGCTGTGGTCCGTGGTGTGGCTACAGTGAGGGACTGACACGTGTGCCGGTCAGAGTTTAAACTGTTTCTAATTCAGTTTGAATTACAAATTCAGCTCAAACTTGGGAATTGCATAACTTTTGCTAGGGAGCTCCAAAATTAGTAATTCAAATTGGGTTGGATTAAGGATGAAATGCTCTATCCTAATATGCAGCCCAATTTGCATGAAAACCCATAGAAAATTCTGGAAAATTCTTTAAAGCTTTTTAGCAAAAGAATTTTAGAGGTAGTTTGGTATTCCAAAATTCCCCAAATTTTGCCAGGATATTCTGTAGGATAGTAGGAGACTCCTGTAAAAGTTTCAGCTCATTTGGAGTGGATTTAGTTAGAGTAATTCTAATTCCAAGTTTCTGTATTCAAATAAAGATAGAAATATTTCAGAGAATTTCCAAAACTTGGAAATTCAATTCTAGCCATTCCTTAGCTCCAAAAATCCTAGGAAAATTCATGCATACTCCCTGAGCTATGTATGAAATTATACTTCACTTGAATTTGCGTGAAAGTGCAAATTTAATCAGAATTAATTCCTTTTTGCTTAAATGCTTAGGGAATTGTTCTGGGTGATCCACTTAGTGAAATGTTCTGAATTTTGGTCCAGAGGACTTTCTTGTGACAAGGGACTCCCAAGAAAATTCCCAGATCCATTGGAGCCCTGGATCATTAGTGTTCTGTTCAATCATTAGTTAATCCCCACCCAAGTGGTGAACCCCACTTCTCACTTGATGATAGTGCTTAGACACAAACCCAAACCACTAGCACCAGTTTCATTTTAAATTCTTAAACAAAGTTCCTGTTTCAAACTTGTCTTTAGAACTTGTTAGCGAAAAGTTTTATAATTGAACATGTATGCATATTCATAACGTGTAGTGAGTAAACGTGGAGAAGTAAAGAAGAAGTGGAACTTGGATCAAGGAGCAAGAAGGCAGGGATTAAGCTTCAAGTCAGCATCAGCAACTAACTTCAAACTTATCTGACTTTAGTCACCTGCAAAACCAAGGCAAGCCCCGGTTTGCACTTAAGTTGTTTTTAAAGTTTTCCCTTTGTTCACTACTATTGGTCGAGGTTTGTATGTGCATTAGGTCCAGGATGTTTGATACTCCACTTGCATAACCAAACATGAACCCTGAGGTCAAGGGTAGAAGTGTGTCATCGCTATAGAATAAGGCCGTGCTAAATAGGCTAGGACAACCGGTAGAAGACGAGTAGTTGGAATCTACTCGCGAGCTTTGTTCCAGGACCACATAAGTGGGGTTGGAAAAGGTAGCAAACTAAAGTTTACGTTTCTAAAGATGAGACCGGGCAGAGGGGTTAGACAGCGACAAGACGAGGTCTTGGTCGAGTAGCTCTGCCCGTGTCGGTCAAGGACCGAAGCGTATGCGGCCCTGGGAGCAAGTATTGAGTTGTGTACCGGATGCTTACTGATATATGGGAACCAGGAAACCGATGTACCGGGTACACTGGATTGTAGAGGCATACCACATCGTCTCGTTAGACCTATGAGCCCGAGACGGCGCGACCGTTTCTACAGTTTAGTGGCCTGAGAAAGGTTGCCACATACGACGTAATGAAGGACGCCAGAGTTGGGTCTTCAGAGGCGGGCGTATGTGTCGAGTTATCCGGGTAGAGTTTGATTCGAATCACCGTCCCTCGCGGTTATGAGTACCGCTTGCTCACTGCGCTGTGACGTAGTAATCAAGTTGTGTGGGAATAGTTTGCCAAAGTTTTAAATGCTGTTATGCTAATTATAAATTGCATGAAAACCATGGTTGAAGTAGGGATAGAGTAAACTAAAGTTATTTTTCACCTTGGGACAAGTAACATTGGAATGAAGCGTTTCTTGTTTGATTGTGGAGTTCCAATGTTGCTGGGCGCAAGGTCACTACTATTATGGCTAAAATCTGAAAGTTAAGGATGAACTCATAGGCGAGTCTTTTCGCAAAGGACAGGCTTAGGTCTTAGGTTACTTTCCTATAGAGTTCCATGCTTTAGGAGAGACGGTTAAGTCTTGCTGAGCCTTTGTGCTCACTCTTGCTATATAAGTGGTTTTGCATGTAAACATCGACGCTATACAGAAGGTTGTCCGGTGAGACTCGGGAACTTCCGAGACATGTCACCCTTGGAGAACCTAGCCGCTGCCATGTCTTCGTGTTGCTAGCGAGAGGAGTCCGCGGGCTGGATCTCTTCTCGAGTGCTTCTTAGATATTCATCGTGAGCTGTTTATAGACTTCCGCTGTAGCTATTTTATGTAAATTATTTACAAAGAACAGTTGTAGGCTTCCGCCTTGGTTTATGTAATACTGTGTTCCTTATATGTGTGCTGTTGGGTGCCGCATAACACGGCACCACCCAATGCGATTCCTCGGGCAAGGCGGCACGGCCCCGTGATCGGGATCGGGCCACCCCCACAGCGTGGTATCAGAGCCGCATTGGTAATAGCACACGGAGTAAGGATCGTATTACGACAAAAACTTAGGATACGGTGAGGAAACGACATTAGGCCCACATAAGGACTATAGTAGTATAGTTACTTAAAGTGGCAAGACTAACATATGTGTTTTAATTCTGAATTTTCATTATGTAACGACGCACCTATGTTCTGGTAAGCATGGTAAGGAACGCCACCGAAAGCGGTTCAATTTCGGTTAGCTCCCCTGACGAGGAACGTGGTTCAGGGAAAGGTCTCACAGCTTGGTGTGAGACGTCAATATGAAACTCTTGGACTCTCCATGTTCCTGAGTTCATATGAAACACTGATCCCTAGCGTGCATTAGGCAAGTAAGTGGAGACCCCATCGCGTGGTCAGTAACGCGAGAGTGTGTTCATCTGGAAATAGCCCAGGAGGACATACACAGCGCTTGCCATCGGCGTGCCCTGCAGGGCAGTAGGTGGTATCCGTTGGGTTGATAACATTCCCAACCGTGACGACCCGTTCATGACATACTCGGGTTCCCCGTCGTGTGGTGTTGAAACACGATCACGTACCTTGAGACGTGACTTAACTCAAGGACGGCAGTATGACAATGATACGGGCGTTTCTATTTACTTTTAAATATGGAACTGCCTGAAATGAAACAAACCGTTGAGTGCACCATTATTGAGTGTTTTTCTGCAGGTACTAACCACGTATGTATCCCGTGTAGTACACGTGTGCGAGAGACCGTCTTAGTGCCACTGATAAAACGAATATGCCGGTATAATCCGGTTTAGGATTTTCTTTTGGAGAGGCAACGTAGTACCGACATGTTTCTTACGGTGCATCGACACCGTACTACACATAATAACCTCGTCCCTATGAAGAAATGATTCATGAACTAACTTTCAACTAAAAATGGAAGTTTGAAACAAATATTAGTTACTGAACTCTTATTTTGAGCTAAGATTCAAATGAGAATATAACTAGGTATTGAAGTTTTCGAAAACAGAGTGCTCTGTTTCTGGCAGGGATTCTTGCTGGACTTTAACGGAGCATAACTCTGAGTAGCTTTAACCAATTAAGGTGTATGATACAGTTCTGGAAAGATTTTCAAGTGCTCTACAATTTCCTTGTAGACCTCCAGAGCAAAATCACACTTTAAGTTGGTGAAATGTCCAGTTGAAGGCAAACTGTTCAGAACCAGGACAGTAGCAAAAAAACCTCTCTGGACCTTTCTGTTTTTAAGCCATAACTTCCTATAGAAAAATCCTTAAGGAGCACATAAGTACTTGTTGGAAAGCTACTGAAGTTTACTAAAACTTTGGTATTGAACTCAAGTCTAGAATCTTTTGATGACTTGAGTAAAATTTGGAGTTTGTGTGAGCTGGTCAGGGTAGTCCCGCTGATTAGCTTAGCGTACATAAGATTTGTTTAAACATGAATGTGGTTATGCTTTCATAAAGTTCATGACATGTTCATGTTTTACTTATCTTTACTTACTACTGAGATAGAATTTTGATTGACTCAAAATTTTGTTTCGTGCAGTATGGTACGTACACATTCTCAAATGGAGATTGGAGGTTCAAGTCGAGGTGGGAATGACTCGACTTCATCACAAGAGCCATCGCCAACCGGATTGGCTGAAATTATGGCCAAAACGAATGAAACTCTCCAAACTCTAGTTCAACAAGGCATAGATCGAGAAGCTCAACATCACATGCCAACCCAGAGCACGTATCTGGATTTCTTGGCGACACAACCGCCGGTATTCTCCGAGGCGGCTGACTATTGTGAAGCAAATCACTGGTTACGTGTCATTGAGTCCAAGCTTGGGTTGATCCGGTGTGACGAATTCTCGAAGACTCTATATGCCGCTCAACAGCTTCACGGCTTTGCTGGAGCATGGTGGGCAGAGTACCTTGCTGTTCAACCAGCGGGACATCGTGTCACATGGGCGGAGTTCCAGGCTGCATTTCGTGCTCGTTTCATCCCTGCGGGCATAATGCAAACCAGTCTGGATGAGTTCTGGAGTCTGAAGCAAGGGGACAGGAGTGTTATTGAGTATGCGAAGGAATTCAATCGCTTAGCTCAATATGTCCCTGACTATGTGAAGTCACCAGCCATGAAGGGTTATCATTTTTATCGAGGGCTGACTGCTAGGCTGCGATGTGAATTGGCTCAAGTTAGCCAAGAGAATTTTGATGAGTTTGTGAGCTGTGCTATCGCTCAAGAATATTATTCCAACCTCTACCTCAAGGAAAAGAGGGAGAGGGACTCATCACAAGATGAAGACAATCGTCTACCTCAGAAGTATCGGTTGGTAATCCGTTCACCTTCCGGTCGAGAGATTCCACAAGAGGTGCAATCATTCTGGGAGTGTGACGACTCTTCTACTCCACAGAGGTCTTATTCACCTCTACCGCAGCAGCAACTTATTTCTTATGCACCTCAGTATCCACAAGGTGCACTAGAATATTGTTACCCTCAAGAGGCTGAAAATGAACAAGGTGACTTCTCAGCTGAACCAAGTGCTGTCCCACTTTATATTGACAATGAGCTCAACGTCAATGAAGCGACTGAACCGAGCAGCAACAATGGGTCTGCGGGTCCAGTTCCACAGAGTGATCTTGGGCAGCAAAGAAAAGCTATGTCCAAAGTGGGGACAGTTAATTATGTGTCAGTCGATGATCTGCCAAAGGGAGGACCTGTTCTTGCCGGCAGGTTCACCTTAAATGACAAGCCGGTTGTCATTTTATTCGACTCTGGTGCAACACATAACTTCATTAGCCGCGCAACGGTAATCCGGGATCGGATCTCCACAACTGTCACAAAAGGTTCTTACCTTATTCATTCGCCAGGTGGAGACATCTCAACTAATGAAGTCGTCTCGCGAGCACCACTTTGCTTGGGTGGAAAAATTTATCCTACCACCCTCATCATTCTCGAAGACCAGGGGATTAATGCCATATTGGGAATATCATGGTTGACCTTCCATAAGGCTGTTCTGGACATCGAGAACAGGAGTGTTCACTTGGACTCTCCACTTCACGGACGTCAAACTTTGTATCTCGGCGAAGCGGTTTCTAAAGGCCCGGAAGTATGTAATGCCGAGGCTTGCAAGTTAGAAGACATTCCGGTAGTCCATGAATATCCGGACGTGTTTCCCGAAGATCTTCCAGGACTACCACCTGAGCGCGAGGTGGAGTTCAAAATAGAGTTGATACCGGGAACCACGCCGATCTCTCGGAGGCCCTACAAAATGGCTCCGAGTGAGTTAGCAGAATTGAAGGAGCAACTCAAGGATCTGATGGACAAGGGGTTTATTCGTCCAAGTTCATCACCATGGGGTTGCTCAGCTTTATTTGTGAAGAAGAAGGATGAGACGCTGAGGCTATGCGTCGATTATCGTCCTTTGAATGCTATGACGATAAAGAACAAGTATCCACTACCAAGAATTGATATCCTCTTCGATCAGCTAGTGGGTGCTAAAGTCTTCTCCAAGATGGATTTAAGGTCGGGATATCATCAAATCAAGATTCGCGCGGAAGATGTCCCGAAAACAGCATTCTCAACAAGATATGGGCTCTATGAATATCTTGTCATGTCATTTGGGTTGACCAATGCTCCGGCCCACTTTATGTACCTTATGAACTCGGTGTTCATGCCGGAGCTGGATCAGTTCGTCGTGGTATTCATCGACGACATCTTGGTCTACTCCAAATCTGAAGAGGAACACGCTAAACATTTGCATATTGTGCTCCAACGACTGAGAGATCACAAGCTCTATGCAAAGTTTAGTAAATGTGAATTCTGGATCAACCAAGTGCCATTTCTTGGACACATTATTTCAGCAGAAGGCATTGCTGTTGATCCCAGCAAGATTGAGCAAGTGCTGAAGTGGAAGTCTCCAACATCAGTCCCTGAAGTTCGTAGCTTCTTGGGTTTGGCAGGATATTACCGGAGGTTCATCCCGAGCTTCTCAAAAATCTCCAAACCTATGACTGAGCTACTGAAAAAGGGCATCAAGTATGATTGGATCAAGCCATGTGAGGAAGCTTTTCAAACGTTGGTGAAACACCTCACAACAGCCCCGGTTCTAGCGCAACCGGATACAACCAAGCCTTTTGATGTTTATTGTGATGCATCCGGCGTCGGGTTTGGTTGTGTACTCATGCAAGGAGGACGCGTGGTCGCATATGGATCACGGCAATTACGGAATCATGAGCAACATTATCCAACTCATGATCTCGAGCTTGCTGCCGTGGTATTAGCTTTGAAGATGTGGAGACATTACCTATTGGGAAATCTGGTTCATCTCTACACCGACCACAAAAGTTTGAAGTACATATTCACTCAAAAGGAGTTGAATATGCGGCAACGGCGATGGTTGGAGCTGATCAAGGACTATGAGATTGAAATTCATTATCATCCGGGCAAAGCAAATGTGGTTGCCGATGCACTCAGCCGGAAGTCTCATATTCATAACCTAACCATCACGCCGATAGAAGAGGAAGAACCAAGTCTTTACTTGGTTCCATTTGGAGCTCTGCATAACCTAGCCCTCATACCCACAATAAAAGAGGAGGTTATGGCAGCTCAAAAGAAAGACAAGGGCATGGCTCATATCAGAAGGAGATTGAAGAACGGGGAAATGAAATGTTTCCGGTTAGATGATGAAGACACTCTATGGTTCAAGGACTGGATAGTCGTACCCCGTGATATGAGGCTGCGGAAGAAAATTTTGGATGAGGCTCACTTATCCAAATTTTCTATTCATCCGGGCAGCAACAAGATGTACCAAGAATTGAGGACTAAATTCTGGTGGACCCGGATGAAGAGAGAAGTTGCTAAATACGTATCAGAATGTGATACGTGTCGGTGAGTTAAAGCCGACCACATGAAGAAAGCGGGAACCTTACAACCGTTAAGCGTTCCGGCATGGAAGTGGGAGGATATTAGTATGGACTTCATCGTTGGACTACCTCTCACGGCTAATAAGCATGATTCGATTTGGGTAATCGTGGATCGGTTAACCAAATCAGCACGCTTCATTCCGGTGCGTACCAAATACAGCGCCAAAAAGTATGCGGAGTTGTACATAGCACGAATCTTTTGCTTGTATGGGGTTCCCCGTACCATTGTGTCCGACAGAGGATCGCTGTTCGTATCCCGCTTCTGGGAACAGCTGCACACATCCTTGGGAACTAAATTGATTCGAAGCTCCGCGCATCACCCTCAAACCGATGGGCAAACTGAGAGGGTGAATCAAATACTTGAATATATGCTGAGAGCATGTGCCATTCATCACGGTAAGAGCTGGGATGATCACTTACCATTGGCGGAGTTCTCATATAACAACGGGTATCAATCAAGTATCAAAATGGCGCCTTATGAAGCTCTCTATGGCCGGAAGTGCTGCACCCCCTTGAACTGGTGTGAAGCCGGCGAGAGAGTTATTTACGGGATTGATCTCGTAAATGAAGCAGAAGAAAGGGTAAGGCTTATTCAAGCAAATCTGAAAGCCGCTCAGTCCAGACAAAAGAGCTATGCGGATAGGAGACGTCGTCCTCTGGATTTCCATGTTGGGGACCACGTATACCTCCGCGTATCTCCTATGAAGGGCATTCACCGATTCGGAGTGAAAGGAAAATTAGCTCCGTGTTTTATCGGTCCCTTCGTCATCATTGAAAGATGTGGACCCGTAGCATACCGTTTGGAGTTGCCGGCAGCCATAGCCGGAGTACATAACGTCTTCCACATATCTCAGTTGCGGGAGTGTTTGAAAGTTCCAACGGAAATGCTCACGGGAGACATAGCAGATTTGAAGCCGGACCTCACTTATGTTGAGCGACCAACCCGGATAATTGATGAAAAGACTCGCGAAACCAGAAATCGGACGCTGCGATTTTTCAAGGTGCTATGGGAAAATCACACGTCCGATGAAGCTACATGGGAAAGCGAGGAGTATTTGCAGCGCAATCATCCGGAGTTGTTAGAGGCTCATATGTAGTAGTTATCCTCTCCACCTTGTCCTTAATCATGAATCTCGGGACAAGATTCTTTTTAAGGGGGGAGGAATGTAAAAGTCCCAAAACTTGTAAATAGAAAACTTGAGCTATGAATAAAGTTGAGTTTGAATACAAGAAATGGGACTTACAAAAACTTTCGTGTTCCTCATGAAAGTGTTGGCATGTGCAATAAAACTTGGAATTCAGTTTGAACTAAGAGGGTCACTTCCAAAAAGAGGAGGGCCGTCTCCAAAAAGGAAAAATTCAAACTGATGTTGGAGAAGCTGTAGTTGCAAAAGCCAACTCAAAGATCAGAGGATATATTTGAGTTTCTCAGGTCCAAATTATGAGGGAGCCAAGTTTTGAGCAAATTTGGAGGTGCTTTGATGTGAATATCAAAGGAACTTGTAAATTTCACCCAAATTTGAATTTAAATTCGAAATTGAGGCACAACTGGTCAAATTGCCAAATAACTTTTGAATTTGAGTACCTCAGGGCTGAATTTGCATGTGCCAAAGATTTGGAGATCTTTTGGGGCAGAAGGGAGTTGTGGGCCCCACTTGTCATAGAGAGGTGGGGGTTATAACTTGCTGCTTAAGTCTACCACGGTGTATTGGTTTCCACCCGAGCCACCGAAGCCGCTCCCGGCGCCACCGAACGCACGCGGGTGCCACCTATTCACCGAAGCAGCACGCTGGAGAGCTGCCTGGATGCCTACCCTTCCTCCCGTGCGGGCTTTTGCTTCATCACCGACGCCTCGGCCGCCTTTCCGCCCTCGCACAATAAAAGGACCGAGGACGCTGCCGCCTCGGGCGATCGACCGAGAACTGAAGGAAACCGAGTGTGCAGAGGCCAGCCAAGCCAAGAAACCACGCGGTGAGCTCGTCCTCCACTCCCTAAGTACAGCATCCCATGAGTTGTTGCCTCCCCGACCCGAAATCGGCTCGTCGCCGCAGCGATTCCACTTCACCGAGAGTTGGGGCGCTCGTGGACAGCCTAATCCAGGCACTTCCACGCCCAAGCAAGGTCACCTCCGGACGCGCTGGTGAACCCTTCTGCTCACCCCCAAACCTCAAGCAAATCGGTGAACCACCGAGCGAGAATTCGGGAAAATATCGCCGACGGTCCCAGACCGATGAGCCGGTATGAAAACCCAAAATTCTTATTGGTTGTTCGTTCGTAGCTCATCAAATCATGCACAAATAAACTAGACTGGCTAGCGACCCGATCCCCCCCACGACCCTAGCTAGAAACCCCGTGGTTACAGCTAATTTCGAGCTTTTCGAGCGGCGATCATGGCGGGAACCCTCGGGCACACGGTGAACCCCCACTTGCCGCCGTTTCTGAGCCACGTTGATGCCATGCCGAGCTAGCCCACCCTCTGCTGGTACTTTTAGGCGGTTCAGTTGAGCTGTTAGCGGGCTACAGGGGTCGGGCGGCGGTGCCGATCATCACCGAAGGCCGCGGCTCGTCGCCGGCCTACTTCCGGCCACCGGCATCCCGAACCAACCCCGTAGACGTGTTTCCCGACCCTGAAAATCCCCGGGCGGCGGATAGCAGGCCGTGGGATGGCCGGAAAGTCAAGTCCGGCGAGGTCAGCACCGCGCCGGCGAGGGGGGTGGAGCGCGCGGGGAAAAGGGGGGGGGGGGCAGGAGGAAGAAGAAGCTGCGGGCCCCACTGGTCAGTGGCCGTGGCGGTCGACTGGGATTTGCTGCGGCCACCCGATCTGCTGCGGCTACAGACTGGGCAGCTGTGGTCCGTGGTGTGGCTACAGTGAGGGACTGACACGTGTGCCGGTCAGAGTTTAAACTGTTTCTAATTCAGTTTGAATTACAAATTCAGCTCAAACTTGGGAATTGCATAACTTTTGCTAGGGAGCTCCAAAATTAGTAATTCAAATTGGGTTGGATTAAGGATGAAATGCTATATCCTAATATGCAACCCAATTTGCATGAAAACCCATATAAAATTCTGGAAAATTCTTTAAAGCTTTTTAGCAAAAGAATTTTAGAGGGAGTTTGGTCCATCCAAAATTCCCCAAATTTTGCCAGGATATTCTGTAGGATAGTAGGAGACTCCTGGAAAAGTTTCAGCTCATTTGGAGTGGATTTAGTTAGAGTAATTCTAATTCCAAGTTTCTGTATTCAAATAAAGACAGAAATATTTCAGAGAATTTCCAAAACTTGGAAATTCAATTCTAGCCATTCCTTAGCTCCAAAAATCCTAGGAAAATTCATGCATACTCCCTGAGCTATGTATGAAATTATACTTCACTTGAATTTGCGTGAAAGTGCAAATTTAATCAGAATTAATTTCTTTTTGCTTAAATGCATAGGGAATTGTTCTGGGTGATCCACTTAGTGAAATGTTCTGAATTTTGGTCCAGAGGACTTTCTTGTGACAAGGGACTCCCAAGAAAATTCCCAAATCCATTGGAGCCCTGGATCATTAGTGTTCTGTTCAATCATTAGTTAATCCCCACCCAAGTGGTGAACCCCACTTCTCACTTGATGATAGTGCTTAGACACAAACCCAAACCACTAGCACCAGTTTCATTTTAAATTCTTAAACAAAGTTCCTGTTTCAAACTTGTCTTTAGAACTTGTTAGCGAAAAGTTTTATAATTGAACATGTATGCATATTCATAACGTGTAGTGAGTAAACGTGGAGAAGTAAAGAAGAAGTGGAACTTGGATCAAGGAGCAAGAAGGCAGGGATTAAGCTTCAAGTCAGCATCAGCAACTAACTTCAAACTTATCTGACTTTAGTCACCTGCAAAACCAAGGCAAGCCCCGGTTTGCACTTAAGTTGTTTTTAAAGTTTTCCCTTTGTTCACTACTATTGGTCGAGGTTTGTATGTGCATTAGGTCCAGGATGTTTGATACTCCACTTGCATAACCAAACATGAACCCTGAGGTCAAGGGTAGAAGTGTGTCATCGCTATAGAATAAGGCCGTGCTAAATAGGCTAGGACAACCGGTAGAAGACGAGTAGTTGGAATCTACTCGCGAGCTTTGTTCCAGGACCACATAAGTGGGGTTGGAAAAGGTAGCAAACTAAAGTTTACGTTTCTAAAGATGAGACCGGGCAGAGGGGTTAGACAGCGACAAGACGAGGTCTTGGTCGAGTAGCTCTGCCCGTGTCGGTCAAGGACCGAAGCGTATGCGGCCCTGGGAGCAAGCATTGAGTTGTGTACCGGATGCTTACTGATATATGGGAACCAGGAAACCGATGTACCGGGTACACTGGATTGTAGAGGCATACCACATCGTCTCGTTAGACCTATGAGCCCGAGACGGCGCGACCGGTTCTACAGTTTAGTGGCCTGAGAAAAGTTGCCACATACGACGTAATGAAGGACGCCAGAGTTGGGTCTTCAGAGGCGGGCGTATGTGTCGAGTTATCTGGGTAGTGTTTGTTTCGAATCACCGTCCCTTGCGGTTATGTGTACCGCTTGCTCACTGCGCTGTGACGTAGTAATCAAGTTGTGTGGGAATAGTTTGCCAAAGTTTTAAATGCTGTTATGCTAATTATAAATTGCATGAAAACCATGGTTGAAGTAGGGATAGAGCAAACTAAAGTTATTTTTCACCTTGGGACAAGTAACATTGGAATGAAGCGTTTCTTGTTTGATTGTGGAGTTCCAATGTTGCTGGGCGCAAGGTCACTACTATTATGGCTAAAATCTGAAAGTTAAGGATGAACTCGTAGGCGAGTCTTTTCGCAAAGGACAGGCTTAGGTCTTAGGTTACTTTCCTATAGAGTTCCATGCTTTAGGAGAGACGGTTAAGTCTCGCTGAGCCTTTGTGCTCACTCTTGCTATATAAGTGGTTTTGCAGGTAAACATCGACGCTATACAGAAGGTTGTCCGGTGAGACTCGGGAACTTCCGAGACATGTCACCCTTGGAGAACCTAGCCGCTGCCATGTCTTCGTGTTGCTAGCGAGAGGAGTCCGCGCGCTGGATCTCTTCTCGAGTGCTTCTTAGATATTCATCGTGAGCTGTTTATAGACTTCCGCTGTAGCTATTTTATGTAAATTATTTACAAAGAACAGTTGTAGGCTTCCGCCTTGGTTTATGTAATACTGTGTTCCTTATATGTGTGCTGTTGGGTGCCGCATAACACGGCACCACCCAATGCGATTCCTCGGGAAAGGCGGCACGGCCCCGTGATAGGGATCGGGCCACCCCCACAACGCTGTCCCCGTCTTTCCGGAAGCATTTTAGCTCCCCACTGTCTACACGTCTCCGCAAATGCAACATGCCCTTGTCATGTTTCTGACCGGCCGCTATCTCTTCATGGATGATGGGGATCAAAGCTAAGTTGTAGAGAGCTCCATGTGGAATCACATGCAGGTGGTGGCTCACTCTCTTCCAACGGTGTGATGGTCAGATTGTTGACGTGTGACTTGAGACTCAGCGCATCCACCACTACGTTTGCTTTGCCGGGGTGATAATGGATCTCTATTTCATAATCCTTTATCAATTTCAACCATCTTCGCTGCCTCATGTTCAGCTCTTTCTGAGTAAATATGTACTTGAGGCTTTTGTGGTCGGTATACAAATGCACGAAGTTACCGAGTAGGTAGTGCCTCCACATTTTGAGTGCGAGTACCACGGCAGCGAGCTCTAAGTCATGAGTTGGATAATTATGCTCATGGTTTCTGAGCTGCCGTGATCCATACTCGACCACTCTTCGGTCTTGCATCAGCACATATCCGAGCCCAATGCCGGATGCATTGCAGTACACATCGAACGGTTTTGTTGTGTCTGGCTGCGCCAAAACCGGTGCTGATGTTAGGTGTTTCACTAATGCCTCGAATGCTGCTTCACATGCTGGACTCCAAACATATTGGGTAGCCTTCTTCAGCAGCTCTGTCATAGGCTTGGCAATCTTTGAGAAGTTCAGAATGAACCTCCAATAATATCCCGCGAGTCCGAGGAAACTCCGTACCTCGTGAACAGTCCTCGGGGACTTCCATTTCAGAACTTGTGTGACCTTACTCAGGTCTACAGAGATGCCCTCCGCTGAGATAATATGCCCGAGAAAAGGCACTTGCGAGTTCCAGAATTCGAACCTGCTGAATTTCGCGTATAGTTGGTGATCCCGCAGCCATTGCAAGACTATACGCAGATGCTTCGTGTGTTCTTCCTCTGACTTGGAATATACCAATATGTCGTCGATGAAGACCACGACAAACTTGTCCAGCTCCGGCATGAATACCGAGTTCATCAAGTACATGAAATGAGATGGAGCGTTGGTGAGGCCGAAGGACATGACCAGGTACTCATAAAGTCTGTACTCATCGAGAAAGCCGTCTTTGGAATATCCTCAGCCCGTATCTTAGTCTGATGGTACCCGGATCTTAAGTCCATCATGGAAAAGATCTTTGCTTCGACCAACTGATCAAACAACATGTCGATCTGTGGCAGTGGGTACTTGTTCTTGATGGTTACGGCGTTTAATGGACGATAGTCCACGCAAAGCCGCAACGTCTCGTCTTTCTTCTTCACCAATAATGCCGAACAGCCCCATGGCGAGGAGCTCAGACTAATAAACCCTTCTCTAGCAGGTCCGTTAACTGCATCTTCAGTTCTGCCAATTATTTGGGCGCCATCTTGTACGGCCTTTGGGATATTGCCATAGTTCCTGGTGCAAGTTCAATCTTGAACTTCACCTCTCGGTCGGGCGGCATCCCCGGTAAATCATCCGGGAACACGTCAGGGAACTCACGTACTACTGGAATATCTTCCAATCTGATGGTTGTGGATTGATACACACTTGGAAGTTTTATTTCTGGACTGTCCAGAAATAATGAATGTGACTCGTGCATTTCTGGGTGTAGATGCACGACTCGGAGGACGGTGTCTAAAACAGCGCCGTGGCGGGTTAACCACGACATCCATAAGATGACATCGACCTTTTGTCCCTCTAAAGCTATGAGAGACGTGGGGTATACTCTACCCGCTAAGCATAATGGTACTTTGGAAACCATCATGCTTGCTGAAATCTTCCCACCCGGTGAACAAATCAAATATGGACTTTCGGTGGGTAGTATTTGCAAGCCGTGTTTAGCAATAAAAGCTTGGCTAATAAAATTATGTGTGGCGCCTGAATCAAATAATACTATGACGGGATGCTGGTGGAGTTGGAACATACCCGCAAGGATTGGCTCTCCCTCCAGCACGTCCTCTATGGCGAGTTGGTGGACCGTGCCGGGCTTAGGATTTCCCGCCGCGCATTAGTGGGGTTCCGGGGCTGATTCCTCCACGGAAACTGTGGTGCCACTCCGCCACCTTGCCTCTCAGGACAGTTGTTGGCGAAGTGTCCTGGGCGACCACATTTGTAGCATGTGGCTGCTGACTGGCCAGTGCTTGGGGGACGAAAGCCCGGCATGCGCTGCTGAGGTGCAAACGCACGCGGCATCGCCCGCTGCTGCTGTTGTTGTTGCAGAGGTGGTGCTGGTAATGCCGGCCTGAACGCCGGCGGAGAATATGGCCGACTGCGGAATGGCATTGGCCTCTGTGGTGGCTGCCAGCGTTGACCCGATGGTGAGCGATTCACCATGCGGTATTTTTGAGAAGGACCACCTCCTTCTTCACTGCTTTGTGGCGCGCTTCGCTTCCTCTCCGACGCTGCTAACTCCTTGCCGGAGTCCTCCTGAACAATCGCAGCATCAATAATATCATTGAGGCTGCCGCAATTGAACATCTCCAGCTTGTCCTTCAGGAGCGGGTTAAGCCCCTGGTAAAAATGATCCTGCCACTTCTCATCGGTATCGGCGTGATAAGAAGCGTAGAGTGCAAGATCATTGACCGCCCTGGAGTATTCCAGCGTGTTCCTGCTTCCTTGCTGCAGGCGAAGGAACTCCTGCGTCTTCATCTTCATAATACCCGGCGGTATGTGATAGGACTTGAAGGCCGTCCAGAACTCCGCCCAGGTCATAACTCGCTAGGTGGGTCGCAAAGCACAATAGTTCGCCCACCAAGTGCTCGCGGATCCTTGAAGCTGTTGGACCGCGAACTGAGTTTTACGCTGCTCACTCACTTGGAGCAGCCTGAACTTCATCTCCATCGTGCGGAGCCAGTTGTCCGCATCGAGGGTTAATACGCCCTTGAGAATACCGGGGGATGAGTAGCCAGAAAATCGGAGTAGGAGCTTTGTTGGCGCTGCTGGCGATCTTGACGCCTCTCGGGTCGAGACGTATTTGCAATAAGTGTCTGCAGCAACTCCGTGTGCTGCTGATGAGAACCCGCCTTCGCCGCAACGATGTCGGCCAATGTAACCGTTGGCGGTGGTGGTGGAGGTTGTTGCTGTTGCGGTTGTTGCTGTCCCGAGGAATCCTCCGGAGGCTGTTGGGAGGCCTCTCCCCCCTGACTGGAACCCCCAACGTCTGGGTTGGCACGAGTTTGAGTCATTCTGAAATTCAAAATAGCAGCGATCAACACATGTCATACTTAAAATTCCATATGAAACAGTAGGTATTGAAGTGACGCATGAATAACTTGCACAACATTCACATATATTGATAAAGCATAAACTTTATACAAGATAAATTATTCTCGGTTCTCCGAGAAGTCGTGCTCATGTCGTCACAACCTATACATATACTGCTGTCTACACGACATGTCACCGATTACAAAAGTTTTTCTTACACCACCCTCGCTGCCCTACTTGGCAACGGTAACCTACTACTCGGAGTAGAACTCGACCTCCTTTGGGTCGTCCTCCTCCGCTACCTCTGCTGGTGGCTCTGGGTCTATGACCTCCTCTTTCGGTTTAGGTTGCCCCATCGCCGGGATACCCAAAACCACGGGTACGGCACCTACCATCAGTAGGCCCATTACCGGAGGTACGAGGTCCTGCAACGCATGCACCTCGTCCATGGCCTGGTTGTAGTCCTCTTCCCAGCCTCGCCCCTCCTCAATAGCATCATCACACTCTTGAGTGAGGACCTCATTCTGCTGGGTCAGGGCCTGCACTTGCTGTTGTAAAGCCGTGATGTCGACACGGCTTTTCTTTCTCGCCTTCTTCAGATGATGCAACTGATTATGTTGTTTGTTCAGTCACTTTATCGTCGGAAGGAGAACATTGCGGAGTGCGCTGTGAGCACTCTCGATATGGTCTCCACGGCTGGTGCTCTCCTTGAGCTTTGCAGCAAGACAATCCGTATGAACAGATTGGCTGTCCATCACGGCTTTTCCTGCCCTCAACTGGAGGCTGAGGTTCGCCTCCGCGGGGTTGTACCTTGACCAACCCGGATCTGTTGCCTCCATGTACCTCCCCCCCCCCCCACACACACACATGATGTACCTTCATCCCTCCACCAGAACGAGCGCGTATGGAGTGCCCTCCATAGCTCTCACGTGTAGTTGGCAGAAACGCGACATAGCGTCGCGAGCTGCCCCTTGCCATATTCCCTCCGGCTGTCTACCTCTCACCGTGATGGTGAACGGCGCCCAACCGGGTGGCGTGGGTCCTGCAGGAACTTCGACATGGATTGTCCAGGTATTGTTCCCTCCTATCCTTCTTCCTTGGTGAAGTACTGCAGCATCTCAACGTACCCTAAATATTGAAGCATTTGCCTCAACACTTCTGGATAACCGCTGCGGTGAGAACACTGGGATACCACCCACCCGTTCTCTAATTGTCTATCCACTGCCATCTGTAGAAATATATTTGAAAAATGTCAAATATTTACTTCAACAGTAAACCATTGATTTATAACATAAAACATGTCATCAAACTCATAAAACTTGGAAACACAACTCAAACTTAGAACAAATTTGATTGATGGTCTGGTGCCCAAGATGACAGTCCTGACCAGTTTCCATTTCAACCTTATTTAGACCATGCTAAAGGCAAAACCAATTCTGGAGTTCAACATAAAAGTTAAAAATAACTTCAATAGATTTCCAGAAAGTATTTGCTTGGCCTAATATCTGTCCTGGCTCAAAAGTTATGAGATGTCAAAGTTGACAGAATTTCTGGAGGAAATTGAACAGCACCTCCCTGCTTGAGGTACTGATTTGATCCAAGAATTCCAGTTAATTCTACACCAAATTTGACAAAACTTTCTGTTTCAAAGTTGTAACCCATCTCATGAACTTTTAATATCTACCTCATTTTCTATTTTTGGATTTTTATGCAGGATGTTGTGCTCAATTTACAGAGAGCTACAGAGAGTGTTTGCTCTGCCCTGTTTTCTGGACAGTTTCAACTCTACTGCATTTTTTGACTGGTTAAGGGATGAAACACCTCTGGACATCAACAGAACAGTTGTAAAACTCTTCCAAATCTTTCCAGAAATGTATCATATCCCCCCACCCAACCTCGAAACAACTCAACCTCTAACCTCTGATTAACTTCAGCCTTATTTAAGATGAAAACAGGGGACTCTGTCCTTAGTATCCTATAAGTTGAAAACTTGTTAACTTTGAACATCCTGATTAAGGGAAGGAGTTATCTCAAAGTTTTAGTTCTCTGAATTAAAACCTTCAAGTTTTACAATGAGGTTGCTCATTTAGTGGGGTGTTACGTTGAAGTGTCACCAGTTCACGTCGGTACTACATTCCCCACAAAGAAAAACCTATACCGGACTTAGCCGGCTTCGTTAGTTCAGTGGCACTAAACGTCTCTCGCACACGGATGCTACTCATCTACCGATTCATGGTCAGACTACCTGCAGATAAACCACCCAATCGTCAGGTTCGGCTGCACACCGAACCCGGTCCCAATACAGTTCATACACCCGTCGGTCATCACTCGCACAGGTGTTCTCAAGCCAAACACGCCTTGAGCTACATGTTCACAGTACAAACCACGTGACAGGGTCTCCCAAACTTGTCCGTAGCACACCAGGGAAGGGTGTTGCTAGAATACCCCAAACGACATGAAGAGTCGTAGAGGATATTAAAGCGGGCCGGGTTACCTGCCACCCGTGAGGCTCCACCCTTCAGCTTGTGCGCACTGGTGGACAGCGCTCACATGCACCCCCCCAAGACATAAAACGTCCCGAGATGCACGATTTTCTGACATAAGCAAATAGGTTAGTATGCCACTTTCTATACAATAATAACATCCTTATATGGGCTACTAACTCGTTCCTCACCAAATTTTTGAAAAAGATAACCTTTTTAGTGCATTAAACCTCAAGCGAGCTCTGATACCACGCTGACGCGGCCCCATGGCCTCGTTGAGCCAGGACCACGCTGAGGGGTGCTGCGTTGCACAGCACCGGATAACACACATAAAAGGTATAAAGCGAAAGTAAAGTTTTATTATATAAACTAGTTTATAAACATTTTTACAACAAAATATGTTCAGTCTACACTCACGGGCGTAGACTACGCACCGAGTTCACGTTCAGTCCGTGAACGTGTCCCCGCTAGCACACACGCACACTAACACGGCGGCGTGCACGACTCCCACTCGACGGGGTTTCCCTCTTGGGGTTCCGTCTCCTCCTTGGGAGTTCCTTCCTCATAAACCCCTGCAAAAGCTTCAAACACAAGCAGTGAGCACGATGGCTCAGCAAGTCTGACCCGTCTCTCCTATACATGAAACTTATACATGAGGGTTCTCTGGGTACATGAGGTAAATAAGTTGCAAAGGACTCACCTAATTATTTGAACCTTACTTTCAAGTTTTAGCCGCAAGTTGTGGAGAACCTCACGCTAAGGCATATGAGAGAGCCGCAATCAAACAAGAAACACATTTATCTTGTGTACTTTGCCCAAGGTCGAAAAGAACTTTAATTAGCTCTAAACTACAGCAAGTCATTAACAATCAAGGTATAGCTTTCAATCAGCATCTTTTACATGACTCTAGCCTGTTCTTTCTACGTCACGGTACAGTGAACAAGTGGTACTCACTGACCGCGACGTATGCAACCACCTTTCAGCCGTTAGCCAAATGTTGAACCGGTCCTATCATCCTGAGCAAGAGGTCTTTGCGCGCGCATCTGCAGTGCCGCTAGCCGATTTACACCTCAAGCTCTCAACCTACCCTCTGGACGACAAGCAATGCCTTGTGAGGGCCTGGACCCGATCACGGGGCCGTGCCGCTCGCCCGGGAATCGCATTGGGTGGTGCCGTGCGATGCGGCACCCAACAGCACACATAATAAAGCATCATATTACATAAATCAAGCGGAAGCTTACAAAGTGTAAATTTTATAAATACTTCTCAAAATAATCTACAGCGGAAGACTGATACAACTCACGCCTCATATTTACGCTAAGCAACAGAGAAGATGTCCAGCCCGCAGACCCTTCTCGCTAGCAACACGATCACAATAGCAGCGGCGGGTTTTCCATGAGATCACAACTCGGAGAGTTCTGAGTCTCATCGGACAATCGTACTTATCAGCGTAGCGTTATTACCTGCAAAAAAAACTCATGCAGTATCTGTGAGCATGAAGCTCAGCAAGACTTAATCGTCACCCTAGTCATGAAACTTTACATGCTGAAAATGGAGGGCTGAATATAGAAGATTTCACAAACTATGAACTTGAGCTAAAGGAGAGTTCTTACTTAGAGTTTTAAGCAAACATTTATATTCCTCGCACAATTTACATCGAGACTCCACAATCAAACAAGAAACACTTCATCTCGATGCCACTTGCCTGAGGTGAAAGTAACTTTAGTGAGCTACCCTAGACCCATACAGACCTTGCGCCATCAACGTCGAGACTCCACAATCAAACAAGAGACGCTTTGCCTCGACGCTACTAGCCCAAGGTGGAAAATAAATTTAGTGAAGGTGTTGCTTATTCCTCATCTCCAATATGAGGATTACCCACGAAGCATATTAACTTTTTTCCTAGTTTGTTACTACGTCACGATTCAGTGTACAAGTATGCTCACTACCGCGAGCGACGGTGATTCGAATCAAAAACACCCGGCTGACACGACACATACGCCCGTCTAAGACCGGTGATCAACCGATCCCCTCAACGTCATATGTGGCAACCTTTCACACGACACCCAAATGTCGAACTGGTCCCACCGACTAGGATTAAGTCTCACTACGGAAAACCCTCGTAGAACCGACTTCTCTATCCTTTCAGCATCTGCATAAGACAGTGGGGATTGCCTCGACACCCAGGTTAACATGTTACATCGGTTTCCTGGGTCTCATATTGACTGTATGCATCCGGTACACAACTCAAACTTGTCCAGCGAGGCCGCACATGAGAATGAGCCTTAATCAACTCAGACATAGACTAGGTTCACAGGACCACGTCCTTGAGCCTTCCATCCACTGCCCGGTCTCCATTTCCCAACTAAGAGGATCAATTCCCAACTCTTCCGATTGATCCCCCTTAATCCCGGTTCACGAGTAGGAAATGTCCTACTCGAGTTATGCCTCTTTTAATCCACTTTTGCTATCTTGAGATCAGCAGTTATAATCAAGTGATAACCTACTCTACATTAAACTCCAGGGTTTTCTGAGTCATGCATGTGGAGTGTCATACAAACCTAGCCATAATGCAAAACTAATATTCTAGACAATATAAAGTGTATACAAATAAAAGCTTGTAAATTTTTGATACAAACCGGGGCTTGCCTTTGTTTTGCAGGGGATTAATATATAAGGTTCAGTTAGTGAAGACCACTTGAGGCTTGATCACTCGCTTTCCTCCTCCTTTGATCTCCACTCCGATTGTTTCAAAATCTCCACGTAGATGCTACACGTGATGAATATGCATATGTATTTAATTGTAAAGATTTTGCTAACAAGTTCTAACAGCAAGTTTAAAAACTATAACTCTGTTTAAGAATTTAAAATAACACTGGTGCTAGTGGTTTTGGTTTAAGCAACATGATTAAGTGCTAAGTGTTTTCCTCATTCATGTTTTGAGCACCGAGCTCCAATGGAGCTGAAAATTTCATGTGAGTTCCTTGTCACAAGAAAATCATGTGGACCAAAAATTAGCACTTTACATTGAGTGGTTTGTTCAGAACAATTCTCTAAGCAATTAAGCAAAAAGAAATTAATTCTGAAGTAACTCACATGTTCATGCCAAACCTAGTGAACTACAATTTAAATTATAGTTCATAGGGCCTGCAGGAATTTTCCTAGGGTTTTGGAGCTAAGAATTACCCAGAACTGAATTTCCAAATTTTGGAAATTCTCTGAAAATGTTTCTGTATTCATTTGAACACAGCAACTTAACATCTGAATTCTCCTAACCAAATCAACTCCAAATGAGCTGAAATGTTTTACAGGAGTTGACAAACATCCTAAAGATTATTCTGGCAAAATTTGAGGATTTTTGGATGAACCAAACTCCCTCTAAAATTCTTTTGCTGAAAAATATTAAAGAATTTTCAAGAATTAAATAATGACTTTCATACAAATTGGGTTGCATATTTGGATAGAGTTTTTAAACCTGAATACAACCAAATTTGAATCACTAAGTTTGGAGCTTTCTAGCAAAACTTATGAGGTTCTAAAGTTTGGGGAAATTCTGGAATTCAATTTAACCGAGAAAAGTTCAAATCTCTGACAGCGGGTTCAGCTACCACGTGTCACCCTCTCAGTTAAACCACACGGGGCCACAGGGTCCCTTCCATGCTGTCACATCCTGATCCCGTGCAACAGAAAATCCCACCCCTGTTCCCCGAGCGACTGACCTGCGGGCCCGACCACTTCGTCGTCTACCTCTGGACACCCGCGCCCGCGCACCACCAGGCTCGCCGGAGAGGCACTGAACTCCAACGTCTGGCCATCTCCCGAGCTCTCCCTCGCCGCTAGGGCCTAAAATCGTGCGCTGAACATGATGGAGGAACTTTCCCCGACCGGCGGTGGCTCCAACACAGCCGGTGACGGTGCGGCGGCTCGGTACAAGTTCGGTGACGTCACCCAGCCCTTCTAGCTAGCCAAAGCTTCAGTGGATGGGCTCTACAGAACCGGTGGATGCTAGAGGAGGTCGATATGGACATACAAAGGCTCGGGGAAGGCTCTAACCATGGTTCCACCGTGCACCCGACGGCTTCCTCTACGGTCGCCGTAGGAAAACCATCAAATACGCTGGCTACAACCATTTTCAAGCTAGGGTTGCGAAGCAAACTTGTGCACCATCGAGTCTAGCTCCTTTGAGTGCAATTTGGGGGGCTCTAAGCAAATAGAGATCGAGAATTTGAGGATTTCATACCCGAGGGTGGTTTCGCAACGGCCGGAAGAAAACCGTGAAATACTCCGGCGACGATCAACCACTTGGCTCAAGCTTTGGAGGTGAGCAGCGTGGAGTCTTTGCGCGTCGAAGGGCACTCTTGCTCGGCTGTGAAAGGCTCTTTGCAGATCTGTCCATGTGCGACCTCCGTTCGGTTGCGGTTCGGCCTCCGCAGAAACTCGGTGAGCGCGGGGTTGTGAAGGCCGAGCTCTCTTGGTTGTGGTCCGAGGAGGCTGTGGTGAAGACCGTGGGGTCGTTTTGCTACTGCCTGGCCATTTGCACGTGAGGGAACGTCAGCTCACGATTGATTCCGGGGAGGCGGCGACCTCTCTGTTGAGTTCGTGCGCGGGGGGAAACAGAACAGCGGCTTTTGGTTCCGTGGTTGAAAAGGAGCACGGCAAGAGGTGAAAAGATCGTGAAGAAGGTGCCAGCATGAGGGAAAATGAGCAGGAGGTGGCTCCCGGTGCCCCTCGGTGTCACACGGCAGCAGCTCTGCTCGGGTGAGAAGAAACAAAACAGAGACTTTGCTCTGAACTTTAGCTGCAAGTTTTGCTGCCTCTATGACATGTGGGTCCCACAAGTCAGCCCCCCCCCCCTCATCCCTCAATAGATCTCCAAAATTTGTCAACTGACCAATTCAAATGTTTGGAGTTGAAAACTGAGCTGCATTTGGATAGTTGGGCAAATTTCCTCCAAATTCAAATGTGTATTTGAATTCTTTGCACATTTAAGTCCATTTGGAAAAAGGCAAAATTTGGTTCACTCAATTTGGAGTTTCCTAGCCAAAGTTATGTGGGTTTGAAGTTTGAACAAAATCTGAAAATCGGGAAAAAAGTTTAAACCGCTGCGCGTGAGACCGGGGCTACGTGTCAACTTCTCAGCGGTCGACAAACGGGGCTACGGAATCCTTCACGTGCAGCCGCACCCGATCTGGTGCCACAGCAGATCCCGGGGTTTAAAATATATGCCGCTGATGCGTTGGACCGGGGCTTCATCTACCTCCGGCCTCCCGCGCTCGGCCGCCGCGACACCTCGCCGGTGGCCTCTGTGGTGCGCCAAACTCTATGATTTTGGCCGCCTCTTCCTAAATCCATCCGCGGAACACAATGCTAGGCTCAGCTCGTCATAAAAATCACCAGCACATAGTCGGCGACGAGCGGCGGCTTCGGAAGAACTTCGGCCGTGTCGGCCAACCTTCCTAGCACCCAAAATGATTGAGCAAAAAGCCGTAGAGCATCAGTGGACCCTAGGAAAGACCGACATGAGTTTGAAGCAGCTCAGGAGAGGTCATAAGTAGACCCTCACCGTGCGCCCGATGCTTCGCGCATAACCCGCCGTTGGCAAGCTTCGAAATACGCCATGTACAGAGGTCTTTATGCTAGGTGTTGTGAAGCTAACTTGTGCGCCACTAAGCCTAGATCGTGTAGGAACAGTTTGAGGGTCTCTAAACAACTATGGGGTGAGAATTTGGCGGATCCACACCTGAAGGTCGGTCTGCGCCGAGTGAAAGGGAAAACTGAAATTCGTCGCCGGTGATCACACACTCGGGCTGTGGTTCGGGGGTGAGCAGCAGCAGTATCTAACGCGTCCGGGGATGCCTTAGCTTGGGCGTAACACCCTCCAGTTTGGGCTGTCCACGGGAGCAGTAACACCCCAAAATTTTGATTTAAAACCCTAAATCATGTTAAGAGGGGAATTTAAAATTTTTTGGACGTGTAGCATGTTTTGCAAAAATTCAAATTCAAACTGGAATTCAAATTAAACTCAAATCAGAAAAGAAATAGAAAAAGAAAAAGAAAAAACAGAAAAAAACCGGCCAGTGGGCCGAAACCCACCAGCCGGCCCAGCCAGCGCCCGCGCCAGCCCGCAGCCGCGCGCGCTGCTGCCTCACACTGACAGGCGGGACCCACCCGATCTTTGTCTACCTCGCGACAACGCCGGACTCCCTCGCATCCGAATCAAAACCGATCGGGATTTCGGCGTATCCCCGCTGAATTCTGTTCGTAGGCGACGCGGACATGATCTAAACCACCCCGCCGCCCTCCCCCGTCTATAAAAACACCGGCCTCGTTCTGTTTTTCCCACGCGATCGCCGATTTTTCCTCCGGTGAGAACCGAGACTTCTCCGGCGAATTCTGGCTGATCTAAGCTCGGAAATTCTGATCTAACTTGCTGGTCTTGATCCACCGCCTCCGGGGAACCTTGCAGGTGCAGAAAACTCGGTGACTTGCGGTGTAAACACAGCGCCGACGAGCTTCGCCGTGGTTTCGCCTTGGACCTCGTCGCCGATCACCTTCTAGGACCTCCGAGCTCAAGAAAACCCCCGAGGTGAGATCCCCGACCTCCCCTCCACCGATATATGCCATAAAATCACAGTTCTAGGAAGAATTCTCGAAGATCCGAAAGTCTCCGGCGAGATCGCCGCTTCCCGCCGCCGTGCGCCGCCGGCAGCGCCGCCCGCGCTCGATCAGAGCGACGTGGCCGCTTGTGCGCCGTTTATTTTAAATCGCACGGTAGGGTTTAAACCCCCGCGTACCGGTTCGATGTTATAATCTCGGCCGTCGGTTTAAAATCGGACGGTCCACGTCAGCCCCGCGTTATAAAGACTGGAAATCTTACGTGCTACCCCCTGGGGTTCTCGGGAAATAAGAGCTAGCCCCGGAAACTTCTGATCTAGCCCCTGGAACTCCAGAAAATCATGTAAATTCATTTAAAAATCAGTTTTAGCCCCTGGACTTAATAAAAATTAGGAAAAACACCTCTGATAAGTGTAGCTAGACCCCTAGAAATTCTGAAAATAATATTATAGACCCTGTAGTGGGGTAAGTTTAACTTTTTAGCCCTGTTTAATATTTAAATTTGGAAATTGAATGTGTGGCTAGTGTTTAAAAATTAAAAAGTGGGACAAACATGTTGTCATAATTAAATTAAAAACTTTCTCAGTATTTAGAAAACTTTGAAGTGAGATAAAAACATATTTTGGGCTGAATTGGATCTGTTAAATTTATTATTCACATTTAGGGACACATTTTTAAGTAATGAATAGTTTTAGAAAATAGGGAAAATAATTGTGAAATAGTTTACATCAGAGGCAAAGGTCAAAGTATGTTATTAAATTATTTAGGACCAGAACCTATTCTGTTTAGATGATGTGTATTACTAATTTCATAATAAAGTACACATTTATGCATAGGAAAATAAATCTGAAAATATAGCAACTAGTAAATGATAAATGGAGTTTCTAAAATCCAAAGAATTCAGTTTAGGGTTGGTAGAAATTCTGAAGGCACATATGGAGAAGAAAAATACTTTTCATACATACTTGGTAGTGAAAAGGTGTAGTAGTTGAATATAAGGAACTTATTTAAATTTGAAACACACACACATATATATATATATATATATATATATATACATAGTATGTAAGTATAAATGTGAACACCAAAGTAGGTATCACATACACATACATAAAAGTGTATGCAAGCCACAAATCAATATACATAGAGTAACCACAACACATATAATGGTGAATGAATTTCATGAATATGAATGTGTGGTTTGTATGAAGTGGAAGTGTGAACTATGTCTTATGGATTGTTGTTTTTCTTTTGCTATGTGTGATGGTATGATGTAGAACCTGCTCAAGAGCAAGTTATTCCTTACCAAGATAAGGACTACCCATTTCAAGAGCAGCAAGAAGGAGGCAAGTGTCCTTGACCACTTTGATCCTATGCTAGGATGTGTAGCTAGAGTTATTTGCATTGTCAATTTAAATATGAAACCCATGCTAGGAAGTTTCCTTAGAATTGCATTACCTTGTTTCCTTGTAGCTTGGGTTGGGATTTATTTTATCATGTCATTTATTATTATGCATATGCTTAGCCATGCTTAGAATGGGATATTTGGGATATGAGATCATCATTTATTTTACCATACTCTTGAATGAGATATTGTGAGTTATGTAGAGGTAGGGATCAAGGCAAGTTGGATGTTTTGGTTGTGTGCTGGGTGCACGAGACTTGGGTTTGTGTTTAGTACTTGCCTGGATCCTAAGGACCGGTTCATGGAGCATGTAACCTAGTTTTACAATGCCAACCACATGCTGAGATGGGGCAGCTTGGCCAATTAATTAGGTGTATCCCCGGCGTAGTATGGTGTGTTGGATGGTGCGGGGAATAGGTGTCAGCTGGACTACCATATGAACCGCAAGGCTCAAGAGGGGGCCACTGCAGCGGGGTTGGAGCCTCTTGTATGCTGTTAGGGGTGAAACCTCAGTGGGCCCATGCTCGTCGGGAATCCCTTTGTAAAGGCTTCGTAGTGATCTCCTGGCTACACACCTGGGAAGTGTGAATGTGGTTCGTAGCCATTGGCATAATGGAGGTTCTTTTAGTCCACCCGGCAACGGAGGATGAAATCACTACATGTGGGTACAGTGGTACAAACTCTGCAGAGTCAAAACTGTCATGACAGCCGTGCTCACGGTCAAGAGCGGCTTGGACTTATTCATGATTAGAGGATTGATGGTTTTGGAAGTTGTGGATGTTAAGCGGGGAGCTTAACATTGGAAATGAGGTTATGGTTATTTGATTATGATGAAGGGATGGGAGATTGGGACCATTTTACCTGTGTAGTAATGTAGGTGCTTAATAAGCTAAGGTGATAGGAATTAATTGCATAGTGCGTTAACCATGAGTTCCACCTCCCCTTGTTCTAGCCATGCATGATATAATTTTCCCGCACTTGCTGAGTACCATCGGTACTCAACCTTGCACATTTTGTTGGTTTATATTGCTGCTCAGGTCAAGATAATGAGGTGGTGTATAATGACCAAGACTTTGGACCCGAAGAAGGTTTCTAGGTTCATGGCGACCCCCGGGCAACGCCTGTGATGGAGCCTACGAGAATAATTATTCCGCTGCTAGTTTATTTACTTGTGATGAACTTATTATTGTCCATCGAGACATTTGCTATGTAAGACTTATTTATATTCGACACCAGGCTTGTAATAAATGATGCTTCACTATTTGTCATCACATGTATGAAAAAATGATCCTGGCATACATGTTGTATTCACTTGGTTGTTTCTTCGGAAAAACCGGGTGTGACAGGAGCCCGAAGTGAGGCGGACTTAGGTCACCGAAAGGAACCTTCGGTAGGGGCGAGATCAACCGAGTTCAGCCAATTTCCAGCAACGGGGAAGGAGAAGGAGACCCTCTCGTGCTGTTTTGCAGCTTGGAGGGAGTGGAGCGGCTGTGATCACGGGCTTTTCTGATCAACCGAGAGGGCGGCGGAAAGATCTGCGTTTGTTGCGCGAGGGAGCAGAGAAACAGACGAATGCCTCTCTCGCCAGTTCGGGCTCGGGGATAAGAAGGCAGGGGCGATGTCGGTCGACGGGGCCAGCCAGAGCAGGAGGTGTCCCGGTGACCAGCTCGGTGGCGCCCTCGGATGAAGCCCGAGAAACCGAGTGTTGAATCTTCAGTCGGTTGAATTTGCTTTAGAGGCTGACATGTGGGTCCCACCCAGGTTTTAACCTCTGAAATTAAATTTTTCCCACTGCTCTGAACAGTAGAGACTCAATTAACCCTGGTCATTTGAATTATATACCCCTGGACCATTTGAATTGGATATAATTCAAATTGGGTTTTGTTTGACTAAATTTCAGCACATATGATTTGAAATTCAAATCAAGTTTGAATTTGCTAAACTTAGCTCCTGACAAGATCAACTCCAAATGGAGTTAAAATTGGTGTGTGAGCTCACAAAAATGTGCTGAGTAAGAATATGCCTCCCACTTTTGAATTCATGGGATAGAAACAGTTTGAATTTGAATTTGAGTTCAAACCACCCTCTTTCTAGTTATACCCAAAAAGACCTCAAAAAGGTTTTGGATTTGGGTGAAATTGGGCATGGAAATTCCTAGCAAGGTGTAAGACTTTTTCATATGTCCAAGCCCTTATGTGATGCATGTGGGAATTGCCACTTTTGCATTTTGTGAGTTTATTCTCTAATGAGCATGTTGATGGTATTTACTTGCTCTTCAAATGTGTACATCAAGTTTCTTCAAATGAAGTGTGTGTGTTGTGATGAACACTTTGAGTATGTGCCAGAAACTTAGGCCCTTACATAATCCTTGACCGGCTCACGAAATCCGCCCATTTTATACTGGTCAATACAAACTACAGCGCCAAGAAGTATGCTGAATTGTACATCTCATGGATTTTGTGTTTACACGGCGTACCCCACGCTATCATCTTAGATCGAGGCACTTTATTTGTGTCTCGTTTCTGGGAGCAGTTACATGCTGCATTGGGTACAAAATTGATCCATAGTTCAGCATACCACCCGCAGACGGATGGGCAAACGGAGCGGGTAAATCAAATTTTGGAAGACATGTTTTGGGCTTGTGCTATAAGCCACAGTAAGAATTGGGATGATC
This sequence comes from Neostapfia colusana, assembly GCA_030760725.1. Classification (NCBI taxonomy): domain Eukaryota; kingdom Viridiplantae; phylum Streptophyta; class Magnoliopsida; order Poales; family Poaceae; genus Neostapfia; species Neostapfia colusana. Next base: position 46,974,870 of record JASWHV010000008.1, on the reverse strand, counting down.
ACTTACTATAAGACGAGTTCTCATATAACAATGGGTACCAGGCCAGCATCAAGATGGCGCCCTATGAGGTGCTGTATGGGAGAATATGCCGCGCACACTGAAATGGTGTGAGTCTGGTGAAAGGGTCTTTTCAGGATTAATCTTGTCAACAACACGGAAGAGAAAGTTTGGACAATTCAATCGAACTTGAAAACCACCCAACAACGCCCTTTACAGTTTGAGGTCGGTGATAACGTTTATCTACGCGTGCCTCCAATGAAGGGTGTAAACAGATTCGGGGTAAGAGGAAAGTTGGCACCTCAATTTATCGGTCCACTCGAGGTTTTCGAAAGATGTGGATCCGTTGCATACCGGCTGGAATTACCAGCGACACTCTCCAGTGTGCACGACATCTTCCACATCACTAAGCTGAGGAAGTGCCTCAAGTTTTCAATCATCGTTCAGCTGGGAGATATCAAGGAACTGAAACCGGATCTCACGTATCAGGAGGAACCCGTTCAGATCATTGACGAGAAGGCCCGAATCCCACACAACTGAACGTTGTGGTTCTATAAAGTTTTATGGAGCAATCACTCCGCGGATGAAGCGAAATCGGAAAGCAAAGAGTTTCTTCACGCTAATTATCCGGAATTTTTAACGTTGCACATCCGCTAATTTTCCACAACCATCTCTCTCATGTTTACCTTATAATCTCGAGATGAGATTCTTTTAAGGGGGGAGGAATGTAAGGGCCCAAGTTTTTCACTTGGTAAAAGTGTTCATCACCCACGCACATCAGCTCATTTGTGGTAAACACATGAACACATTTGAAGAGGAAGCAACCACCATAATAGAGTTATTAGGAGATAAACTCACAAAATTCAAAAGTGGTATTTACCACATACATCATATAGGGTATGAGCACACTATTAACTCCTGCCAATTTTCGCACAAATCCAAACCTCTTTGAGGTACTTTTGGATACAATCATTAAAATGGCTAGTTTGAACATAAATTCAAAATCAAACTACTTCCACCACATGAATTGAAAAGAAGGATTCATATTCACACTAAGCACATTTTTGTGAGCTCATACACCAAATTTCATCCCATTTTGGGTTGATCTTGACATGAGCTACTTGTAGCCAATTCAAACTAAATTTGAATTTCAATGTGCACCTTTGCTGCAAATTCATCCAAACCATTGCATACTTTGAATTGTTGAAATTCAAATGGCCAAAATGTGGTTTGATCAAATTACCATGGACAGTGTGGTCACAATATTTATAGCAGTAGGAATGCAATTTTTTTGGACAAAATCGGAGAGGTGGCATCCTACTGTCAGTGAACCATTTGTTGGAAACCGACTGAACTCGGTTTGCTCTGTTCTTCGGGCCGGTTACGAGCGCGCCACCGAGCTGAATCGATCACCACCTCCTGCTTCGCCTGATCGTGCTGGAGACCATCTGCTCGACTCTCTTATCACCCACGGCGTGATCTTTTCGTCACCACCCCGAAACACACGAGCTCCCTCTCTCTCGCGCATGAATTCAACCGAAAACGCCACTGCCTCTGTGATCGATCGGGAAACCGTGGTAGCTCGCATGTGAATCTTCCCTGAGCTGCAAAACGTCACCCTAACCTTCCCTCCTACATTCTAGTCACGAACACAAGCTGAGTTTGGCCTTCCTCGCCCACACCTGAACATTTTCGCAGCGACCGGAAACTGCCACCGTTCGGTGCTCAGGTGGGCGGCCCAGCTCAGAAGCTTTCACACTTGATCAAGGACGTCCAGAGGAGCGCCCAGATTCCACGCTGCTCCTCCCCAACTCACTGATCAAGCCGTGCACCGTCACCCGTGAATTCGCCGATTTTCTTCCAGCGTGTGCAAAATAACCTCCGGGTAAGAATCTGTAAAATTCCACTTCGATTCTAGTTTAGATGCCACCAAATCGTGCACGAAGGATCAAGACTGACTAAAGGTCAGTTCTATTCACAACCCTAGCGGGAAACCAACTGCAGAAGGACTATTTCTATGTTTTCCGATTGCCACAGTGTTGGGTAACCTAGGTCACATGGTGACATGCTACTTAGAGCCATCCCCGATCTCATGGGTTTCCAAATTAATGTTCCCTAGGTTCCCCTGATGCTTTAGGACCATTTACTAGAGCTGTTGGGGCGCTAGAGAGGACGGCTGATGAAGCCAAAGTTCTCTCAAAGCATCCTCACGTCGCCGGCCATGTTCCGGTCATGGGCAGCACGAGTTCACATCACAAATGGATTCCTCGTGCCTGAAAACCCCCAGGCGGCGAGAATGAAGAAGTTTGACGCCCTGCAGCGCCCTGCTGGCGAGCACTCCAGCGAGGGGGGCGGTGGGCCGGCGCGAGAGCGTGAGGTTGAAGACGACCCACGGCCCCGTGTGTTAGTCTATATTTTTCGGGCGCCAGACCTTCTGTGGCTCATGATCACTCTGTGACAATGCGCGATTGAGTCTGTGGCCCCATGTGTCCTATATTTCGGTGGTGCCACGTCACCAGTGGACCCTGCGGTCAGAATTTAAACATTTCGCGAGCTTTCATTTTTCCAGAATTTCCCATAACTTCAAACACACATAACTTATGCTAGCATTGTCAAAAGTGAACCAAATTTTGTTGGATTCAGATCAGTACTTCCAACAAAAGAAGTTTGAGCCTTTGAATATATTTATTTCTCCGGAATTAATTCCACAAAATTTAAATTGTTGGGAATTTTAACTGGAGATTTCCTTTGTGGAAAATTATGTAATTTTGCCAGGATGTTAATTGTAATATCCCTGAGTCACATGAAAAATTTCAGGTTCATACAAGTTCATTAAGTCCCCCTAATGGTGTGATTAAGTGAACTGACCCAAAGAAAAAAATGTCCAGAAACATTTTTCAGAATTTCTCTCAACTTCATTAGCTCATAACTTGCTCTAGGATTCTCCAAATTACTCGAAACCAATTCCAAAAAGTTATGGCTTGCTACATGAAAAGCCCTAGAAAACCTTAGAAGCTCTAATTATGCCCAAATACACATTTATTTGTGCAGGTCTCAAATGAGATTTTCTTCAGGTGAAATTTGGCAAGTCTCTGTTTAGGTTTTTTGTCAAACCACAGCAAAAAATTTCAAAGTCAACAGGGCTGTCTAGCCAGAGTTCTTGTATTCACATTAGCACTTCAACACATGTCCATTTAAGTTGACATATATTTGTTATTTCTATTTCGTGTAGTCGCTAAGGTCGAGAAAGACCTGGAGATACTGGACTGTATCTCTCCGGAAGAACCTTTAGTCGATGACCAGCAGCAAGGCAAGCTCTGGTTTGCATTAACCTGTTTATAGAGTCTTATGTTTTGATCACTTCCATTATGAATTTCATACTATATGCATTAGCATCTTGATTCGAAACCCAAGTGCATAGCCAAAAGAATCAGGGGGTTGGGTCTAAAATTTGATCCTTGAGTAGCCACTGCAATTCTCAAATGTTATAGGATTCGATACAAGTCGAGTTGTTGGAACTATTCGTGAGAATAGGGTTAGAGGCACACTACTCCGTTAGAGAGACAATGAATCATATGGCAAGAAAATGAGACCGAGCAGAGTAAGGGAAGAAGGACGTTGGGGCCTAGGTGCCATAGTTCTGCTTGTGTTGATTAAGGACCGAGCCGTGTGCGGGCCTGTTGAATAAGCTAGAACTGTACTGAAAACATACCGGCTATATGGGAACCGGGAAACTGATGTAATTCGTATAGCGATATGTTGAGGCATTGCTTGTCGTCCAGAGGGTTGGTTTAGAGCAGCGAGGTGTAAATCGTCTAGTGGGCACCGTAGGATGCTCCGCGTAGAGACCTCCTGCTCGGGACGATAGGACCGGTTTAACACTTGGCTAACGAGTGAAAGATGGTTGTGTACGACGTCCAGGATGGTTGCTCTAGGCAACATCGAGTACGGGCGTACGTCACGGGTTATTCGGGTAACCTTGCTGGTGTAAATCGATTATAATCGCCGTCCCTCATCGTCAGTGAGTACCACCTGTTCACTGTACCATGACGTAAAAAAGAACAGGCTAGATTTCATGATTAAAAGTTGTTGTTTGAAAGATTTACGTTGATTGTTAATGAAGTGCTTTAGATTAGAGCAAATCAAAGTTCTATTTCAATCTCAGGCAGGGCGCATAAGAGTAATGCGTTTCTTGTTTGATTGTGGACTTCCTATGTGGCTTAGCCCAAGGTTCTCCACTAATTTGAGGATAAACCCTGGAAGTAAGAGTCAACTAATTAGGCGAGTCCTTATGCAAAGTACTTCCCATTGTACACTTCAATTCCAGCATGTAGAGTTGCATGTTTAGATAAGATGGGTTAGTCTTGCTGTGCCATAGTGCTCACTGCTTGTTGTTGAAGCGTTTGCAGGGTCTTATGATGATGAGGCTCCCGAGGATGAGACGGATCTCCCAGAGGGAACCACCGTCGAGTGAGAGCCGTGCATGCCGCCGTGTTAGTGTGGTGTGTGTAGCTAGTGGGATCACGTTCACGGGCTGAATGTGGGACTTTTTGCTTAGTCTACACCCGTGAGTGTAGACTATAATGTTATTTTATTGTAACTATGTTTATAAACAAGTTTATGTAATAAAATTAAGCATCCGCTTTGATGTCTTTGACGTGTGTTATCCGGTACTGTCTATCGCAACACCCCTCAGCGAGATCCTGGATGTCGAGAACATCAGGTCCTCACACCTGCTCGGCCCCAAGCCACCGCTCCAGCCCCAGCTGCCTCCTGGCCCCCGTCGCCACCACATTCTTCCGCCATGTGCTGCCCCCGCCAGGGCCACGGTGCACCCCTGACCCCGGCAGCCCACCCCGCCCGCCGCCACCGGAATTTTTTAATAATTATGTTTTGTTTATTAATTAATTGTGTGAAAATTGTATGAAATTGAGTGTTAATTATTCGCTTCATGACGGTTAGCTATATACACCATCATGAGAGCATGTAGTAGGATAATTAATAGTAGGACATCTGTTGCGCCGGGCTTCGAGGCGAACGGTGCCGATGCGGACGCGAAGCACTCGTTGAAATATAGCGGCGTACACGAGACATAGACTGCCGATCCCCTAACTTTTCTATTTCTTTCTCTATTTCTTTCCTTCATCTCGCTTTGGAACACATGAAAACCGTCGTAAATATGTTTTTTATGATGGTATTGAATGAATCAAAACTGAGTAACGTAACCTATGCGTCACCCGTTTCGAACCATCACGTGTCACTTGCGCTACGCATGTGACATGTGCAGGTTCAGAATTGTCCCTTCTTTGGACAGCCTCAGAGTGACTGACAAGTTTGCTTATGGCGAGACGCGAGAGGTCTGGATTGTGAGGGCCCGGATCCGATCGCGGGGCCGTGCCACTCGCCCGGGAATTGCATTGGGTGGTGCCGTGCGATGCGGCACCCAACAGCACACATAATAAAGCATCAGATTACATAAATCAAGCGGAAGGTTACAAAGTGTAAATTTTTACAAATACTTCTCCAAATAATCTACAGCGGAAGACTAATACAACTCACGTCACATATCTATGCTAAGCAACAGAGAAGACGTCCAGCCCGCGGATCCTTCTCCCTAGCAACACGAATCACAATAGCAGCGGCAGGGTTACCATGAGTTCACCACTCGGAGAGTTCCGAGTCTCATCGGACACCCGTACTTATCAGCGTAGTGTTATTACCTGCAAAACAACTCATGCAGTATCCGTGAGCATGAAACTCAGCAAGACTTAACCATCACCCTAGTCATGAAACTCTACATGCTGAAAATAGAGAGCTGAATATAGAAGTTTGCAAAAAGTATGAACTTGAGCTAAAGGAGAGTCCTTATTTTAAGTTTTAAGCAACTTTTATAGCCCTCGTTGCAATTTGCATCGAAACTCCGCAATCAAACAAGAACCGCTTCATCTCGATGTCGCTTGCCCGAGGTGAAAGTAACTTTAGTGAACTACCCTAGACTCATACGGACCTTGCGCCATTAACGTCGAGACTCCACAATCAAACAAGAAATGCTTTGCCTCGACGCTACTAGCCCAAGGTGGAAAATAAATTTAGTGAAAGTAGTGTTGATCATTCCTCATCTCCATTATGAGGATTACTCACGCAGCATTATTAACATTTCCCAAATTATTACTACGTCATGACTCAGTGTACAAGTATGCTCACTACCGTGAGCGATGGTGATTGCAATGAAAAACACCCGGCTGACACAACACGTACGCCCGTACTCGACGTCGCAGACAGCAACCATCACTAACGTCGTATGTGGAAACCTTTCACACGACACCCAAATGTCAAACCGGTCCCACCGACTGGGATTAAGTCTCACTACGGCAAACCCTCGTAGAGCCGACTTTTCTATCATTTCAACATCGGCATCAGACGCTGGGGTATGCCTCGACACCCAGGTTAACATGTTACATCGGTTTCCTGGGTCCCATATAGCCAGTATGCATCCGGTACACATCTCAAACTTGTCCAGCGGGGCCACACACGAGAACGGGCCTTAATCGACTCAGACATACACTAGGTTCACAGGACCACGTCCTTGAGCCTTCCATCCACTGGCCGGTCTCCATTCCCAACTATGAGAATCAATTCCCAACTCTTCTGATTGATCCCCCTTAATCCCGGTTCACGAGTAGGAAACTGCCTAGTCGAGTTATATCTCTTTTAATCCACTTTTGTTAACTTGAGATCAGCAGTAATAATCAATTCATAACCTACTCTACATTATACTCCAGGGTTTTCTGGGACATGCATTTGGAGTTTCATACCATCTAGACTTAATGCAACAAACAAAATGCTAGACAATATAAAGTGAATACAAATAAAAACTTGTAATATTTGATGCAAACCGGGGCTTGCCTTTATTTTGCAGAGGACTTATATATATGAAGTTCAGTTAGTGAAGACCACTTGAGGCTTGATCACTCGCTTCCCTTCTTCTTTGATCTCCACTCTAATTGCTTCAAATTCTTCACGTAGGTGCTACACGTAATGAATATGCATATATGTTTATTTGTAAAGCTTTTGTTAACAAGTTCTAAAGACAAGTTTAAAAACTGGAACTCTGTTCAAGAATTTAAAATGACACTGGTCCTAAGGTTTGGGTTTGGGCTAATTAACATGATCAAGTGCTAAGTGTCTTCCCCATTCATGTTTAAGCACCTAAAGAGGTTAAACATAAAAGTGGTGATCCAAAGATCCAATGGAGCTGAAAATTTTCATGTGAGTTCCTTTTCACAAGAAAGTCATCTGGACCAAAAATTAGCACTTTTCATTTAGTGGTTTATTCAGAACAATTCTCTAAGCAATTAAGCGAAAAGGAATAAATTCTGAAGTAAGTCACATGTTCATGCCAAATTAAGTGAACTAAAATTTCAATTATAGCTCATGGGGCCTGCATGAATTGTTCTAGGATTTTTGGAGATAAGAATTTCCCAGAACTGAATTTCCAAGTTTTGGAAATTCTCTGGAATTGTTTCTGTATTCATTTGAACACACAAACTTCAAATCAGAATTATCATAATTAATCAACTCCAAATGAGCTGAATCTTTTACAGGTGTTCACTAACACCCTAAAGAGTATTCTAGCCAAATTTTAGGATTTTTGGATCACCCAAATTCCCTCTAAAATTCTTTTGCTAAAAAGTTTTAAAGCATTTTCCAGAATTAAATAATGAGTTTCATACAAATTAGGTTGTAGATTTGGATAGAGTTTTCCAATCTGAATCCAACCCAATTTGAATCACTAAATTTGGAGCTCCCTAGAAAAAGTTATGAGGTTCTAAAGTTTGGGGAAATGGAATTCAAATTAACCGGGAAAAGTTCAAATCTCTGACAGCGGCTCCGCCAACACGTGTCAACTCCTCGGCTAAACCACATGGGGCCACAGGGCTATTTCCTGCACTGTCACAGACGATCCCGTGCAACAGAAAATCCCACACTGGTTCACTGAGCGGCTGACATGTGGGCCCGGCTCCATCGTCGTCTACCTCTCGCTCCGGCGCCCGCGCACCGCCGGGCTCGCCGGAGATGCGCTGAAACCCGACGTACGGCCAGCTCCCGAGCTCTCCCTCGCCGTTAGGGCCTAATTCCACACTCTGAACATGCTGGAACATCTTTCCCCGACCGGGGGTGGCTCTAACCCAGCCGGCAACGGTGCGGCGGCTCGGCTCACCTTCGGTAGAGTCGGCCAGCTATCCTAGCCCACCAAAAGCTCGGTGAAATGGAACTAAAGCACCGGTGGATGCTAGGGGAGGTCGACATGGCCATACAAAAGCTCGGGGAAAGCTCTAACCATAGTTGCACTGTGCACCCGACGACCCCCTCTACGGTCGCCGTTGGAAAACACTCAAATACGCCGGCTACAACCGTTTTCAAGCTAGGGTTGAGAAGCAAACTTGGGCACTGTCAAGTATAGCTCCTGTGAGTGCAATTTGCTGGGCTCTAAGAAAACAGAAATTGAGAATTTGAAGATTTCGTACCCGAGGGTGATTTTGCACCGGCCGAGAGAAAACCGTGAAATACTCCGGCGACGATCAATCACTTGGCTCAAGATTTGGAGGTGAGCAGCATGGAGTCTTCGCACATCCAAGAGCACTCTTTCTCGGCCGTGAAAGGCTCCCTGCCAAGCTGTCCACGAGAGCACCTCCTCTCGGCTTCTTTCGGCCGCCGTGAAACACACACAGCTCTTGGGTTGTTGTGGCTTAGATCGCGTGGGGATGGTGCGAGGAGGTCGTGGGAAGTCCCTTGGTGCTGTTTTTCCAGTTTGCCGAGGCTTGCACGCGAGAGAAAACCAGCTCCTAGGCGATTGGTGGAGTAGCAGTGGCTTCCCGGTTCTTTAGCGCGTGAGAGCAAACGAGCAGAGGGTTCTCGGTGTTGTGGCACAGCTGACCACTGCTGGGAGTGAAGGCAGGCACGAGCAGCTCGCCAGCGTGAGGAAAACGGGCAGGAGGTGGCTTCCGGTGCCCCTCGGTGTCACGCTGCGGCAGCCTTGCTCGGGTGAGAAGAAATAAAACAGAGACTTTGCTCTGACTTTAGCGGCAAGTTTTTGCTGCCTCTATGCCATGTGGGTCCCACCAGTCAGTGCCCCCTTATCCCTCAAAAGATCTCCAAAATTTGGCAACTGTCCATTCAAATGTTTGGAGTTGAAAAATGAGCTGCATTCGGATAGTTGGACAAATTTCATCCAAATTCAAGTGTATATTTTAATTCTTTGCACATTTAAATCCTTTTTGGAAAATGGATAGCAAACCCTTTAAAAAATTAATGAAACTTTCCCTACCCACTAATTTGGACCTAAGGAATCCAAATATGCAATCTGATTCTTGGGTTAGCTGCTGCAAACAAGAGTTTGAACACAACAGTTTGAATTACCATTGTGTCCTCCCTCATTTGAAATTTGTGTTGAACATTTAGTTCAAACTCTGATTTTTAAACCTTTCCATTGCACCTGAGTACTTCAATTCTGTCGGTTTAATCCACCTATGGTCCAAACATGCAAGTAACCCTAAGTTTGTTTAGAAGAATCTCTCATGTGTTATCATATGTGGAAAAAGTTTAAACCAGTCCCCTTTTTCATACTCATGACACCAACATTTGTGCAAACTCAAGTTTCTTTGTATTCATATTTTTGGGACCTTTACATTCCTCCCTCCTTAAAAGGGAATCTCGTCCTGAGATTACAAAAGAAAGATGAGGCGGAAAGTAATTACAAAGGCAGTGACAGAAGTTCCGGATAGTTATTGTGGATGTAATCTTCACTCTCCCAAGTCGCCTCTTCTGGGGTATGATTACTCCACAGGACTTTGTAAAATTTCAAAGTCCGATTTCGAGTGATCCGGGTCTTCTCGTCGATAATCTTGATGGGCTGCTTGGCGTAGGTGAGATCCGGTTGTAATATCTCCATGTCTCCCGAAAGAATCTCTGTCGGCTTCTTCAAACACTTTCTCAAATGTCTCCCGAAAGACATGGAAGATGTCGTGAATGCCCAATAAAGATGGTGGCAGCTTCAGACGGTAGGCTACAGGTCCACAATTTTCTGTAATAATGAACAGACCCACAAAGCGAGGAGCTCGCTTTCCCTTGACCCCGAATCGATGAATTCCCTTCATCGGGGATACTCGTAGATAGATGTGATCTCCGACTTCAAAATACAAGGGTCAGCGTCGCTGGTCCGCATAACTCTTCTGGCGAGATTGAGTGGCTTTGAGGTTTGCTTAAATAAGCTGGACCCACTCTTCGGCATCTTTTACAAGATCAATGCCGAAAATCACCCTCTCGCCGGATTCACAACAATTGAGTGGCGTGCGGCACTTCGTGCCATATAGTGCTTCGTATGGTGCCATTTTAATGCTGGATCTGTTAACATTGTTGTAGGAGAACTCCGCTTACGGCAAATGGTCATCCTAATTCTTTCAATGATCTATGGCACATGCTCTCAGCATATCTTCTAAAATCTGATTCACCCTCTCCGTTTGACCATCGGTCTGAGGATGGCATGCTGAGCTTCTAATTAACTTTGTTCCCAGAGATTCATGTAGTTGCTCCCAGAAACGAGCAATGAATATTGAACCTCGGTCGGATATGATAGTTTTGGGGACTCCATGTAAGCACACAATTCTGGAGAGATACAACTCTGAATATTGCTTAGTATGGAATCCCGTATTCACTGGAATGAAGTGGGCTGATTTTGTTAAGCGATCAACAATCACCCAAATGGAGTCATGCTTTCTGAATGTGAGAGGCAGTCCGACAATAAAGTCCATGCTGATGTCCTCTCACTTCCATGTCGGAATGCTTAATGGTTGCAGCATTCCTACTTTCTTTATATGGTCAGCTTTGACTCGCCGACATGTATCATACTCGGATACATATTTGGCAATTTCTCGCTTCATCCGAGTCCACCAAAAATTTTTTTGAGGTCTTGATACATCTTATTGCTTCCTGGGTGTATTGAGTGCTTGGACATATGGGCCTCATCCAGGATCTTCTTCCTTAGCTTCATGTTCCGGGGTACCACGATACGGTTGTTAAACCATAACACACCTTGTTCATCTTCCCGAAAACATTTCATTTTATCCTCATGGATCCTTGCATGGATTTTCCGCATTCCTTTATCTCTCTTTTGGGCTTGTACAATCTCTTCTCTAATGGTAGGCACGAGAGCAAGATTATACAATGCCCCATACGGAATCACCCTCAAGCTTGGTTCTTCATCCTCATCTGGAACAACTGACAAGTTATTCACGTGGGACTTACGACTGAGTGCATCAGCCACCACGTTAGCTTTGCCCAGATGGTAATGGATCTCGAGCTCATAATCTTTGATTAATTCCAACCATCTCCGCTGCCTCATATTGATATTCTTCTGAGTGAATATATATTTGAGGCTCTTATGGTCGGTGTAGAGGTGCACTAAATTTCCATGTAAGTAGTGCCTCCACATTTTCAACGCAAGCACCACTGCAGCGAGTTCTAGGTCATGAGTGGGGTAGTGCTGCTCGTGGTTGCGGAGTTGACGAGACCCTTACGCGATCACGCACCTGTCTTGCATTAAAATGCAGCCAAGTCCAATGCCTGAGGCATCACAATAAACATCGAATGGCTTTGTTGTATCCGGTTGGGCAAGAACAGGTGCCGTTGTGAGATGTTTCTTCAAAGTTTGAAATGCCTCTTGACAGGCTTCTGTCCATACATACTTGCTGCTCTTCTTCAATATTTCTGTCATTGGTTTAGCCACCTTCGAGAAGTTGGGAATAAATCTCCGGTAATAACCCTAGTCCTAGAAAACTGAGGATTTGATGAACAGATGCCGGAGACTCCCACTTCAAGACTTGCTCAATTTTGGTTGGATCTACGTCCACACCCTCCGCTGAAATAATGTGGCCTAAAAATGGTACCTTGCTGATCCAAAATTCACACTTACTGAATTTGGCATACAGCTTATGTTCTCGCAATCATTGGAGCACAATATGGAGATGTTTGGTGTGCTCTTCCTCTGATTTGGAGTATACGAGAATGTTGTCGATGAAAACCACGACGAACTTATCCAACTATAGCATGAATACAGAATTCATGAGATACATGAAGTGTGCGGGTGCATTTGTGAGCCCGAAAGACATGACTAGATACTCATAGAGCCCGTATCTAGTCGAGAAAGCCGTCTTCGGTATATCCTCCGCTCTGATTTTTATCTGTTGATAACCGGACCTCAAGTCCATCTTGGAGAATACTTTGGCACCCACACCCTGATCAAATAATATATCAATCCGCGGCAGTGTATATTTATTTTTGATCATCACTGTATTCAGCGGCCGATAATCCACACATAACCGAAGTGATTCATCTTTTTTCTTCACAAAGAGGGCTGGACAGCCCCATGGTGATGAGCTTGGCCGGATGAACCCTTTGTCCATTAAGTCCTTTAGCTATTCTTTCAGTTCAGCTAATTCCTTCGGAGACATTTGTACGGCCTGATATCGGTGTGGTTCCTGGTGCTAACTCGATCTTGAATACTACGTCTCTTTCAGGAGGCATCCCTGGTAGATCATCGGGAAACACATCTGGGTACTCACGGACCACTGGAATATTCTCCAGTTTCATGGTCACACTGTGGTACACATCTGGATTTTTAGAATCCACGGCTTCAAGTATGAGTGTTTGAAGACCGTAGATCGGAGAGTCCAAGCTAACAATCCGTGGACCGATGTCAAGAACAGCCCTGTGGTAGTTCGTCCACGCCATTCCTAAGATCAAATCGATCTTCTGGCCCTCTAACACAATGAGGGTTGTGGGGTATAGTTTTCCACCTAAGCACAAGGGTGCTTTGATCACTACTTCACTAGCAGCTATATTTCCACCGGGTGAGCGGATAAGGTAGTGATCCTTCGGTGTAGAGGTGGAGAGCTCAGCTTTGCACACAAATAATCTGCTGATGAAATTGTGTGTGGCTCCAGAGTAAAATAAAATCAATACGTGCAGTTCATTGAGGGTGAACATTCCCACGAGCACAGGTGCCCCGTCCGGCACATCCTCAAGAGCTGTATGATAAGTGCACCCGGGCTTTGGTGCTGTTCCTTGGATCTAAGCACGGGGTTGATTTATACCCTGCTCCAGTGTGCTTCCTCTGTGGCGTATCCTTTCTGGACATTTTCTGCTGATGTGACCCAAATAACCACACGTGAAGCACAGTTTCTCAGCCGGTTCCAGGTTGCTCTGAGTACGGACACTGGTTATATTATGATGAGGCAAGAATGCTTGAGGAACAGAATAATGTGGCTGCATATACCGTTGTTGCAGCTGTCCAAATTCAGAGTATTGAGATGAACGACCCGAATATTGCTGGAGTTGTCGAGCCGGCTGCATCAGCTAACAGTTCAAGGTACTGTCTACCACCCTGTATTTATGAGGAGCAATACTGCTACTCTCCGGTGGTATACGGTTCTTTCTTTTCTCAGCCTGAACTTCTCGCTGAGCATCTTCAACCATGATTGCAGCACTCATCAATTCGTTGAAGTTTTTTCGATCAGCTAAGACGAGTCTTTCCTTTAACTCGGGATTGAGGCTGCGGAAGAACCATTCGCACTTTTGTGCCTCGGTGTTCATATGTTCAGGCGCATACTGTGCCAGTTTGTTGAACACTCGTGAGTGCTCGTATGCATCGCTCCCTTCTTGTTTTAAGACCAGAAACTCCTCGAGTTCTGCTGAATTATTCCGGATAGAACAAGATACGCAAGAAATATCTTCCAGAATTCTGTCCATGTAAAATCATGTCCAGCTGGTAGGGAGGCGAGTTGATTTGCCCACCATGCACTGGCGGACCCGTGAAGTTGTTGCGCCAAGTGTAAAACCTTCTGATGTTCAGTGCATTGGAGCAACCCGAACTTGGACTCAATGGTACAGATCCAGCTATCCGCCACCAGAGGATCCTCAGCTTCAATGAAAACCGGTGGTTGAGTCGCCAAGAACTCAACATAGGAATTCATTTGAGGTTGGTGCAAGTCTTTATCTTGACATCCCCCTTGACGGGATGTGTTCATCACCAGGGTACGGAGCAAGTTGGTTCGCTCATCGCTTGCACCCGTCATGGCAGCCAGAATGTCCACAATTGTGACCGTAGGTGAAGGTCCTGGTGGTGGCTGTGGTTGCGGAGCTCGCTGCTCCCGCTGTGGAGAGTTATCACCGCCACCACCACTGGAACCACCCACTTCACCCATGGAACGAGTTCACACCATTCTGCGATTGCAAGAGTTCATTATCTGTTCAACACTATCACTTGATTTATTCCATGAACAAAGTAGTGAAACACTGATAATGAAATCTTTACATGCAAGCAAAATAATTTAAGCGCAAACTGATGTAGCAAGGATTTAAAAGCAGATTGACCGGTCCTCAAACAAACTAGATTTCGATCTAGTTAAAAGCACTTTCATAACTCAAGTTGCATATCAAAGTTAAAGTTAACTTCAATATCTTTCCAACGAGTATTCAAATTCTTCTATATCACTTCTGGATCAAAAGTTATGATTGCTCAAAGTTGATAGAATTTCTGGATAAAATTTGTCAGCATCTCCTTTGTATGTGGCTGACTTTATCACTGTTGTATACACAGATACAATATGAATCTGGACCAACCTTGAACTACAACAATGTTGCATATCTCATAACCTTTCCAAAGGTGTATCACAGGCTCCTTAGGGATTTTTATACAGCAAGTTATAGCCTAAAAACAGAATGGTCCAGAGAGGTTTTTCTGCTGCCCTGGTTCTGAACAGTTTGCCTTCAACTGGACTTTTGACCCAGTTAACGTGTGATTTTGCTCTGGAGGTATACAAAGAAGTTGTAGAGCACTTGAAAATATTTCCATAACTGTATCATACACCTTAATTGATTAAATATACTCAGAGGTATGCTCTGTTAAAGTCCAGCAAGAATTCCTGCCAGAAATAGAGCACTCTGTTTTTGAAATCTTTGAAACCTAAACCTTCTCTCATTTGAATCTTAGCTCAAAATAAGAGTTCAGTAACTAATATTTGTTTCAAACTTCCGTTTTTAGTTGAAAGTTTGCTCATGAATCATTTCTTCATAGGGAATAGATTATTAAGTCTAGTACGGTGTCGATGCACTGTAAGAACAATGTCAGTACTACGTTCCTCACAAAAAAGAAAATCATAACCGGATTATATCAGTATATACGTCTCAATTGTGGCACTAAACGGTCACTCGTACACGTGCACTGCACGGGATACGTAGGTGGTTAGTACCTGCAGAAGAACACTCAATGATGATGCACACGTAGGTTTTTCTCATTTCAGGCAGTTCCGTATCATACTAAAAACATACGCCCCGTATCATTTCCATACGGGCCATCCTTGAGTCAAGTCACGTCTCAAGGTACATGGTTGCATTTTACACCACACGACGGGTAACCCGAGTAGAGCATGAACGGGTCATCAAGGTTGGGAATGTTATCAACCCAACGGATACCACCTACTGCCCTGCAGGGCACACCGATGGCAAGCGCTGCGTATGTCCTCCTGGGCTATTCCCAGACGAACACACTATCGTGTTACTGACCACACGGTGGGGTCTCCACTTTCTTGCCTAATGCATGCTTGGTATCAGCGTTTCATATGAACTCAGGAACATGATGAGTCCAAGAGTTTCATATTGACATCTCACACCAAGCGTTGAGACCTATCCCTGAACTACTTTACTCGTCAGGGGAGCTAACCGAAATTGAACCGCTTTCGGTGGCGTTCCTTACCATGCTTACCTGAGCGTAGGTGCGTCGTTACATAATCAAAATTCAGAATTATAACACATATGTTAGTCATGCCACTTTAAGTAACTATACTAATATAGTCCTTATTTGGGCATACTAGCGATTCCTCATCGTAATCCTAAGTTTTTGTCATAATACGATCCTTATTCCATGCGCTATTACCAATGCGGCTCTGATACCACGCTGTGAGGGCCCAGACCCGATCACGGGGCCGTGCCACTCGCCCGGGAATCGCATTGGGTGGTGCCGTGCGATGCGGCACCCAACAGCACACATAATAAAGCACCATCTTACACAAATCAAGCGGAAGGTTACAAATTGTAAATTTTTACAAATACTTCTCCAAATAATCTACAGCAGAAGACTAATACAACTCACATCATATCTATGCTAAGCAACAAAGAAGACGTCCAGCCCGCGGACCCTTCTCCCTAGCAACACAAATCACAATAGCAGTGGCAGGGTTACCATGAGTTCACCACTCGGAGAGTTCCGAGTCTCATCGGACACCCGTACTTATCAGCGTAGTGTTATTACCTGCAAAACAACTCATGCAGTATCCGTGAGCATGAAGCTCAGCAAGACTTAACCGTCACCCTAGTCATGAAACTCTACATGCTGAAAATAGGGGGCTGAATATAAAGTTTACACAAAGTATGAACATGAGCTAAAGGAGAGTCCTTATTTTAAGTTTTAAGCAACTTTTATAGCCCTCGTGCAATTTACATCGAGACTCCACAATCAAACAAGAAACGCTTCATCTCGATGTCACTTGCCCGAGGTGAAAGTAACTTCAGTGAGCTACCCTAGACTCATATGGACCTTGCGCCATTAACGTCGAGACTCCACAATCAAACAAGAAACGCTTTGCCTCGACGCTACTAGCCCAAGGTGGAAAATAAATTTAGTGAAAGAGTTGATCATTCCTCATCTCCATTATGAGGATTACTGACGAAGCATTATTAACTTTTCCCAATTTATTACTATGTCATGACTCAGTGTACAAGTATGCTCACTGCCGCGAGTGACGGTGATTGCAATAAAAAACATCCGGCTGACACGACACGTACGCCCGTACTTGACGTTGCACATAGCAACCATCACTGACGTCGTACGTGGCAAACCTTTCACACGACACCCAAATGTCGAACCGGTCCCACCGAATGGGATTAAGTCTCACTACGGCAAACCCTCGTAGAGCCAACTTCTCTATCCTTTCAGCATCGGCATCAGACGTTGTAGTATACCTAGACACCCAGTTTAACAAGTTACATCGGTTTCCTGGGTCCCATATAGCCAGTATGCATCCGGTACACATCTCAAACTTGTCCAGCGGGGCTGCACACGAGAACGGGCCTTAATCGACTCAGACATAGACTAGGTTCACAGGACCACGTCATTGAGCCTTCCATCCACTGCCCGGTCTCCATTCCCAACTATGAGGATCAATTCCCAACTCTTCCGATTGATCCCCCTTATTCCCAGTTCACGAGTACGAAACTGCCTACTCGAGTTATGCCTCTTTTAATCCACTTGTGTTAACTTGAGAGCAGCAGTACTAATCAATTGATAACCTACTCTACATTATACTCCAGGGTTTTCTGGGTCATGCATTTGGAGTTTCATACCATCTAGACCTAATGCAATAAACAAAATGCTAGACAATATAAAGTGAATACAAATAAAAACTTGTAAGTTTTGATGCAAGCCGGGGCTTGCCTTTGTTTTGCAGGGGACTTATATATATGAAGTTCAGTTAGTGAAGACCACTTGAGGCTTGATCACTCTCTTCCCTCCTTCTTTGGTCTCCTCTCCAATTGCTTCAAATTCTTCACGTAGATGCTACACGCAATGAATATGCATATATGTTTATTTGTAAAGCTTTTGTTAACAAGTTATAAAGAAAAGTTTAAAAACTGGAACTCTGTTTAAGAATTTAAAATGACACTGGTGCTAAGGTTTGGGTTTGGGCTAATTAACATGATTAAGTGCTAAGTGTCTTCCCCATTCATGTTTAAGCACCTAAAGAGGTTAAACAGAACAGTGATGATCCAGAGCTCCAATGGAGCTGAAAATTTTCATGTGACTTCCTTGTCACAAGAAAGTCATCTAGACCAAAAATTAACACTTTTCATTTAGTGGTTTGTTCAGAACAATTCTCTAAGAAATTAAGCAAAAAGGAATAAATTCTGAAGTAACTCACATGCTCATGCCAAACTAAGTGAACTAAAATTTCAATTATAGTTCATGGGGCCTGCATGAATTTTCCTAAGATTTTTGGAGCTAATAATTTCCCCGAACTGAATTTCCAAGTTTTGGAAATTCTCTGGAATTGTTTCTGTATTCATTTGAACACAGAAACTTGAAATCAGAATTATCCTAACTAAATCAACTTCAAATGAGCTGAAACTTTTACAGGATTTCACTAACATACTAAAGAATATTCTGGCCAAATTTGAGGATTTTTGGATCAACCGAACTCCCTCTAAAATTCTTTTGCTGAAAGGTTTAAAGAATTTTCCAGAATTAAATAATGAGTTTCATACAAATTGGGTTGTATATTTGAATAGAATTTTCCAACCTGAATCCAACCCAATTTGAATCGCTAAATTTGGAGCTTCCTAGAAAAAGTTATGAGGTTCTAAATTTGGGGAAATTCTGGAATTCAAATTAACCGGGAAAAGTTCAAATCTCTGACAGCGGGTCCGGCCAACACGTGTCAACTCCTCGGCTAAACCACACGGGACCACAGGGCTATTTCCCGCACTGTCACAAACGATCCCGTGCAATAAAAAATCCCACACCGGTTCACTGAGAGGCTGACGTGCGGGCCCGGCTCCATCGTCATCTACCTCTCGCTCCCGCGCCCGCGCGCCTCCGGGCTCGCCGGAGATGCGCTGAAACCCGACGTCCGGCCAGCTCCCGAGCTCTCCCTCGCTGCTAGGGCCTAATTCCACACGCTGAACACGCTGGAACAACTTTCCCCGAACCCAGCCGGCGACGGTGCGGCGGCTCGGCTCACCTTCGGTACCGTGGGCCAGCTATCCTAGCCCGCCAAAAGCTCGGTGAAACAATGCTACAGCACCGGTGGATGATAGGGGAGGTCGACATGGCCATACAAAAGCTCGGGGAAAGCTCTAACCATAGTTGCACTGTGCACCCGACGACCCCCTCTTCGGTCGCCTTTGGAAAACACTCAAATACGCCGCCTACAATCGTTTTCAAGCTAGGGTTGAGAAGCAAACTTGGGCGCCGTCAAGTCTAGCTCCTGTGAGTGCAATTTGGTGGGCTCTAAGCAAATAGAAATCAAGTATTTGAAGATTTCGTACCGAGGGTGGTTTTGCACCGTCCGAGAGAAAACCGTGAAATACTCCGGCGACGATCAATCACTTGGCTCAATCTTTGGAGGTAAGAAGGTGGAGTATTCGCACGTCCAAGAGAACTGTTGCTCGGCCGTGAAAGGCTACCTGCCGAGCTGTCCACGAGAGCACCTCTTTTCGGGTTCTTTCGGCCGCCATGAAACACACGCAGCTCTCGGGTTGTTGTGGCTTAGATCGTGTGGGGATGGTGCTAGGAGGCCGTGGGAAGTCCCTTGGTGCTATTTTTCCGGTTTGCCGAGGCTTGCACGTGAGATAAAACCTTCTCCTAGGCGATCGGTGGAGTAACGGTGGCTTCCCGGTTCTTTAGCGCGTGAGAGCAAACGAGCAGAGGGTTCTCGGTGTTGTGGCACAGCTGACCACGGCTGGGAGTGAAGGCAGTCACGAGCAGCTTGCCAGCATGAGGAAAACGAGAAGAAGGTGGCTTCCGGTGCCCCTCGGTGTCACGCTGCAGCAGCCCTGCTCGGGTGAGAAGAAATAAAACAGAGACTTTGCTCTGACTTTAGCTGCAAGTTTTTGCTGCCTCTATGCCATGTGGGTCCCACCAGTCAGTGCCCCCTTATCCCTCAAAAGATCTCCAAAATTTGGCAACTTACCAATTCAAATGTTTGGAGTTGAATACTGAGCTGCATTCGGATAGTTGGACAAATTCCTTTCAAATTCAAATGTATATTTGAATTCTTTGCACATTTAAATCCTTTTTGGAAAATGGATAGCAAACCCTTTCAAAAATTAATGAAACTTTTCCTACCCACTAATCTGGACCTAAGGAATCCAAATATGCAATCTGATTCTTGTGTTAGCTGCTGGAAGCAAGATTTTGAACACAACAGTTTGAATTACCATTGTGTTGAACATTTAGTTCAAACTCTGATTTTTAAACCTTTCCATTGCACCTGAGTACTTCAATTCTGTGGGTTTAATCCACCTAGGGTCCAAACATGCAAGTAACCCTAAATTTGTTTAGAAGAATCTCTCATGTGTTATCATATGTGGAAAAAAGTTTAAACCAGCCCCCTTTTTCATACGCATGACACCAACATTTCTGCAAACTCAAGTTTCTTTGTATTCATATTTTTGGGACCTTTACATGAATCCTGATGAAGTTCCAGTTGTATAACCCTAATGTTCTCTGCTGCACCATTTCAGGCATGCAGTTGGAGAACTGCGGGATTATGCTGCCGAAATTTGATCAAGATCCGGACCGGCGTCTCGTTGTAAGCAAGCTCTCTCGGTCACTCTTGGGTGGGTTTAAGACACATCCTTCTTAATAGATATGTAGGCGCGTGATATCTGACGTTGCTGAATTTGTTTTGTAGGCTCAAATATGGGTGAAGACCGTAGTTGGATGTATATTAGTTGGAAAAAGAATGGAAGTCACTCAGATGAATGGGTGACCAAGACTACGGCTTTTATGTACCGTGCGTTTTCGTTGGCCAAGATAAATAAGGTGAGGTATCCATAAAGCAGATGCCAAAATATGAGGTGTTTGGACAAGAGAATGCTTTCAATAGACTTGTGACAATACGGTTTTGTGTCACATTATGAGGTGTGGGTTTTTTCACGGCGAATCAGCGCCTAAACCCATAGAAGAAGAGGAAGAGGATGCTTATAGTATGGGGGTTGATATGATGGACGAGATGCTTGAATCTTTACAGCCTGACTTTAATGAAGACTCCCCTACACCAGAGGTTGAAGCAATCTTCAATCTTCTCAGAGCCTCAGAAGAACCGCTACATGAGCATACTGTAGGATCGAAGAGCACGTGAAAAGCTACCAGAGGGGGGGGGTGAATGGTAGATTAAAACTTTTCGCAGCGGAAACAACAAAAACCCCTCAGCAAAAAATCAATCGGATAAAGAAACTGTGTGTGCAAGTGTTCTCAAACGTGTTCAACCATGACAATCAAGTAGGGAGGTAGATAATCAAGTCACGGATCTAATGCAACAAGAATCACTTGAAAATATGTCACACCCGGTTTTTCCGAAGAAACAACCAAGTGAATATCACATGTATGCCAGGATCATTTTCTCATACATGTGATGACAAATAGTGAAGCATCATTTATTACAAGCCAGGTGTCGAATATAAATAAGTCTTACATTGCAAATGTCTCAATGGACACTAATGCTTCATCACAAGTAAATAAACTAGCAGCGGAATATTATTCTTTAGGGCTCCATCACAGGCGTTGCCCGGGGTCTTCATGAACCTAAAAACCTTCCTCGGGTCCAAAGTCTTGGTCATCATACACCACCTCATTATCTTGACCTGAGCAGCAATATAAACCAGCAAACATGCAAGGTTGAGTACCAATGGTACTCAGCAAGTGTGGGAAAATTGTATCATGCATGGCTAGAACAAGGAGAGGTTGAACTCATGGTTAAAGCACTACGCAATTAATACCTATCACCTTAGCTTATTAAGCACCTACATTACTACACAGGTGAAATGGTTCCAATCTCCCATCCCATCATTGTAATCCAATAACCATAACATCATTACCAATGTTAAGCTCCCCGCTTAACATCCACAACTTCCAAAAACCTTCACTCCTCTAATCATGAATAATCCAGGCCGCTCTTAACCGTGAGCACGGCTGTCAAGACAGTTTTGACTCTGCAGAGTTTGTACCACTGTACCCACAAGTAGTGATTTCATCCCCCGTTGCCGGGTGGACTAAAAGAACTTCCATTATGCCAGTGGCTACGATCCACATTCACACTTCCCAGGTGTGCGGCCAAGAGATCACTACGAAGCCTTTACAAAGGGATTCCCGACGAGCGTGGGCCCACTGAGGTTTCACCCCTAACAGCATACAAGAGGCTCCAACCCCGCTGCAGTGGCCCCCTCTTGAGCCTTGCGGTTCATATGGTAGTCCAGCTGACACCTACTCCCCGCACCATCCAACACACCCATACTACGCCGGGGATACACCTAATTAATTGGCCAAGCTGCCCCATCTCAGCATGTGGTTAGCACTGTAAAGCCGGGTTACATGCTCCATGAACCGGTCCTTAGGATCCAGGCAAGTACTAAACACAAACCCAAGTCTCGTGCACCCAGCACACAACCAAAACATCCAACTTTCCTTGATCCCTACCTCTACATAACTCACAATGTCTCACTCAAGAGTATGGTAATATAAACTGATGATCTCATATCCCAAATATCCCATTCTAAGCATGGCTAAGCATATGCATGTGTATAAATGACATGACAAAATAAATCCCAACCCAAGCTTCAAGGAAACAAGGTAATGCAATTCTAGGGAAACTTCCTAGCATGGGTTTCATATTTAACTTGACAATGCAAATAATTCTATCTACACATCCTAGCATAGGATCAAAGTGGTCAAGGACACTTGCCTCCTTCTTGCTGCTCTTGAAATTGGTAGTCCTGATCTTGGAAAGGGTTAACTTGCTCTTGAGCAGGCTCTACTTCATACCATCACACATAGCAAAAGAAGAACAACAATCATAAGACATAGTTCACACTTCTTAGTTCATACAAACCACACATTCATATTTATAAAAGTTCTTTACCATTATATGTGTTGTGGTTACTTTATGTGTGTTGAGTTGTGGCTTGTATGCACTTTTAACCATGTGTATATGATTCCTACTTTTGTGTCCACCTTTATTACTTACATACTATTTATATGGGTTTCCAATAAATTTCTTATATTCAACTACTTCACCTTTTTACTACAAAGTGTGTATGAAAAGTATTATTCTTCCCCATATGTGCTTTCATAACTTCTATCAACCCTAAACTGAATTCTTTGTATTTTAGAAACTCCATTTATCATTTACTAGTTTCTATATTTTCAGATTTATATTCCTATGCATAATTGTGTATTTTATTATTAAATTAGTAATACACATCACCTAAACAGATTAGGTTCTGGTCCTAAATAATTTAAAATCATATTTTGACCATGGCTTATGATGTATACTATTTCATAATTATTTTCCCTATTTTTCTTTAACTATTCTTTACTTAAAAATGTGTCCCTATACTATTAAATGTGAATAATAGATAAAACAGATTTATTTCAGCCCAAAAATATATTTTTATCTCACTCCAAAGTTTTCTAAGTACTGAGAAAGTTTTTAATAAATTTTGACAATTATGTTTGTCCCCTTTTTAATTTTTAAACACTAGTTACATATTCAATTTTGTAAATTAAATACTAAACAGGGTTAAAAAGTAAACTCACCCATCACAGGGTCTATAATATTATTTTCATAATTTCCAGGAGTCTAGCTACACTTAACAGAGGTGTTTTTCCTAATTTCTATTATGTCCAGGGGTTAAAACTGATTTTTAAATGGATTTACATGATTTTCTGGAGTTCCAGGGGCTAGATCTGAAGTTTCCGGGGCTAGCTCTCAATTCCAGAGAACCCCAGGGGGTAGCACGTAAGAATTCCAGTCTTTATAACGCGGGGTCGACGTGGACCGTCCGATTTTAAACCGACGGCTGAGATTATAACATCGAACCGGTACGCGGGGTTTTAAAGTCTACCGTGCGATTTAAAATAAACGGCGCACAAGCGGCCACGTCGCTCTGATCGAGCGCGGGCGGCGCTGCCGGCGGCGCACGGCGGCGGGAAGCGGCGATCTCGCCGGAAAGTTTCGGGTCCTCGAGAATTCTGCCTAGAACTGTGATCTTATGGCCTAGATCGGTAGAGGGGAGGTCAGGGATCTCACCTCGGGGGTTTTCTCGAGCTCGGGGGTCCTGGAAAGTGATCGGCGGCGAGGTCCGAGGCAAAACCACGGCGAAGCTCGTCGGCGCTGTGTTTGCACCGTAACTCTCCGAGTTTTCTGCACCTGCAAAGTTCCCCGGAGGCGGTGGATCAAGACCAGCGAGTTAGATCAGAGTTTCCGAGCTTAGATCGGCCAGAATTCACCGGCGAAGTCTCGGTGCTCACCGGAGTGAAAATCGGCGATCGCGTGGGAAAAACTGATCGGATCGGGGGTTTTTATAGCCGGGGGAGGGCGGTGGGTCTGTTGTGATCGAGTTGGAGTCCTCTGGGTCCAGAATTCGGGCGACGGGACGCGGTTTCCAGATCGGTTGCGATCGCGCGCGCGGGAGAGAGTCCGGGGTCGCGGGGTTAGGGATGACATGTGGGTCCCACCCGTCGGTGAGAGGCAGCGCGGCGCGCGCGGGGGCGGGCTGGCGCGGGAGTTGCTGGGCCGGCTGGCGGTTTCGGCCCACTGGCCAGTTTTTTCCCGTTTTCCTTTTTCTTTTTCCATTTCTTTTCTGTTTTGGGTATAATTTGAATTCCAGTTTGAATTTGAATTTTTGCAAAACATGCAACACGTCCAAAAATTTTTAAATTCCCCTCTGAACATGGTTTAGAGTTTTTGAATCAAAATTTGGGGTGTTACAGCTCTACCCCCCTTAAAAGAAATCTCGTCCTCGAGATTGGTGTTTCTAAGAAAACAATTCCGGAAATTGTGCCTTGAGCTCATCTTCCCGTTCCAAGGTGGCTTCCTCTTCTGAGTGATGCTTCCACTGCACCTTGCACATCCGGATTCTTTTATTTCTGGTGAGGCGTTCCATTGCCTCCAAAATCTTGTATGGTTGCTCGGCATAAGACAAATCTTCAGCTACATCCATGGGTAACACCTCCTCAGGCGTCCTCAGGCATTTCTTGAGTTGTGACACATGGAATACATCGTGTACATCCGATAGATGAACCGGTAACTCTAGTTGGTACGCCACTTCGCCTTTTCTTTCCAAAACTTTAAAGGGTCTGATGTATCGAGGTGACAACTTCCCTTTCACCTTGAACCGACGAAGTCCTCTGATAGGGGACACCTTGATATAAACATAGTCTCCCACGTTGAAAACGAGTTCTCTTCTTCGTACATCGGCATAGCTCTTTTGGCGTGTTTGTGCTATCCTCAAATTGTTGCGAATCTCCCTCACCTTCGCCTCGGCTTCTTGTAGCACTTCTGGACCAAACACTTTACTTTCTCCTGTTTGGTTCCAAAATAGGGGAGTTCTGCACTTCCTTCCATACAAAGCTTCAAACGGTGATATCTTCATACTAGCTTGATAACTGTTGTTATAGGAAAACTCCGCATACGGTAAGTTCTTGTCCCAACTCCTATTGTTTTTGAGTGCACATGCCCTTAACATATCTTCAAGGATCTGATTGGTTCTCTCCGTCTGCCCGTCAGTTTGGGGATGATAGGCAGAGCTGAAGTTCAGATGGGTTCCCATGGTTTCATGCAACTTCTGCCAAAACCTCGAGGTGAACTGTGTCCCTCGGTCCGACACTATCTTCTTTGGCACTCCATGGTAACACACAATCCTTGACATGTACAATTCTGCCAATTTGGATCCGCTGTAGCTTTCTTTCACAGGAATGAAATGAGCTACCTTGGTTAGCCTATCAATAATGACCCATATTGAATCATACCCGGATTGGGTCCTAGGCAATCCCACGACAAAATCCATGCTGATTTCTTCCCATTTCCATTCAGGCACTTTGAGTGGTTGCAATAATCCCGCGGGTCGTTGATGTTCTGCTTTCACCAACTGACATGTGTCACATAGGGCAACATGTTCCGCGACATCTCGCTTCATGCCATACCACCAATACCTACTCTTGAGGTCCTGGTACATCTTTGTACTCCCAGGATGAATGGAATAGTCAGAATCGTGAGCCTCCTTCAAAATTAATTCACGGATCTCCTTTACTTCTGGCACACAGATCCTTTTCCCGTGCCACACCGTTCCTTGTTCATCCTCTCTAAAACCAGGAGCTTTATTTTCCTTGATGAGCTGTCTGATCTCTTGTATCTTCTCATCATTCTTTTGGCCCTCGCGTATGTCTTGCTCGAGTGTGGAGTCCACTTCCATGGCGATGGCTTCACCACTATTTACTAGACACAGATTGAGCCTTATAACCTCGTCCTTCAATTCTGCGGGCATGTCCTTCAAGCTCAACTTATTGACCTGCACTTTCCGACTCAAAGCATCGGCCACGACGTTTGCTTTCCCAGGATGATAGTTGATGCCTATATCAAAGTCATGGATTAGCTCTAACCATCTCCTTTGTCTGAGGTTGAGATCTGGCTGTGTGAATATGTACTTCAAACTCTTATGATCCGTATATATCTCTGTCCTCTTCCCCATCAAATAGTGCCGCCAAATTTTCAACGCGTGTACCACTGCGGCTAGTTCAAGGTCATGTGTAGGATAGTTCTTCTCGTGCTTCCGAAGCTGCCGGGATGCATATGCCACGACATGTCCTTCTTGCATGAGAACACATCCCAACCCATTTCCAGAGGCATCGCAGTACACTGTGAAATTCTTCTGCATATCTGGCATAACCAGCACTGGGGCTGTTGTCAATCTCTTCTTTAGCTCCTGAAAGCTCGTATCGCACTGTGGCGTCCAGGTGAATGTGATTCCCTTTTCCAACAGTTTGGTGAGAGGTCTCGAGATCTTGGAGAATCCCTCAATAAACCGTCGATAGTATCCAGCCAATCCCAAAAAGCTTCGAACTTCCCCGACATTTTCAGGGGTCTTCCACTTCTGGATATCCTCGATTTTTGCGGGATCTACGGAGATTCCTCCCTCCGAGATTATATGTCCTAAAAAGGGAACTCTCTTCAGCCAAAACTCACACTTGCTCAACTTGGCATATAGTTGGTGTTCTCTCAACCTCTGCAACACCAACCTTAGATGTTTCTAATGTTCTTCTTCATCTTTGGAGAAGACGAGAATATCATCTATGAAAACTACCACAAATTTGTCCAGATATTCCATGAATACCTTGTTCATGAGATACATGAAATATGCCGGGGCATTGGTTAGCCCGAAAGGCATGACAGTGTATTCATACAGTCCGTACCGAGATACGAAAGCTGTCTTGGGAATATCTGATTGCCTTATCTTGAGTTGGTGGTACCCCGACCTGAGATCAATTTTCGAGAACACACAAGCTCCCCTCAACTGATCAAACAAGTCTTCAATGCGAGGCAATGGGTACTTGTTTTTGATGGTTACCTCATTCAAGGCACGGTAATCCACGCATAACCTTTGGGTTCCATCTTTCTTAGGCACAAATATCACCGGAGCTCCCCATGGTGAGGAACTAGGGCGAATATACCCCTTCTCCGTCAATTCTCTCAAATGATCCTTGAGCTCTTCTAGCTGCTTGGAGTCCATTCGATAAGGTCTCTTGTATATCGGGGCTGTTCCCGGTACTAGCTCAATTGCGAATTCCACGTCACGGTCGGGAGGCATTCCTGGCAATTCCTCCGGAAAAACATCTGGATATTCTCTGATAGTCCTGATTTCCTCAACTTTCACCTCCACTTGATTTAATTTAATGTCCCTCCTAGGCTCGTGTATCGTTATGAACTTTACTCTTGTGCCATTGGGGTGAGTTAGTTCTACCGTTCTGGTCGAACAATGGATGATTCCTTTATGTTTGGTCAACCAATCCATACCCAAAATAATATCTATCCCTTGTGAGTCTATCACTATGAGGTTAGCAGTAAATACTACCCCATTAATGTCTAGGCTCACTTTGGGACACACTTGTCTTGTCCTTATTTCTCCACCTGGAGAGTTTACGGCTAGCATATGGTTCATTTGTGTGGTTGCTAGGTCATGCTTCTTAACAAACCCTTGAGCAATGAACGAGTGGGTAGCACCAGAATCAAACAGCAGAGTTGCAAGGTGTAAATTGGCAGGAAACTTACCAACTACCACGTCGGGCGCCTCTTGTGCTTCCTCCATAGTGACATGGTTCACCCGTCCTCTCACTACATTCTGCTGTTGTGGCGGCGCAGGCTTCTTCTTTGGGCATTTATGGGCGTAGTGCCCCACTTCACCACAGCTGAAACATTGCACCCCAACCTTAGGTGCTTGGCCTTTGTTGTCTTGGGGTTGGTTCGGGGGTCCTTGCACTGCTGGTCGAGGTGGATATGCGGGGCGAGGCTGCTGCACAAACTGACGTTGCGGCTGTGCTGGTGCTGCGGGAGGCCTGTAGTTTGGGTTGTACCCTCTTGGTGCTGAATAGGGTACCGCAGCACGGCTTGTCTGCCCCGTAGGTTGCTGCATCATACGTGGGCGGGTGTTGCTCCCTGAGGCCTGATGTGACCATCCCGCCTTTCTCTTATTCTCATTTTCCAGGGCCTTTAGCTTCCTTTCCACCACAAACGCCCTGTCCACCATCTTTTGAAAACTTTCATACTCATTGGAGGACATTGCACACTGCATCTCTGCGGTAAGTCCTTCCACGAAACAATCTTGTTTCTGCTCATCAGTCTCTATGTCTCGTGGAGCATAACGGGATAGTTGAGTAAATTTAGTGAGGTATTCCCTCACCGTCATGTTTCCCTGCTGCAGTCCCAGAAACTCCCTTCTCTTGTTTTTGAGTTCACCTCTTGGGATGTAGTGGTTGCGGAAGCTACGCTTGAACTCTTCCCAAGTGATGTTCTCAGGGTCATGATGGGCGGCCACGTAGGCGGTCCACCAATCAGCAGCAGGTCCCTGCAATTGATGAGAGGCAAACATCACCCTCTCATACCCTTGGCATTGAATAATCCTCATCTTACTTTCAATAGTCTTCAGCCAATCATCTGCCTCCAGAGGTTCAGCAGCACTTGCAAACTTTGGAGGTTGAGTTCCTAGAAACTCACTCAACCTTGGTTGGCGTGGTGCAGCTTGTGGAGGTGGAACTTGATGCAAGTTGGCCACCACTTGAGTCAAGTTCTGGATAAGCTGATTTTGATTCTCCAGCATTTGGTGGAGAGGATCAACTTCTTCCCGGCGACCACCCCTGTCCTGGCCTCCAGAAAGATGAGGGTTGCATGCCTCATCATTGTTGTTGGCGGGGTTGGCAGCACGTCCTTTTCCTCTTCCGGCCATCTGGCAGAATCAACAAATGTTAATTTGATACCATTTAGTATCATCTTACTACTTTCATTTGTTGGTACTTTGAGGTGTTGAGGCTTTGTTAAAATTTTACGAGGGTTTATATCTCACACCGAATAAATGCACTATTATTTCCTGTGGGTTCACACACCAAAGCAAAACAATCTGAAGACGAGGCTGTGGACAATTGCTCATGGCTTCCACAACTCACGTCACACACCAAGCATTATCACACCATTAACTACGTAACGACTCGACTACTCGACCTCTTGCTAGCTAAGGGAAAGACTCTACACTACTCGTCCTCTTGAGCTGGCTCCTCGGGATCTTCCTCCTCATTTCGGCTACCTTCTGACTCTGCTTTGGGTGGGGAGGCTGCTGGTGGAGAAGTGCGACGACGCCTGATTGCTCGGCGATCCGGGGAGTCAGGAGTCCATGGATCACTCACGGTGACACACAGTTCATTCCCATCTCCTCTTTCTCTCGCCTTTAGGCAAGCTCGCAGCAACGCCTCCGTTTCCTTCAGGGTGTCTCGGACATCCTGAAGCTCTTGTTGACACTCCTGCAGTCGAGTGCTGAGCATAGCAGCATCCTCCAAGCACAAGTCCATGTGCTCATGGGAAGTCCCTGGCTGCACCGGTGGGTACTTGTACTCCGTGGTACCACTCTCACGTTGGAGGACATACATGTACTCAGTTTTGTCCAAGTGGCGACGATAGATGTGACTCTGGCAGGTGATGGCCTCCTAGGTGACATCTCTCTCCGCGTCAACTTGTGTTGCTCGACAAGCTGGAGAATGGTGGATCTTCAGCAGCTGATTCTCGTGTATAATCCTCATCTCCGAACTCCATTCTTCCCTCTTCTCACGGATGGTCCTGGTGGAGTTATAGTGGATGATTAGCTTGCCCGTATTGCCGGCGGCTTCGAGCATACGTCGAAGACGGCGCAACAAGTCTCCTACTGCCAATCCGTAGGAAAGGTACGTCACGGGGCGACTCTCCTCTCTTTCGGCAAGGGCAACTACGGGAACTCTCCCTCCTGTGGACTTACGAGCGGTGCGAATCATGCGAACCATCTAAAAACAAAAGAATTTAAAATTAGGTTAGATAAAATCTCAAACAAAAATCCTATTTTGAATGAAAGTTGGGGTAAGATGAAGAAAATGACTCCTTTAATAACACTTTTCCACCCACACTTTGGAAAATAGTTTTTAAGAAAATAGGGCCCTTAAATACGTCCATTTCTACCTAGGTCCACGTTCCTACGGGCAACCTTGGCTCTGATACCACCTCTGTCACACCCGGTTTTTCCGAAGAAACAACCAAGTGAATATCACATGTATGCCAGGATCATTTTCTCATACATGTGATGACAAATAGTGAAGCATCATTTATTACAAGCCAGGTGTCGAATATAAATAAGTCTTACATTGCAAATGTCTCAATGGACACTAATGCTTCATCACAAGTAAATAAACTAGCAGCGGAATATTATTCTTTAGGGCTCCATCACAGGCGTTGCCCGGGGTCTTCATGAACCTAAAAACCTTCCTCGGGTCCAAAGTCTTGGTCATCATACACCACCTCATTATCTTGATCTGAGCAGCAATATAAACCAGCAAACATGCAAGGTTGAGTACCAATGGTACTCAGCAAGTGTGGGAAAATTGTATCATGCATGGCTAGAACAAGGAGAGGTTGAACTCATGGTTAAAGCACTACGCAATTAATACCTATCACCTTAGCTTATTAAGCACCTACATTACTACACAGGTGAAATGGTTCCAATCTCCCATCCCATCATTGTAATCCAATAACCATAACATCATTACCAATGTTAAGCTCCCCGCTTAACATCCACAACTTCCAAAAACCTTCACTCCTCTAATCATGAATAAGTCCAGGCCGCTCTTAACCGTGAGCACGGCTGTCAAGACAGTTTTGACTCTGCAGAGTTTGTACCACTGTACCCACAAGTAGTGATTTCATCCCCCGTTGCCGGGTGGACTAAAAGAACCTCCATTATGCCAGTGGCTACGATCCACATTCACACTTCCCAGGTGTGCGGCCAAGAGATCACTACGAAGCCTTTACAAAGGGATTCCCGACGAGCGTGGGCCCACTGAGGTTTCACCCCTAACAGCATACAAGAGGCTCCAACCCCGCTGCAGTGGCCCCCTCTTGAGCCTTGCGGTTCATATGGTAGTCCAGCTGACACCTACTCCCCGCACCATCCAACACACCCATACTACGCCGGGGATACACCTAATTAATTGGCCAAGCTGCCCCATCTCAGCATGTGGTTGGCACTGTAAAGCCGGGTTACATGCTCCATGAACCGGTCCTTAGGATCCATGCAAGTACTAAACACAAACCCAAGTCTCGTGCACCCAGCACACAACCAAAACATCCAACTTGCCTTGATCCCTACCTCTACATAACTCACAATGTCTCACTCAAGAGTATGGTAATATAAATTGATGATCTCATATCCCAAATATCCCATTCTAAGCATGGCTAAGCATATGCATGTGTATAAATGACATGACAAAATAAATCCCAACCCAAGCTTCAAGGAAACAAGGTAATACAATTCTAGGGAAACTTCCTAGCATGGGTTTCATATTTAACTTGACAATGCAAATAATTCTATCTACACATCCTAGCATAGGATCAAAGTGGTCAAGGACACTTGCCTCCTTCTTGCTGCTCTTGAAATTGGTAGTCCTGATCTTGGAAAGGGTTAACTTGCTCTTGAGCAGGCTCTACTTCATACCATCACACATAGCAAAAGAAGAACAACAATCATAAGACATAGTTCACACTTCTTACTTCATACAAACCACACATTCATATTTATAAAAGTTCTTTACCATTATATGTGTTGTGGTTACTTTATGTGTGTTGAGTTGTGGCTTGTATGCACTTTTAACCATGTGTATATGATTCCTACTTTTGTGTCCACCTTTATTACTTACATACTATTTATATGGGTTTTCAATAAATTTCTTATATTCAACTACTTCACCTTCTTACTACAAAGTGTGTATGAAAAGTATTATTCTTCCCCATATGTGCTTTCATAACTTCTATCAACCCTAAACTGAATTCTTTGCATTTTAGAAACTCCATTTATCATTTACTAGTTTCTATATTTTCAGATTTATATTCCTATGCATAATTGTGTATTTTATTATTAAATTAGTAATACACATCACCTAAACAGATTAGGTTCTGGTCCTAAATAATTTAAAATCATATTTTGACCATGGCTTATGATGTATACTATTTCATAATTATTTTCCCTATTTTTCTTTAACTATTCTTTACTTAAAAATGTGTCCCTATACTATTAAATGTGAATAATAGATAAAACAAATTTATTTCAGCCCAAAAATATATTTTTATCTCACTCCAAAGTTTTCTAAGTACTGAGAAAGTTTTTAATAAATTTTGACAATTATGTTTGTCCCCTTTTTAATTTTTAAACACTAGTTACATATTCAATTTTGTAAATTAAATACTAAACAGGGTTAAAAAGTAAACTCACCCATCACAGGGTCTATAATATTATTTTCATAATTTCCAGGAGTCTAGCTACACTTAACAGAGGTGTTTTTCCTAATTTCTATTAAGTCCAGGGGTTAAAACTGATTTTTAAATGGATTTACATGATTTTCTGGAGTTCCAGGGGCTAGATCTGAAGTTTCCGGGGCTAGCTCTCAATTCCAGAGAACCCCAGGGGGTAGCACGTAAGAATTCCAGTCTTTATAACGTGGGGTCGACGTGGACCGTCCGATTTTAAACCGACGGCTGAGATTATAACATCGAACCGGTACGCGGGGTTTTAAAGTCTACCGTGCGATTTAAAATAAACGGCGCACAAGCGGCCACGTCGCTCTGATCGAGCGCGGGCGGCGCTGCCGGCGGCGCACGGCGGCGGGAAGCGGCGATCTCGCCGGAATGTTTCGGGTCCTCGAGAATTCTGCCTAGAACTGTGATCTTATGGCCTAGATCGGTAGAGGGGAGGTCAGGGATCTCACCTCGGGGGTTTTCTCGAGCTCGGGGGTCCTGGAAAGTGATCGGCGGCGAGGTCCGAGGCAAAACCACGGCGAAGCTCGTCGGCGCTGTGTTTGCACCGTAACTCTCCGAGTTTTCTGCACCTGCAAAGTTCCCCGGAGGCGGTGGATCAAGACCAGCGAGTTAGATCAGAGTTTCCGAGCTTAGATCGGCCAGAATTCACCGGCGAAGTCTCGGTGCTCACCGGAGTGAAAATCGGCGATCGCGTGGGAAAAACTGATCGGATCGGGGGTTTTTATAGCCGGGGGAGGGCGGTGGGTCTGTTGTGATCGAGTTGGAGTCCTCTGGGTCCAGAATTCGGGCGACGGGACGCGGTTTCCAGATCGGTTGCGATCGCGCGCGCGGGAGAGAGTCCGGGGTCGCGGGGTTAGGGATGACATGTGCGTCCCACCCGTCGGTGAGAGGCAGCGCGGCGCGCGCGGGGGCGGGCTGGCGCGGGAGTTGCTGGGCCGGCTGGCGGTTTCGGCCCACTGGCCAGTTTTTTCCCGTTTTCCTTTTCCTTTTTCCATTTCTTTTCTGTTTTGGGTATAATTTGAATTCCAGTTTGAATTTGAATTTTTGCAAAACATGCAACACGTCCAAAAATTTTTAAATTCCCCTATGAACATGGTTTAGAGTTTTTGAATCAAAATATGGGGTGTTACAAAATACGAAGTAAAACTTGAGATACGATCAAAACATTAAACGAAGATCAATCTGTTCTACCCGATATAAAACAGATCTGCAACGCTGCAAAGAAACTCGTGTATCTCAAAAACTACAGATCCAAAGCTCGTGAAAATTTCACAGGTGATAGATAATTGAGTTGTGAAGACAAACCAAAAAGAATCACGTCAATTGGATCTGTAAAACTCGATTATGAATGAAACATCGAAGCAACGTCGGTCTGTCCAGAAACTATGCGAGAAAGACTTGACGAAAAACAAATCGGACGAACAAGGCACAAAAGCCCCTCGAAACTATGAACTTTATTCAATAGAAACACAAGAGGAACAGCCCAAAGTTCTCTCTCCACGAGAGCTCTGGCCTCCCTTGCTTTTATAGCCAGCCCTCAGGCTAATCAATCCAATCTAGGACTCCTACTCCTAATTGGACTTGTATCCTAACTTACCATAACTGCTCAGGACTCTCCTATTCGCAGATAGAAGCAATCGTGAGACTTCCAAACACCTTAGTAACGTCCTAAACATTACTAAAGCAACTCAACTTCGTGCCTAGCACGAAATCCTATCATAACAAACTCAAATCTTCCATATTTGAGCCATATCCGACTCAGCCTCAGCCTGAGTACGCAATCCAGCCGGTTGGACCTTTCCGACCAATTCTTTACGTCCACTTCTCTTCATCATGCCTTGGAACAATGTTGCCACGTCCATGCACTCCTTGCACACGTGCAAACATCATCCAACGACGTAGACGCAACCTTCATATGCACTTCCCTTGATCCAAACATGCTGCGCGACCTCCCGATCAACTCAACCATAGCTCCTCCCAAACTTGGTTGTTGGAACCTCATCTCCTCCCTGAGACTAGTCCAAGGACCCCGTCACCAGCCATGTCTTGCACTCAAGCAACACCTGTAGATGAATAAACAACCAATTCTTCCGAGCACAAGTCCTCGACTTGACTCACGTTAGTTCGAAAACCACAACACCTTACATTAGCACGTCACATAAGCATGTTTCAAACCATATCAAATGATAACAGCCATAACGACCAAAACACACCAAAAACTTAGCAAATTAATACTAAGCAAACCTTCCCATAAAGCAAGTTTGAAACATTGCAAGTTAAAAGCAAAAACAAGACGCTGCAGTTCTACGAGTTGAACTTCACAGGAGCTCACTAAAAACAAGCTCCGGACCTCACAGAAGCTCTCCGGACCTTGCAGGAGCTCTCCGGACCTTGCGTCGGACCTTGCCAACACTTGGCGGACCTAACAAACAACTTGTCGGACCTTGCCACAGAAGAATGTTTTGGCAATATTCAAAACTTTGAATGTTAATGCTAACTTTTATCCTAATTGCCAATGTATTCAGCGCACATAGGTCTCACAATCTCCCCCTTGATGAATGCATTGGCAACACCAATTAAAATCCGAACATTGGCTTATGAAAAGTTTCGAAAAGCTTTGAAAACTCATTTCTCCCCCTTTATTAATTTCTCCCCATTTTTTAAAATCAGAGAAGGAAGAAAGTGTATAACATATGCAAAGTGTAAAAAAATCTCTCCTTATACATATTTCTCCCCCTTTGACAATGTATTCAGCAAGGTTCAAAAGAGAAATTTTTAAATGTTATGAGCATATTATAACATATACATACAAAACAAAACTCATCCAAGTCATACTATCAGGTTACTTACACTATCACATCAATGAGATACATAAAGTAGTGTAAGCCATGCCAGAGATCAAATGTATTTTTCAGTTTAAGCAAGTCATGATCTCCCTTACTCAACTATTTCAAAACCTAAAAACATGACACTTGTTGCTTCATTTTTATTATTCATAATAATTTAAGGCACAAAGTTGATCATATGATATTTGCAAGAGATTATATGTCGCATGAGCCTTATTCTAACCAACCAAGCCAAGCCTATGTCATTTGACAATCAGAAGCTTAAGGACATGGTTTTAGTCATACACAATTCCTTCCAAGTTCATCTCTTAGTGCAATGATAAGCAATCTCAAAAGAAGAAGTGCGATGCATGCATATTCTCTTGATCTTTTCTCAATTTTTTTTTTTGAAAACTCAACATGTGAGCTGATCACTTGATTAATTTTTTTATGATTAAAAGCACTTGTGAGCATGCAACAAGTTCAAAACAGCAATAAAGTTCGATCATGACCAGATTTAGTGTAAGTAATTATTCCAATTACTAGTCATGGCAAAAACTACAAAATTTATAACATGAGTAATGTAGTAAGAACTTTCAGCCTGTAAAAGGAATCACAAAGTCATATATGTATGAAATACTATGCTCATATTATTTTAGTTTCAGATTCACACATAGACTTTCAAAGTTTCAAAAACTCCCCCTCAATTTAAGCCATGAGGATGCATAACCCCTATTTCACTATGAATGAAACAGAAACGAGTGAAATCCAAAGGTTTTGTAAAAATATCAGCCAATTGTTGTTCGGTATCGACATGGTGAAGCACAATGTTTCCTTTTTCAACATTATCACGAAGAAAGTGATACCTAATGTCAATGTGCTTAGTTCTAGAGTGTTTCAAGGGGTTTTTAGCAATACAAATTGCACTAGTGTTATCACAAAACAGTGGAACACTATCTAAATCAACCCCATAGTCCTTAAGTGTTTGAACAATCCAAAGAATTTGTGAGCAAGCGCTAGCAGCAGCTACATATTCAGATTCGGCCGTGGATTGTGCAACTGAACTTTGTTTTCTAGAGGACCAAGCAACAAGTGAATTACCATGAAAATGACAAGCACCCGAAGTACTTTTCCTATCAATCCTACAACCCCCAAAATCAGCATCCGAAAAAGCTTTCAAAGAAACGGTTGAGGAAGAAGGAAGAAAAATGCCAAATTCTTGAGTTCCATGTAGGTACCTGAGAATCCTTTTGATGGCTTGGCGATGTGAAGCATGCGGAGAAGCTTGAAAACGTGCACAAAGACATACGCTGAATTGTATGTCCGGTCTTGATGCCGTGAGATACAAAAGTGATCCAATCATACTTCTGTATTCTTTTTTATCGACCGGGTCACCATCTTCGTCAAGTTCAAGTGTTGTTGCGGTTCCCATTGGTGTCCGAAGAGGCTTGCATTTGTCCATGTTGAAGCGCTTAAGAATGTCCTTTGTATACTTAGTTTGATGCACAAAAGTTCCTTCTTTTGTTTGCTTGATTTGCAGCCCCAAAAAGTATGTGAGTTCTCCCATCATACTCATCTCAAATTCTGAACTCATCATAGCTGAAAACCTAGACACGAGATCATGAGAAGCACAACCAAAGATAATATCATCCACATACACTTGAACGAATAATGAGTCATTGCCATGCTTAAGTACAAAAAGAGTTTTATCAACCTTGCCCATTGTAAACCCCTTTTCAAGTAAGAATGTTTTTAACCTATCATACCATGCTCTAGGGGCTTGTTTTAGACCGTACAAGGCTTTGGACAGTTTGTAAACATGATTAGGAAAATTTGGATTTTCAAAACCCGGTGGCTGCTTAACATAAACCTCCTCCTCTATGTAGCCATTAAGAAAAGCACTTTTAACATCCATTTGATATAACTTGAAACCTTTAGATGCAGCAAATGCTAATAAAATTCTTATAGCTTCTAATCTAGCAACAGGAGCAAATGTTTCATCAAAATCTAGACCTTCAATTTGAGTGAAACCTTGAGCAACCAACCTAGCTTTATTCCTAACCACAACCCCATCCTCACTTTGCTTATTTTTAAATACCCATTTAGTTCCAATTAATGTGTGACCTTGAGGTGGAGGTACAAGTTTCCAAACATTATTTCTTTCAAAATTTTCTAACTCTTCTTGCATGGCATTAATCCAAGATTCATTAGTGAGTGCGTGTGATATATCCTTGGGTTCAAAAGAAGCAACAAAAGCAGAATGAGCATGAGAGTTTGGATCGCAAAACCTGGACCGAGTGACTCGTTCATGCAAGCTTCCAATGATTTGTTGTGGAGGATGACTTTTGAGTACTCGGAGGGGAGTAGACACTTCACAAGCACCTTCCTCTTCATGTTCGGACCTTTGATTAGGAGAGCTTGCTGATTGAGGAAGGTCCGAACCAGCAGTAGTGACTGTTGGTGCTGGTTGTGGTGCAAAACAGCAGCTTGATCGTTATTTACTTCCGAGTTTTCGGGCAGCAGCACCACTTCTTCATCTTCTTAAATAAAAATACTCTCCCCCTGCGGATATGGATCCGGACCTGCAATATCGGAGCTAGTACTTGGGCTAGCTTCATCAAAAGAAACCTCGCAAGTCTCCACAATTTTGTTAGTGTCAAGTAAAAGCACACGGTAGCCTCTAATATGAGATGGATAACTAAGAAACATGCCATCAACAGATCTAGCTTCAAATTTATCAAGATTACCATGTTTCTTAACAAAGCATTTGCAACCAAAAACACTAAAGTGTGTAACACTAGGCCTATGTCCAAACCGGAGCTCATATGGGGTTTTTCCAAGCTTAGCACGCAAGAAAACACGATTTGAGACATAACAAGCGGTTGCAATTGCATCAGCCCAAAATTTCCTAGGAGTTTGATATTCATCAAGCATAGTCCTAGCCATCTCAACTAAGGTCCTGTTCTTTCTTTCTACGACACCATCTTGTTGTGGTACATAGGGTGAAGAGTATTGATGATCTATTCCATTTTCAGCACAAAAGTGATCAAAGGATTGGTTTTTAAATTCAGTTTCGTTAACACTTCTAATTGCTTTTAATGATCCTGGGTGATCAATAGATAATCTAAGAAATAAAGTTCTAAAATGACTAAAAGCTTCATTCTTAGATGCCATAAAATAAACCCAAGAATATCTGGAATAATCATCAACAATCACAAGCACATACCATTTACCTCCAAAGGATTGAACACGTGCCGGACCTACTGTGTCAAGATGTAAAAGTTGTCCCGGTTCAGCTGTCATGGTCATTGTGAGAGGAGCATGTGAACCTGCAACAAACTTAGCATGTCTACAAGAAGAACACAATATCATTGTCCTTTTTAAGCTTCGGCAGCCCACGTATGCGATCGAGAGCACTAACACGAGTGAGATGATCAAAGCCTATGTGACCAAGTCTACGATGCCAAAAATATAGATCCTTTGTATCATTAGCATCTAGACACCGATGCTTAGAAGTTGACAAATCAAAATCATCTTTAAAAACTCTTCCAAACCTAGACATGTTAAACAAAAGCTCACCTTTTGAATCTACAACCTTGCAGCAATTTTTAGCAAAGCTAACCTCTAGATTTTCATCTAGCAATTGTGAAACCGAAAGCAAGTTGTATTTCAAATTTTTAACAAGTGCCACATCTTTCAAAGTGTAGAGATTGTCTACTCTAACCGAACCTTTAGCAATTATGGGAGTAGAAGAGTTATCGGCGAAAGTAACATTTTCTACACGTGACACAAAAGAGAGAGAGGAGAACCATTCTTTGTTACCGGTCATGTGGCGTGAGCAACCTGAATCCACAATCCAAATGTTCACCTTCCTCAAACGTGAAACCTACACTGCAGCACAATACGTCGATGAATCAATACTGGGGTTAGTTAAAAGACTTTAAGGAATCCAGTACTGAGTCACACGACGTCCAGCAGGAATAACACGCGAAAGCTGAGAAGGTACAGCAGGTTTATGAGCCAAACATCGAAATTTTTTGTTCCCAACTACTGACTTAGAAGATGTGTTATATGTAGCACAAAAAACAGTAGGTCCGGGAGCAAGTTTTTGACTCATTACAGCAGGTTGCAAGCTCCGAACATTCGGTCTAGCAGATTTTGCTTGGTTATTATGTGATCTAGCAAGTATTCTTTGTTTCTTATCGTGTTTAGCTAGTCTATAACAGAAATCCATGACATGACCATCTCTACCACAGTAGGTACAATGAAAAATAACCTTATTATCATGTCTAGATAAGCAATCAATACGTTTATTAGAACCCGAATGGGACAGTACTCCTGCAGATTTGAAAATCACCTCTTTTTGTCTAGGAGCTGTTTGAATCAAACCGCTTCCTAATGACTTTACAACTTTAGCTGGGTGTGCCTTAGCATGAGCATGAGAATTAAAACCTAAACCAGTTTTATCATTACAAGACTTGGAAGAATTCAGCAGCAAGTTTAGGTTCTTATTTGCATTAGAAATCCGATCTAGTGTCCTATGCATGTCATCAAGTTTATTGGACAGATCAAAGCAGTTTTCACATGAAGTTTTTCCTTTTAGTTTGCAATTTGAACAATATTTAACTTCATGCACACGTAAAGCATTGTTCAAAATAGAAATCTAATTCATAGCATCATTTAGTTTCTTATTCAGATCATCACATGAAGAACAATGCAAATCAATTATAGAACAACAAGCATCTTTCAAATTTTTATCATTAAGTGCAGCAAGCTCTTTATTCTTTTCAATTTCAAGTTCAAGTTTATCAAGTGTAGATGCGTGTGCACTTCTTAAAGAGGATAATTGTTCATAAATTAAATCACATGAGGAACAAGAATCATCACTAGGAATCAAAGTTTTTAAACGATTAATTTTAGATTCTAGTGATTCAATTTTAACAGCATTGTTCCTAAGTTTTTTATCCTTTTTCTTTAATATAACAATGGCACGAGAAATAGCATCACACATTTCTTCGCAAGTGGGACATACCTCTTCATCGTCGCTGTTGTGTTCTGCCTCCTCGGAGCTTGAACTTGACTTGCTCGCCATGCATCACATATTTGCCATAGCTTCTTCATCTTCATGACTACCGGTGTCCACATCACTTGAGCCAAAATCTTGAAGTGCAGAGATCATACTATGCACTATGTTGTGCATTGATAAATCTTTCTTCTTCTTATTCTTTGCAAATGATTTCTTCGGCCTTGTTTGCTTTTCTTTACGTGAAGTCGGACCTGAAAGGTTAGGGCACTCCGTACGAAAATTTCCTGTCTTACCACATTCAAAACATCGTTGAGGTCCGGAGCTTCCTCTCCTTCTAGTTCTCACATTTTGCAATGCTTTTGAGAACCGAGTAGAGATGAGTGCAAGCTTCTCCTCTGGAAACTCTTCAATCTGTTATAGGGTTAGAGAGGACAGCAAAGAGAGTGCACCACTAGATGATGATTGACTAGAACTAGACATGTCACGTTGCGAAACAAATGCAATAGACTTGTTGGGGTTTTAACGTGAGATGATGTCAATTTCATGAGTTTTCAATTTAGAATAAAGCACGTCTAAAGTAAGAGAACTCATGACAGTAGATTCACGAATAGATGTAACTTTCATCTCCCAAATTGACATATCTAATGCTCCTAACAATTGTCTAGCATTTTCAGCATCTGAAAAGTTAACATTGACACTATGCAAGTTGCTGAGAATTTTATTAAAGCGAGCAAAAAGGTCGTCAATTGACTCACCGGGTTGCATCTCAAAACGCATGTATTCTTTCTTGAACATATCTTGCCTTAACTCCTTGATCGTATTGGATCCTTCATGGTAGTCACAAAGAGCTTTCCAAACATCATATGCAGATCGGAGGTGTGCAACACGGTCGAAGTCACTTTGAGTCAATCTTTGGATGATCAAGTTGCGAGCCTTGTTGTTGTTGTCAACATCTCTCATGTTCACAGCCGTAACTTGATCGTTGGGTGGTACATCGAAGTTCCGGTAGACCTTTTCCCATATGGCGAAGCCTTGCGCCTGTATGTAGGCCTCCATCCGCGCCTTCCAAACCTGAAAATCGATGCCATTGAACACACAAGGTTTTGCGGAGTACTTCTCCATGATGGTTTGTCAAAACACGTGCAAATCACAAAGATTAGAGCACCTTGGCTCTGATACCAATTGTAGGATCGAAGAGCACGTGAAAAGATACCAGAGGGGGGTGAATGGTAGATTAAAACTTTTCGCAGCGGAAACAACAAAAAACCCTCAGAAAAAATCAATCGGTTAAAGAAACCATGTGTGCAAGTGTTTTCAAACGTGTTCAACCGTGACAAATCAAGTACGGAGGTAGAGAATCAAGTTACGGATCTAATGCAACAAGAATCACTTGAAAACACGAAGTAAAACTTGAGATACGATCAAAACATTAAACGAAGATCAATCTGTTCTACCCGATATAAAACAGATCTGCAACGCTGCAAAGAAACTCGTGTATCTCAAAAACTACAGATCCGAAGCTCGTGAAAATTTCACAGGTGATAGATAATTGAGTTTTTAAGACAACCCAAAAAGAATCACGTCAATCGCATCTGTAAAACTCGATTATGAACGAAACACCGAAGCAACATCGGTCTGCCCAGAAACTCGGCGAGAAAGACTTGACGAAAAACAAATCGGACGAACAAGGCACAAAAGCTCCTCGAAACTATGAACTTTATTCAATAGAAACACAAGAGGAACAGCCCAAAGTTCTCTCTCCACGAGAGCTCTGGCCTCACTTGCTTTTATAGCCAGCCCTCAGGCTAATCAATCCAATCTAGGACTCCTACTCCTAATTGGACTCGTATCCTAACTTACCATAACTGCTCAGGACTCTCCTATTCGCAGATAGAAGCAATCATGAGACTTCCAAACACCTTAGGAACGTCCTAAACATTCCTAAAACAACTCAACTTCGTGCCTAGCACGAAATCCTATCATAACCAACTCAAATCTTCCATATTTGAGCCATATCCGACTCAGCCTCAGCCTGAGTACGCAATCCAGCCGGTTGGACCTTTCCTACCAATTCTTTACGTCCACTTCTCTTCATCACGCCTTGGAACAATGTTGCCACGTCCATGAACTCCTTGCACACATGCAAACACCTTCCAACGACGTACACGCAACCTTCATATGCACTGCCCTTGATCCAAACATGCTGCGCGACCTCCCGATCAACTCAACCACAGCTCCTCCCGAACTTGGTTGTTGGAACCTCATCTTCTCCCTGAGACTAGTCCAAGGGTCCCGTCAGCAGCCATGTCTTTAACTCAAGCAACACCTGCACATGAATAAACAACCAATTCTTTCGAGCACAACTTCTCGACTTGACTCACGTTAGTTCGAAAACCACAACACCTTACATGAGCACGTCACATAAGCATGTTGCAAACCATATCAAATGATAACAGCCATAACCACCAAAACACACCAAAAACTTAGCAAATTAATACTAAGCAAACCTTCCCATAAAGCAAGTTTGAAACATTGCGAGTTAAAAGCAAAAACAAGACGCTGCAGTTCTACGAGTCGAACTTCACGGGAGCTCCCTAAAAACAAGCTCCGGACCTCACAGAAGCTCTCCGGACCTTGCAGGAGCTCTCCGGACCTTGCGTCGGACCTTGCCAACACTTGGCGGACCTAACAAAGAACTTGTCGGACCTTGCCACAGAAGAATGTTTTGGCAATATTCAAAACTTTGAATGTTAATGCTAACTTTTATCCTAATTGCCAATGTATTCAGCACACATAGGTCTCACACATACAAAAGTGACACTCCTTTCTTTCATGACATGACTATAAGCTGACCACGAGCAGCTGAGGGCTGGAGCACATCGAGTGAAGGTCGGCGGTGCCGTTTATGGCCTCAGCTCGAGGTGGAAGGTTCGGTTTTGGCGTGTCAATGGTAAGGGTGTGATTTTCAGGTGTGCGGCGGTTCTCGGCCGTGCCGTTTATGGCCTCAGCTCGAGGTGGAAGGGTTGGTTTTGCCGTGTCAATGGTGAGGGTGTGATTTTCAGGAGTGCGGCTGTCCTCTCTGAGTTCTCAGTGCCAGGAGGCGTCTGGGCAGTAGCAAAATAGCTTTGTGACGCCCAGGACTCGAAGATAACACGCTGGGGACGTCGGCCATCGGTCACAGCGCTGGGAGCAGCTGTTGGCACGGCTTCATCACCGTGGCGTCCTCGGTCTCGCGCGCAAGGAACCAGTCACTGAGTGTTCAGTCGGTTTGATCAACTTAGAGACTGACAGGAGGGCCCCACTTCCAAATTTTAACCTCAAAACATAAATTCCTACTGCTCTTAATTTTGGGGACCCTAATACCCTTGTTTTTTTGAAAAATTCACCAAATGTCCATTTGGATTTGAACGATTCAAAGTGTGAAATGTTTGGAATAAATTTACAGCACATATGCATTTTGAAATTCAAATTTGCTAAAACAGCTCATGTAAAGATCAACACCAAATGTGGAGTGAAAATTGGTGTGTGAGCTCATAAAAATGTAAAGATCAACACTAAAACTAGCTCGCTCTCTTCCAACGGGGTTATGGTCAGATTATGAACGTGTGACTTGCGACTTAGCGCATCCGCCACCATGTTTGCCTTGTCGGGGTGATAATTGATCTCTATTTCATAATCCTTTTGAATGTTGCCTAGAGGGGGTGAATAGACTCCTTAAATTTTTAAGCGGTTTCCTAAAACACTTAGCGAACGGATCAATTCCAGGTGGGCCGGATTAGTTCAGTATGGTGCGGACTAGTCTGGTATGAGCGTAATTAAATAATCAAAGTTAGACTTGTTCCTACTTCAAGTATTTGTGCAGCGGAAAATAAATGACTTTTCAAGTGTAATGAAGTAAGACACAGTAACTATCAATTTTAACACTAGGTGTCGATGTAAATCAAATGATAACTAGCACCCCTAATTGACAATTGAAGGAAGATCAAGAAGACACGAGACAAAGTTTTATCCCGAGGTTCGATTCCAGCCAGAAATCTACGTCCCCGTTTAGGAGTCCACCAAGGAACGGGTCTTCAAGAACCCTTCCCTTGTTGAATCGCCACAAAGGCGGATTCAAATCCACTAACCATATACAGGGGTAAACAATTGTATGTGGGGCATTCTCACAATCTGAGTGCTCCCACAAGATTACAGAGAGTAACTCTTCCTTCCACACACAAACAGAGAACAACGATCAGCAATTGTGTGAGAGAAGATAAACCGAGAGCTCAATGTCGAGAAGAACGACTCTCTCCTTGATCCAATCTCTAATCCTCAAAGACTTAATCTTTCCAGGCTTAGAATGAGTGGGAAGAGGTATTTTTTGTGCTCTTGGGGCGTGCGCCGGTGCTGGGGATCGAGAGTGGTGAATGTGTGGTCGTGCACCTCTATTTATATTAAGTT
The DNA here is from genome assembly GCA_030760725.1 of Neostapfia colusana. Classification (NCBI taxonomy): domain Eukaryota; kingdom Viridiplantae; phylum Streptophyta; class Magnoliopsida; order Poales; family Poaceae; genus Neostapfia; species Neostapfia colusana. The sequence goes on along the minus strand of JASWHV010000008.1, from coordinate 46,929,871 downwards.
TCCAAAAATCCTGGCGGCCAGACTAGTCCGCTCTGTTCATCGAACAAGTCCGGTGTGCCGTGTACAATTTTTGTGCTGCATGCGGCATAGTGGAAACCCTATTTTAAAGTGTTTACAGAAAGTTTAACGAACTAGTCCGGTCCAAGAGTGGACTAGTCTGGTGCAAGGTGAATGTCGGTTCCAGAGAGTTGAACGGACAAGTCCGGTTTCTGAGTGGACTAGTCCGATGCAAGGTGAGTGCCGGTTCCAGAGAGTTGAACGGACTAGTCCAGTTTCTGAGCGGGCTAGTCCGGTGCAAGGTGAGTGCCGGTTCCAGAGAGTTGAACGGACTAGTCCGGTTTCTGAGCGGGCAAGTCTGATGCAAGGTGAGTGCCGGTTATAGAGAGTTAACAGACTAGTCCGGTTTCTGAGCGGACTAGTCTGGTGCAAGGTGAGTGCCTATTCGAAAGAGTTGAACGGACTAGTCCGGTGCAAGGTGAGAGCCGGTTCCAAAGAGTTGAATGGACTAGTCCTGTTTCTGAGCGGACTAGTCCGGTGCAAGGTGAGTGCCGGTTCTAGAGAGTTGAACAGACTAGTCCGGTTTCTGAGCGGGCTAGTCCGATGCAAGGTGAGTGCTGGTTCCAAAGAGTTGAACGGACTGGTCCGGTTTGTGAGTGGGCTAGTCCGATGCAAGGTGAGTGTCGGTTCTAGAGAGTTAATGGACTAGTCCGGTTTCTGAGCGGACTAGTCTGGTGCAAGGTTAGTGCCGGTTCCAAAGAGTTGAACGGACTAGTCCGATTTCTGAGCGGACTAGTCCGGTGCAAGGTGAGTGCCGGTTCAAAGAGTTGAACGGACTAGTCCGGTTTCTGAGTGTACTAGTCCGGTGCAAGGTGTCGTGAGGCAACAGAGAGTTGAACGGACTAGTACAGTTTCTGAGCGGACTAGTCCGATGCACCGTGTTGTGAGTGATTAGGATATGTTTTAATCTCTTACCCCTACGCAAAGATTTTGAGCTCCTGGGATGTGTCTCTCACACACATCCTATACATGTAAGTCTACATTGTGCTTGGTTCATGGATCTGTCCTTTTTCTTCATCACTTCATTTTTCACCTTTTTGAGTGCACCAATTCTACCTTACGCGAGTTAATTTGCATTCATCTCAACAAGTTCATTAGGATCTCAATTCATTTGTCATCAATCATCCAAAAGCCACAAGGGAATGCCTAGATGCACTTTCAATCTCCCCATTTTTGGTGATTGATGACAATCAACTGAGATTACATAATTAATAATAAAATTTGATTTTCATAAAGTGTGCATATATGAGAATAACAAATAAGCAATAGGAACTTTTCACATATATGAAACCTTTATGGTGGGATGACTAAAGAGTGTGTGAAACAGAATGTGACATGCCACAAGAAGATAAGATCATATCAAAAATAAAGGTAGTCGTCACATTGATATCCAATAAGTATCACACATCCAATAGAGTTTGAAATAAAAAGTACATGAAACTTAAAATACATGTCCATGATTGCTAGTCCTTAAGATTTACAATAAGATAAAGCTAAGCAATTAAGATTAATCTCAATCTCTCCCCCTTTGGCATCAAGGCACCAAAAAGGGAAAAATTGAGTGGAATCACTCATCGCCGCTCTCTCCCTCACTCTCGGTCCTATGTTCATCGTCATCTTCATCATCGTCTTCATGACCATGCTGAGGAGGAGGATCAGGGACACATGCAAGACCAAAAGACCTAAACTCTTGTTCAGTGAGTGGAGCCATCTCAGTGAAGTTTTCTTCAGAGTCTTCCGAAATCTATGGTGATCCAACTGGCTCAATGTCTAGCTTCTCACAGATGGCTTTGATGTTGGCCTTCATGTATCTTTGATGTCTCTTTCTGGCCAAACTCTCCTTGTGTTGCTTAACTTCAATTTTGCGACAACAACAAAAAATAGAGGAGAGCATTTTGAGCGTACCACTGGAGGACTCTCTAAAGGGTGGAGGAACAGGAGTAGGTGTAGGCTCCGACGCCCTTGAGCGTTCATGAGCAAATGGCACAGTGTAGACTGTAGGCTGCTGGGGCTTGAGACCCGTGTGAGAGACATCTTTGGCAAACTCAAGTCATGTCACCTTCTCAATCATGTACATGACATAAGGTGCATAGCCACATGACCTGTTTGGAGTGATAGAGACATTCACAATGTCATTGTATATGTACTAAAAGACATTGAAGATCCTCTTCTTGCTTATCACTTTCATCAATGTCCTTAGGGTCCCTTGGATCGTCCCTTCATCACCATCCTTTGGAGCTATGGTCTTTCTCAAGATCCTATTGAGCACGGCAAACAATGGCTTCAAGTACTTGCTAGTGGGAGGTACATATGGCATTCTTGTATCATACAAGAATTGCCGCTCATTCTTCTCCAAAGGCTTCAAGTTGTGAATGAAAAGCTCATTATCCAAGGTGTGTTCAAGATGAAGTATCGTGGCAAATTCCTCATAGGTGACACTGTATCTAGACCCATGTGTCATCCAAGTCATCTCATCCCCATCATCGCGGGCAAAGTAGAGAGTACAGTAGAACTGAGTAATGACCTCATTGTTCCAGTCATACTGAAAGGATAGAAGGTCCTTCAAGCCATGCCTCTCTAATTCCTCCAGTACCTCATGATAGGCCTGGCATTTCTTGGATTGCATGTAGTCAATGTTGAGCCAATGACTCTCAACAACATGAGTCTTCATCTTCATGTAGACATGCTCATAGTAGTCAGCATGGAAGTTGCACTAGAATCTTGGGTCTGCACATTGCTTTGGCTGCCCATCGACTTGAATTTTTCTAAAGTTGTCAGCCAGTTCACTCCCCTTTCTAGTAAATTCATCACTTGATGGCTGCCTGTTGCGGTGAATGGGGGCCTTCTTCTTCAATGGACTAATAGGACCAATAGAAGGTCCTTTGCCCTTCCCGACACTTCTTCTAGGAGCCGCAAAGCTTCCAACAATGTCTTTGCTCTGTGCTGTCTTACCGACCACTCTCCTCCTTTTAGGAAGAGAATCGTCGGGAGAAGAGGGTTGAGCAACGTGGTCATGTTTCTTCTTCATGGCCTCGGAGTGTACGACATCGTGCCTGACAGGAAAACTAAGGGTTGATTGACAAGATGGATTGTAGATTATGTGGAAATAAGAAGTTGGAGGTTCAATTGACAGGTAATCGGACTTGTCCGTTTTCAGAGTGCAGACTTGTCCGGAATACCGGACTTGTCCGCACCAAAGACCGGACTAGTCCAGACCTGCTGAACAACCCTAACTTCGTATTTTCAACAGATCTACCGCAAATTGATGCAAAATATGGAGGGATACACTAGGAATGCATTTAGAAAGGTAGTGTATGCCCTAGGAATCAGGAAAATTGAGCAAAAATATTGGAAAGATGAGAACTTGACTTGAGGGGGATTTTCTCGAAAAAGTGAAGATTTGAGTCAATGCGTGAGGTCTGATCCGGACGTCCGGGGAGCGGAGTCCACGTGTCGAGGAGAAGCTTTCCCATGGGGAGGACTTCGATTTCATCCAAAGTCAAAAATCACCTTGGGGGCTAGGGTTTGAGGAGTGAGAAGCAAAATAGTGCTTTTGAGGTTAAGAGGGCTGAGGTTAGCGCGTGTATAGACTTTTAAACCTGGACATACGGACTAGTCCGGTGAGAGGACTGGACAAGTCCGGTATGGCAGATCTGTCCGGATTAGTCCGGGTCAACTGGACAAATAAGAGTAGAAATCAGGGAAATATTGGGAATTTGATCTAATAGTGATCTAAGGACATAATTTTCACAAATAATATTGATGAACATGTCCAGTAAGCAATCAACAATTAGACAATGGTCATTATTCATCAAGATTCATTAATTTAATTAGTTTTCAAGAGAAAATCAAGATAAGGGATAGTTTTTCACAAAGTAAGTAAGATTTTGAGGATTCAAGCAGGTATGCAGTGTTTCAAGCCACGTTCCGAGAGTCAAGTATATTTAGTTCATTCCTAAGCTCACAAAAGCATTTTTCATCAAGTGGCTTTGTGAAGATTTCGGCTAGTTGTTTCTCGGTTTGACATGGGAAATGGCCATGTCTCCTTTAACTGAATGGTCTCTCAAAAAATGATGCTGAATATCAATGTGTTTGGGTCAAGAGTGCTCAATAGGGTTATGTGCAATCTTAATCGCACTCTCATTGTCACAAAGGAGCGGAATACGGTACATATTGTAACCGTAATCCCTTAGATTCTGTCGCATCCAAAGGAGTTGTGCACTACAACTCCCGGCCGCAACATACTCCACTTCGGCTGTGGACAAGGCAACGGAGTTTTGCTTCTTGGAGGACCAGGAAATTAGGGACCTACGCAAGAATTGGCAAGTCCTAGAGGTACTTTTTCTATCCACTTTGCATCCGGCATAATCTGCATCAGAGTATCCAATGAGATTGAACTTTGAACCTTTAGGATACCAAAGGCCTTGGTTGGGTGTATGAACTAAATATCGCAAGATTCTCTTTACGGCTGTCAAAATGACATTCCTTAGGATTGGCTTGAAATCTTGCACACATATAAACACTCAACATGATATCAGGCCAAGATGCACAAAGATAAAGTAGAGATCCAATCATGGAACGGTATACCTTTTGATCCATGTTAGGTCCATCTTCATTAAGGTCTAAATGTCCATTTGTTGCCATGGGAGTCTTTATGGGCTTCGCTTTGTCCATGCCAAATTTCTTGAGAATGTCTTGGGTGTACTTTGTTTGGCTTATGAACGTTCCCTCCTTTAGTTGTTTCTCTTGGAATCCCAAAAAGTATCTCAATTCTCCCATTATGGACATCTCGAATCTATCTGTCAGGATTTTACGAAATTCTTGACAAAAAGATTTGTTAGTTGAACCAAATATGATATCATCAACATATATTTGACATATAAATAGATCATCATTGAAGTGCTTGGTAAACAGGGTGTAATCAGCTTTACCAATTTTAAAGCCATTTTTAATTAGAAAATCTCTAAGGCACTCATACCAAGCTATAGGAGCTTGTTTGAGGCCATAGAGAGACTTACGCAGTTGGAACACATAGTCGGGGTACTCTTGATCTTCAAACCCAGGGGGTTGCTTCGCATACACCTCCTCCTTGATAGGTCCATTGAGGAAGGCGCTTTTGATGTCTTTTTGATACAGCTTGAAATCATGGTGAGTAGCATATGCATGTAATATACGAATTGATTCAAGCCTAGCTACGGGAGCAAAAGTCTCGTCGAAATCCAAACCTTCGACTTGTGAGTAACCTTTAGCCACAAGTCGTGCCTTGTTTCTTGTTACCACTCCGTGTTCGTCTTGCTTGTTGCGGAAGACCCATTTAGTGCCGACGATGTTGGACTTTGGTCTTTCAACAAGTTCCCATACTCCGTTCCTCTTGAAGTTGTTCAATTCTTCTTGCATTGCCATCACCCAGTCCGAATCTTTTAGTGCATCTTCAACCTTGTATGGTCCTAAAGAGGATACAAAGGAATAGTATTCACAAAAATTAGCTATACGTAATCTGAGTTGTCACTCCCTTTTGTATATCACCAATTATGTTGTCGACGGGGTGATCTCTTTGTATGCTTTGGTGTACTCTTAGATGTGGCACTTGTGGTGTTGTGTTCTCATAATCATCATCTTCTTTGGCTCCCCCTGGATCATTGCCGTCATTAATGCTTTGATCATATTGTTGGTCTTCATGATCTTGATTTCGTGCATGGGCTCCCCCTTGATCATAGCTCTCCTATTGAGGTTCATCTTGAGCACTTGATTCTTGTGATTGTTCATGAGGTCGAATATCAACAAGTGCCATTCTCCTCAATGCTTGACATGGGGCTTCTTCTTGATCTAGCACACACTTATCAACTTGCTCCATTTGGGAGCCATTAGTTTCATCGAACACTACGTCCCGTGCTACTTCAACAAGTCCGGAGACCTTGTTGAAGACACGATAAGCGTAGGAGTTCAAATCATAGCCGAGCAAGAAATCCTCATCGGACTTCAAAGTAAACTTCGAGGTCCTAGACTTCTTGTTTAGAATATAACATTTTGAATGGAAAACTCGAAAGTATGAAATATTTGGTTTGTTACCGGTGAGTAGTTCATATGATTTTTTCTTGAGTAGGCGATGAAGGTACAGTCGGTTTGTTGCATGACAAGCAGTGTTGATGGCTTCAGCCCAAAACGGTCAGAGGTCTTGTTTCTGTCCAGCATTGTCCTTGCCATCTCAATGAGCGTTCAGTTCTTTCTTTTGGCTTCCCCGTTTTATTGTGGGGAGTAGGGTGCCAAAAGTTCATGCTTTATTCCTTCTTAATCTAGATATTCATCGAGTTGTGCGTTCTTGAATTCTGTTCCATTGTCACTACTTATGTTCTTGATCGTCAATGAGAATTCATTTTGGGCTTGCCTGTGAAACTTCTTCAGTGTTCCTTGAGTTTCTGACTTATCATGCAAAAAGAAAACCCACGTGAACCGTGAAAATCATCGACAACAACTAAACCATATTTCTTATCGCCGATGCTTATATAAGCAATTGGACCGAATAGGTCCATGTGGAGGAGCTCGAGTGTCACACCCGGTTTCTACGAAGAACAACCGAGTGAATATCACATGTATGCCAGGATCATTTTCTCATACATATGATGATAAATAGTGAAGCATCATTTATTACAAGGCAGATGTCGAATATAAATAAGTCTTACATAGCATATGTCTCGATGGACGACAATAAGTTCATAACATGTAAATAAAATAGCAGCGGAATATTATTCTTGTGCGCTCCGTCACAGGCGTTGCCCGGGGGCTCCATGAACCTAGAAACCTTCTTCAGGTCCGCAGTCTTGATCGTTAAACACCACATCATCCCCTTGACCTGAGCAGCAATTTAAACCAACAAATAAGCAAGTTTGAGTACTGTTGGTACTCAGCAAGTGTGGGAAAGTTATGTCATGCATAGCTAGAGCAAGGAGAGGTTGAAATCATGGTTAAAGCACTACGCAATTAATAGCTACCACCTTAGCCTATTAAGCACCAACATTACTACACAGGTGAAATGGTCCCAATCTCCCATCCCATCATCATAATCAAATAACCATAACATCATTTCCAATGTTAAGCTCCCCGCTTAACATCCACAACTTCCAAATCCATCATCCTCTAATCATGAATAAGTCCAAGCCGCTCTTGACCATGAGCACGGCTGTCATGACAGTTTTGACTCTGCAGAGTTTGCACCACTGTACCCACATGTAGTGATTTCATCCCCCGTTATCCGGGTGGACTAAAAGAACCTCCATTATGCCAGTGGCTACGAACCACATTCACACTTCCCAGGTGTGTAGCTAGGAGATCACTACGAAGCCTTTACAAAGGGATTCCCGACGAGCATGGGCTCACTGAGGTTTCACCCCTAACAGCATACAAGAGGCTCCAACCCCGCTGCAGTGGCCCCCTCTTGAGCCTTGCGGTTCATACGGTAGTCCAGCTGACACCTATTCCCCGCACCATCCAACACACCCATACTACGCCGGGGATACACCTAATTAATTGGCCAAGCTGCCCCATCTCAGCATGTAGTTGGCACGGTAAAGCCAAGTTACATGCTCCATGAACCGGTCCTTAGGATCCAGGCAAGTACTAAACACAAACCCGAGTCTCATGCACCCAGCACCAACCAAATCATCCAACTTTCCTCGATCCCTACCTCTACATAACTCATAATGTCTCATTCAAAAGTAATATAAATAAATTGATGATCTCCTATCCCAGATATCCCATTCTAAGCATGGCTAAGCATAACAATAAATGACATGATAAAATAAATCCCAACCCAAGCTACAAGGAAACAAGGTAATGCAATTCTAGGGAAACTTCCTAGCATGGGTTTCATATTTCAATTGACAATGCAAATAATTCTATCTACACATCCTAGTATAGGATCAAAGTGGTCAAGGACACTTGCCTTCTTCCTGCTGCTCTGGGAATGGATAGTCCTGATCTTGGAAGGGAAGAACTTGCTCTGGGGCAGGTTCTATTCATGTCAACACACATAGCAAAAGACAACAACAATCCATAAGACATAGTTCACACTTTCACTTCACACATACATACATATGATAGTCATTCACATTTCCAGGTGTTGTGGTTACTCTACATGTGTTGATTTTTGGTCTACATGCACTTTTAAACATATGTATATGATTTCTAACTTTTGTATTCAGATTTTCTGTTTGCACACTATATATGAATTTCCAATTTAAACAACTTCTTTAATACACTCTTTTGCTACCAAGTTTGCATGGAAGGTAACTTCCTACTTCAAACGAGTTTTCAGATCTTCTACCAATCCTAAACTGAAGTCTTTGGACTTGGAGACTTCATTTATCATTTTCTAGTCATGCATTCCTATTTTCCTATATTTTCAGATTTATTTTCTATGCCTAAATGTAAATTTTATTTTGAAAATAGTAAGACACCTCATCTAAACAGAATTAGGTTCTGATCTAAAATATTAAATAATATATTTTTGAACTTCTCCTCTGATGTGAACTAATTTAAATTCATTTTTCCAATTTTTAGAATTATTTCCTAGCCTAAAATATGTTTCTATACTAATAAATATGAACAATCAACTAGACAGATTCATTTCAGCTTAAAATCTACTTTTAGCTCATTCTAAAGTTTCCCAAGTGCTAGGAGAGTTTAAATTTGAATTTACAATGTGTTTGTCTCACCTTTTTAAATTTTAAATCATAATCACATAATCAAATTCCTAAATTTAATATCATATAGGGTTAAAAAGGTAAACTCACCCCACCACAGGGTCTATTATATTATTTCATAAATTTCCAGGGGTCTAACTACACATAACAGAGGGGTTTTCCTAATTTTTATTAAGTCCAGGGGCTAAAACTTATTTTTAATTGAATTTACATGAATGTCTGAAGTTCTAGGGGCTAGATCAGAAGTTTCCGGGGCTACCTCGTATTTTCCAAGATCCCCAGGGTGTAGCGCATAAGAATCCCGACCTTTATAATGCGGGGCCGATTTGGACCGTCCGATTTAAAATAGACGGCTGAGATTATAACGTCGAACCGGTACGCGGGGGTTTCAGTTCTACCGTGCGATTTAAAATAGACGGTGCACAAGCGGCCACGTCGCCCTGTCCGTGCGCGGGCGGCGCTGCCCGGCGGCGCGCGGCGGTGGGAGGCGGCGATCTCGCTGGAAAAATTCAGATCTTCGTCTATTCTTCCTAAAACTGGGATTTCATGGCATAGATCGGTAGAGGGGAGGTCGGGGATCTCACCTCGGGGTTTTTCTTGAGCTCGGAGGTCCTGGAAGGCGGTCGGCGACGAGGTCCGAGATGGAACAGCGGCGATGCTCGTCGGAGCTGTGTCTAGGGCGAAATCTACCGAGTTTTCTGCACCTGTGTGATTCCCCGGAGATGGTGGAACAAGATCAGCGCGTTAGATCAGAAATCCCGAGCGAAGATCGAGAGAAATCGGCCGGAGAAACTCTGGTTCTCACCGGTAGGAAAAACAGCTGATCGTGGGGGAAAAACGGGGCGATGCCGGCGTTTTTATAGACGGGGGAGGGCGGCGGGTTTGTTTAGATCGAGTTTGAGTCGTCTGGGACCGGGAGTCGGGCTGAGGGACGCGGATTTCCGGGTTGGTTACGATCGCGCGCGCGGAAGAGTCCGGCGGTTGGCGCAAGCGGGAGGTCGGGGATGACAGGCGGGTCCCGCGTGTCAGTGAGAGGGAGAGGGGGCGCGCGGCTGCGGGCTGGCGCGGGGGTGGGTGGGCTGGCTTGTGGGTTTCGGCCCACTGGCCGGGGTTTTGTTTTCTTTTTCTTTTTCTTTTTCTTTTTCTTTTCTGTTTTGAGTTAAATTTGAATTCCAATTTGAATTTGAATTTCTGCACCACATGCAATACGTCCAAAAATTTTTAAATTCCCCTCTTAACAGGTTTTGGGGTGTTACATCGAGTGGTCTTGTTGTACTCATGACATTATTCGCGGGATGGGGTGCTCCTACTTGCTTCCCGGCTTGGCACGCGCTACAAGGCTTGTTTTTCTCAAAAACAACATCCTTCAAACCTCGGATGTGATCGCATTTTAGAAGTTTTTGTAGATTCCTCATACCAACATGCGCTAGCCGTCTATGCCACGGCCAACCCATGTTGGTCTTTGCAATCAAGCATGTGTCAAGTTTGGCTTTATCTTTGTTGAAATCAACTAGATAAAGTTTTCCCTTTAAGACACCCTTGAAAGCAATTGAGTCATCACTCCTTCTAGAGACGGTCACACCCTCATTAGTGAACAAACAATTATAACCTTTGTCACATAGTTGAGATATGGACAACAGGTTATAATCTAAGGAATCAACATGTAAAACATGATAAAGTGTGTGTTGTGAAGAAATAGCTATTTTACCGGTACCTAGCACCTTTCCTTGACTATTATCACCAAAACAGATGCCTTCGCTTGAGTCTTCATTTTGTTCGTACTCCACAAACATTTTTCTTTATCCGGTCATATGATTGGTGCATCCACTCTCTAGCACCCATTTTGCTCCACCGGATGCATATGCCTACAAGAAAGAAATTATGCATTGGTCTTAGGTACCCAAGCTTGCTTGGGTCCTTTGATGTTAGTGACAAGTGACTTGGGCACCCACACACAAGACTTGGTGTTCTCATGGCGTGGCCCAACATATTTGGCATGAACTTTTCCAAGACTGTATTTCACAAGCACATATGAAGCATCAAAGGTTCTAGACAAGATTTGTTGTTCATATGAGTTTTCAATGTTAATTTTATTAACATTATTATGTTTTCCAACTTGGGAGGTATTTCCCTTGACAAAGACAATGCTCTTCTTGTCATCCTTGTGGCTTCTAGCGTTTTGCCTTTAACCATAAGAATACCCAATGCCATGTTTAACATTAGGATGTCTTGTGACGAAGTATGCATTACGTGCATACTTGTCCTTCTCCTTGTCAAACATGCCACTTTGATAGGGATGCTTGTCTTTTGTCAAGTTTGACTTTTCTTTTAAGTTGGTGTCATTTTTAGCACATGTACAAGTTAAGAGAGTTTTGGATTCAACATGTTGAGAAGGTGAGCTTAAATGGGATGAAGAACTGCTTTGCTTGAGTGACTCAACTTGTGCCTCATGAGTCTTGTTAACCTTGGATAAGTTAGCAAGTTCATCCTTGAGTGCAATGTTTGAGTCTTTTAGCTTCAAACAAGTCTCCTTGCTTGAAGCTAACTCAAGCTCAAGTTATTTTCTTCGCTCCTTTTCAATCTCAAGAATCCTTTCAATCTCAAGATATTTCTCCTTTTGGAGAATGGTCATATCTTCTTGGTGCTTGACTAGCTCCTCCTTATCAACAATCTCCTCCATTAGAATCTTCATTTTAGCTATAGTATTTTTATCTAAACCTCTAAGCATGTATTCATCGTCACTAGAATTATCAATATCAATAGTAAAAGAATGCAAGGAGGAAGATTTGGTTTTAACCTTTCTTTTTTCCTTCCTTGGCCATTAGGCATGTGTGGTTGGTGTCCTTCCATACTCCCATGGTTGGGAAGAGAGTGGACTTCATGGTAGGCTTCTTAATAGCTATAGTGGCCATCTCCTCTTATTCTTCAGATGAGGACTCAACATTGGAGTCCCATTCCTTCCCTAGATGTGCTTGGTCATATTGCTTCTTTTTCTTGAATATTTTCTTTTGCTGAGGCTTGTTGTCTTTACCCTTCCTCTTATTGTCTTCATGTAGACAATCCACCATGAAATGATCATATTCTCCAAAATTGTAGCATGCGCGCCTCATGTTGGATCTTTGATTGTCCTTGTATCATATTTCATTTGAGTTGCCACCTTTCTTCTTCTCATAATCTTCTTGAAGTTTTTGATGAACAGGATCATGTCTTCATCATCGATATCAGTGCTTTCATCATCACCATCATCATCCTCAGGAGCTTCTAGAGATTCTTTTGATGCTTCCTTGCATGTTGCCTTTAGTGCAACTCCTCTCTTCTTTGCCGAGGTAAGGTCGGCAAGCTCATTGACATGCTTGGCTTCCTTCTCCATCATTTGAAAGTTGATGATCGTGACAAGAATCTCATCCGGGGTCATTTTGTGAAACTCGAGACTTTCTATGATCATGGAGCAGAGTGTGAAGTTCCAAGGCATGAATGCTCTAAGAATTAACTCGACTACCTCATGATCTGTCCACTTCTTGCTACCATAGGCTTGGACCTTATTGATGAGAGTTTCAGTCTATTGTATATCTCTTGAGGTGATTCTCCTTCTTTGATGGCAAACCTTCCCAATTCACCTTGTATCATTTTGATCTTGGCTTCACGCACATGACGATCACCTTCATGTGCGGTTTTGAGAGTGTCCCATATTTATTTAGCAATTTCGAGTCCATCCACTTTGGTGAACTCGTCTTGGCTCAATGATGAGGTGATTACTGCTGCGGCTTGAGCGTTCCGATGAATAGCTTGTTCTTGATCTGGGGTTAGCTGTTCATCACCATCAGGTACATCTAAACCTGTACACACTATATGCCAAAGACTTTGGTTAAGAGAAATAAGGTGCATTTTCATGTTTTGTTTCCACATTGTATAATCAGTTCCATCAAAGTAAGGTGGTTTGCCTAATGGAATTGGCAAATAATGATTATTTGAATTTAAATGCTCATAGTTAAAATGATATCGGGAGTAGTCTTTGTGACTACCCCCTTTTTACTTTTTGTCTTCGATTTTCTTCCCGTTGGGGGAGAGTGCCTTATTCTGCATAAGCGACTTTAATTGGAGCATCTCCTCATGATCATCCTCGTAGTCCTGAATGGCATTGAGGAGCTTTTCCAACTTTTGGTTCCCTTTGTCACAACCATTTTCATGATTGAAGCCCTTGCATTCTCCCTTGATTTCCGACATCGTCTCTTCGAGCGGTGATTCTCTTTTGAAGAGTTTGACTCTGATACAAATTGAATGTTGCCTAGAGGCGGGATGAATAGGCCCTTTGAATTTTAAGGGGTTTCTTGAAACACATAGTGAACGGATCAGTTCTAGGTGGGCCGAACTAGTCCGGTATGGTGCGGACTAGTCTGGTATGAGCGCAATTAAAAGATCAAAGTTAGACTTTTCCTACTTCAAGTATTTGTGCAGCGAAAAATAAATGACTATTCAAGTGTAATGAGTAAGACACAGTAACTACCAATTTTAACACTAGGTGTGGATGTAAATCAAATGATAACTAGCACCCCTAATTGATGATTGAAGAAATATCAAGAAGACACGAGACAAAGTTTTATCCCGAGGTTTGATTTCACCCAGGAATCTACGTCCCCGTTGAGAAGTCCACCAAGGACCGGGTCTTCACCAACCCTTCCCTCGTTGAATCGCCACAAAGGCCGATTCAAATCCACTAACCACACACAGGGGTAAACAATTGTACGTGGGGCGTTCTCACAATCTGAGTGCTCCCACAAGATTACAGAGAGTAACTCTTCCTCCCACACACAAACGGAGAACAACGATCAGCAATTGTGTGAGAGAAGATAAACCAAGAGCTCAATGTCGAGAAGAACGACTCTCTCCTTGATCCAATATCTAATCCTCAAAGACTCAATCTTTCCAGCCATAGAATGAGTGGAGAGAGGTATTTTTGTGCTCTTAGGGCGTGCGCTGGCGCTGGGGATCGAAAGTGGTGAATGTGTGGCCGTGAACCTCTATTTACATAATGTTTCCAAAAATCCTAGCACCCGGACTAGTCCGCTCTATTCACCGGACTACTCCGGTGTGCCGTGTACAATTTTTGTGTTGCCTGCGGCACAGTGGAAACCCTAATTTAAAGTGTTTAAGAAAAGTTTAACGGACTACTCCGGTCCAACAGCGGACTAGTCCGGTGCAAGGTGAATGCCGGTTCCAGAGAGTTGAACGGACTAGTCCGGTTTCTGAGCGGACTAGTCCCGTGCAAGGTGAGTGCCAGTTCCAGAGAGTTGAATGGACTAGTTCGGTTTCTGAGCGGACTAGTCCGGTGCAAGGCGAGTTCCAGTTCTATAGAGATGAACGGACAAGTCCAGTTTCTGAGCGGACTAGTCCGGTGCAAGGTGAGTGCCGGTTCCAGATAGTTGAACGGACTAGTCTGGTTTCTGAGCAGACTAGTCCGGTGCAAGGTGTTGTGAGGCAACAGAGGGTTGAATCGACAAGTCCAGTTTCTGAGCGGACTAGTCCAGTGCACCGTGTTGTGAGTGATTAGGATATGTTTTAATCTCTTACCCCTATGCAAAGATTTTGAGCTCTTGGGCTGTGTCTCTCACACACATCCTATACAAGTAAGTCTACATTGCGCTTGGTTCATAGATCTTTCCTTTTCCTTTTTCTTCATCACTTCAATTTTCACCTTTTTGAGTGCACCAATTCTACCTTACACGAGTTAATCTGCATTCATCTCAACAAGTTCATTAGAATCTCAATTCATTTGTCATCAATCCTCCAAAACCCACAAAGGAATGCCTAGATGCACTTTCACCTTTATCAACTCCAACCATCTTCGCTGCCTCATGTTTAACTCCTTCTGAGTGAGTATGTACTTGAGGCTCTTGTGCTCGGTATATAAATGTACGAGGTTACCGAGTAGGTAGTGCCTCCACATTTTGAGTGCGAGTACCACAGCAGCGAGCTCTAAGTCATAAGTTGGATAATTTTGCTCATGGTTCCTGAGCTTCTGTGATCCATACGCGACCACCCTTCGCTCTTGCATCAGCAGACATCTGAGCCCAGTGCCAGATGCATCGTAGTACACATCAAACGGTTTTGTTGTGTTTGTCTGCGCCAAAACTGGTGCTGATGTTAGGTGCTTTACTAATGCCTTGAATGCTGCTTCACATGCTGGACTCCAAACATATTTGGTAGCCTTCTTCAGCAGCTCTGTCATAGGCTTGGCAATCTTCGAGAAGTTCGGAATGAACCTCGATAATATCCCGCGAGTCCGATGAAACTCCGTACCTCGTGGACAGACCTCGGGGACATCCAATTCAACACTTGTGTGATCTTGCTCGGGTCTACAACGATGCCCTTCGCTGATATAATATTTCCGAGGAAACTGTTAGACCTATGTGTGCCGAATACATTGGCAATTAGGATAAAAGTTAGCGTTAACATTCAAAGTTTTGAATATTGCCAAAACATTCTTCTGTGGCAATGTCTGACAAGTTCTTTGTTAGGTCCGCCAAGTGTTGGCAAGGTCCGACGCAAGGTCCTGAGAGCTCCTGCGAGGTCCGGAGAGCTTCTGTGAGGTCCGGAGCTTGTTTTTAGGGAGCTCCCGTGAAGTTGAACTCGTAGTACTGCAGCGTCTTGTTTTTGCTTTTAACTCGCAATGTTTCAAACTTGCTTTATGGGAAGGTTTGCTTAGTATTAATTTGCTAAGTTTTTGGTGTGTTTTGGTGGTTATGGCTGTTATCATTTGATATGGTTTGCAACATGCTTATGTGATGTGCTCATGTAAGGTGTTGTGGTTTTCGAACTAACGTGAGTCAAGTCGAGGACTTGTGCTCGGAAGAATTGGTTGTTTATTCATGTGCAGGTGTTGCTTGAGTTCAAGACATGGCTGGTGACGGGATCCTTGGACTAGTCTCAGGGAGGAGATGAGGTTCCAACAACCAAGTTCGGGAGGAGCTGTGGTTGAGTTGATCGGGAGGTCGCGTAGCATGTTTGGATCAAGGGCAGTGCATATGAAGGTTGCGTGTACGTCGTTGGAAGGTGTTTGCACGTGTGCAAGGAGTGCATGGACGTGGCAACATTGTTCCAAGGCGTTATAAAGATAAGTGGACGTAAAGAATTGGTCGGAAAGGTCCAACCGGCTGGATTGCGTACTCAGGCTGAGCCTGAGTCGGATATGACTCAAATATGGAAGATTTGAGTTGGTTATGATAGGATTTCATGCTAGGCACGAAGTTGAGTTGTTTTAGGAATGTTTAGGACGTTCCTAAGGTGTTTGGAAGTCTCACGATTGCTTCTATCTGCGAATAGGAGAGTCCTGAGCAGTTATGGTAAGTTAGGATACGAGTCCAATTAGGAGTAGGAGTCCTAGATTGGATTGTTTAGCCTGAGGGCAGGCTATAAAAGCAAGGGAGGCCAGAGCTCTCGTGTGTAGAGAACTTTGGGCTGTTCCTCTTGTGTTTCTATTGAATAAAGTTCATAGTTTCGAGGAGCTTTTGTGCCTTGTTCGTCCAACTTGTTTTTCGTCAAGTCTTTCTCTCTGAGTTTCTGGACAGACCGACGTTGCTTCGGTGTTTCATTCATAACTCGAGTTTTACAGATCCGATTGACGTTATTCTTTTTGGGTTGTCTTCAAAACTCAATTATCTATCATCTGTGAAATTTTCACGAGCTTCGGATCTGTATTTGTTGAGATACACGAGTTTCTTTGCAGCATTTAAGATCTGTTTTATATCGAGTAGAATAGATTGATCTTCGTTTAATGTTTTGAATGTATCTCAAGTTTTACTTCATGTTTTCAAGTGATTCTTGTTGCATTAGATCCATGACTTGATTCTATACCTCTCTACTTGATTTGTAACGGTTGAACACTTTTGAAAACACTTGCACACACTGTTTCTTTAACCGATTGATTTTTGCTGAGGGGTTTTTGTTGTTTCCGCTGCGAAAAGTTTTAATCTACCATTCACCCCCCCTCTGGTAGCTTTTAACGTGCTTTTCGATCCTACAATTGGTATCAGACCAAGGTGCTCTAATCTTTGAGATTTGCATGTGTTTTGACTAACCATCATGGAGAAGTACTCCGCAAAACCTTGTGTATTCAATGGCAACGATTTTCAGGTTTGGAAGGCGCGGATGGAGACCTACATACAGGCGGAAGGCTTCGCCATATGGGAAAAGGTCTACCGGAACTTCGATGTACCACCCAACGATCAAGTTACGGCTGCGAACATGAGAGATGTTGACAACAACAACAAGGCTCACAACTTGATCATCCAAGGATTGACTCAAAGCGACTTCGACCGTGTTGCACACCTCCGATCTGCATATGATGTTTAGAAAGCTCTTTGTGACTACCATGAAGGATCCAATACGATCAAGGAGGTAAGGCAAGATATGTTCAAGAAAGAATACATGCGTTTTGAGATGCAACCCGGTGAGTCAATTGACGACCTTTTTGCTCGCTTTAATAAAATTCTCAGCAACTTGCGTAGTGTCAATGTTAAATTTTCAGATGCTGAAAATGCTAGACAATTGTTAGGAGCATTAGATATGTCAATTTGGGAGATGAAAGTTACATCTATTCGTGAATCTACTGTCATGAGTTCTCTTACTTTAGACGTTCTTTATTCTAAATTGAAAACTCATGAAATCGACATCATCTCACGTAAAAACCCCAACAAGTCTATTGCATTTGTTTCGCAACGTGACATGTCTAGTTCTAGTCAATCATCATCTAGTGGTGCACTCTCTTTGCTGTCCTCTCTAACCCTTGAACAGATTGAAGAGTTTCCAGAGGAGGAGCTTGCACTCATCTCTACTCGGTTCTCAAAAGCATTGCAAAATGTGAGAACCAGAAGGAGAGGAAGCTCCGGACCTCAACGATGTTTTGAATGTGGTAAGACAGGACATTTTCGTACGGAGTGCCCTAACCTTTCAGGTCCGACTTCACGTGAAGAAAAGCAAACAAGGCCGAAGAAATCGTTTGCAAAGAACAAGAAGAAGAAAGATTTATCAATGCGCAACATAGTGCATAGTATGATCTCTGCACTTCAAGATTTCGGCTCAAGTGATGTGGACACCGGTAGTGATGAAGATGAAGAAGCTATGGCAAATATGTGCTGCATGGCGAGCAAGTCAAGTTCAAGCTCTGAGGAGGCAGAACACAACAGCGACGATGAAGAGGTATGTCCCACTTGCGAAGAAATGTGTGATGCTGTTTCTCGTGCCACTGTTATATTAAAGAAAAAGGATAAAAAACTTAGGAACAATGCTGTTAAAATTGAATCACTAGAATCTGAAATTAATCGTTTAAAAACTTTGATTCCTAGTGATGATTCTTGTTCCTCATGTGATTTAATTTATGAACAATTATCCTCTTTAAGAAGTGCACACGCATCTACACTTGATAAACTTGAACTTGAAATTGAAAAGAACAAAGAGCTTGCTGCACTTAATGATAAAAATTTGAAAGATGCTTGTTGTTCTATAATTGATTTGCATTGTTCTTCATGTGATGATCTGAATAAGAAACAAAATAATGCTATGAATGAGATTTCTATTTTGAACAATGCTTTACGTGTGCATGAAGTTAAATATTGTTCAAATTGCAAAGTAAAAGGAAAAACTTCATGTGAAAACTGCTTTGATCTGTCCAATAAACTTGATGACATGCATAGGACACTAGATCGGTTTTCTAATGCAAATTAGAACCTAAACTTGCTGCTGAATTCTTCCAAGTCTTGTAATGATAAAACTGGTTTAGGTTTTAATTCTCATGCTCATGCTAAGGCACACCCACCTAAAGTTGTAAAGTCATTAGGAAGCGGTTTGATTCAAACAGCTCCTAGACAAAAAGAGGTGATTTTCAAATCTGCAGGAGTACTGTCCCATTCGGGTTCTAATAAACGTGTTGCTTGCTCATCTAGACATGATAATAAGGTTATTTTTCATTGTACCCACTGTGGTAGAGATGGTCATGTCATTGATTTTTTTTATAGACTAGCTAAACACGATAAGAAACAAAGAATACTTGCTAGATCACATAACAACCAAGTAAAATCTGCTAGACCGAATGTTCGGAGCTTGCAACCTGCTGTAATGAGTCAAAAACTTGCTCCCGGACGTACTGTTTTTTGTGCTACATATAACACATCTTCTAAGTCAGTAGATGGGAACAAAAATTTTCGATGTTTGGCTCATAAACCTGCTGTACCTTCTCAGCTTTCGCGTGTTATTCCTGCTGGACGTCGTGTGACTCAGTACTGGATTCCTAAAAGTCTTTTAACTAACCCCAGTATTGAGTCATCGACGTATTGTGCTGCTGTGTAGGTTTCACGTTTAAGGAAGGAGAACATTTGGATTGTGGATTCAGGTTGCTCACGCCACATGACCAGTAAGAAAGAATGGTTCTCCTCTCTCTCTTTTGTGTCACGTGTAGAAAATGTTACTTTCGCCGATAACTCTTCTACTCCCATAATTGCTAAAGGTTCGGTTAGAGTAAACAATCTCTACACTTTGAAAGATGTGGCACTTGTTAAAAATTTGAAATACAACTTGCTTTCGGTTTCACAATTGCTTGATGAAAATCTAGAGGTTAGCTTTGCTAAAAAATTGCTGCAAGGTTGTAGATTCAAAAGGTGAGCTTTTGTTTAACATGTCTAGGTTTGGAAGAGTTTTTAAAGCTGATTTTGATTTGTCAACTTCTAAGCATCGGTGTCTAGTTGCTAATGATATAAAGGATCTATATTTTTGGCATCGTAGACTTGGTCACATAGGCTTTGATCATCTCACTCGTGTTAGTGCTCTCGATCGCATACGTGGGCTGCCGAAGCTTAAAAAGGACAATGATATTGTGTGCTCTTCTTGTAGACATGCTAAGTTTGTTGCAGGTACACATGCTCCTCTCACAATGACCATGACAGCTGAACCGGGACAACTTTTACATCTTGACACAGTAGGTCCGGCACGTGTTCAATCCTTCGGAGGTAAATGGTATGTGCTTGTGATTGTTGATAATTATTCCAGATATTCTTGGGTTTATTTTATGGCATCTAAGAATGAAGCTTTTAGTCATTTTAGAACTTTATTTCTTAGATTATCTATTGATCACCTAGGATCATTAAAAGCAATTAGAAGTGATAACGGAACTGAATTTAAAAACCAATCCTTTGATCACTTTTGTGCTGAAAATGGAATAGATCATCAATACTCTTCACCCTATGTACCACAACAAAATGGTGTCATAGAAAGAAATAACAGGACCTTAGTTGAGATGGCTAGGACTATGCTTGATGAATATCAAACTCCTAGGAAATTTTGGGCTGATGCAATTGCAACTGCTTGTTATGTCTCAAATCGTGTTTTCTTGCGTGCTAAGCTTGGAAAAACCCCATATGAGCTCCGGTTTGGACATAGGCCTAGTGTTACACACTTTAGGGTTTTTGGTTGCAAATGCTTTGTTAAGAAACATGGTAATCTTGATAAATTTGAAGCTAGATCTGTTGATGGCATGTTTCTTGGTTATCCATCTCATACTAGAGGCTACCGTGTGCTTTTACTTGACACTAACAAAATTGTGGAGACTTGCGAGGTTTCTTTTGATGAAGCTAGCGCAAGTACTAGCTTCGATATTGCAGGTCCGGATCCATATCCGCAGGGGGAGAGTATTTTTATTGAAGAAGGTGAAGAAGTGGTGCTGCTGCCCGAAAACTCGGAAGTAAATAACGATCAAACTGCTGATTTTGCACCACAACCAGCACCAACAGTCACTACTGCTGGTTCGGACCTTCCTCAATCAACAAGCTCTCCTAATCAAAGGTCCGAACATGAAGAAGAAGGTGCTTGTGAAGTGTCTACTCCCATCCGAGTACTCAAAAGTCATTCTCCACAACAAATCATTGGAAGCTTGCATGAACGAGTCACTCGGTGCAGGTTTTGCGATCCAAACTCTCATGCTCATTCTGCTTTTGTTGCTTCTTTTGAACCCAAGGATATATCACACGCACTCACTAATGAATCTTGGATTAATGCCATGCAAGAAGAGTTAGAAAATTTTGAAAGAAATAATGTTTGGAAACTTGTACCTCCACCTCAAGGTCACACATTAATTGGAACTAAATGGGTATTTAAAAATAAGCAAAGTGAGGATGGGGTTGTGGTTAGGAATAAAGCTAGGTTGGTTGCTCAAGGTTTCACTCAAATTGAAGGTCTAGATTTTGATGAAACATTAGCTCCTGTTGCTAGATTAGAAGCTATAAGAATTTTATTAGCATTTGCTGCATCTAAAGGTTTCAAGTTATATCAAATGGATGTTAAAAGTGCTTTTCTTAATGGCTACATAGAGGAGGAGGTTTATGTTAAGCAGCCACCGGGTTTTGAAAATCCAAATTTTCCTAATCATGTTTACAAACTGTCCAAAGCCTTGTACGGTCTAAAACAAGCCCCTAGAGCATGGTATGATAGGTTAAAAACATTCTTACTTGAAAAGGGGTTTACCATGGGCAAGGTTGATAAAACTCTTTTTGTACTTAAGCATGGCAATGACTCATTATTCGTTCAAGTGTATGTGGATGATATTATCTTTGGTTGTGCTTCTCATGATCTCGTGTCCAAGTTTTCAGCTTTGATGAGTTCAGAATTTGAGATGAGTATGATGGGAGAACTCACATACTTTTTGGGGCTGCAAATCAAGCAAACAAAAGAAGGAACTTTTGTGCATCAAACTAAGTATACAAAGGACCTTTTTTAAGCGCTTCAATATGGACAAATGCAAGCCTCTTCGGACACTAATGGGAACAGCAACAACACTTGAACTTGACGAAGATGGTGACCCGGTCGATAAAAAAGAATACAGAAGTATGATTGGATCACTTTTGTATCTCATGGCGTCAAGACCGGACATACAATTCAGCGTATGTCTTTGTGCACGCTTTCAAGCTTCTCCACGTGCTTCACATCGCCAAGCCATAAAAAGGATTCTCAGGTACCTACATGGAACTCAAGAATTTGGCATTTTTCTTCCTTCTTCCTCAACCGTTTCTTTGAAAGCTTTTTCGGATGCTGATTTCGGGGGTTGTAGGATTGATAGGAAAAGTACTTTGGATGCTTGTCATTTTCTTGGTAATTCACTTGTTGCTTGGTCCTCTAGAAAACAAAGTTCAGTTGCACAATCCACGGATGAATCTGAATATGTAGCTGCGGCTAGCGCTTGCTCACAAATTCTTTGGATTGTTCAAACACTTAAGGACTATGGGGTTGATTTAGATAGTGTTCCACTGTTTTGTGATAACACTAGTGCAATTTGTATTGCTAAAAACCCCGTGAAACACTCTAGAACTAAGCACATTGACATTAGGTATCACTTTCTTCGTGATAATGTTGAAAAAGGAAACATTGTGCTTCACCATGTCAATACCGAACAACAATTGGCTGATATTTTTACAAAACCTTTGGATTTCACTCGTTTTTGTTTCATTCGTAGTGAAATAGGGGTTATGCATCCTCATGGCTTAAATTGAGGGGGAGTTTTTGAAACTTTGAAAGTCTATGTGTGAATCTGAAACTAAAATAATATGAGCATAGTATTTCATACATATATGACTTTGTGATTCCTTTTACAGGCTGAAAGTTCTTACTACATTACTCATGTTATACATTTTGTAGTTTTTGCCATGACTAGTAATTGGAATAATTACTTACACTAAATCTGGTCATGATCGAACTTTCTTGCTGTTTTGAACTTGTTGCGTTCTCACAAGTGCTTTTAATCATAAAAAATTAATCAAGTGATCAGCTCACATGATGAGTTTTCAAATAAAAAGTTGAGAAAAGATCAAGAGAATATGCATGCATCGCACTTCTTCTTTTGAGATTGCTTATCATTGCACTAAGATATGAACTTGGAAGGAATTATGTATGACTGAAACCATGTCCTTAAGCTTCTGATTGTCAAATGACATAGGCTTGACTTGGTTGGTTAGAATAAGGCTGATGCGGCATATAATCTCTTGCAAATATCATATGATCAACTTCGTGCCTTAAATGATTATGAATAATAAAAATGCAGCAACAAGTGTCATGTTTTCAGGTTTTGAAATAGTTGAGTAAGGGAGATCATGACTTGCTTAAACTGAAAAATACATTTGATCTCTAGCACGGCTTACACTACTTTATGTATCTCATTGATGTGATAGTGTAAGTAACCTGATAGTATGACTTGGATGAGCTTTGTTTTGTATGTATATGTTATAATATGCTCATAACATTTAAAAATTTCTCTTTTGAACCTTGCTGAATACATTGTCAAAGTGGGAGAAATATGTATAAGGAGAGATTTTTTTACACTTTGCATATGTTATACACTTTCTTCCTTCTCTGATTTTAAAAATGGGGAGAAATTAATAAAGGGGGAGAAATGAGTTTTCAAAGCTTTTCAAAACTTTTCATAAGCCAATGTTCAGATTTTAATTGGTGTTGCCAATGCATTCATCAAGGGGGAGATTGTGAGACCTATGTGTGCTGAATACATTGGCAATTAGGATAAAAGTTAGCATTAACATCAAAGTTTTGAATATTGCCAAAACATTCTTCTGTGGCAAGGTCCGACAAGTTCTTTGTTAGGTCCGCCAAGTGTTGGCAAGGTCCGACGCAAGGTCCGGAGAGCTCCTGCGAGGTGGTTATGATAGGATTTCGTGCTAGGCACGAAGTTGAGTTGTTTTAGGAATGTTTAGGACGTTCCTAAGGTGTTTGGAAGTCTCACGATTGCTTCTATCTGCGAATAGGAGAGTCCTGAGCAGTTATGGTAAGTTAGGATACGAGTCCAATTAGGAGTAGGAGTCCTAGATTGGATTGTTTAGCCTGAGGGCTGGCTATAAAAGCAAGGGAGGCCAGAGCTCTCGTGGGTAGAGAACTTTGGGCTGTTCCTCTTGTGTTTCTATTGAATAAAGTTCATAGTTTCGAGGAGCTTTTGTGCCTTGTTCGTCCGACTTGTTTTTCGTCAAGTCTTTCTCGCCGAGTTTCTGGACAGACCGACGTTGCTTTGGTGTTTCTTTCATAACTCGAGTTTTACAGATCCGATTGACGTGATTATTTTTTGGTTGTCTTCACAACTAAATTATCTATCATCTGTGAAATTTTCACGAGCTTCGGATCTGTAGTTTTTGAGATAAACGAGTTTCTTTGCAGCGTTGCAGATCTGTTTTATATCGGGTAGAACAGATTGATCTTCGTTTAATGTTTTGAACGTATCTCAAGTTTTACTTCGTGTTTTCAAGTGATTCTTGTTGCATTAGATCCGTGACTTGATTCTCTACCTCTATACTTGATTTGTCACGGTTGAACACGTTTGAAAACACTTGCACACATGGTTTCTTTAACCGATTGATTTTTGCTGAGTGGTTTTTGTTGTTTCCGCTGCGAAAAGTTTTAATCTACCATTCACCCCCCTCTGGTAGCTTTTCACGTGCTCTTCGATCCTACAGAAACGTACTTGCGATATCCAGAATTCACACTTGCTGAATTTCACGTATAGCTTGTGATCCCGCAGCATTTGCAAGACTATACGCAGATGCTGACGGGGCCCACCGTCCCGATCACGGGGACGGGGCACCTCGCCCGGGAATCGCATTGGGTGGTGCCGTGTTATGCGGCACCCAACAGCACACATATAAGAAAAACTGTATTACATAAATCAAGCGGAAGCTTACAAATGTTCTTTGAAAATAATTTACATAAATTAGCTAGAGCGGAAGTCTATAAACAGCTCACGTCGAATATCTAAGAAGCACTTGAGAAGAGGTCCAGCCCACGGACTCCTCTCGCTAGCAACACGAAGACATGGCAGCGGCTAGGTCCTCCATGTGTTACCCGACTCGGACGTTTCCGAGTCTCACTAGACAACCTCCTTTATCGCGTCGAAGTTTACCTACAAAACCACTCATATAGCAAGAGTGAGCACAAAGGCTCAGCAAGACTTAACCGTCTTTCCTAAGACATGAACCTCTACATTATAGGGACTTACGACCTATCCATATAAGTTGCAAAAAGACTCGCCTACGAGTTCATCCTTAACTTTCAGATTTTATCCATAATGGTAATGACCTTGCGCCCTTCAACATTGGAACTCCACAATCAAACAAGAAATGCTTCATTCCAATGTTACTTGTCCCAAGGTAGAAAATAACTTTAGTTTGCTCTCTCTCTCTACTTCAAACAAGGTTTTCATGCAATTTATCATAATCATAGCAGCAATTAAACTTTTGCAAATTGTTTTCACCCAACTTGATTACTACGTCACAACATGGGAGCAAGCGGTACTCAATAACCACGAGGGATGGTGATTCGAATCAAACACTGCCCGGATAGCTCGACAAATACGCCCGCCTATGAAGACCCAACTCTTGCGTCCTTCATTACGTCGTATGTGGCAACCTTTCGCAGGACACTCGACTGTAGAACCGGTCGCACTGTCTCGGGCTCATAGGTATAACGACACGATGTGGTATGCCTCTACAATCCAGTTAACCTGGTACATCGGTTTCCTGGTTCCCATATAGCAGTAAGCATCCGGTACACAACTCAATACTTGCTCCTGGATGCGGCACACACATCGTCCTTAACCGACACAGGCAGAGCTACTCGACCAAGACCACATCTTGTCACTGCCTACCCTCTTGCCTGGTGTCATCTTTAGAAAATGTAAACTTTAGTTTGCCTCTTTCCCAACCACTTATGTAATCCTGAAACAAAGCACGCGGGCAGATTCCAACTACTCGTCTTCTACCAGATGTCCTAGCCTATTTAGCACGGCCTTATTCTACAGCGATGACACCTTTCTACCCTTGACCTCAGGGTTCTTTTTTGGTTATGCAAGTGGAGTATAAAACATCCTTGACCTAATGCACATACAAACTTTGACCCATAGTAGTGAACAAAGGAAAAAACTTTATAAAACAACTTAAATGCAAACCGGAGCTTGGCTTGGTTTTGCAGGTGACTAAAGTCAGATAATTGTAACGTTAGTTGCTGATGACTTCAAGCTCAATCACTGCCTTCTTGCTCCTTGATCCAAGCTCAACTTCTCCTTCTTCACTTTCCACATTTAATCACTACACGTTATTAATATGCATACATGTTTAATTATAAAACTTTTGCTAACAAGTTATAAAGACAAGTTTAAAACTGGAACCCTGTTTAAGAATTTAAAATGACACTGATGCTAGTGGTTTGGGTTTGGGTTAAAGTACTATGATCAAGTGATCAGTGGAGTTCATCACTTGGATGGGGATCAACTAATGAGGTTGAACAGAACATACTGATCCAGGGCTCCAATGGAGCTGAAAATTTTCTTATGACTTCCTTGTCACAAGAAAGTCCTCTGGACCAAAACTTAGAATTTTTCACTGAGTAGATCACTCAGAACAATTCCCTAAGTATTTAGGCAAAAAGGAATTAGTTCTGAATAAATTTGCACTTTCATGCAAATTCAAGTGAACTACAATTTCAGACATAGCTCAGGGAGCATGCATGAATTTTTCTAGGATTTTTGGAGCTAAGAACTGCCCAGAACTGAATTTCCAAATTTTGGAAATTCCCTGAAAATGTTTCTGTATTCATTTGAATACAGAAAGTTGAAATCATAATTACCCTGACTAAATAAACTCCAAATCAGATGAAACTTTTACAGGCGTTCACTAATAGCCTATAGAATATTCTGGTAAAATTTGAAGATTTTTGGATGAACCAAACTCCCTTTAAAATTCTTTGCTTAAAAGTTTTAAAGAATTTCCCAGAATTTTCTATTGGTTTTCACGAAAATTGGGTTGCATATTTGGGTAGAGCATTCCATAATGAATCCAACCCAATTTGAATCACTAAATTTGGAGCTTCCTAGCAAAAGTTATGAGGTTCTAAAGTTTGAACTGAATCTGGAAATCCAAATAAATCGGGAAATGTTCAAACTCTGACCGTGGGTCCATCACAGACGTGTCAACTGCTGGAACTGAGCCACACGGGGCCACAGAACCCTTCCCGCGTCGCCCCAGGGGATCCCGGAGCCGCAGCCGATCAGGAATTTAAACTTTTCGCCACTGACATGCGGGACCCACCCGACCTTCTTCCTCCTCGGGCCGTTTTCCCTCCCGCGCTGCCCCCTCGCCGGAAGCCCACCGGAGCTCGCCGGAGTCGGATTCCCGGCCACCTCTCGGCTCGCTCTTCGCCGCCTGGGTGTTTTTGGGGATGGGCAACTGATCTATGGTGTCGGCACAAGCTCTAGAAGCCCGGAACTAGGTCGGCAGCGTGCAAAGGCTTCGGTGAAGCTTCGGCACCGCTGTCCGAGCATCCTAGCCCGCCAAAGGTTCGGAGAACTCACTCTACAGAATCAGTGGAGGTCAGGCTAGCTCGGCAAGGCCTCAACTTGGCTCGTAAACGGCGGCAATCCGGTTGTTACCGTGCGCCCGCGCATCCCCGCCATGGCTGCCGATCGGAAAGCTCAAAATTAGCCGCCAACACGGGGTTTCTAGCTAGGGTTGTGAAGGGGATCGGATCACCATCGAGTCTAGATCATTTGTGCACGATTTGGTGAACTCTAAGTGCGAATTAAGCGCGAATTTTAGAGATCCTTACCAGAGGGTCCGTTGTCGTGCTCCGGAAGAAAAACTTCGAATTCGGTCGCTAGGGATCACCGTTTGAGCTGAGCTCTGGGGAGAAGCACCACGGTGGTACGGCGCACCTCTGAGCGTCGTTGCTTGAGCGTGAAACCCACGGTGGTGATCTGCCCACGAGAGCCCGACGTCGGTCTTGTTTCAAGTCGCCGTGGAGGAGCTGTTCCTCGGCTAGGAGACCCGTAACTCGGGCTGTTCTTGTGCTGAGAGAGAGGAGGACCAGTGCGCCCTGCTGTGTTGCAGCTCGGAGTGAAGGTGAACACGAAGTTTCCCCGGTTCCCGGCTGTGTTTCAGAGGCGCCGGCGAACTGCCGATTTCCGTTCTTGCGCGAGGGGAAAAGCACGTACTGTGGCTCGGTCCCTGGGAACGGATCACGCCGAGGGGTAAGGGAGCCACGAGCAGCTCTCCAGCGCTGCTAATTCGGTGAGGAGGTGGCAGAAGTTTTGCTCTCGGTGGCGCCTGGTGCTCGCTCGGCAGCTCAGGTGTGAACCGATAAACAGAGAGCTGAAACTTAGGCAGTAAGTCATTCCCCCCTCTCAATGACAATGGGTCCCACATCTCCTCTCTTCCAAAAGATCTCCAAGTTTTGGCATACTGCAAATTTCAGTCATGTGGAGCTCAAATTTGAAATCCCATTTGGCAAATTGAAAAGTTTACCTCAGTTTCAAATTTGAATTCAAATTTCAATGAAATTCACAAGTATCTTTGATATACATATCAAAGCACCTCCAAATTTTCTCAAAATTTGTCTTCCTCATAATTTGGTCCAGGAGAATTCAAATATGCCCCTCTGATTTTTGAGTTGGCCATTGCAAATATAACTTTTTAAACAACAGTTTGAATTTCCTTTTTTTTTTGGAAATGGCCTTCTTCTCTTTGAAGTGAACCCTTTAGTTCCAACTGAATTTAAAGTCCTATTGTACATGCCAACACTTATATGATTAACAAAAGTTTTTGCAAGTACCATTTCTTGGATTTAAACTCAACTTTATTCCTCACTAAAGTTTTCCATTTACATGTTTTTGGGACTTTTACATTCCTCCCCCCTTAAAAAGAATCTCGTCCCGAGATTCATGATTAAGAACAATGCGGGGAGGACGACTACTGAACATCAGCCTCTAACAACTCTGTATGACTGCGTTGTAAATATTCCTCGCTTTCCCATGTAGCTTCGTCGGACGTGTGATTTTCCCATAGCACCTTGAAAAATCGCAGCGTCCGGTTTCGGGTCTCGCGAGTCTTTTCATCAATTATCCGGGTTGGATGTTCAACATAAGTGAGGTCCGGCTTCAAATCTGCTATGTCTCCCATGAGAATCTCCATTGAAACTTTCAAACACTTCCGCAACTGAGATATGTGGAAGACATTATGAACTTCGTCTAAAGCTGCCGGTAGCTCCAAACGATATGCCACAGGTCCACATCTTTCAATGATGACGAAGGGACCGATAAAACGTGGAGGTAATTTTCCTTTCACTCCAAACCGGTGAATGCCCTTCATAGGAGATACACGGAGGTATACGTGGTCCCCAACATGGAAATTCATAGGATGACGTCTCTTATCCGCATAGCTCTTTTGTCTGGACTGAGCGGCTTTAAGATTTGCTTGAATAAGCCTTACTCGCTCTTCTGCTTCATTTACGAGATCAATCCCGTAAATAACCCTCTCGCTGGATTCACACCAGTTCAATGGTGTGCGGCACTTCTGGCCGTAGAGAGCTTCATAAGGTGCCATTTTTATGCTCGTTTGATAACCGTTGTTATACGAGAACTGCGCCAACGGTAAGTGGTCATCCCAGCTCTTACCGTGGTGGATGGCACACGCCCTTAGCATATCTTCAAGTATTTGATTCACCCTCTCAGTTTGCCCATCGGTTTGAGGGTGATACGCCGAGCTTCAAATCAATTTTGTCCCCAAGGATGCATGTAGCTGTTCCCAGAAATGGTATACGAACAGCGATCCTCTGTCAGAGACAATGGTATGGGGAACTCCATGCAAGCATAAGATTCGTGCTATGTACAACTCCGCATATTGCTTGGCGCTGTAGTTGGTATGCACCGGAATGAAACGTGCTGACTTGGTTAATCGGTCAACGATTACCCAAATTGAATCATGGTGGTGGGAGGTCATCGGCAACCCAACGATGAAATCCATACTCAAGTCTTCCCACTTCCATGCTGGTATTTGTAGCGGTTGCAACAGGCCCGACTTCTTCACATGTACGGCCTTAACTCTTCGACACATATCACATTCTGAAACGTACTTGGCAACTTCACGTTTCATACATGTCCACCAAAACTTCTTCCGGAGGTCTTGATACATTTTGTTGCTGCCAGGATGAATAGAAGATTTGGATAAGTGAGCCTCATCCAAAATTTTCTTCCGCAGCGTCATATCACGTGGTACGACTATCCGGTCCTTGAACCATAAGGTATCTTCATCATCTAACCGGAAACATTTCATCTCCCCGTTCTTCAACCTCGTTATGATATGAGTCATGCCCTTGTCTTGCTTTTGATCTTTCATAACCTCCTCTCTTATTGTGGGTATGAGAGCTAGATTATGGATAGCTCCATATGGAACCAAGTAGAGACTCGGTTCTTCCTCTTCTATTGGGGTAATGGTCAGATTATGAATATGAGACTTCCGGCTGAGCGCATCGGCAACCACATTTTCCTTGCCCGGATGATAATGAATTTCAATCTCATAGTCCTTGATCAGCTCCAACCATCGCCGTTGCCGCATATTCAACTCTTTTTGAGTGAATATGTACTTCAAGCTTTTGTGGTCGGTGTAGAGATGAACCAGATTTTCCAATAGGTAATGTCTCCACATCTTCAAAGCTAATACCACGGCAACAAGCTCGAGATCATGAGTTGGATAATGTTGCTCATGATTCCATAATTGCTGTGATCCATATGCGACCACACGTCCTCCTTGCATGAGTACAGAACCAAGCCCGATGCCGGACGCATCACAATAAATATCAAAAGGCTTGGTTGTATCCGGTTGAGCTAGAACCGAGGCTGTTGTGAGGTGTTTCACCAACGCTTGAAAGGCTTCCTCACATGGCTTGCTCCAATCATATTTGATGCCCTTTTTCAGTAGCTCTGTCATAGGTTTGGAGATTTTTGAGAAGCCCGGGATGAACCTCTGATAATATCCCGCCAAATCTAAGAAGCTACGAATTTCATGGACTGATGTTGGAGACTTCCATTTCAGCACTTGTTCAATCTTGCTTGGATCAACAGCAATGCCTTCCACTGAAATAATATGTCCAAGAAACGGCACTTGGTTGATCCAGAATTCACATTTACTAAACTTTGCATAGAGTTTGTGATCTCTCAAGCGTTGAAGCACAATATGCAAATGTTTAGTGTGTTCCTCTTCAGATTTTGGATAGACCAAGATGTCGTCGATGAATACCACGACGAATTGATCCAGCTCCGGCATGAATACCGAGTTCATAAGGTACATAAAGTGAGCCGGAGCATTGGTCAACCCAAATGACATGACAAGATACTCATAGAGCCCATATCTTGTCGAGAATGCTGTCTTCGGGATATCTTCCGCTCAAATCTTGATTTGATGATATCCCGACCTTAAGTCCATCTTGGAGAAGACTTTAGCACCCACTAGCTGATCGAAGAGAATATCAATTCTTGGTAGTGGATACTTGTTCTTTATTGTCACAGCATTTAAAGTACGATAATCGACGCATAGCCTTAGCGTCTCATCCTTCTTCTTCACAAATAAAGCCGAGAAACCCCATGATGATGAACTTGGACGAATGAACCCCTTTTCCATCAGATCTTTGAGTTGCTCCTTCAGTTCTGCTAGTTCATTCGGAGCCATTTTGTATGGTCTCCGAGAGATCGGTGTGGCTCCCGGTATTAACTCTATTTTGAATTCCACCTCGTGCTCAGGTGGTAAGCCTGGAAGATCTTCGGGAAACACGTCCGGATATTCACGGACTACAGGAATGTCTTCTAACTTGCAAGCCTCGGCATTACATACTTCAGAGTCTTTGGAAACCGCTTTGTCGAGATACAATGTTTGACGCCAGTGAAGTGGAGAGTCCAAGTGAACACTCCTGTTCTCGATGTCCAGAACAGGCTTATGGAAGGTCAACCATGATATTCCCAATATGGCATTGATTCCTTGGTCTTCGAGAATAATGAGGGTGGTAGGATAAATTTTTCCACCCAAACAAAGTGGTGCTCGAGAAACGACTTCATTAGTCGATATGTCTCCACCTGGCGAATGAATAAGGTAAGGACCTTTTGTGATAGTTGTGGAAATCTGATCCCGGATCACCGTCGCCCTGCTAATGAAGTTATGTGTTGCACCAGAGTCGAATAAAATGGCAACCGGCTTGTCATTTAAGGTGAACCTGCTGGCAAGAACAGGTCCTCCCTTTGGCAGATCATCGACTGACACATAATTAACCGTTCCCACCTTGCACATAGCTTTTCTTTGCTGTCCGAGATCACTCTTTGGAACTGGACCCACAGACATAATGTTGCTGCTCGGTTCAGTTGCTTCATTGACATTGAGTTCATTGTCAATATGAAGTGGGACAACACTTGGTTCAGCTGAGAAATCACCTTGATCATCATTAACCTCTTGAGGGAAATAACACTCTGGTGCACCTTGTTGATACTGAGGTGCATGAGAAAGAAGTTGCTGCTGCGGTGGAGGTGAATAAAACCTCTGGGAAGTAGAAGAGTCGTCACACTCCCAGAATTACTGCACTTCTTGTGAAACCTCTTGACAGGAAGGTGAACGGACTACCAACCGATACTTCCGAGGCAGATAATTGCATTCATCCTGTGATGAGTCCCTCTCCCTCTTTTCTTTAAGGTGGAGATTGAAATAATATTCCTGAGTGATAGCACAGCTAAACAACTCATCAAAATTCTCTTGGCTAACTTGAGCCAACTCACATCGCAGCCTAGCAGTCAGCCCTCGGTAAAAATGATAACCCCTCATGGATGGTGATTTCCACATAGTCAGGGACATATTGAGCTAAGCGATTGAATTCCTTCGCATACTCAATAACACTCCTGTCACCTTGCTTTAGATTCCAGAATTCATCATGACTTGTTTGCATTATGCCCGCAGGAATGAAACAAGCACGAAATGCATCCTGGAACTCCGCCCATGTGACACGATGCCCTGCTGGTTGGACAGCAAGTTATTCTGCCCACCATGCTCCAGCAAAGCCGTGAAGCTGCTGAGCGGCAAATAGAGTCTTCGAGAAGTCATCACATTGGATCAACCCAAACTTGGACTCAATGACACGTAACCAGTGATTTGCTTCACAATGGTCAGCCGCTTCGGAGAATACAGGCGGTTGTGTCGCCAAGAAATCCAGATAAGTGCTCGGGGTTGGCATGTGATGCTGAGCTTCTCTATTTATGCCTTGCTGAACAAGAGTTGGAGAGTTTCATTCATCTTCGCCATAATTTCAGCCAATCCGGTTGGCGATGGCTCTTGTGATGAAGTCGAGTCATTCCCACCTTGACTTGAACCTCCAAGCTCCATTTGAGAGTGTGCGCGTACCATACTGCACGAAACAAAATTTTGAGTCAATCAAAATTCTATCTCAGTAGTAAGTAAATATAAGTAAAACATGAACATGTCATGAACTTTATGAAAGCATAACCACATTCATGTTTAAACAAATCTTAAGTACGCTAAACTAATCAGCTGAACTACCCTGACCAGTTCACACAAACTCCAAAATTTACTCAAGTTAACTACAGATTCATGACTCGAGTCCAATAATAAAGTTTCCAAAAACTTCAGTATCTTTCCAACGAGTACTTATATGCCTCTAAATCATCTCTGGATCAAAAGTTATGATTGCTCAAAGTTGACAGAATTCTTGGATAAAATTTGCCAGCATCTCCTTTGTATGTGGCTATCTTTATCACAGTTGTATATGCAAATACAATAAGAATCTGAACAAGCTTTGAACTACAAAAATGGTGTATCATAGGATCCTTAAGGATCTTTCTACAGGAAGTTA
This sequence comes from Neostapfia colusana, assembly GCA_030760725.1. Taxonomy (NCBI): domain Eukaryota; kingdom Viridiplantae; phylum Streptophyta; class Magnoliopsida; order Poales; family Poaceae; genus Neostapfia; species Neostapfia colusana. The sequence goes on along the minus strand of JASWHV010000008.1, from coordinate 46,896,410 downwards.
TGGCTTAAAAACAGAAAGGTCCAGAGAGGTTTTTTTTTCCTACTGTCCTGGTTCTCAACAGTTTGCCTTCAACTGGACTTTTCACCAACTTAACGTGTGATTTTTCTCTGGAGGTCTACCAAGAAGTTGTAGAGCACTTAAAAATATTTCCAGAACTGTATCATACACCTTAATTGGTTAAATCTACTCAGAGTTATGCTCCGTTAAAATCCAGCAAGAATTCCTGCCAGAAACAGAGCACTCTGTTTTTGATATCTTTGAAACCTAGTTATGCTCTCATTTGAATCTTAGCTCAAAATAAGAGTTCAGTAAATAATATTTGTTTCAAACTTCCATTTTTAGTTGAAAGTTAGTTCATGAATCATTTCTTCACAGGGGAAGAGGATTATATATTTAGTACGGTGTCGATGCACCGTAAGACTCATGTCGGTACTACGTTGCCTCAGCAAAGAAAATCCTAACTGGATTAAACCGGCATATACATACTTATCAGTGGCACTAAGACGGTCTCTCGCACACGTGTACTACACGGGATACGTACGTAGTTAGTACCTGCAGAAGAACACTCAATAGTGGTGCACTCAAAGGTTGTTTCATTTCAGACAGTTCCATATTTGAATGCAAATACAAACGCCCGTATCATTGTCATACGGATGTCCTTGAGTTAAGCCATGTCTCAAGGTACGTGATCATGTTTTAACACCACACGACGGGGAACCCGAGTATCTCATGAATGGGTCGTCACGGTTGGGAATGTTATCAACCCAGCGAATACCATCTACTGCCCTGCAGGGCACGCCGATGGCAAGCGCTGCGTATGTCCCCGTGGGCTATTTCCAGACGAACACACTATCGCGTTACTGACCACACGATGGGGTCTCCACTTACTTGCCTAATGCACACTAGGGATCAGCGTTTCATATGAACTCAGGAACATGAAGAGTCCAAGAGTTTCATATTAACGTCTCACACCAAGCTGTGAGACCTTTCCCTGAACCACATTCCTCGTCAGGGGAGCTAACCGAAATTGACCTGCTTTTGGTGGCGCTCCTTACCATTCTTACTTGAACCTAGGTGCGTCGTTACATAGTCAAAGTTCAGAATTTTAACAAGTATGTTAGTCATGCCACTTAAGTAACTATACCACTATGGTCCTTATGTGGGCCTATCACCGTTTCCTCACCGTATCCTAAGTTTTTGTCGCAATACGATCCTTATTCCGTGCGCTATTACCAATGCGGCTCTGATACCACGCTGACGGGGCCCACCGTCCCGATCATGGGGATGGGGAACCTCGCCCGGGAATCGCATTGGGTGGTGCCGTGTTATGCCGCACCCAACAGCACACATATAAGGAAAACTGTATTACATAAATCAAGAGGAAGCTTACAAATGCTCATTGTAAATAATTTACATAAATTGGCTACAGCGGAAGTCTATAAACAGCTCACGTCGAATATCTAAGAAGAACTTGAGAAGAGGTCCAGCCCGTGGACTCCTCTCGCTAGCAACACGAAGACATGGCAGCGACTAGGTCCTCCATGTGTTACCCGACTCAGACGTTTCCGAGTCTCACTGGACAACCTCCTTCATAGCGTCGAAGTTTACCTGCAAAACCACTCATATAGAAAGAGTGAGCACAAAGGCTCAGCAAGACTTAACCGTCTCTCCTAAGACATGCAACTCTACATGATAGGGACTTAAGACCTAACCATATAAGTTGCAAAAAGACTCGCCTACGAGTTCATCCTTAACTTTCAGATTTTAGCCATAATGGTAGTGACCTTGCGCCCAGCAACATTGTAACTCCACAGTCAAACAAGAAACGCTTCATTCCAATGTTACTTGTCCCAAGGTAGAAAATAACTTTAGTTTGCTCCCTCTCTACTTCAAACATGGTTTTCATGCAATTCACCATAATCATAGCAGCAATTAAACTTTTGCAAACTGTTTTCACCCAACTTGATTACTACGTCACAACATGGGAGCAAGTGGTACTCAATAACCTCGAGGGGCGGTGATTCGAATCAAACACTGCCCGGATAGCTCGACACATACGCCCGCCTATGAAGACCCAACTCTAGCGTCCTTCATTACATCGTATGTGTCAAACTTTCGCAGGACACTCAACTGTAGAACCGGTGGTGCCGTCTCGGGTACATAGGTCTAACGAGACGATGTGGTATGCCTCTACAATTCAGTTAACCTGGTACATCGGTTTCCTGGTTCCATATAGCAGTAAGCATCCGGTACACAACTCAATACTTGCTCCTTGATGCGGCACACGCATCGGTCTTTAACCGACACAGGCAGAGCTACTCGACCAAGACCTCGTCTTGTCGCTGCCTACCCTCCTGTACGGTCTCATCTTTAGAAATGTAAACTTTAGTTTGCCTCTTTCCCAACCACTTATGTAATCCTGAAACAAAGCTCGCGAGTAGATTCCAACTACTCGTCTTCTACCGGATGTCCTAGCCTATTTAGCACGGCTTTATTCTACAGCTATGACACCTTTCTACCCTTGACCTCAGGGTTCATTTTTGGTTTTGTAAGTGGAGTATAAAACATCCTTGGCCTAATGCACATACAAACTTTGACCCATAGTAGTGAGCAAAGGAAAAAAACTTTATAAAACAACTTAAATGCAAACCGGAGCTTGCCTTGGTTTTGCAAGTGACTAAAGTAAGATAATTGTAGGACTTGAAGCTTAATCACTGCCTTCTTGCTCCTTGATCCAAGCTCAACTTCTCCTTCTTCACTTTCCACGTTTAATCACTACACGTTCTAAAGACAAGTTTAAAACTGAACCCTGTTTAAGAATTTAAAATGACACTGGTGCTAGTGGTTTGGGTTTGGGTTAAAATACTATGATCAAGTGATCAGTGGAGTTCACACTTGGATGGGGATCAACTAATGAGGTTGAACAGAACATACTGATCCTGGGCTCCAATGGAGCAGAAAATTTTCTTGTGAGTTCCTTGTCACAAGAAAGTCATCTGGACCAAAATTTAGAATTTTTCACTGAGTAGATCACTCATAACAATTCCCTAAGTATTTAGGCAAAAAGGAATTAATTCTGAATAAATTTGCACTTTCATGCAAATTCAAGTGAACTAGAATTTCAAACATAGCTCAGGGAGCATGCGTGAATTTTCCTAGGATTTTTAGAGCTAAGAACTGCCCATAACTGAATTTCCAAGTTTTGGAAATTCCCTGAAAATGTTTCTGTATTCATTTGAATACAGAAACTAGAAATCAGAATTACCCTGCCTAAATCAACTCCAAATGAGCTGAAACTTTTTCAGGAGTTTACTAATAGCCTATAGAATATTCTGGCAAAATTTGAGGATTTTTGGATGAACCAAACTCCCTCTAAAAATTCTTTTGCTAAAAAGCTTTAAAGAACTTCCCAGGCTTTTATATTTGTTTTCATGCAAATTGGGTTGCATATTTGGATAGATATTTTCATCCTGAATCCAAACCAATTTGAATCACTAAATTTGGAGCTTCCTAGCAAAAGTTATGAGGTTCTAAAGTTTGAACTTAATCTGGAAATCAAAATAAATCGGGAAATGTTCAAACTCTGACCGTGGGTCCATCACACACGTGTCAACTGCTGGAACTGAGCCACTCGGGGCCACAGAACCCTTCCCGCGTCGCCACAGGGGATCCCAGAGCCGCAGCCGATCAGGAATTTAAACTTTTCGCCACTGACACGCGGGACCAGCTCGACCTTCTTCCTCCTCGGGCCGTTTTCCCTCCCGCGCTGCCCCCTCGCCGGAAGCCCACCGGAGCTCGCCGGAGTCGGCTTCCCGGCCACCTCTCAGCTCGCTCTTCGCCGCCAGTGTGTTTTTGGGGACGGGCAACTGATCTACGGTGTCGGCACAAGCTCTAGGAGCCCGGAACTAGGTCGGCGTCGTGCAAAGGCTTCGGTGAAGCTTCGGCACCGCAGTCCAGCATCCAAGCCCGCCAAAGGTTCGGAGAACTTTCTCTACAGCATCAGTGGAGGTCAGGCTAGCTCGGCAAGGCTTCAGAATGGCTCGGAAACGGCGGCAATCCGGTTGTCACCGTGCGCCCGCGCGTCCCCGCCATGGCCGCCGATCGGAAAGCTCGAAATTAGCTGCCAACACGGGATTTCTAGCTAGGGTTGTGAAGGGGATCGGTTCGCCATCGATTCTAGATCATTTGTGCATGATTTGGTGAACTCTAAGTGCGAATTAAGCGCAAATTTTAGAGATCCTTACCAGAGGGTCCGTGGTCGTGCTCCGGAAGAAAAACTTCGAATTCGGTCGCTAGGGATCACCGTTTGAGCTGAGCTCCGGGGAGAAGCACCACGGCGGTACAGCGAATCTCTGAGCGTCGTTGCTTGAGCATGAAACCCACGTTGGTGATCTTCCCACGAGAGCCCGATGTCGGTCTTGTTTCAAGTCACCGCGGAGGAGCTGTTCCTCGGCTAGGAGACCTGTTACTCGGGCTGTTCTTGTGCTGAGAGAGAGGAGGACCAGCGCGCCCTGCTGTGTTGCAGCCCGGAGTGAAGGTGATCTGCCCACGAAGTTTCCCTGGTTCCCGGCTGTGTTTCAGAGGCGGCGGCAAACTGCCGATTTCTGTTCTTGCGCGAGGGGAAAAGTCCGTACTGTGGCTCGGTCCCCGGGAACGGATCATGCCGAGGTGTAAGAGAGCCACGAGCAGCTCTCCAGCGCTGCTAATTCGGTGAGGAGGTGGCAGCAGTTTTGCTCTCGGTGGCGCCTGGAGCTAGCTCGGCAGCTCGGGTGTGAACTGATAAACAGAGAGCTGAAACTTAGGCAGTAAGTCATTCCACCCTCTCAATGACAATGCGTCCCACATCTCCTCTCTTTCAAAAGATCTCCAACTTTTGGCATAGTGCAAATTTCAATCATGTGGAGCTCAAATTTGAAACCCCATTTGTCAAATTGACAAGTTCACCTCAGTTTCAAATTTGAATTCAAATTTCAATGAAATTCACAAGTATCTTTGATATACATATCAAAGCACCTCCAAATTTTCTCAAAATTTGTCTTCCTCATAATTTGTGTAAAAGCCCAAGAAAAGGGACTTAAAAAAACTTTTCATCACCTCACAACACCACAGTTTTTGGTTGTGGATATCTTGTGAAGAATTGGGAAGACCAAGTAACCTTTATCAAAAGAGTGATTAGAGGGGAAAGTCTTAACTTTCACAAAGTAGGAGGTCTTCACATGAACATGAGAGGTTGAGCTCACCCCTAGAACTTAAAAAGTCTTGGGAAGGTTCAGGCCAAGTTTCAGGAAAATCCAACACCTTTTGAGGCACTTTTGGAGGCATTTGAAAAAGAGGCCAATGTGAATGTAGAATCAAATTACAGCAACTTTTATCACTTAAATTCAAAAGTTAGCTTCATATTCAAACTCAGCACATTTTTCTGAGTTAGCCCACCAATTTTCATCCCCATTGGAGTTCATTTTGTCAAGAGCTAAATTTGCAAGAATTCAAAACTGAATTTGAAATTCAGTTCAAATGTGAAGCAAATTCAGCCAAACAAAGTTCAAATTTGAGAATTCAATTTCAAACCAAGACTTGGTGCTTAAGTCTCACAGTTAATTGGGAGTAGCTGGGGATATTTTTCAGCAAAACAGAGGTGAAAAATTGGGAAGACAATTGCGGGAGGAGGGCCCACTGGTCAGAGGCTGTGAGCAACAGAGAACCACTCGGTGGTCCTCGGTCAGCCGGCGCGACCGGTTACCGCCTCACGGCCATGCCAGCGCGCGCTGGGATTAACTCGCGCCCCCCTCCTGATCACCACGTATGCAGCACAAAGCTGAGTTCGCTGCCTCCCTCGCCTGCCGCTCTGATCAGCGCCCTCGCACGCGAAGAACTCGCCGCAGCGCTTGCACCTCCGAGCCCGGCGTGCACCCGCGCTGATCGTTGAACGCTCGCAATCCCTGCAGCAAAAGGGAGCGCCAGGGCACACTCTAGCGGTTCCCCGTGCTGCTCCAGCAAGCTGCACCCGACTCTGAGCGGTGTGAGCAGTCGAAGTTGAAGAACCGGGAGGTACCCGCGGCGTCGAGCTTCGGCTCACCGGTGACAGCCCCATCCAGCCATCGTCGCCGACCACATTCTACACAAGAAAGGTGCGTGGGGACCCCTAGATGGTGTTGCCACAAACCCTTCGGCAAATGGTCCATCGGGTAGCAAGAATTTTGGAAAGTCTCAAACCCTAGTGCAACTGACCTAGCTCGGCAAGAATCCAAAATTCGGGTTAAACGCTGAGTAAATGATCAAGCTAGCTCACAAGTAGCTCCTACACCTCCTAGCGCCCCTCCTCGAGGAAGAACCAAGAAAAACCGTCCAGAAATGGCCGAGTATTAGCCATTTCCCTAGTCGCCGGTGCAAACACGGCTCGGGTCACCGTTGAGAGTGAGTTTGCCGGCGTTTTTAGCCTCCGAGACTGCTCACGTCGGGTTCCTCATGACCCACTGATGCTTGTCAAGCAAACCGTAGCCCTATTCATGCCCCAGAGAGAAAGAACGACCTTGCCGAAGCTCTAGCCTCCGCGGTGGACATCGCCCGCCCATTTCCGGTCACCGCCGGTGAGCTCCGACCACCGGGACAAGTTCTACAGGACGAGACAAGGCTAGGCGGCCAATTACAGCACTGGGGGTGGTCGGAAAGGCGGTTCCGGTGAACCTCGCTGTAGTGCACCGCCGCTGGACTCGCGGGCGCGCGCAAGGAGGAAGAAGACGGGTGGTGGGACCCACCCGCAGGAGTTTAAACACTTTGGGGGATTTTCCAGTTTAGTTCTACTTCAAATGCATAGAACTTTTGCTAGGAAGCTCCAAATCCAATGAAACAAATTTTGCTGAACTCAGAATTCTGAGTACTTTCCAACAGTACCAATTTCAGCTCATGAAACCTAATAGTTTTCCAGAATTAATTCCCTAAAGTTTAAACTCTGGGGAATTTTATCTGGAGAATTACTCCATGAAAAATTCTGAAATTTGGCTGAGAGGGTCATTGGAAAATCCTGGAGTCACTGTAAAATTTTCAGACTCATCCAAGTACATTAATCCCCCTAATGGGTGATTAAGAGAACTGCCCTGAGAAAATAGAAAAATGTACAGAAGCGTTTTTCAGATTTTCTCAAATCTGATTTAGGGCATAACTTTCAGTAGAATTCTTCAAATGACATGAAACCAATTCCATTAGAACCCTCTAAATGCTAGTTTCCGGAAAGTAATGGTTGGATCCTTGAAAACCCCTGGAATTACTTAGAGGCTCAAATATTGACCAAATGGGATTTTATTTGTACAAGGTTCAAATGAACTTTGTTTCAAATGAAACTTGGTCAAGACTCTGGTTAGGACCCTACCAAGCCACCATAAAAATTTCAGAACCAAAGGAGAGGTCTAGCTAGAGTTATTAATAATTATGTATTCAAGTTTACACATTGCATTCGAATTGACATGTAGTATTTCATTAACGTGTAGTCGCTGAAGGTGAAGAGACCCCGGAAGTGTTCGACTTCCTCCTTCCAGACGAAGACCTAACCACTGACCAGCAGCAACAAGGCAAGCCCCGGTTTGCATTAAGCCTTTTATAAAGTTTTACTTTGTTTACATACGTAGTGTGAAGTGTGTATGTGCATTAGGTGTAGGATGGATGAATACCGGCTGCATAACCAGAATTTTCCCCAAGAGTGAGGGTAGTGTCTAGGGCCTCGATTAGACAGGCTATGCTTAATGATTCATAGGACTTCGGTACAAGTCGAGTAGTTGGAATCTACTCGCGAGTTAGGTTTGGGACACACGGGTTTGGTTCGAGTGATGTGAGATCACTTTAGTAATGAAAATGAGACTAGGCAGGGGCTAGGGCGCAGCAAGAGGAAGTCTAGTGTGCGCAGCCCTGTCCGTGTCGATTGAGGACCGATCCGTGTGCGGCCCTGCTGAACAAGTATTGAACGTACCAAAGGCATATCGGATATATGGGCCCCGATAAACCGATGTAGCCTAAACCTCCGGGCGTCGAGGCATAGCACACCGATTTATAGGTGTAGGTTGAGGGCAGCAAGGTGGAAATCTGCTAACGGGCATAGAGAGATGCTCCGTGTAGGGAACCTCCTGTCCGTTTCGGTGCGACCGGTTCGACGTTTGGGCTGTTGGGTGAAAGGTTTTCCGTACGACATCGAGTGAGCGTGCTGTGCAGCTCCATGGGTGGGTATACATGACGTGCTCTTTGGATTTCCCTGCAGGTGTATATCGAGTCGATTCGCCGTCCCTCGCAGTGACGAGTACCGCTTGTTCACTGCATCGTAACGTAGATAATTTATAGAATGTTTTGATTCAATTCTGCTGTATGATATAATTGTATTGTTACATGTGTGCCATCAAATATTGCTTACTAAATTTCAGATTCATAAACTGTTAACTTGTGGCTAAAAGATGAACTAAGGATCAACTATAGGTGCGTCCGTTTGCTGAAATTCTACCATCCCATGTTCATTGTACACCTCATGTAGAGTTTCTTGCCTAGGTAGTCGGTTAAGTCTTGTTGAGCCATTGTGCTCATGGTTGCTGCTTAAGTTTTTTCAGGTGAGGAGCCACCCACAGACTCGGGTTACGAGTCCACCGGCGAGGGTTACCCTCCGTCGGGGACCACGGCTGAGTGGGAGCCGTACACGCCACGCTGAGCTGAGGAGTGCAGCTAGTGTGGGTTGCCCTAGGGATGGGCAACCGACTTTTGCTAGATAGGCGGGCGTGAGTTGTGTAATTTAGACTTCCGCTGTGTAATATAAACAATAGTTTGTAACTGAAGTTTGTACCTGTTTGTACAGTTCGGATGGTTTTCCATGTAATATATTGTGTCCTTATGACGTGTGCTGTCGGGTGTCGCATCGTGCGGCATCACCCTCTGCGATCCTGGATGAGCGGATCTCGGTCCGCCACAGCCTGGTATCAGAGCTGCATTGGGGATAGCACAGTACCTAAGAACTGTATTATGGGAAAACTTAGGTTTACGGTGAGGATTCGGTAGTTGCCCAAGTAAGGACTATATTAGCATAGTTACTTAAAGTGGCAAAGACTAACCTATGTGTTATAATTCTGAATTTTAATTATGTAACGACGCACCTACGCTCGGGTAAGAATGGTAAGGAACGCTACCGAAAGCGGTTCAATTTCAGTTAGCTCCCTTGACGAGGAACGTGGTTCAGGGATAGGTCTCACAGCTTGGTGTGAGATGTCAATATAAAACTCTTGGACTCTTCATGTTCCTGAGTTCATATGAAACGCTGATCCCTAGCGTGCATTAGGCAAGTAAGTGGAGACCCCATCGCGTGGTCAGTAACGCGAGAGTGTGTTCGTCTGGAAATAGCCCAGGAGGACATACGCAGCGCTTGCCATCGGCGTGCCCTGCAGGGCAGTAGGTGGTATCTGTTGGGTTGATAACATTCTCATCCGTGACGACCCATTCATGACATACTCGGGTTCCCCGTCGTGTGGTGTTGAAGCACGATCACGTACCTTGAGACGTGGCTTAACTCAAGGATGGTCGTATGACAATGATACGGGCGTTTGTATTTACTTTCAAATATGGAACTGCCTGAAATGAAACAACCTTTGAGTGCATGATTATTGTGTGGTCTTCTGCAGGTACTAACCACGTATGTATACGTGTAGTAAACGTGTGCGAGAGACCGTTTAGTGCCACACTTGAGACGTATATGCCGGTATAATCCGGTTAGGATTTTCTTTTGTGAGGAACGTAGTACCGAGATATCATAGGCATATGCATGAAAAATAATGATAACAAGGAATTAAAATCACTAGGTTCAACATTTAGGACTCTGGTTGGGTAGAAAAAGTTGATAATTGATCAGGGTAGTTCCAACGGAATGAAAAACAGAGTGCTCTGTTTTGGGCAGCAAGTTTGCTGATCTTCAACAGAGCATAACTCACCGGTATTTTAGCCTAGGGAGATGTGGTATGAAGTTCTGCAAAGGTATTTAAGTACTTTACAACTTTGTTGTAGACTTCCAGAGCTGAATCACACCTTAAGATGGCTTAAGTCCCAGAAGAATGTAAACTGTCCAGAATTAGGACAGAGTTAAACACTCTCTTTACTGTTCTGTTTTTTCAAACATAAATCCCAGTAGAAAAAATCTAAAATTTTCATATGATACATCCTTAGAAAGGGTAGAAGATGTGTTACATTTTTGTAATTCAAAGTTTCTGTAATTTCAGCACAGAATTCAGTGGAAAACAAAGTTGAAAACAGCAACTTCCCAAAGGAGGTGCTGTTGAAATTCTTCCAGAAATTCTGTTGACATTGAATTACCATAAATTTTGAATCAGAGCTGATCTGAGGGCAAATAAGTACTCGATGGAAAGATACTGAAGTTAACTTTAACTTTGGTATTCAACTTGAGTCATGAAACTGCCCAGAACCAGATCAAAACTTGGAATATGTAGAAACTGGTCATTCTGACAGAGGAATGACAGTTGAACTCATTGGAGAGATTGTTGTACCCTAGGGGTGTTTAAGTACTTCCAATGGGGTAGAACATACTCATGAGAGGTTATATTCAACTAGTGAAAGATTTGAGTATAGGTCTCACTGAAGTTTCTTTTACTAGAGACCATGTTTGTGTCGTATTGAAGATAAAAGGGTGGTTTACGTGATGACAACGCGATAGTAACATCTCATAGTGACCAAACCTAGTTGTGATGAGCTTCCAAAGAGGAGGTTCATCAAGTTGAATTAAACTAGCTTGTATTTCGTCTGATAATGGTGTAGCTTGTGCAAAGTTATTACATTATCTACATACGAGATGGATCACATGCTTTTATTGTCATTATGTTTTTTCGCCTATTTCATTTGACTACATTGAAATATGTTGCGGGACTGATGTTTATTGTCGTATGGTTGCATATGGTTCGCACTAGGACCACGCACGAGGTTGGTGGCTCTAGCCAACAGGGGTGGGATGTGTAAAAGTCCCAAAAATGTGTATGAATAAAAACTAAGGTTTGAGTTCATATGAGTGGCAAAAACATGAAAAATGGGACTTGCTAAAACTTTTCTTCATGCAAGGTAATACATGGATGAACATACAACATGAGGTTCACCTTTTTATTTAAAAGTGTTGAACCAATAAGGAGTTAAATACCTCTTTGCATGTAAGTTTAAAATTCAAAGTTCACACATGGAGTGACCAAAAACTTTAAATAAACATGCAGCCATATAGTTGTAATTTGTAGGAAAAAGTTTTATCACCAACTTTGCATTTGTAGGGTGGGCCCAAAAAAAAGTTAAAGAGGAGCATTTGCAAATTCTAACCAAATTCAGATATTGTCTTGCAAATTCAAACTGAATTTGAGGAATTCAAATTCTAGCCCACCTTTTTAAACTTAGAATTCTGGGGATTAAAGAGATCAGCTTGAACAGATATTTGGGAGGTACATGTGGAGTGGGACCCACATGTCATAGAGCTAAAGGAGGAGACTTACTCACTAAGTTTTGCTCTCGGTGGGAAATTTTCCCGAGCAGCTCGCGAGCGCCACAGAGGAGCTTGCCGCGCCAGCTCCTGCTGCCGGTCTCCACGCGCTGGCGCCCCAGAGTCGGTTCTCACTGCTTCAGCAACGTGATCTCTCCCTCCTTGGACCAAACCGACAGCATTTGCTTCCTCTCCTCGCGAGAACACCGAGAAACCCGAGCTCCTCTCTTCCGCCCTCTCGGTCGATCCGGAAACCGAAGAAATCGTCGCGTCCTTCCCTCCCCCGAGCTGCTACACACTCCCACGAGGTCAACCTCCACCTCCCTGACCCACGAGCAAGTGAGCTGCGGCCTCTGGTGCCCGAGAACGACCGCCGCCGCGGCGACCTAATCCGAGAAAGTGATCGGGCGCTCGTGGACAGCCCTCCACAGCGGGTTTCACGGCCAAACGATCACACCTACGGATGCGCACAGGTGCGGTGCTGCTCTCAGCCCAAGCTCAGGTCATACCGTGAAGCATCGCCGGCGAATTTCGAAGTTTTGCTCCGGCGACCCCATTCCGAGCTTCCGGTACGATTCCTTCGAATTCTTGCCCTCTGATACTCCTTAAGTCATCAAATTTGGCACATAGACGCTGGACTAGCCGGCGGTCATTTCTCCTTTAGGATCCAGCGCATGAAAACGCCTCAGCACGACGGAATTCGAGCTCGACTAGAGGTGTTCATTGCGGACCCATTCGGTCGCACGGTGACAACCTATTTACAGCCACTCCCGAGCCATTTTGAGGTCGTTCTGATCTTCCTAGAGCTGTACTGGTGCTGTAGGGCGCGTCGGCGCAGGTTTTGGCGGGCTGGAAACCCTAGGCAACGCTACCGAACCTCCACAGTGGCTGCCGCACGTCGCCGGCCAGTTTCCGGCCGCCGGCAGCCCAAGAAGACCCCACAGTCATGTTCCTCGGTGTCACAAACTCCCTGGCAGCGAGTTTCAGCTCAGGCGGTGGCCGGAAACAGCGAGCCGGCGAGCTCCGGCGTCGGGCCGGCGAGGGGAGAGCGCGGGCGCGGGGAGAGAGCCGAAGGAATAAGAAGACGGGTGGGTCCCATCTGTCAGCAGCTCAGAATTCAAATCCGGGATCGGGTGTGGCCGGGATCCCGTGTGCTGGCGCAAAAAACCCCGTGGCCCCGGTGTGGCCCAGTTCTGATTGGTCGGAATTTAAATAAGCGGGCCCAGTGGGATTTTCTGTTGGAAAACAATTTCAGTGAAGACCCAAACTTTGGAAAGTCATACCTCCCTGTAGAAAGCTCCAATTTGAGTGATTCCAATTGGGTTGGATTCATCTCTCTGAGTTCTATCCAAATATGAACTCAGCTTTGTATGAAAGTCAATATTATATTCTGGAAAATTCTTTGAAGGTTTTCTGAAAAAGAATTATTGAGGGAGTTTGGGTTACCCAAAGATCCCCAAATTTTTCCAGAATATTCTTTAGCATAGTATTGACCTACTAGCAAATTTTCAGCTCATTTGAGGATCATTTGAGTAGGAATTTGCCAAATGCAAACTACTGTGTTCAAAAGAGTCCAGAAACATTTTCAGAAAATGTTTCCCACTTCAAAAATCTGTTCAAAGCAATCCATAGCTCCAAAAATCATAGTAAAATCTAGTCAAGGTCTCTGAGACATACTTGGAATTGTAGTTCACTTAATTGGGCATGAAAATGCACATTACTACAGAATTAATTCTTTTGAGTACAAATGCTTAAAGAATTGTTCTGGGAGAACTACTCAAGAAAAAGGGCTGAATTTTGGACCAGATTACTCTCATGTGATCAAGAACTCACATGTAAATTATCAGCCCAAGATGAGTCCTTTAACTCCCTGTTCTTATTCTCCCTACTTATGTATAGGGAAAAATACATAAGAGATATTGTGATAATTATGGAGGACACAATATGACTCCACTTTAGCTGCAATTTTGCAAGCTACATCCTTAGATAGTATAGAACCTTCTGTAAAAGTTTTGAGGCCATTGGAGTTTTTGTTCTTCAGTTGCACTCAAATCTTTTCAGTTTCTCTATTATGTTCATTAGGGGAAATGATTAGTGTATAGCTAAGGCCTTAAGGTCAATTTAGTTTATTTCTGTTCTTTACACAACAGAGGCAAACCAAGCCATGCTTGGCTTCTCCACACAACCTCTGTTCCTAAGAAAGTAATTCTATAACTTCTTTCCATTACATTCTATAAAACATATGCATATGCATTTCAATAGGAACCATAACTAAGGGGATTCAAAGGAGCGATTCATTGAAGTGGATCAAGCTCCGGAGAATCAAGGGTGGATCAGCAAGGACACTAACTGTTATATACGACTACCCTGCAAAACAGGCAAGCTCCGGTTTGCATGTAACAGCTGTTAAGTTTTTCTTTTGTATTCACTTTCGGTCAAGATATGAACTGTGCATTAGGTCTAGTGTTTGATACTCCTCTTGCATAGCCAAATGACCCATGGAATATTGGGTAGGTGTCTTTCACCGTGTAGAACTGCCATGCTTAAGTACGGTTCGGTAGAAGTCGAGTGGTGAGATGCTACTCGCAGATTTAGGAACAACAGGGGCATACAGGATCGGTTCGTAATTGAATTAGCAAGTTAATATTGAGACCGGAAGGTTGCAGGAGCAGCAGGACATAAGGGCCTGGGTGCTGTAGACCTGTCCGTGTCGGTCAAGGACCAATCCGTATGCGGCCCTGTTGAACAAGTTTGAGTTGTGTACCGGACTCATACTGGCTATATGGGACCCAGTAAACCGATGTACCCCGAGAAGCTGTCGTTGGGACTTTTCGGGTCGCCTCAGGCGGACGGCCGGTGTGCAGTATGTGGGGAATATTCTCATGACATCTCACGTCGGAAGGTGCACCATGAGAGTAGCTACTGTACGGGGCGACTTGATCGATTCAGCGGGGGTGAAACGGGGGAAAGGCTGCCACGTACGATGTCAGTGATGGTTGTTGTAGGCAACGTCGAGTACGGGCGTACGTGTCATGTAGTCCGGGTGTTATTGATTCGAATCACCGTCGCTCGCGGAATGGACCGAGCATACTTGTTCTCACAGTCGTGACGTAGTAAGAACTTGCATGAGAAAGGAACTAATCATATTGATGTGAAGTATTATACTAGCGTTGTATTGGATCTTGATGAATAGGCTAGTGCAAACTCGATTCTTTTATGCCTTGAGCAATTTACATCAGGGGAAAGCGTTTCTTGTTTGATTGTGGACTCCCGATGTGGCGTGCCCAGGGTTACTTAAAATGCTGCCATAAATACCTGAAAGTAAGAATTCACTTTTAGGCGAGTTTAATTATGCTTATGCCATCCTATGTTAGGTTCATAACCTCACTTAGAGTTTCATGTTTAGGGTGACGGTTAAGTCTTGCTGAGCGTTATGCTCACGGATGCTATCCGAGTTGTTTTGCAGGTAACTGACTCGATGTTTATGAGAAGGGGTGCCGATGAGACTCGGGAACCTCCAAGTGCTTACTCAAAGAGCATCCTCGCCGCTGCAGATTGTCTTCGTGTTGCTAGTAAGAAACGTTCGCGGGCTGGACCATTTCTTTGTTGCTAGTTTTAGACATGAGTCGTGAGAGTGATAGTCTTCTGCTGTAGTTTACTCTGATATACTTATTTGTAAAACAATCTTGTACGCTTCTGCAAACCCCTTATGTAATATGATGTGTGTTCATCGACCCGTGTTGTTGGGTGCCGTATAACACGGCACCACCCGACGAGGTCCTGGCCGTCTCAGCTGGTATCAGAGCTGTCTCACTTGGTATCAGAGCTGCATTGGGAACAGAGCACGGATTGAGCATCATATTATGTCAAAAACTTAGGACACGGTGAGATAACGGTACTAGGCCCACATAAGGACTATTATTAGCATATTATGAAGGTGGCAAGCTAATTTATTTGTTATGTCAGAAAATCGTGCATCTCGGGACGTCTATGTCTTGGGGGGTGCACGTATGCGCTGTCCACCAGTGCGCACAAGCTGAAGGGTGGAGCCTCACGGGTGGCAGGTAACCCGACCCGCTTTAGTATCCTCTACGACTCTTCATGTCGTTTGGGGTATTCGAGCAACGTCTTCCCTGGCGCGCGTGGTGCAATTTGGGAGACCCCGTCACGTGGTCAGTAACGTGAACACGTAGCTCAAGGCGTGTTTGGCTTGAGAACACCTGGGCGAGTGATGACGGCCGGGTGTATGAACTGTATGGATACCGGGTTCGGTGTGCAGCCGAACCTGATGATTGAGTGTGGCTTATGTAGGTACTAACCACGAAAACCTTAGTGCCTGTAGAACACGTTTGCGAGTGACCGTTTTAGGGCCACCTAAGGATACTTATATTCCGGTGTAATCCGGTTAGGTTTTTCTTTGGTGAGGCAATGTAGTACCGTCATATGTCTTACGGTGCATCGTCACCGTACTACACTGGATAGTTTTCTTTCCTAAGAAGAAATCATTCATGACTAACTTCCAAACAAAAAATGGATGTGATAAAGCACATATTAGTTACTGAGCTCTTCATATGAACTAAGTTTCAAGGAAGAGACTTATTAGGCTTCTTTTGATCTCACAGACAGAGTGCTTTGTTCAGACAGAAATTTTTCTGGGCTTTAACAGAGCGTAACTCTGATTAGCTTGACCCAATGGAGGTGTTTGATACAGTTCTGGAAAGGTTATTAAGTGCTATACAGCTCTTCTGTAGAACTCCAGAGCCAAATCAGACATCAAATTGGTTGAATGTCCAGTTGAATGCAAACTGTTCAGAAAACAGAACAGCTGCACCCTTCTCTGGACGTTTCTGTAAATTGGCCATAACATTTGGTAGAAAAATCTCTAGGGGTCAGATAATATACCGTTGGAAAGGTTATGAAATTTGCAACAATTTTGTAGTTCATGTTTTGTTCAGAATATTACCCCATTTGTATGTAAACCTGTGATGAAAACAGCCACATACAAAGGAGGTGCTGGCAAAATTTATCCAGAAATTCTGTCAAATTTGAACGATCATAACTTCTGATTAATGGATGATCCAGGGGCATGTGAGTACTCGTTGAAAAGATACTGAAGTTAACTTTAACTTTGGTATTCAACTTGAGTTATGAAAATGCTAATAACTGGATCAAATTCTGGGTTAAGTACAGAAAGGTCTGTTCTGTACAGAATGAGGGACTGAATATGTTGGCTTTAGAAAGATGTGTAAACATGAAATTTTGTTATGCTTTCATAAAGTTTTAGCATGTTCATGTTTTACATACTTTCACATACTGCTGAGATCATGTTTTGACTCCCCTCAAAAATTATCTTTTTGCAGTATGGTGCGTACTCATTCTCCGAGTAGGGTTGATAGTTCTCGCCAAGACGGTGATGACTCGTCTCCACCACGGGCACCGCCATCAACGGTATGGGCGGATGTCATGGCTCCAATGGTCTAGTCAAGTCAAGAGAACACAAGACTACTCCAAGCCTTGGTACAACAGGGCTTACTCCAACGTACACAACAGGATGTTCCACCTCGGAACGCCTATTTGGACTTCTTGGCGACACAACCGCCAATTTTCACGGAATCCAACGAACCAGTGGAAGCTGATCAGTGGATTCGAGTTATGGAGTCCATGTTTGGGGTGTTTGAGTGCGAAGAATATCAGAAGGCATCATTTGCAGCTCAATAGCTCCATGGAGCCGCCAGAAATTGGTGGTTTGCTTATCTCGCCACCGTTCCGGAAGGCCATCAAGTGGAATGGACGGAATTTAGTGAAGCATTCCGTGCTCGTCACATTCCTACGGGTTTTATCAAGGCCCAACAGCAGGAATTCAGAAACTTGAAGCAGGGGGACATGAGTGTCCTCGATTATGTCAGACGATTCAACCTTCTGGCACAATATGCTCCAGTTTATGCGACGAGCGAAGCTGCAATGTGTGACTATTTTTTCTATGGCTTGAGTGCCATACTAAAAGAGAAGCTAGCTTTGTTCAATCAAGGCAGTTAGACCGAGTTGATCAGTGCTGCTCTGCTGCAAGAACAAGCGACACTTGAGTGTCAAGCAGAGAATAGGGACCGGGAGGATGTGCAAGAAGACACACCAGTTGTTCCTCGCAAATACCGTGTGGTGTATCACACACCATCCGATGGTGGATGGCAATCGCCAGTGAGATCAACTCCGTATAGATTTCCTGCTCAAGAATATTGTCTTGAAGCAACACCTTTGCCGCAGCAACGAATGACACCTGTGACACCATTTCTGCAGCCGAGTACATCAACTCCTCAACCACAAGTCGACGAAGAACCGGAGAAACCTCCGTGTTCTTATTGCCACCATTTTGGAAATTTTAGGCAGGAATGCCGGGAGAAGTTGGTGAACACCAGACAAACATCATCACCAGGTGGTATGCCGCCGCCTGCTCAAGCCAACATAACAGCATTGCAATCCGGGAGTGTGCAACATCTTGTGATTGAGGATGTCTCGGAGGGAGCGCCGGTGTTAGCGGGCATGTTTACTCTCAAGGACATGCCCGTGTTGGTACTTTTTGGTTCAGGTGCAACCCCCAATTTTATCAGCAAAACATGCGTGGATCAGTACCAATTATCCACCAATACTCCCACAACGAGTTTTCTTATACGATCAGCAGGAGGAAATATCTCTGCCAATCAGATTGTGTGCCGAGCAGCTTTGTGTTTGGGCGGAAAAATATACCCAACATCGCTGATTATGTTGGATAGGCAGAAGATAGACATTATATTGGGGATGTCTTGGTTAAATCGTCACGGTGCCGTTCTCAATATCGGTAACCGGACTGTCCAGATTGACTCGCCGATTCACGGACAGCACATGCTGTTTTTGGACAGCGAAGATCCAGATATGGTAGGGGCCTACCACACGGAAGCGCTGAAGCTTGAAGATATTCCGGTGGTACGTGATTATCCCGACGTTTTTCCCGATGACTTACCGGGCATGCCGCCCGAATGGGACGTCGAGTTCAAGATTGAACTGGCGCCGGGAACGACGCCTATCTCACGAAGGCCTTACAAGATGGCACCTAACGAGCTAGCGGAGTTGAAAGAGCAACTGAATGAACTCATGAGCAAGGGTTTCATACAGCCAAGTTCTTCACCTTGGGGTTGCTCAGCGCTGTTCGTTAAGAAGAAGGACGAAACACTACGGCTATGTGTTGATTACCATCCTCTAAATGCTGTCACAATCAAGAACAAGTATCCTTTGCCCCACAACGACATCCTGTTTGATCAACTTGTGGGTGCAAAGGTATTTTCGAAGATGGATCTTCGGTCAGGATATCATCAAATCAGAATCCGACCGGAGGACATACCGAAGATAGCTTTCTCGACGAAATACGAACTCTATGAGTACCTCGTCATGTCATTTGGGTTAACCAACACTCCGGCACACTTCATGTACTTGATGAATTCTGTGTTCATGCCGGAGTTAGATAAGTTCGTCGTGGTATTCATCGACGATATATTGGTTTACTCCAAATCTGAAGAAGAGCACGCTGAACATCTGCACATTGTGCTACAACGGTTGCGGGAGCACCAATTATATGCCAAGTTCAGCAAGTGCGAGTTCTGGATCGATCAAGTGCCTTTCCTAGGCCATATTATTTCAGCAGAGGGAATTGCCGTGGACCCCAGCAAGATTGAACAAGTGCTGAAGTGGGAATCTCCCAAATCAGTCCACGAGGTCCGAAGTTTCCTGGGTTTAGCGGGGTATTATCGGAGATTTATTCCGAGCTTCTCAAAAATTGCTAAACCAATGACGGAGCTGCTGAAGAAGGGCACTAAATACATGTGGAATGCAGCATGTGAAGCCGCATTCAAAACTTTGGTGAAACATCTCACCACAGCTCCAGTTCAGACATGACGAAGCCATTTGATGTATACTGTGATGCATCCGGCATCGGTCTCGGCTGCGTTCTGATGCAAGAAGGGCGTGTAGTTGCCTATGGGTCTCTTCAACTGCGAAACCACGAGCAACATTATCCAACTCACGATCTTGAGCTTGCTGCAGTGGTGTTGGCATTAAAAATGTGGAGGCATTACCTACTGGGTAATCTTGTTCACCTCTACACCGACCATAAAAGCCTGAAATATATCTTCACGCAGAAGGAGCTAAATATGCGGCAACGGAGATGGTTGGAACTCATCAAGGATTATGAAATTGAGATCCACTATCATCCAGGGAAAGCAAACGTGGTTGCCGACGCGCTTAGTCGGAAAGCCCACGTTCACAACTTAGCGGCTTCTGAGTTGGAAGCTGAAGAACCAAGCCTCAGTGTCATTCCGTATGGCACGCTTTATAATCTCACGCTCATTCCAACAATCCGTGAAGAGATTGTTGAGGCTCAAAGAAGAGACAGAGGTATGTCTCACATACGGAGAAGACTAGACAACGGAGAGGTGAAATGTTTCCCGAGGGATGAGAACGGTACGATATGGTTTAACAACCGTATAGTGGTACCGCGCAATATGAAACTCCGGAAGAAGATCTTGGATGAAGCCCACCTGTCGAAGTTTTCCATTCATCCCGGAAGTAACAAGATGTACCAGGATTTGAAACAGAAATTTTGGTGGACGAGGATGAAGAGGGAGATTGCTAAATACGTATCCGAATGCGATACGTGTAGACGGGTCAAGGCTGATCATATGCGGAAAGCTGGACCGCTACAACCTTTGAGGATACCGGCGTGGCAATGGGAGGATGTGAGTATGGACTTCATCGTCGGATTACCGCTCGCATCTAGGAAGCATGACTCGATATGGGTGATCGTCGACCGGTTGACAAAATCAGCATATTTCATACCGGTGAACACTCATTATCGAGCAAGGCAATATGCGGAGTTATTCATCTCCAGAATTATATGCTCACATGGTGTCCCCAAGACCATCATTTCAGATCGAGGTGCGCTGTTCGTTGCTCGGTTTTGGGAGCAGCTGCATGCCTCGTTGGGCACTAAGCTAATTAGAAGCTCCGCATATCACCCTCAGACCGATGGACAAACTGAGAGGGTGAATCAAGTGCTCGAGGACATGTTGAGAGCGTGTGCCATCCACCACGGTAGGAATTGGGACGATCACCTACCGCTGGCGGAGTTTTCATATAACAACGGTTATCAAGCGAGTATTAAAATGGCACCGTATGAAGCTCTCTACGGCCGGAAGTGTCGCACACCGCTGAATTGGTGTGAGTCTGGCGAAAGAGTTCTGTTTGGGGTTGATCTTGTCAACGAAGCCGAAGACCGAGTTTGGTTGATACAAGAGGACTTAAAGGCTGCACAATCCCGACGGAAGAGCTACGCCGATCAAAGGCGTAGGCCATTACATGTTGACGTCAGAGAACACGTCTATCTTCGTGTGTCCCCGATGAAGGGAATTCACCGGTTCGGTGTAAAGGGGAAACTCGCTCCCCGTTTTATTGGTCCTTTTGCTATCACGGAGAAATGCGGACCCGTAGCCTACCGGCTGAAATTACCGGCAAGTCTAGCGGGTGTTCATGATGTATTACATGTTTCACAGCTGCGGAAGTGCCTCAAATTCACCGCTGCTGTTCGCACCGAGGACATCGACGAATTGAAACCGGACCTGACCTACACCGAGCGACCGATTCAGATTATGGATGAAAAGACCCGGGTAACCCGGAACCTGATGATCAGATTCTTCAAGGTGCTGTGGAGTAATTAGACCATGGAAGAGGCGACGTGGGAAAGTGAAGATTATCTCCGCACCAACTACCCGGAACTTTTATCATTGTACAGTTTGTAATCTCCTCTCCCGTCTTGTTCCTCTTTTGTAATCTCGGGACGAGATTCTTTTAAGGGGGGAGGAATGTAAAAGTCCCAAAAATGTGTATGAATAAAAACTAAGGTTTGAGTTCATATGAGTGGCAAAAACATGAAAAATGGAACTTGCTAAAACTTTTCTTCATGGAAGGTAATACATGGATGAACATCCAACATGAGGTTCACCTTTTTATTTAAAAGTGTTGAACCAATAAGGAGTTAAATACCTCTTTGCATGTAAGTTTAAATTCAGATTTGAAATTCAAAGTTCACACATGGAGTGACCAAAAACTTTGAATAAACATGCAGCCATATAGTTGGAATTTGTAGGAAAAAGCTTTATCACCAACTTAGCATTTGTATGGTGGGCCCAAAAAGGAGTTAAAGAGGAGCATTTGCAAATTCTAACCAAATTCAGATATTGTCTTGCAAATTCAAACTGAATTTGAGGAATTCAAATTCTAGCCCACCTTTTTAAACTTAGAATTCTGGGATTAAAGAGATCAGCTTGAACAGATATTTGGGAGGTACATGTGGAGTGGGACCCACATGTCATAGAGCTAAAGGAGGAGACTTACTCACTAAGTTTTGCTCTCGGTGGGAAATTTTCCCGAGCAGCTCGCGAGCGCCACAGAGGAGCTTGCCACGCCAGCTCCTGCTGCCGGTCTCCACGCGCTGGCGCCCCAAAGTCGGTTCTCACCGCTTCAGCAACGTGATCTCTCCCTCCTCGGACCAAACCGACAGCATTTGCTTCCTCTCCTCGCGAGAACACAGAGCAACCCGAGCTCCTCTCTTCCGCCCTCTCGGTCGATCGGGAAACCGAAGAAATCGTCGCGTCCTTCCCTCCCCCGAGCTGCTAAACACTCCCACGAGCTCAACCTCCACCTCCCTGACCCACGAGCAAGTGAGCTGCGGCCTCCGGTGCCCGAGAACGACCGCCGCCGCGGCGACCTAATCCGAGAAAGTGATTGGGCGCTCGTGGACAGCCCTCCACAGCGGGTTTCACGGCCAAATGATCACACCTACGGACGCGCACGGGTGCGGTGCTGCTCTCAGCCCAAGCTCAGGCCATACCGTGAAGCATCGCCGGCGAATTTCGAAGTTATGCTCCGGCGACCCCATTCCGAGCTTCCGGTACGATTCCTTCGAATTCTTGCCCTCTGATCCTCCTTAAGTCATCAAATTTGGCACATAGACGCTGGACTAGCCGGCGGTCATTTCTCCTTTAGGATCCAGCGCATGAAAACGCCTCAGCACGACGGAATTCGAGCTCGACTAGAGGTGTTCATGGTGGGCCTATTCGGTCGCACGGCGAAAACCTATTTACAGCCACTCCTGAGCCATTTTGAGGTCGTGCCGATCTTCCTAGAGCTGTGCTGGTGCTGTAGGGCGCGTCGGTGCAGGTTTTGGCGGGCTGGAAACCCTAGGCAACGCTACCGAACCTCCACAGTGGCTGTCGCACGTCGCCGGCCAGTTTCCGGCCGCCGGCAGCCCAAGCAGACCCCACAGTCATGTTCCTCGGTGTCACAAACTCCCTGGCGGCGAGTTTCAGCTCAGGCGGTGGCCGGAAACGGCGAGCCGGCGAGCTCCGGCGTCGGGCCGGCGAGGGGAGAGCGCGGGCGCGGGGAGAGAGCCGAAGGAAGAAGAAGACGGGTGGGTCCCGTCTGTCAGCAGCTAAGAATTCAAATCCGGGATCAGGTGTGGCCAGGATCCCGTGTGCTGGCGCAAAGAACCCTGTGGCCCCGGTGTGGCCCAGTTCTGATTGGTCGGAATTTAAATAAGCGGGCCCAGTGGGATTTTCTATAGGAAAACAATTCCAGTGAAGACCCAAACTTTGGAAATTCATACCTCCCTGTAGGAAGCTCCAATTTGAGTGATTCCAATTGGATTGGATTCATCTCTCTGAGTTCTATCCAAATATGAACTCATCTTTGTATGAAAGTCAATATTATATTCTGGAAAATTCTTTGAAGTTTTTCTGAAAAAGAATTATTGAGGGAGTTTGGGTTACCCAAAGATCCCCAAATTTTGCCAGAATATTCTTTAGTATAGTATTGACCTACTAGCAAATTTTCAACTCATTTGAGGATCATTTGAGTAGGAATTTGCCAAATGCAAACTACTGTGTTCAAAAGAGTCCAGAAACATTTTCAGAAAATGTTTCCCACTTCAAAAATCTGTTCTAAGCAATCCATAGCTCCTAAAATCATAGGAAAATCTAGTCAAGGTCTCTGAGACATACTTGGAATTGTAGTTCGCTTAATTGGGCATGAAAATGCACATTACTACAGAATTAATTCCTTTGAGTACAAATGCTTAAAGAATTGTTCTGGGAGAACTACTCAACAAAAAGGGCTGAATTTTGGACCAGATTACTCTCATGTGATCAAGAACTCACATGTAAATTATCAGCCCAAGATGAGTACTTTAACTCCCTGTTCTTATTCTCCCTACTTATGTATAGGGAAAAATACATAAGAGATATTGTGAGAATTATGGTGGACACAATATGACTCCACTTTAGCTGCAATTTGTCAAGCTACATCCTTAGATAGTATAGAACGTGCTGTAAAAGTTTTTAGGCCATTGGAGTTCTTGTTCTTCAGTTGCACTCAAATCTTTTCAGTTTCTCTATTATGTTCATTAGGGGAAATGATTAGTGTATAGCTAAGGCCTTAAGATCAATTTAGTTTATTTCTGTTCTTTACACAACAGAGGCAAACCAAGCCATGCTTGGCTTCTCCACACAACCTCTGTTCCTAAGAAAGTAATTCTATAACTTCTTTCCATTACATTCTATAAAACATATGCATATGCATTTCAATAGGAACCACAACGAAGGGGATTCAAAGGAGCGATTCATCGAAGTGGATCAAGCTCCGGAGAATCAAGGGTGGATCGGCAAGGACACTAACTGTTATATGCGACTACCCTGCAAAACAGGCAAGCTCCGGTTTGCATGTAACAGCTGTTAAGTTTTTCTTTTGTATTCACTTTCGCTCAAGATATGAACTGTGCATTAGGTCTAGTGTTTGATACTCCTCTTGCATAGCCAAATGACCCATGGAGTATTGGGTAGGTGTCTTTCACCGTGTAGAACTGCCATGCTTAAGTACGGTTCGGCAGAAGTCGAGTGGTGAGATGCTACTCGCAGATTTAGGAACAACAGAGGCATACAGGATTGGTTCGTAATTGAATTAGCAAGTTAAAGTTGAGACCGGAAGGTTGTAGGAGCAGCAGGACATAGGGGCCTGGGTGCTGTAGACCTGTCCGTGTCGGTCAAGGACCGATCCGTATGCGGCCCTGTTGAACAAGTTTGAGTTGTGTACCAGACTCATGCTGGCTATATGGGACCCAGCAAACCGATGTACCTCGAGAAGCTGCCATTGGGACTTTTCGAGTCGTCTCAGGCGGACGGCCGGTGTGCAGTATGTGGGGAATATTCTCATGACATCTCACGTCGGAAGGTGCACCATGAGAGTAGCTACTGTACGGGGCGACTTGATCGATTCAGCGGGGATGAAACGGGGGAAAGGCTGCCACGTACGACGTCAGTGATGGTTGTTGTAGGCAACGTCGAGTACGGGCGTACGTGTCGTGTAGTCCGGGTGTTATTGATTCGAATCACCGTCGCTCGCGGAATGGACCGAGCATACTTGTTCTCACAGTCGTGACGTAGTAAGAACTTGCATGAGAAAGGAACTAATCATATTGATGTGAAGTATTATACTAGCGTTGTATTGGATCTTGATGAATAGGCTAGTGCAAACTCGATTCTTTTATGCCATGAGCAATTTACATCGGGGGAAAGCGTTTCTTGTTTGATTGTGGACTCCCAATGTGGCGTGCCCAGGGTTACTTAAAATGCTGCCATAAATACCTGAAAGTAAGGATTCACTTTTAGACGAGTTTAATTATGCTTATGCCATCCCATGTTAGGTTCATAACCTCACTTAGAGTTTCATGTTTAGGGTGACGGTTAAGTCTTGCTGAGCGTTATGCTCACGGATGCTATCCGAGTTGTTTTGCAGGTAACTGACTCGATGTTTATGAGAAGGGGTGCCGATGAGACTCGGAAACCTCCGAGTGCTTACTCAAAGAGCATCCTCGCCGCTGCAGATTGTCTTCGTGTTGCTAGTAAGAAACGTCCGTGGGCTGCACCGTTTCTTTGTTGCTAGTTTTAGACATGAGTCGTGAGAGTGATAGTCTTCCGCTGTAGTTTACTCTGATATACTTATTTGTAAAACAATCTTGTACGCTTCCAAAAACTCCTTATGTAATATGATGTGTGTTCAACGACCCGTGTGCTGTTGGGTGCCGCACAACACGGCACCACCCGACGAGGTCCTGGCTGTCTCAGCTGGTATCAGAGCTGTCTCACGATGACTCCCAGCCACCGGCCTACGATAGCACCCCGCAGCAGCAGCCACCACCGCCGCCTCCGCTTACTCTAGCGGATGTGATAGCGGCACTGGTGGGAGGTCGTGAGGAGCAGACCGACCTGCTCCGCACGATCGTGCAGAATACGTCCCAGGCGGGGGGACGTCAAGAGAGGGGGCCTCGTGAGCCCCGTGAGGTGTCGTACTCGGACTTCATGATTACGCACCCTCCAGTGTTCACAGAAGCTGAACAACCACTGGAGGCCGACAACTGGCTGCGGACCATCGAGTCCAAGTTCGGGCTGCTCCAATGTACGTAGCGGCAGAAGACTCTGTTCGCAGCGCAGCAGCTTCACGGTGCCGCTGGTGCATGGTGGGCGAACTATGTCGCCTTACGTCCAGCTGGCCATACCGTGGAGTGGGAAGAGTTCCGGGAGGCGTTCCGCGCCTATCATATCCCTCCGGGATCATGAAGAGGAAGTTCCAAGAATTCTTAGAGCTGAAGCAAGGCGGGAGGAGTGCCCATGACTACTCCCGTGCCTTCAACCATCTGGCGCAATATGCGTCAGACTACATCTCCACTGAGGAGAAAAAGCGGGAGCACTTCTATCGGGGGTTACACCCCGAGATGAAGACACATCTCGTTCAGTGGAATCGCGGCACCTTCAACGACCTCGTCAATGCCGCGATTATGCAAGAGGACGCTCAGCGGGAGTTGGCAGCTGAGCAGCGGAAGCACAGCGCTCCACCCAGCAGTGGGGGTGGCGGTCCCCAGAAGTACCGCATGGTGTATCGAACACCATCCGGACAGCAGTGGCATCCACCGGCGCGACCTCAGCGGTTCGGGAGACGTCTTTTTCAGTCACCTCCGTTCCGACCGCCGATTCCACCACAGCGACGACAGCAGCAGCAGCAGCAGACGATACCCCGGGCGTTTCCACCGCCACAATGTGCCCCGGGTTTCCGTCCACCGATCAGCGGGGGACCGCCCCGTTTCACTTGCTTCACGTGTGGCCAGGCGGGCCATTTCGCGAAGGACTGTTCCCAGGGGCAGCAGAGCAGCGGCCAAGCCCAGTTCCAGGGCGGTGCTCGAGGCCGACCTCCGGTCAAGAAGGTTGGTCAGTGGACTGGGGGCGTTCGCAACCTCGACAATGAGGACGCCCCGGAGGGAGACAACGTGCTGGCTGGTACGTTCACTCTCAACAATCAAGTCATCATCATATTGTTTGATTCTGGTGCAACCCACAGTTTTATAAGTGCATCCTATGTGGCTAAGCATCAAATGCAAGTCTTCCCAACCGACTGCACCTATATGATCTGCTCACCGGGAGGGAAGATTTCAGCAAATATGATGATCCCAAAGGCACCTCTGTGCTTAGGTGGGAAACTATATCCTACCACCATGATAATCCTTACGGGGCAAAAGATTGATGCAATCTTAGGGATGTCATGGCTACAATACCATGGCGCTGTCCTGTAGACTCGGACACGGACGGTTCATTTAAACTCTCCATTCCACCGTCCGCATTCCAATGGTGTTAGACACTCCAGTCCGGGAAGTTTCAGAAATTAATAATGCTGAAGCTCTCAAGTTAGAGGACATCCCCGTAGTCCGGGAGTACCCCGACGTGTTCCCGGATGATCTTCCGGGCATGCCACCTGAACGGGATGTCGATTTCAAGATTGAACTCGCACCCGGGACTACGCCCATATCACGGAGACCAAACAAAATGGCTCCAAATGAGCTGGCTGAATTAAAAGAACAGCTCAAATATCTGTTGAGCAAAGGTTTCATTAGGCCGAGCTCCTCGCCTTGGGGATGTTCGGCGCTATTTGTGAATAAGAAGGATGAAACCTTGAGAATGTGTGTGGACTACCATCCACTCAACGCCGTCACCATCAAGAATAAGTACCCACTTCCCCGCATCGACATATTGTTCGATCAACTTGTGGGTGCAAGTGTATTCTCCAAGATGGACCTTCGCTCGGGATATCACCAGATAAAGATCCGGGCGGAGGATATCCCGAAGACGGCTTTCTCGACGAGATATGGATTATACGAATATCTCGTCATGTCCTTTGGTCTCACAAACGCTCCAGCCCATTTCATGTATCTCATGAACTCGGTGTTCATGCTGGAGCTGAACAAGTTTGTGGTGGTGTTCATCGATGATATCTTGGTTTACTCCAAGACAGAAGCCGAACATGCTGAACACTTGAGGATCGTCCTTCAATGATTGCGAGACCACAAGCTCTACGCCAAGTTCAGCAAATGCGAGTTTTGGATCAGCCAAGTGCCATTCATGGGACATATCATCTCCGCGGAAGGCATTGCGGTTGACCTAAGCAAAATCGAACAAGTGCTGAAATCGAAAGCTCCCACTTCAGTTCATGAAGTCAGAAGCTTCCTCGGGTTAGTGGGATACTATCGGAGATTCATTCCAAGCTTCTCCAAGCTCGCTAAACCGATGACAGAATTGCTGAAGAAGGGAACGAAATATGTTTGGAACACGGCGTGTGAAGGAGCGTTATAAGCATTGGTGAAGCATCTCACTACAGCCCCGGTCTTAGCTCAACCGGATACAACTAAACCCTTCGACGTGTATTGTGACGCGTCCGGTATTGGGCTCGGCTGCGTGTTGATGCAGGAAGGACGTGTGGTCGCATATGGCTCACGCCAACTTCAAAACCATGAGCAGCACTATCCGGTTCATGATCTTGAGCTTGCTGCGGTGGTCCTGGCGTTAAAAATGTGGAGGCACTATCTCCTGGGAATTTGGTGCATCTCTACACTGACCACAAGAGCTTGAAATACATTTTCACCCAGAAGGAGCTGAATATGAGACAAAGGAGGTGGTTAGAACTAATCAAAGACTATGAGATTGAGATCCATTACGACCCCAGCAAGGCGAATGTGGTTGCTGATGCGCTGAGTCGGAAATCACATGTCCATAACCTCACCATTACACCGGTGGAGGAGGAAGAGCCGAGTTTATACTTGGTTCCTTATGGATCGCTGTACAACCTTGCCCTCATCCCTACCATTAGGGAGGACATCATAGCAGCTCAGAAAATTTATAAGGGTATGGCACATCTCCGGAGACGGATAGACAACGGGGAGATCAAATGTTTCCGGAAGGATGATGAGGGGACGCTATGGTTCAATGACCGCATAGTCGTACCCCGAGATATGGAGCTGAGGAAAAAGATCCTCGATGAAGCTCACTGGTCTAAGTACTCCATTCATCCGGGCAGCAACAAGATGTACCAGGATTTGAAAAAGAAATTTTGGTGGACACGGATGAAGCGGGAGGTAGCGAAGTACGTATCCCAGTGCGATGCGTGTAGACGAGTGAAAGCTGATCATATGAAGAAATCAGGGCTGCTGCAACACCTAAAGATCCCGGCATGGAAATGGGAAGATGTGAGCATGGATTTCATTGTGGGATTAACCCTGACTTCCAACCAGCATGATTCCATTTGGGTAATTGTTGACCGGTTAACCAAGACGGCTCACTTCATCCCGGTGAATACACCTTACAATGCCGGCAAATATGCGGAGCTGTACATAGCAAAGATTCTATGCTTATATGGGGTACCCAAGACCATTATCTCAGATCGAGGTGCATTAGTTGTATCTCGCTTTTGGGAGCAGCTACAAGCTGCTTTGGGTACTAAGCTGATCAGGAGCTCCGCCTACCACCCTAAGACAGATGGCCAAACAGAGAGGGTGAACCAGGTTCTGGAAGACATGTTGAGAGCATGTACCATCCACCACGGTAGGAACTGGGATGATCACCTACCGTTGGCGGAGTTCTCGTACAATAACGGCTATCAGGCGAGTATCAAGATGGCACCCTACGAAGCTCTCTACGGTCTCAAGTGCCGCACCCCATTAAACTGGTGCGAGTCCAGTGAAAGGGTCACATTCGGGGTTGATGTGGTGAACGACGCCGAAGAGCGTGTTCGGACGATTCAAGCCAACTTGAAGGCCGCTCAATCCCGGCAGAAGAGCTACGCTGATAAGAGGCGTAGGCCGTTGCACTTTGACGTCGGCGAGCACGTGTACCTCCGTGTGTCTCCGATGAAGGGCGTGCACCGGTTCGGTGTGAAGGGGAAGCTTGCTCCCTGTTTCATGGGACCCTATGCTATCACCGAGAAGTGCGGACCAGCAGCGTATAGACTGGAGCTACCGGCATCTCTTGCTGGTGTTCATGACATTTTCCATGTTTCACAACTGCGAAAATGTCTGAAGCGTACAGCCACTGTTCCTACCGAAGACATCGGTGAGTTGCGACCGGATCTGACCTATGATGAATATCCGGAGGCGATTATTGATGAGAGAGACCAAACCACGCGTAGCCGGACGTTGTGGTTCTACAAGATACTCTGGAGAAACCACACCGCCGAAGAAGCGACGTGGGAGAGCGAGGAATTCCTTCGCTCAAATTACCCGGAGTTCATGGCGTCTCAACACGGGTAAGTCCCTGTTACATCGCTGTATCTTCTTTTGTAATCTCGGGATGAGATTCTTTTAAGGGGGAGGGATGTAAAAGCCCAAGAAAAGGGAGTTACAAAAACTTTTCATCACCTCACAACACCACAGTTTTTGGTTGTGGATATCTTGTGAAGAATTGGGAAGAGCAAGAAACCTTCATCAAAAGTGTGATTAGAGGGGAAAGCCTTAACTTTCAGAAAGTAGGAGGTCTTCAAATGAACATGAGAGGTTGAGCTCACCACTAGAACTTAAAAAGTCTTGGGAAGGTTCAGGCCAAGTTTCAGGCAAATCCA
Organism: Neostapfia colusana; assembly: GCA_030760725.1. NCBI lineage: Eukaryota > Viridiplantae > Streptophyta > Magnoliopsida > Poales > Poaceae > Neostapfia > Neostapfia colusana. Next base: position 46,865,914 of record JASWHV010000008.1, on the reverse strand, counting down.
ACACTTTTTGAGGCACTTTTGGAGGCATTTGAAAAAGAGGCCAATTTGAATGTAAATTCAAATTGCAGCAACTTTTATCACTTAAATTCAAAAGTTAGCTTCATATTCCAACTCAGCACATTTTTCTGAGTTAGCCCACCAATTTTCATCCCCATTGGAGTTCATTTTGTCAAGAGCTAAATTTGCAAGAATTCAAAACTGAATTTGAAATTCAGTTCAAATGTGAAGCAAATTCAGCCAAACAAAGTTCAAATTTGAGAATTCAATTTCAAACCAAGACTTGGTGCTTAAGTCTCACAGTTAATTGGGAGTAGCTGGGGATATTTTTCAGCAAAACAGAGGTGAAAAATTGGAAAGACAATTGGGGGAGGAGGGCCCACTGGTCAGAGGCTGTGAGCAACAGAGAACCACTCGGTGTTCGTCGGTCAGCCGCCGCGACCGGTTACCGCCTCACGGCCGCGCCAGCGCGTGCTTGGATTAACTCACGCCCCGCTCCCGATCACCACGTACGCAGCACAAAGCTGAGTTCGCTGCCTCCCTTGCCTGCCGCTCTGATCAGCGCCCGCGCACGGGAAGAATTCGCCGCAGCGCTTGCACCTCCGAGCCCGGCGTGCACCTGCGCTGATCATTGAACGCTCACGATCCCTGCAGCAAAAGGGAGCGCCAGGGCGCACTCTAGCGGTTCCCCATGCTGCTCCAGCAAGCTGCATCCGACTCTGAGCGGTGTGAGCCATCGAAGTTGAAGAACCGGGAGGTACCCGCGGCGTCGAGCTTCGGCTCACCAGTGACAGCCCCATCCAGCCATCGTCGCCAACCACGTTTTACACAAGAAAGGTGCGTGGGGACTCCTAGATGGTGTAGCCGCAAACCCTTCGGCAAATGGTCCATCGGGTAGCAAGAATTTTGGAAAGTCCCAAACCCTAATGCAACTGACCTAGCTCGGCAAGAATCCAAAATTCGGGTTACACGCTGAGTCAATGATCAAGCTAGCTCACAAGTAGCTCCTACACCTCCTAGTTCCCCTCCTCGAAGAAGAACCAAGCAAAACCGTCCAGAAATGGCCGAGTATTGGCCATTTCCCTAGTCGCCGGTGTAAACACGGCTCGGGTCACCGTCGAGAGTGAGTTTGCCAGCGTTTTCAGCCTCCGAGACTGCTCACGTCGGTTTCCTCGTGACCCACTGATGCTTCTCGAGCAAACCGTAGCCCTTTTCATGCCCCAGAGAGCGAGAATGACCTCGCCGGAGCTCTAGCCTCCGCGGTGGACCTCGCCCGCCCATTTCCAGTCACCACCGGCGAGGTCCGACCACCGGGACAAGTTCCACAGGACGGGACAAGGCTAGGCGGCCAGTTATGGCAATGGTGTGGTCGGGAAGGCGGTTCCGGTGAACCTCGCCGGAGTGCACCGCCGCTGGACTCGCGGGCGCGCGCAAGGAGGAAGAAGGCGGGTGGTGGGACCCACCCGCAGGAGTTTAAACATTTTGGGGGATTTTCCAGTTTAGTTTAAATTCAAATGCAGAGAACTTTTGCTAGGAAGCTCCAAATCGAATGAAACAAATTTTGCTGATCTCAGAATTCTGAGTACTTTCCAACAGTACCAATTTCAGCTCATGAAACCTAATAGTTTTCCAGAATTAATTCCCTAAAATTTAAACTGTGGGGAATTTTATCTGGAGAAGCTCCATGAAAAATTCTGAAATTTGGCTGAGAGGGTAATTGGAAAATCCTGGAGTCACAGTAAAATTTTCAGACTCATCCAAGTTCATTTAGTCCCCCTAATGGGGTGATTAAGAGAACTGCCCTGAGAAAATAGAAAAATGTACAGAAGCGTTTTTCAGATTTTCTCAAATCTTATTTAGGGCATAACTTTCAGTAGAATTGTTCAAATGACATGAAACCAATTCCATTAGAATACTCTTAAGTTCTAGTTTCCAGAAAGTAATGGTTGGAGCCATGAAAACCCTTGGAATTACTTAGAGGCTCAAATATTGACCAAATGGGCTTTTATTTGTACAAGGTTCAAATGAACTTTGTTTCAAATGAAACTTGGTCAAGATTCTGGTTAGGACCCTACCAAGCAACCATAAAAATTTCAGAACCAAAGGGGAGGGCTAGCTAGAGTTATTAGTAATTATGTATTCAAGTTTACACATTGCATTTAAATTGACATGTAGTATTTCATTAACGTGTAGTCGCTGAAGGCGAGGAGACTCCGGAAGTGCTCGACTTCCTCCTTCCGGACGAAGACCTATCCACTGACCAGAAGCAACAAGGCAAGCCCCGGTTTGCATTAAGCCTTTCATAAAGTTTTATTTTGTTTACATACGTAGTGTGAAGTGTGTATGTGCATTAGGTGTAGGATGGATGAATACAAGCTGCATAACCAGCATTTTCCCCAAGAGTGAGGGTAGTGTCTAGGGCCTCAATTAGACAGGCTATGCTTAATGATTCATAGGACTTCGGTACAAGTCGAGTAGTTGGAATCTACTCGCCAGTTAGGTTTGGGACACATGGGTTTGGTTCGAGTGATGTGAGATCACTTTAGTAATAAAAATGAGACTAGGAAGGGGCTAGGGTGCAGCAAGAGGAAGTCTTGTGTGCGCAGCCCTCTCCGTGTCGATTGAGGACCGATCCATGTGCGGCCCTGCTGAACAAGTATGGAACGTACCGAAGGCATATCGGATATGTGGGCCCCGATAAACCGATGTAGCCTAAACCTCCGGGCGTCGAGGCATAGCACACCGATTTATAGGTGTACGTTGAGGGCAGCAAGGTGGAAATCTGCTAACGGGCATAGAGAGATGCTCCGTGTAGGGAACCTCCTGTCCGTTTCGGTGCAACCGGTTCGACGTTTGGGCTGTTGGGTGAAAGGTTGTCCCGTACGACATCGAGTGAGCGTGCTGTGCAGCTCCACGGGTGGGTGTACATGACGTGCTCTTTGGGTTTCCCTGCAGGTGTATATCGAGTCGATTCGCTGTCCCTCGCAGTGACGAGTACCGCTTGTTCACTGCGTCGTAACGTAGATAATTTATAGAATGTTTTGATTCAATTCTGCTGTATGATATAATTGCATTGTTACATGTGTGCCACCAAATATTGCTTACTAAATTTCAGATTCATAAACTGTTAACTCGTGGCTAAAAGATGAACTAAGGATCAACTATAGGCGCGTCGGTTTGCTGAAATTCTACCATCCCATGTTCATTGTACACCTCATGTAGAGTTTCATGCCTAGGTGAGTCGGTTAAGTCTTGTTGAGCCATCGTGCTCACGGTTGCTGCTTAAGTGTTTTTCAGGTGAGGAGCCACCCACGGACTTGGGTTACGAGTCCACCGGCGAGGGTTACCCTCCGTCGGGGACCACGGCAGAGTGGGAGCCGTACACGCCGCGCTTAGCTGAAGAGTGCAGCTAGTGTGGGTTGCCCTAGGGCTGGGCAACCGACTTTTGCTAGATAGGCGGGCGTGAGTTGTGTAATTTAGACTTCCGCTGTGTAATATAAACAATAGTTTGTAACTGAAGTTTGTACCTGTTTGTACAGTTCAGTTGGTTTTCCATGTAATATATTGTGTCCTCATGGCGTGTTCTGTCGGGTGTCGCATCGTGCGGCATCACCCTCTGCGATCCTGGATGAGCGGATCTCGGTCCGCCACAATTTGGTCCTGAAGAATTCAAATATGCCCCTCTGATTTTTGAGTTGGCCATTGCAAATATAACTTTTTAAACAACAGTTTGAATTTCCTTTTTTTTTGGAAATGGCCTTCTTCTCTATGAAGTGAACCATTTAGTTCCAACTGAATTTAAAGTCCTATTGCACATGCCAACACTTATATGATTAACAAAAGTTTTTACAAGTCCTATTTCTTGGATTTAAACTCAACTTTATTCCTCACTAAAGTTTTCCATTTACAAGTTTTTGAGACTTTTACAGATGCTTCGCGTGTTCTTCCACCGACTTGGAATATACCAATATGTCGTCGATGAAGACCACAAAAAATTTGTCCAGCTCTGGCGTGAATACCCAGTTCATCAAGTACATGAAATGAGCTGGAGCATTGGTGAGGCCGAAGGACATGACCAAGTACTCATAAAGTCCGTACCTCGTCGAGAAAGCGGTCTTCAGGATATCCTCAGCCCGTATTTTAATCTGGTGGTACCTGGATCTTAAGTCCATCTAGGAAAAGATCTTTGCTTTGACCAACTGATCAAACAACATGTCGATCCGTGGCAACAGGTACTTATTCTTGATAGTCACGGTGTTTAGTGGACGATAGTCCACGCAAAGCCGCAACATCTCATCTTTCTTCTTCACAAATAATGCTGAACAGTCCCATGGCGAGAAGCTCGGCCTAATAAAACCCTTCTCCAGCAGGTTCGTTAACTGTGTTTTTAATTCCGCCAATTCCTTTGGCGCCATCTTGTACGGCCTTTGGGATATTGGCATAGTTCCCGGTGCAAGTTCAATCTTGAACTCCACCTCTCGGTTGGGCGGCATCCCCGTAATAATACGGGAACACGTCAGGGAACTCACGGACTACCGGAATGTCTTCCAATATGATGGTGGTGGATAGGTATACACTTGGAAGCTTTTTTTCTGGACTGTCCTGAAATAATGAATGAGACTCATGCATTTCTTGGTGTAGATGCATGACTCGGAGGATGGTGTCTAAAACAGCCCCGTGGAGGGTTAACCACGACATTCCTAAGATGACATTGACCTTTTGTCCCTCTAAAGCTATGAGAGACGTAGGGTATACTCTACCCCCTAAGCATAATGGCGCTTTTGAAACCATCATGCTTGCTGAAATTTTCCCACCCGGTGAACAAATCAAGTATGGACTTTTGGTGGGTAGTATTTGCAAGCTGTATTTAGCAATAAAAGGTTGGCTAATGAAATTATGCGTGGCGTCTGAATCAAATAAAACTATAGTGGGATGCTGGTGGAGTTGGAAATACCCGCAAGGATTGGTTCTCCCTCCAGCACGTCCTCTATGATAGGTTGGTGGACGGTGCTGGGTTTAGGGTTTGCCCGCCGCGCATTAATGGGGTTCCGGGCTGATTCCTCCCGGAAACTGTGGTGCCACTCTGCCGCCTTGCCTCTCAGGACAGTTGTTGGCGAAGTGCCCTTGGCGACCGCATTTGAAGCATGCGGTTGACGGCTGGCCCGTGCTTGGAGGACGAAAGCCCGGCATGCGCTGCTGAGGTGCAAATGCATGCTGTATTGTCCGCTGCTGCTGTTGTTTCTGTGGATGTGGTGCTGGTAATGCCGGTCAGAACGCCGGTGGTGAATACGGCCGATTGTGGAATTGCATCGGTCGCTGCCGTGGTTGCCAGCGTTGACCCGATGGTGAGCGATATACCATCCGGTATATTTGGGGAGGACCACCTCCCTCTCCGCTGCTTTGCGGCGCACTTCGCTTCATTTCCGCCGCTGCTAACTCCTTCCCAGAGTCCTCTTGTACAATCGCAGCATCAATAATGTCATTGAGGCTGCCGCGATTGAACACTGCCAGCTTGTCCTTCAGGAGCGGATTCAGCCCCTGGTAAAAGTTATCCCACCGCTTCTCGTCAGTATCGGCATGATATGAAGCGTATAGCGTGAGATCATTGAACGCCCTGGAGTACTCCAGTGTGTTCCTGCTGCCTTGCTGCAGGCGAAGGAACTCCTGCGTCTTCCTTTTCATCAGACCCAGTGGTATGTGATAGGCTCTGAAGGCCGTCCGGAACTCCGCCCAGGTCAGCACTCGCTCGGTTGGTTGCGAGGCACAAAAGTTTGCCCACCAAGCGCTGGCAGAGCCCTGAATTTGTTGGGCCGCGAACTGCGTCTTCCACTGCTAACTCAATTGGAGCAGCCCGAACTTCATCTCCATTGTGCGGAGCCAACTGTCCGCATCGAGGGGTTCATCTGCCCTTGAGAATACTGGGAGATGAGTAGCCAGAAAATCCGAGTAAGAGCTTTGTTGACCCTCCTCTCAGTCTTGACGCCTCGCTGGACGAGACGTATTCACAATCAAAGTTTGCAGAAGCTCCGTGTGCTGCTGATGTGAGCCCGCCATGGCCGCAACAATATCAGCCAACGTCACCGTTGGCGGTGGTGTTGGCGGTTGTTGCTGTTGCTGCTGTTGCTGTCCCGAGGAAGCCTTGGGAAGCTGTTGGGAGGCCTCTCCCCCCTGACTGGATCCACCAATCTAAGGTTTGGCACGTGTACGAGTCATTCTCAAATTCAAAACAGCAACGATCAGCACATGTCATTCTTAAAGTTCCATAGAAAACAGTAGATATGGCAGTGACACATGAATAAAATTGCACAATGTTCACATATATTGATAAAGTATAAACTTTATACAAGATACATTACTCTCGAATCCCCGAGAAGTCGTGCTCATGTCGTCACTACCTATACACATGCTATTGTCTACACGACATGTCACTGTTACAAAAGTTTCTACACACCACCCTCGCTGCCCTACATGGCAAAGGTAAACTCACTACTCGGAGTAGGACTCAACCTCCTGCGGGTCCTCCTCCGCTATCTCTGCTGATGGCTCAGGGACGATGACCTCCTCTTCGGGTTCAGGTTCCGGCATCGCCGGGATGCCCAAAACGACGGGTACTGCACCTACCATCGGTAGGCCCACTACCGGAGGTACGATGTCTTGCAAGGCATGCACCTCGTACATGGCCTGATTGTAGTCTTCTTCCCATCCCTGCCCCTCCTCAATAGCGTCACCATGCTCTTCAGTAAGGACCTCATTCTGCTGGGTTAAAGCCTGTATCTGCTGCTGGAAAACCGTGATGTCGACCCAGCTTTTCTTCTTCGCCTTCTTCAGACGACGCAACTGATTGTGTTGTTCATTCAGTCACTTGATCGTCGGAAGGAGCACATTATGGAGTGCGCTGTGAGCACTCTCGAAATGGTCTCCACAGCTGGTGCTTGTAAAAGTCTCAAGACAGTATATGAACAAACCAAGGCTTGAAAGTCTATGTGTGCAAATTCATGAAAATGGGACTTGCTAAAACTTTTCTTCATGCAAAGTGGTTCATGGATGTTCATCCAAAAAGAGGCTCACGTGTTCATTTGAATGTGTTGAACCAATATGGACTTAAATACTCCTTTGTATGAAGGGCTAAAAAATAAGATTTTCAAATTCAAAGTTCACACAAAGAGTGTGGCCAAATCTTTGAATACTCTTGCAGCCTATACTTTTGACTTGGAGGAAACTAAGGTGACAAACTATTCATTTTAGATTGGGCTAAAAATCAGTTTAAGAGAAGCATATTTCAAATTCAAACTGAATTCAATTTGCAAGTCAAATTTGCATGTCAAATCTTTTGTGGGGAGGAACATGGGTGGGACCCACCTGTCATTGTTACACAAAGACTTGCACACTAAGTCTTGGCTCTATGTTCCTCACTTCACCGAGAAGTTCCTCCCGGGCGACACCGAGCTTCTGCCGCAGTGCCACCTCCTCGTTGAATTTCCTCGCGCTGGCAACCGGTTGGTTGCTTCCTTGTGCTCTCGACGTGATCTACCTCTTCAGAGACCGAGCAAGAGGACTTTGCTTCCTCCTCCTCGCGAGAAACACACGAACAGAGCTCCACAGCGCCGCACCCTCGGTGATCAGCCGGAAACTGGGAAAAACTCGCGCCCCTCCACTCCGAGCTGCTAAACAACACCGCTTGCCTGTTGCTCACTTCCCTGCAACAAAAGCTAGCAAGTTCCGGTGTTTCCCGAGCCCTAAAACACTTCCTCCATGGAGACCTAATGTGAACCGGTGACCGGGCACACGTGGACAGTGTAGAAGTCCCAAAACTTGTAAATGGAAAACTTGAGCTATGAATAAAGTTGAGTTTAAATACAAGAAATGGGACTTGCAAAAACATTTGTTTAATCATATAAGTGTTGGCATGTGCAATAGGACGTTGAATTCAGTTTGAACTAAAAAGGTCACTTCAAAAAGGAGAAGGGCATTTCGAAAAGGGGAAATTCAAACTGTTGTTTAAGAAGTTGTATTTGCAATGGCCAACTCAAGAATCAGATGGCATATTTGAATTCTTCAGGTCCAAATTATGAGGAAGGCAAATTTTGGGCAAATGTGGAGGTGCTTTGATATGTATATCAAAGGGACTTGTAAATTTCATCCAAATTTGAATTCAAATTCGAAACTGAGGCAAAACTTGTCCAACGGCCAAATGGCTTTTGAATCTTAGCTCTTCAGGATTTAAATTTGCATTGTGCCAAATTTGGAGATCTTTTGGAAGAGAGGAGCTGTGGGACCCAATTGTCATTGAGAGGGTAAAACTTAGCACAGAAGTATCTGTTCTCTGATCAGACTCACTCGAACTGACTGAGTTCAGTACGCGCGCCGCCGAGCTGCTCGGAAAACCAACGTCCCGCTGTTCTCACGATCAGGGCGCCGAGTGGAGAAAAGATAATCAGGTACACCCCCCCTCTCAGTATATAAACACTCCCGGTCCTTTCTCTTTTCGTTGCACCGAGTCCCGCGACAGTTTCTGCCGCACCGAGCTCCGGTGTCCCGCCCTGTCGCCACGGCGCGACCCGAGTTTTGACGCCCGGCTGAGAGCATAGGCAGCGTCGCCCGCGCCCCCTCGAGCTTCCTAGATCATTTCCCCGACGTGTCGTGGTCGATAACAAGTCGCCGAGCGCATTTCTTGCCGGAAAACGGGCCTAGACGCCTCGACACCACAGCAAGCCCTTGCTGCGTTTCACGAGCAACTAAGCCCCGGTGAAGGTCAGTAATCATCCCCTCGTGCTGTCCCTCCAATTTGGTGCTATCTTGTGGGCGTAGCCGGCCGGAATTTGGTGTTTTCTCACCGGCGGGTTCTTCGGACCGCCGTGCCAAAATTCAAAAATTAGCCTCCTATAGTCAGTCGTTTCCAGTTATGATCTACGGCCATGTTCTATAGACTCCGATGGTCCTCCTCGTCCAACCGGTGCTTGTTTTCATCAACCCTAGCAGTAGAACACCGTGTTTTTTACTACCGTCTGAAAAATCCACCTCGGGCAACCGGTGGGGACCTATTTCGAGCCGTTTCCGATCCAAACCAAGTCCATGTAAAGCATGCCCACGAATCACTGATGCTTTAGGAGCAAACGGCGCAGCATTTTGTGTGGCACCACGCCCTAGCGACGTCGCTGGTGATGCCGCAGCCACTGTCGCCGTCGCGCCTAGGTTTCCGGCCATCCTTGATCTGAGATGAGACCGGCAACGTGTTCCTCACACGGAAATATGCAGGGGCGGCGAAAATCAACAAGTTCCGAGGGCCGAAACCTCCTCCCGGCGAGATCTCCGGCGAGCCCGGCGGCGCGAGGGCGCGGGCAGCCGGAGGTTGAAGATGATCGGAGGTCCCGCATGTCAGTGACAAGATTTTAAATCGCTGATCCGCCGTGGCCCTGGGATCCAGTGTGGCTGCACGGGAAAGGTTATGTGTCCCCGTGTGGCTTGGTTCCCGCAGCTGACACGTGTGCGATGGGCCTGCGGTCAGAGTTTAAACATTTCCCCGGTTTATTCAAATAACAGATTTGATTCAAACTTTGGGAGGGCATAACTTTTGCTAGGAAGCTCCAAATTTAGTGATTCAAATTGGGTTGGATTTGTAAAAGTCCCAAAAATATGTATGAATAAAAACCAAGGTTTGAAAGCAAAGACATGAAAATGGGACTTGCTAAAACTTTTTTTCATGCAAAGTAATACATGGATGAACATCCAACATGAGGCTCACATTTTTCTTTAAAAAGTGTTGAACCAATAAGGAGTTAAATACCTCTTTGCATGTAAGTTTAAAAATCAGATTTGGGATTCAAAGTTCACACATGAGGTGACCAAGAACTTTGAATGAACATGCAGCCATATAGTTGGATTTAGAGGGAAAAGTTTTATCACCAACTTTGCATGTGTAGGGTGGGCTCAAAAAGTTGTCACCAAATCAAACTGAATTCGGAGAATTCAAATTCTAGCCACCCTTTAAACTCAGAATTGTGTGAATTAAGAGGGTCAGCATGAGGAGATATTTGGGGGTTAGAGTGTGGGTTGGGACCCACATGGCAGTGAGCCAGAGACCTAACTTAACAAGGAAGCAAATGAATTTGTGCTCCTGTTCTGCTCGGGTGCCACCGAGGGGTTCCACCGCGCCGCCGGGGAACTGAACCCGACACCTCCGGCTGCCTCCCCCCCCACGCGCGGCCACCGAAGGCGGTTTCCTTCGACGTTATCGTGCCCTCGGCTGAGCAAAGACCCGATTGTTCTCCTCCCCTCGCGTGAACGCCGCACAACCACTTCCCCCCTCGTCCGCTCTCGGTCGATCGAGAAACCGGCGGAGACCATCGCGCCCACTGCCTCCGAGCGGCTAAACACTGTGGCGCAACCATTGCTCATTTCCCCCGACCCAAAAACCACCAAGTCCAGGCGTTCCCGAGCCCTCAATCAACCATTTCGCGGCGACCTCAAAAGAACTGACGGTCAGCTTCACGTGGACAGCTCTACACAGAAGTTTTCAAGCCCGATCAAGCACGGCCACAGGAGCGTTCTGCTGTGTTACTGCTCTCACCCAAAACTTGGAGAAAATCGTGGAGCGTAGCCGGCGAATTCGAAGTTTTGCTCCGGCGGCTTCAACCCGAGCATCCGTACAGGAATCCAAAATTCTCCACTCCTATTCATTCTTAGCGCGTCAAACTTTGCACGTAGGAGCTGGACTAGCCGGCGGTCATATACTCTTTAGCATCCGTGGCATGAAATTAACTGGGAACCACGAATTTTGAGCTCTACCGAGCGTGATCACGGCGGAACCGGTCGGCCGTACGGTGACGTCCGGTTTGCGGCCATTCCAGGGCCATTTGAGGGTCATGCCGAGCTTGGCGATCAACCACTGATGCTGTAGCACGTTTTTGTCGCTTAGTTGGAGGACTAGAAACCCTGGTCGACGGCGCCGAAGGGCAGCAAAGACCGCCGCATGTCGCCAGGGTGTTTCCGGTCACCGGCAGCCCTAGATGACACCACAGATATGTTCCTCGACATCATAAATGCTCTGGCGGCAAATCTCAGCTCGGGCGGTGGCCGGAGAAGGCGAGCCGGTAAGCTCCGGCATCGGGCCGGCGAGGGGCAGCGCGGGCGCGGGAAAAACAGCGGGAGGAAGAAGGAAAGCGGGCGGGTCCCAGCCGTCAGTGTATGAAGAGTTTAAAAAGAGGATCTGTTGTGGCTACGCAGTACATTCCTGTGAACCGCTGTGGCCCCAATCTGATTGGCTGGGGTTTAAAAAGCGGGCCCAGCCGGATTTTCAATAGGAAAATAATTCCAAACTTAGCTCAATCTTTAGAAATTCATATCTCCTGGTAGAAAACTCCAATTTCAGTGATTCCAATTGGGTTGGATTCATCTCTCTGAGTTATATCCAAATATGAACTTGGATTTGTATGAGAATCAATAGTTTATTCTGGAAAATTCTTTGAAGGTTTTCTGTAAAAGAATTATTGAGGGAGTTTGGGTTATCCAAAAATCCCCAAATTTTGCCAGAATATTCTTTAGCATATTGTTGACCTACTAGCAAATTATCAGCTCATTTGAAGATCATTTGAGTAGGAATTTGCTAAATGCAAACTACTGTGTTCAAAAGAGTCCAGAAACATTTCCAGAAAATGTTTCCCACTTCAAAAATCTGTTCTGAGCAATCCATAGCTCCAAAAATCATAGGAAAATTTAGGCAAGCTCTCTGGGACATATTTGGAATTCACTTAATTGGGCATGAAAATGCACATTACTTCAGAATTAATTCTTTTGAGTGGAAATGCTTAAAGAATTGTTCTGGGAGAACTACGCAAGTAAAAGGGCTGGTGTATAGCTAAGGCCTTAAGGTCAATTTAGTTTATTTCTGTTCTTTGCACCACAGAGGCAACCAAAGCCATGCTTGGCTTTTCAACACAACCTCTGTTCCTAAGAAATTAATTCCATAACTTCTTTCTATTAAATTCTATAAAACATATGCATATGCATTTCAATAGGAGCCACAACGAAGGGGATTCAAAGGAGTGATTCATTGAAGTGCATCAAGCTCCGGAGAATCAGGGGTGGATCTGCAAGGACACTAACTGCTTATATACGACTACCCTGCAAAAAAGGCAAGCTCCGGTTTGCATTTAACAGCTGTTAAGTTTTTGTTTTGTATTAACTTTCGGTCAAGATATGAACTGTGCATTAGGTCTAGTGTTTGATACTCCTCTTGCATAGCCAAATGACCCATGGAGTATTGGGTAGGTGTCTTTTACCGTGTAGAACTGCCATGCTTAAGTACGGTTCGGTAGAAGTCGAGTGGTGAGGTGCTACTCGCAAATTTAGGAACAACAGGGGCATACGGGATTTGTTCGTAATTGAATTAGCAAGTTAAAGTTGAGACCGGAAGGTTGTAGGAGCAGCAGGACAAAGGGGCCTGGGTGCTGTAGACCTGTCCGTGTTGGTCAAGGACCGATCCGTATGCGGCCCTGTTGAACAAGTTTGAGTTGTGTACCGGACTCATGCTGGCTATATGGGACCCAGTAAACCGATGTACCTCGGGAAGCTGTCGTTGGGACTTTTCGGGTCGCCTCAGGCGGACGGCCGGTGTGCAGTATGTGGGGAATATTCTCATGACATCTCTCGTCAGAAGGTGCACCATGAGAGTAGCTACTGTACGGGGCGACTTGATCAATTCAGCGGGGGTGAAACGGGGGAAAGGCTGCCACGTACGACGTCAGTGATGGTTGTTGTAGGCAACGTCGAGTACGGGCGTACGTGTCATGTAGTCCGGGTGTTATTGATTCGAATCACCGTCGCTCGCAGAATGGACCGAGCATACTTGTTCTCACAGTCGTGACGTAGTAAGAACTTGCATGAGAAAGGAACTAATCATTTTGATGTGAAGTATTGGATCTGGATGAATAGGCTAGTGCAAACTCGATTCTTTTATGCCATGAGCAATTTACATCGGGGGAAAGCGTTTCTTGTTTGATTGTAAACTCCCGATGTTGCGTGCCCAGGGTTACTTAAAATACTGCAATTAATACTGAAAGTAAGGATTCACTTTTTGGCGAGTTTAATTATGCTTATGCCATCCTATGTTAGGTTCATAACCTCACTTAGAGTTTCATGTTTTGGGTGACGGTTAAGTCTTGCTGAGCGTTATGCTCACGGATGCTATCCGAGTTGTTTTGCAGGTAATTGACTCGATGATTATGAGAAGGGGTGCCGATGAGACTCGGGAACCCCCGAGTGCTTACTCTAAGAGCATCCTCGCCGCTGCAGATTGTCTTCGTGTTGCTAGTAAGAAACGTCCGCGGCCTGGACTGTTTCTTCGTTGCTAGTTTAGATATGAGTCGTGAGAGTGATAGTCTTCCGCTGTAGTTTACTCTGATATACTTATTTGTAAAACAATCTTGTACGCTTCCACAAACAATTTAAGTAATATGATGTGTGTTCATCGACCCGTGTGCTGTTGGGTGCCGCATAACACGGCACCACCCGACGAGGTCCTGGCTGTCTCGGGATTCAGGATGAAAAACTCTATCCAAATATGCAACCCAATTCGCATGAAAACCAATAGAAAATTCTGGAAAATTCTTTAAAGCTTTTCAGCAAAAAAATTTTAGAGAGAGTTTGGTTCATCCGAAAATCCTCAAATTTTGTCAGAATATTCTTTTGGATGTTAGGAGACTCCTGTAAAAGTTTCATCTCATTTGGAGTTGAGTTAGTTAGGGTAATTCTGATTTCAAGTTTCTGTATTCAAATGAATACAGAAACATTTTCAGAGAATTTCCAAATCTTGGAAATTCAGTTCTTGGCATTTCTTAGCTCCAAAAATCCTAGGAAAATTCATGCAGGCTCCCTGAGCTATGTATGAAATTGTAGTTCAATTTAGTTTGCATGAAAGGGCAAATTTATTCAGAATAAATTTCTTTTTGGCTAAATGCTTAGGGAATTGTTCTGAGTCATCTACTCATTGAAATATTCCAAATTTTGGTCCAGATGACTTTCTGGTGACAAGGAACGCACAAGAAAATTTCCAGCTCCATTGGAGCCCTGCATCAGTACTGTTCTGTTCAACCCCATTAGAAAATTAACACACAAGGGAGGAAACACACATCTCACTTGAGCATAGTGCTACACCAAACCCAAACCACTAGCACCAGTTTCATTTTAAATTCTTAAACAGAGTTCCAGTTTTAAACTTGTCTTTAGAACATGTTAACAAAAGTTTTATAATTAAACATGTATGCACATTCATAACGTGTAGTGATTAAACGTGGAAAGTTAAGAAGGAGAAGTTGAGCTTGGATCAAGGAGCAAGAAGGGCAGGAATCGATCTTCAAGTCATCAGGAACTAACTTCATACATCTATGACTTTAGTCACCTGCAAAACCAAGGCAAGCTCCGGTTTGCATTTAAGTTGTTTTCTAAAGTTTTTACTTTGTGCACTACTATGGGTCTAAGTTTGTGTCTGCATTAGGTCAAGGATGTTTTACACTCCAAATGCATGACCAAATGAACCCTGGAGTTAAGGGTAGAAAGGGTCACCGCTGTAGAATAATGCCGTGCTAAATAGCTTAGGACATCCGGTAGAAGACGAGTATTGGGAATCTACTCGCGAGTTATAGACGGGATTACACAGGTGTAGTTGGAAATGAGGCAAACTAAAGTTTACATTTCTAAAGATGAGACCGGGCAGGATGGTTAGGCAGCGACAAGACGAGGTCTTGGTCGAGTAGCTCTGCCTGTGTGGGTTAAGGACCGATGCATGTGCGGCACCCAGGAGCAGGTATTGAGTTGTGTACTGGATGCTTACTGGCATATGGGAACCAGGAAACCGATGCACCAGGTTCACTGGGTTGTAGAGGCATACCACATCGTCTCGTTAGACCTATGAGCCCGAGACGGCGCGACCGGTTCTACAGTCTAGTGTCCTGCGAAAGGTTGCCACATACGACGTAATGAAGGACACCAGATTTGGGTCTTCAGAGGCGGGCATATGTGTCGAGTTATCCGGGTAGTGTTTGATTCGTATCACCGTCCATCGCGGTTATTGCTTACCGCTTGCTCCCTGTGTTGTGACGTAGTAATCAAGTTGTGTGGAAATAGTTTGCAAAGTTTTGAATGCTGTTATGATAAATGGAAATTGCATGAAAACCATGTTTGAAGTAGAGATAGAGCAAACTAAAGTTATTTTCCACCTTGGGACAGTTACATCGGAATGAAGCGTTTCTTGTTTGATTGTGGAGTTCCAATGTTTCTGGACGGAAGGTCACTACTAATATGGCTAAAATCTGAAAGTAAAGGATGAACTCATAGGCGAGTCTTTTCGCAAATGACATGTTATGTCTTAGGTTACTTCCATGTAGAGTTGCATGTCTTAGGGGAGACGGTTAAGTCTTGCTGAGCCTTTGTGCTCACTCTTGTTATATGAGTGGTTTTCAGGTTAATACGAAACTATAAAGAAGTTTGTCCGGTGAGACTCGGAAACGTCCGAGTCATGTTACACATGGAGGACCTAGCTGCTGCCATGTCTTCGTGTTGCTAGCGAGAGGAGTCTGCGGGCTAGACCTCTTCTCTAGTGCTTCTTAGTTATTCGATGTGAGCTGTTATGGACTTCCGCTGTAGCTATTTTATGTAAATTATTTACAAAGAACAATTGTAAGCTTCCGCTTTTGATTTATGTAATACAGTGTTCCTTATATGTGTGCTGTTTGGTGCCGCATAACACGGCACCACCCAATGCGATTCCCGGGCGAGGTGCCCCTTCCCCGTGAACGGGACGGCGGGGTCCCCTCAGCATGGTATCAGAGCCGCATTGGTAATAGCGCATGGAATAAGGATCGTATTACGACAAAAACTTAGGATACGGTGAGGAAACGGTATTAGGCCCACATTAGGACTATTGTAGTATAGTTACTTAAAGTGGCATGACTAACCTACTTGTTATAATTCTGAATTTTGATTATGTAACGACACACCTACGCTCAGGTAAGCATGGTAAGGAACGCCATCGAAAGCGGTTCAATTTCAGTTAGCTCCCCTGACGAGGAAAGTGGTTCAGGGATAGGTCTCACAGCTTGGTGTGAGACGTTAATATGAAACTCTTGGACTCTTCATGTTCCTGAGTTCATATGAAACGCTGATCCCTAGCGTGCATTAGGCAAGTAAGTGGAGACCCCATCGTGTGGTCAGTAACGCGATAGTGTGTTCGTCTGGAAATAGCCCAGGGGGACATACACAGCGCTTGCCATCGGCGTGCCCTGCAGGGCAGTAGGTGGTATCCGTTGGGTTGATAACATTCCCAACCGTGACGACCCATTCATGACATACTTGGGTTCCCCGTCGTGTGGTGTAAAAACATGATCACGTACCTTGAGACGTGGCTTAACTCAAGGACGGCCATATGGCAATGATACGGGTGTTTGTATTTACTTTCAAATATGGAACTGCCTGAAATGAAATAACCTTTGAGTGCACCACTATTGAGTGTTCTTCTGCAGGTACTAACCCCGTACGTATCCCGTGTAGTACACATGTGCGAGAGACCGTCTTAGTGCCACTGATAATACGTATGTGCCGGTATGATCCGGCTTAGGATTTTGTTTGGTGAGGTAATGTAGTACCGACATGATTCTTACAGTGCATCGACACCGTACTAAACATATAATCCTCTTTCCTATGAAGAAATGATTCATGAACTAACTTTCAACTAAAAATGGAAGTTTGAAACAAATATTAGTGACTGAACTCTTATTTTGAGCTAAGATTCAAATGAGAGTATAACTAGGTGTCAAAGTTTTCAAAAACAGGGTGCTCTGTTTCTGGCAGGAATTCTTGCTGGGATTTAACAGAGCATAACTCTGAGTACATTTAACCAATTAAGGTGTATGATATAGTTCTGGAAAGATTTTCAAGTGCTCTACAACTTCGTTGTAGACCTCCAGAGCAAAATCACAGGATAAGTTGGTGAAAACTCAAGTTGCAGGCAAACTGTTCAGAACCAGGACAGCAGAAAAACCTCTCAGGACCTTTCTGTTTTTGAGCCATAACTTCCTGTACAAAAATCCTTAAGGAGCCTATGAGTACTCGTTGGAAAGATACTGAAGTTTACTAAAACTTTGATATTGAACTCAAGTCAAGAATCTGTAGATAACGTGAGAAAAATTTGGAGTTTGTGTGAACTGGTCAGGGTAGTCCCGTGGATTAGTTTAGCGTACATAAGATTTGTTTAAACATGAATGTGGTTATGCTTTCATAAAGTTCATGACATGTTCATGTTTTACTTATCTTTACTTACTACTGAAATAGAATTTTGATTGATTCAAATTTTTTTTTCATGCAGTATGGTACGCGCGCACTCTCAAATGGAGATTGGAGGTTCAAGTCGAGGTGGGAATGACTCGACTTCGTCACAAGAGCCATCGCCAACCGGATTGGCTGAAATTATGGCAAGGATGAATGAAACTCTCCAAACTCTAGTTCAGCAAGGCATAAATAGAGAAGCTCAACATCACATGCCAACCCCGAGCACTTATTTGGATTTCATGGCGACACAACCGCCAGTATTCTCTAAGGCGGCTGACCATTGTGAAGCAGATCACTGGTTACGTGTCATTGAGTCCAAGTTTGGGTTGATCCAATGTGATGAATTCTCGAAGACTCTATATGCCGTTCAGCAGCTTCACGGCTTTGCTGGAGCATGGTGGGCAGAATACCTTGCTGTCCAACCAGCAGGGCATCGTGTCACATGGGCGGAGTTCCAGGATGCATTTCGTGCTCGTTTCATTCCAGCCGGCATAATGCAAACAAGTCATGATGAATTCTGGAATCTAAAGCAAGGTGACAGGACTGTTATTGAGTGTGCGAAGGAATCCAATCGCTTAGCTCAATATGTCCCCGATTATGTGAAATCACCATCCATGAAGGGTTATCATTTTTACCGAGGGCTGACTGCTACTCCGCGATGTGAGTTGGCTCAGGTTAGCCAAGAAAACTTTGATATGTTTTTTATCTGTGCTAGCACTAAGGAATATTATTCTAATCTCTACCTTAAAGAAAATAGGGAGAGGGACTCATCACAGAATGAATGCAATCATCTACCTCAGAAGTATCGGTGGGTAATCCGTTCACCCTCCGGTCAAGAGGTTCCACAAAAAGTGCAGTCATTCTTGGAGTATGACGACTCGTATGCTCCACAGGGGTTTTATTCATCTCCACCGCAGCAGCAACTTATTTCTCCTGCACCTCAGTATCAAAAAGATGCACCAGAATGTTATTTCCCTCAAGAGGTTGAAGTTGAACAAGGTGATTTCTCAGCTGAACCAAGTGCTGTCCCACTTCATGTTGACAACGAGCTCAACGTCAATGAAGCAACTGAACCGGGCAGCAACATTATGTCTGCGGTTCCAGTTCCAGCGAGGGATCTTGGACAGCAAAGAAAAGCCATGTCCAAAGTGGGAACAGTAAATTACGTGTCGGTCCATGATCTGCCAAAGGGAGGACCTGTTCTTGCCGGCAGGTTCACCTTAAATGACAAGCCGGTTGTCATTTTATTCGACTCTGGTGAAACACATAACTTCATTAGCAGGGCGACGGTGATCAGCGATCAGATCTCCATAACTATCACAAAAGGTTCTTACCTTATTCATTCGCCATGTGGATACATATCGACTAATGAAGTCATTTCTCGAGCACCACTTTGTTTGGGTGGAAAAATTTATTCTACCACCCTAATTATTCTCGAAGACCAAGGAATCAATGTCATATTGGGAGTATCATGGTTGACCTTCCATAAGGTTGTCCTGGACATCGAGAACAGGAGTATTCACTTGGACTCTCCACTTCACGGACGTCAAACATTGTATCTCGGTGAAGCGGTTTCCAAAGACCCGGAAGTATGTAATGCCAAGGCTTGCAAGTTAGAAGACATTCCGGTAGTCCGTGAATATCCGGACGTGTTTCCCGAAGATCTTCAAGGCTTACCACCTGAGCGTGAGGTGGAATTCAAATAAGAGTTGATACCGGGAACCACGCCGATCTTTCGGAGACCATACAAAATGGCTCCGAATGAACTAGCAGAGCTGAAGGAGCAACTCAAGGATCTAATGGACAAGGGCTTTATTCGTCCAAGTTCATCACCATGGGGTTGCTCAGCTTTATTTGTGAAGAAGAAGGATGAGACGCTGAGGCTATGCGTCGATTATCGTCCTTTAAATGCTGTGACAATAAAGAACAAGTATCCACTACCAAGAATTGATATTCTCTTCGACCAGGTAGTGGGTGCTAAAGTGTTTTCCAAGATGGACTTAAGGTCGGGATATCATCAGATCAAGATTCGAGCGGAAGATATCACGAAAGCAGCATTCTCAACAAGATATGGACTCTATGAGTATCTTGTCGTGTCATTTGGGTTGACCAATGCTCCGGCTCACTTTATGTATCTTATGAACTCGGTGTTCATGCCGGAGCTGGATCAGTTCGTCGTGGTATTCATCAACGACATCTTGGTCTATTCCAAATCGGAAGAGGAACACACTAAACATTTGCATATTGTGCTCCAACGCTTGAGAGATCACAAGCTTTATGCAAAGTTTAGTAAATGTGAATTCTGGATCAACCAAGTGCCGTTTCTTGGACATATTATTTCAGCAGAAGGCATTGCTGTTGATCCAAGCAAGATTAAACAAGTGCTGAAATGGAAGTCTCCAACATCAGTCCATGAAGTTCGTAGCTTCTTAGGTTTGTCGGGATATTATCGGAGGTTCATCCCGGGATTCTCAAAAATCTCCAAACCTATGACTGAGCTACTGAAAAAGGGCATCAAATATGAATGGAGCAAGCCATGTGAGGAAGCTTTTCAAGCGTTGGTGAAACACCTCACAAAAGCCCCGGTTCTAGCTCAACCGGATACAACCAAGCCTTTTGATGTTTATTGTGATGCGTCTGGCATCGGACTTGGTTGTGTACTCATGCAAGGAGGACGCGTGGTCGCTTATGGATCACGGCAATTACAGAATCAGAGAGCAACATTATCCAACTCATGATCTCGAGCTCGCTGCCGTGGTATTAGCTTTGAATATGTGGAGAATTTACCTATTGGGAAATCTGGTTCATCTCTACACCGACCACAAAAGCTTGAAGTACATATTCATTCAAAAAGAGTTGAATATGCGGCAACGGCGATGGTTGGAGCTGATCAAAGACTATGAGATTGAAATTAATTATCATCCAGGCAAGGCAAATGTGGTTGCCGATGCACTCAGCCGGAAGTCTCATATTTATAACACGCCAATAGAAGAGGAAGAACCAAGTCTCTACTTGGTTCCATATGGAGCCCTACATAATCTAGCTCTAATACCCACAATGAGAGAGGAGGTGATGGAAGCTCAAAAGAAAGACAAGGGCATGGCTCATATCAAAAGGAGGTTGAAGAACGGGGAGATGAAATGTTTCTGGTTAGATAATGAAGATACCCTATGGTTCAAGGACCGGGTAGTCGTACCCCGTGATATGAAGCTGCGGAAGAAAATTTTGGATGAGGCTCACTTGTCCAAATTTTCTATCCATCCAGGCAGCAATAAAATGTACCAAGACCTCCGGAAGAAGTATTGGTGGACACATATGAAACGTGAAGTTGCAAAATAAGTTTCAGAATGTGATACGTGTCGAAGGGTTAAGGCCGACCATGTGAAAAAGTCGGGCCTGTTGCAACCTCTTCAAATACCGGCATGGAAGTGGGAAATCTTGAGTATGGATTTCATCGTTGGGTTGCCGATGACCTCCCACCATCATGATTCAATTTGGGTAATCATTGACCGATTATCCAAATCGGCATGTTTCATTCCGGTGCATACCAGATACACCGCCAAGCAGTATGCGGAGTTATACATAGCACGGATCTTGTGCCTACATGGAGTTCCCCGGACGATCATCTCCGATCGAGGCGCGTTGTTTGTTGCTCGTTTCTGGGAGCAGCTACACGCATCCTGTCACAGCCCGCTCTGGTATCAACTATGACAGGGTTCTAACACCACTTGTCACAGCTCTGATACCACGCTGTGAGGGACAGGATCTCGTCGGGTGGTGCCGTAATATGCGGCACCCAACAGCACGTGGGTCGAAGAAACACATCATATTACATAAATAGTTTGCGGAAGCGTACAAGAATGTTTTACAAATACTTATATCAGAGAAGCGGAAGACTATCTCTCTCACGATTCATCTCTATCTTAGCAACAAAGAAACAGTCCAGCCCGCGGACTGTTTCTTACTAGCAACACGAAGAACAATCTGCAGTGGCGAGGATGCTCTTTGAGTAAATGCTCGGAGCTTCCCGAGTCTCACCGGCATCCCTTCTTTTAAGCATGAAGTCAGATACCTGCAAAACAACTCGGATAGCATCCGTGACCATGACGCTCAGCAAGACTTAACCGTCACCCTAAACATGAAACTCTATGTGAGGTTATGAACCTAAAATAGGATGGCATAAGTATAATTAAACTCACCTAAAAGTAAATCCTTACTTTCAGGTATTAATTGCAGCATTTTAAGTAACCCTGGGCACGACACATCGGGAGTCCACATTCAAATAAGAAATGCTTTCCCCCGATGTAAATTGCTCATGGCATAAAAGAATCGAGTTTGCACTAGCCTATTCATCAAAATCCAATACAAAGCTAGTATGAAACTTCAAACCAATGTGATTAGTTCCTTTCTCATGCAAGTTCTTACTACGTCACGACTGTGAGAACAAGTATGCTCGGTCCATTCCGCGAGCGACGGTGATTCGAATCAATAACACCCGGACTACACGACACGTACTCCCGTACTCGACGTTGCCTACAACAACCATCACTGACGTCGTACGCGGCAGTCTTTCCCCCGTTTCACCCCAGCTGAATTGATCAAGTCGCCCCGTACAGTGGCCACTCTCATGGTGCACCTGCCGACGTGAGATGTCATGAGAATGTTCCCCACATACTGCACACCAGCCGTCTGCCTAAGGCAACCCGAAAAGTCCCAACGACAGCTTCCCGAGGTACATCGGTTTACTCGGTCCCATATAGCCAGCATGAGTCCGGTACACAACTCAAACTTGTTCAACAGGGCCGCATACGGATCGGTCCTTGAACGACACGGACAGGTCTATAGCACTCAGGCCCCTATGTTCTGCTGACCCTACAACCTTCCGGTCTCAACTTTAACTTACTAATTAATTTTGAACCAATCCCATATGCCCCTGTTGTTCCTGAACCTGCGAGTTGCATCTCACCACTCGACTTCTACCGAACCTTACTTAAGCATGGCAGTACTACACGGGGTAAAGACACCTACCCAATACTCCATGGGTCATTTGGCTATGCAAGAGGAGTATCAAACACTAGACCTAATGCACAGTTCAAATCTTAACCGAAGGTGAATACAAAATAAAACTTAATAGCTGTTAAATGCAAACCGGAGATTGCCTGTTTTGCAGGTTAGTCGTATATAATCAGTTAGTGTCCTTGTTGATCCACCCTTGACTCTCCGGAGCTTGATCCACTTCAATGAATCACTCCTTTGAATCCCCTTCGTTGTGGTTCCTATTGAAATGCATATGCATATGTTTTATAGAATGTAATAGAAAGAAGTTATACAATGAAGTTCTTAGGAACAGAGGTTGTGTGGAAAAGCCAAGAATGGCTTTGGTTGCCTCTGTGGTGCAAAGAAACAGAATTGATCTACTTGATTCTAATGTCTTAGCTGTATACCAACTACTTTCCCCTAATGAACATAATAGATGAGCTGAAAAGATTTGAGTGCAACTGAAGAACAAGAACTCCAATGGCCTCAAACCTTTTACAGCAGATTCTATACTACCTAAGGATTTAGCTTGCCAAAATGCAGCTAAGATGGAATTAAATTGTGTTCTTCATACTTCTCACAATGTCTCTTATGTATTTTCACATATACATAAGTATGGAGAATAAGCACAGGGAGTTCTAGGGCTTAACTTGAGCTGGTAATTTACATGTGAGTTCTTGGTCACATGAGAGTAATCTGGCCAAAATTCAGACCTTTTACTCGAGTAGTTCTTCCAGAACAATTCTTTAAGCATTTCTACTCAAAAGAATTAATTGTGAGGTAATGTGCATTTTCATGCTCAATTAAGTGAACTACAATTTCAAATATGTCTCAGAGAGCTTGCCTAAATTTTCCTATGATTTTTGGAGCTATGGATTGCCCAAAATAGATAATATAAGTTGGAAACATTTTCTGAAAATGTTTCCGGAGTTTTATGAACACAGTAGTTTATATTTAGCAACTTCCTACTCAAATGAGCTCCAACTGAGCTGAAATTTTGCTAGAAGGTTAATACTATGCTATACAATATTCTGGCAAAATTTGGGGATTTTTGGAAAAACCAAACTCCCTCAAAAATTATTTTTCAGAAAACCTTCAAAGAATTATCCAGAATATAATATTGACTTTCATACAAATCTGAGTTCATATTTGGATAGAACTCGGAGAGATGAATCCAACCTAATTGGAATCACTCAATTTGGAGGTTTCTACCAGGATCTATGAATTTCCAAAGTTTGAGCCAACCCTGGAATTGTTTTCCTACTGAAAATTCGGCTGGACCCACTGTTTTAAATTCCAGCCAATCAGGATTGGGCCACACAGGGGCCACAGCTTCCCAGCGCGCCAACACACTGGATCCCAGCCACAACTGATCACGGGTTTAAATTTTCTACTGCTGACAGATGGGGCCCACCCGTCGTCTTCCTCCTTCGGCTCCCCTCCCGTGCCCGCGCGCTCCCCCTCGCCGGAGCAAACAGATGCTCGCCGGACCAGCGTTCCCGGCCGCCATCTGAACTAGGATTCGCTGCCAGGGGGCTTAGGGCATCGAGGAACACGATGGTGGGTTCTTCTTGGGCTGCCGGTGGCCGGAACAAGCTCGGCGACGTGCGGCGGCTACTGTGGAGGTTCGGCAGTGTCGGCTGAAGTTTCCAGCTCGCAAAAACCTGTGCCGACGAGCTCTACAGCACCAGTGCAGCTCTATGAAGATCTGCACGACCTCAAAGTAGCTCAGGAGTGGCTGCAAATAGGTTGTCATCGTGCGAACGAATGTGTCCACCATGAACACCCCTAGTAGAGCTCGAATTCCGTCGCTCTGAGGCGTTTCCGTGCGATGGATGCAAAAGGGGAAATGATCACCGGCTAGTCCAGCTTCTCTGTGCCAATTTAGATACTCTGAGAAGGATTGGACAGGGGGAATTTTAAGGAACTGTACCAGAAGCTTGCTGTGAAGCTCTCGGGACAAGATCTTCAAATTGGCCGTCGATGCTTCACGGCGCGGCTGGAGCTTTGGCTGAGAGCAGCACCGAACCAGCGCGCGTCCGTGGCCGTGCTTGACCGATCTTGAAAACCCACATAGTGGTCTGTCCACATGAGGCTGATCGGCGCCTTTGAGCTAGGTCGCGGCGGACGGCGTTGATCACTGGAACAGAGGCCGAAACTCGGTGGTTTAGGCGTCGGGGGAGTGGAGTTTGAGCTCGGGGTGGTGTCTAGCCGCTCGGGAAGGAGGGGGTGCGATCGTTTCTCCGTTTTCCCGATCGACCGAGAGCGTGGAGGTGAGGTACTCGGTTCTGAGCGTGAGCTCGGGAGGAGAAGAAAGCAATCGGGTCTTCACTCGGGCTGAGGCGGTAAGGGTCATGTGGAGGCACGAGGAGACCGCCCTGGGCGCCAGTGCGTGAGGCAGGAAGCAGCTGGTGGTGCCGGCTCTTCACGGTGGCACACCCGGGCAGCTGTTCGGTGGAATTGCCCACCGAGGCTGAGACTTAGTGTGCAAGGCACCCTTTTTAGCTCTATGACATGTGGGTCCCACTCCACATTTACCTCCCAAATATCTTCTCAAGCTGATCCTCTTAACTCCCACAATTCTGAGTTTTAAAAGGTGGGTTAGAATTTGAATCCTTCCAATTCAGTTTGAATTTCGCTTGCCAAATTTGAATTTGGTTGAAGTTTGCAAATTCTTCTCTTTACTCCTTTTTGAGCCCACCCTACAAATGGAAAGTTTGTGATCAAACTTTTCCCTACAAATTCTAACTATATGGCTGCTTGTTTATTCAAAGTTTTTGGCCACCACATGTGTCAACTTTGAATTTCAAATCTGATTTTTAAACTTGCATGCAAAGAGGTATTTAACTCCTTATTGGTTCAACATCTTTTAATATAAATGTGAGCCTCATTTTGGATGCTCATCCATGTATTACTTTGCATGAAGGAAAAGTTTTAGCAAGTCCCATTTTTCATGTCTTTGCCACACATATGAACTCAAACCTTAGTTTTTATTCATACATATTTTTGGGACTTTTACATTCCTCCCCCCTTAAAAGAATCTCGTCCCGAGATTACAAAGAAGAACGAGACGGAAGAGTTAATTACAAACTGTACAAAGCTAAAAGTTCCGGATAGTTGGTGCGGAGGTAATCTTCACTTTCCCACGTCGCCTCTTCCGCGGTGTGATTACTCCACAGAACCTTAAAAAATCTGATCGTCCGGTCCCGGGTTACCCGGGTCTTTTCATCCAATATCTGAACCGGTTGCTCGGTGTAGGTCAGGTCCGGTTTCAATTCATCGATTTCCTCGGTACGGACAGCAGCAGTGAATTTGAGGCACTTCCGCAGCTGTGACACATGAAATACATCATGAACACCCGCTAGACTTGCCGGTGGTTCCAGCCGGTAGGCTACGGGTCCGCATTTCTCCGTGATAGCAAAAGGACCAATAAAACGGGGAGCGAGTTTCCCCTTTACACCGAACCGGTGAATCCTCTTCATCGGAGATACACGAAGATACACGTGCTCTTCGACGTCAAAATGCAAAGGCCTACGCCGTTGATCAGCGTAGCTCTTCTGTCGGGATTGTGCAGCCTTTAAGTTCTCTTGTATCAACGAAACTCGGTCTTCGGCTTCGTTGACAAGGTCAATCTCAAACAGGACTCTTTCACCAGACTCACACCCATTCAACGGTGTGCGAAACTTCCGGCCGTAGAGAGCTTCATACGGTGCCATTTTAATACTCGCTTGATAACCGTTGTTGTATGAAAACTCCGCCAGCGGTAGGTGATCATCCCAATTCCTACCGTGGTGGATGGCACACGCTCTCAACATATCCTCAAGCACTTGATTCACCCTCTCAGTTTGTCCATCGGTTTGAGGGTGATACGCATAGCTCCTAATCAGCTTGGTGCCCAACGAGGCGTGCAGCTGCTCCCAAAATAGAGCAACAAACGGCGCACCTCGATCTGAAATGATGGTCTTCGGAACACCATGTGAGCATATAATTCTTGAGATGTATAGCTCCGCAAATTGCCTTGCTCGATAACGAGTGTTCACCGGTATGAAATGAGCCGACTTCGTCAACCGGTCAACGATCACCCATATCGAGTCATGCTTCCGGGATGTGAGCGGTAATCCGACGATGAAGTCCATACTCACATCCTCCCATTTCCATGCCGGTATCTTCAAAGGTTGTAGCGGTCCGGCTTTCCGCATATGATCAGCCTTGACCCGTCTACACGTATCACACTCGGATACGTACTTCGCAATTTCCCTCTTCATCCTCGTCCACCAAAATTTCTATTTCAAATCTTGGTACATCTTGTTACTTCCGGGATGAATGGAAAACTTAGACAGGTGGGCTTCATCCAAGATCTTCTTCTGGAGTTTCATATTGTGCGGTACCACGATACAGTCATTGAACCTTATTGTACCATTCTCATCCTTCCGGAAACATTTCACCTCTCCGTTGTCTAGTCTTCTCCGTATGTGAGACATACCTTTGTATCTTCTTTGAGCCTCAACAATATCTTCATGGATCGTTGGAATGAGCGCGAGATTATAAAGCGCGCCATACGGAATGACACGGAGACTTGGTTCTTCATCTTCCAACTCAGCAGCCGCCAAGTTGTGAACGTGGGCTTTCCGATTAAGCGTGTTGGCAACCACGTTTGCTTTTCCCGGATGATAGTGTATCTCAATTTGATAATCTTTGATGAGTTCCAAACATATCCGTTGTCTCATATTCAGCTCCTTCTGCGTGAAGATATACTTCAAGCTTTTATGGTCGGTGTAGAGGTGAACAAGATTACCAAGCAGATAATGCCTCCACATCTTTAACGTCAACACCACTGAAGCCAGCTCAAGATCGTGAGTTGGGTAATGCTGCTCGTGGTTTTGCAGTTGACGAGACCCATAGGCGACTACATGCCCTTCTTGCATCAGAACACAGCCGAGACCGATGCCGGATGCATCACTGTATACATCAAATGGCTTCGTCGTGTCCGGCTGAGCAAGAACTGGAGCTGTTGTGAGATGTTTCACCAAAGTTTTGAATGCGGCCTCACATGCTGCATTCCACATATATTTTGTGCCCTTCTTCAGCAGCTCCGTCATTGGTTTAGAAATTTTTGAGAAGCTTGGAATAAACCTCCGATAATACCCCGCTAAACCTAGGAAACTTCGGACCTCGTGGACTGATTTGGGAGATTCCCACTTCAGCACTTGTTCAATCTTGCTGGGGTCCACAACAATACCTTCTGCTGAAATAATATGGCCTAGGAAAGGCACTTGATCAATCCAAAATTTGCACTTGCTGAACTTGGCATATAATTGGTGCTCCCGCAACCGTTGTAGCACGATGTGCAGATGTTCAGCGTGCTCATCTTCAGATTTGGAGTAAACCAATATGTCGTCAATGAATACCACGATGAACTTGTCTAACTACGGCATGAATACAGAATTCATCAAGTACATGAAGTGTGCCGGAGCGTTGGTTAACCCAAATGACATGATGAGATACTCATAGAGTCCGTATCTCGTCGGGAAAGCTGTCTTCGGTATGTCCTCCGGTCGGATCTTGATTTGATGATACCCCGACCGAAGGTCCATCTTCGAAAATACCTTTGCACCCACAAGTTGATCGAACAAGATGTCGATGCGAGGCAAAGGATACTTGTTCTTTATCGTGACAGCATTTAGAGGACGAAAATAAACACATAGCCGCAGTGTTTCGTCCTTCTTCTTAACGAACAGCGCTGAGCAACCCCAAGGTTAAGAACTTGGTCGTATGAAACCCTTGCTCATGAGTTCATTCAGTTGCTCTTTCAACTCCGCTAGCTCGTTAGGTGCCATCTTGTAAGGCCTTCATGAGATAGGAGTGGTTCCCGGCGCCAGTTCAATCTTGAACTCGACGCCCCATTTGGGCGGCATGCCCGGTAAATCATCGGGAAATACATTGGGATAATCACATACCACCGGAATATCTTCAAGCTTCAGCACTTCCGTGTGGTAGGCCTCTACCATATCTGGGTCTTCGCTGTCTAAAAACAGTGTGTGCTGTCCGTGAATTGGTGAGTTAATCTGGACAGTCCGGTTACCAATATTGAGAACGGCACCGTGACAATTTAACCAAGACATCCCCAATATTATGTCTATCTTCTGCCTATCCAACATAATCAGCGATGTTGGGTATATTTTTCCGCCCAAACATAAAGCTGCTCGGGACACAATCTGATTGGCAGAGATATTTCCTCCCGGTGAACGTATAAGGAAACTCGTTGTGGGAGTATTGGTGGATAATTGGTGCTGATCCACGCATGTTTTACTGATAAAATTGTGGGTTGCACCGGAATCAAAAAGTACCAACACGGGCACGTCTTTGAGAGTAAACATGCCTGCTAACACCGGTGCTCCCTCCGGGACATCCTCAATAGCAAGATGTTGCACACTCCCGGATTGCAATGATGTTATGTTGACTTGAGCAGGTGGCGGCATACCACCTGATGATGATGGTTGTCTACTGTTCAACAACTTCTCCTGGCATTCCTGCCTCAAATGCCCTGAACGGTGGCAATCAGAACACGGGGGTTTCCCCGGTTCTTTGTTGACTTGTTGTTGAGGGGTTGATGTACATGGTTGCAGCAATGATGCAACAGGTGTCCTTCGTTGCTGCGGCAAAGGTGTTGCTTCAAGACATGATTCTTGAGCAGGAAATCTGTACAGAGTTGATCTTACTGGTGCTTGCCATATCTCATCGGATGGTGTGTGATACACCACATGGTACTTACGAGGAACAACTGGTGTGTCTTCTTGCACATCATCCCGGTCCCTCTTCTCTGCTTGACACTCAAGTGTCGCTTGTTCTTGCAGAAGAGCAGCACTGATCAACTTGGTGTAACTGCCTTGATTGAACAAGGCTAACTTATCTTTTAATTTGGCACTCAGGCCATAGAAGAAGTAGTCACACCTTGCAGCTTCAGCTGTCGCATAAGCAGGAGCATATTGTGCCAAAAGGTTGAACCTTTTGACATACTCGAGAACACTCAAGTCCCCCTGCCTCAAGTTCCTAAATTCTTTCTGCTGGGCATTGATAAAACCCATATGAATGTGACGAGCACGGAATGCTTCACAAAATTCCGCCCATTCCACTTGATGGCCCTCCGGAACGGTGGCGAGATAAGAGAACCACCAATTTCCGGCGGCTCCATGGAGCTGTTGAGCTGCAAATAATGTCTTCTGATACTCATCACACTCAAACACTCAAAACTTGGACTCCATAACCCTAAGCCACTGATCAGCTTCCACGGGTTCATTAGCTTCTGTGAAAATTGGCGTTTGAGTCGCCAAGAAGTCCAAATAGGCGTTCCGAGGTGGAACGACCTGTTGTGCAAGTTGGAGTAAGCCTTGTTGTACCAAGGCTTGGAGTAGTCTTGTGTTCTCTTGGCTTGACTCGACCATCTGGGCCATGACATCCGCACATACCGTTGATGGCGGTGCCCGTGGTGGAGTCGAGTCATCACCGTCTCGGTGAGAACTTTCAGCCCTACTCGGAGAATGAGTACACACCATACTGCAAAAAGATAATTTTTGAGGGGAGTTAAAACTTGATCTCAGCAGTATGTGAAAGTATGTACAACATGAACATGCTAAAACTTTATGAAGGCATAACAAAATTTCATGTTTACACATCTTCCTAAAGCCAACATATTCAGTCCCTCATTGTGTACAGAACAGACCTTTCTGTTCTTAACCCAGAATTTGATCCAGTTACTAGCATTTTCATAACTCAAGTTGAATACCAAAGTTAAAGTTAACATTAGTATGTTTTCAATGAGTACTCCTATGCCCCTAGATCATTTCTGGAACAAAAGTTAGGATTGTTCAAAGTTGACAGAATTTCTGGATAAAATTTGCCAGCACCTCCTTTGTGTGTGGTTGTTTTCATCACAGTTTTACATACAAACGGAGTACAATTCTGAACAAACTATGAACTTCAAAATCGTTGCAAGTTTCATAACCTTTCCAACGGTGTATCATATGACCCTTAGAAATTTTTCTACAGAATGTTATGGCTAATTTACAGAAACATCCAGAGAAGGTTGCAGCTGTTCTGTTTTCTGAACAGTTTGCATTCAACTGGACATTCAACTAAGTTGGCGTCCGATTTTGCTCTGGAGGTCTACAGAAAAATTGTAGAGCACTGAAAAACCTTTCCAGAACTGTATCATTCATCTTCATTGGGTCAATCTACACAGAGATATGCTCTATCAATGTCCAGAAAAACTTCTGCCAGAACAGAGCACTCTGTTTTTGAGATCAAAAGAAGCCTAGCAATTCTCTTCTTTGAAACTTAGTCCAAATGAAGAGCTCAGTAACTAATATGTGCTTTCCAACATCCATTTTTAGTTTGAAAGTTAGTCATGAATGATTTCTTCATAGGAAAGAAGACTATCCAGTGTAGTACGGTGACGATGCACCGTAAGACATATGACAGTACTACGTTGCCTCACCAAAGAAAAACCTAACCG
The DNA here is from genome assembly GCA_030760725.1 of Neostapfia colusana. Taxonomy (NCBI): domain Eukaryota; kingdom Viridiplantae; phylum Streptophyta; class Magnoliopsida; order Poales; family Poaceae; genus Neostapfia; species Neostapfia colusana. The sequence continues at coordinate 46,835,049 of JASWHV010000008.1, read as the reverse complement.
GATTACACCGGCATATACGTATCATTAGGTGGCACTAAAATGGTCACTCGCAAATGTGTTCTACACGCACTAAGGTTTTCGTGGTTAGTACCTACATAAGCCACACTCAATCATTAGGTCCGGCTGCACACCGAACCCGGTATCCATACAGTTCGTACACCCGGCCGTCATCACTCGCCCAGGTGTTCTCAAGCCAAACACGCCCTGAGCAACGTGTTCATGTTACTGACCACATGACGGGGTCTCCCATACTTGCCCAAAGCATGCCAGGGAATGGCGTTGCTCGAATACCCCAATCGACATGAAGAGTCGTAGAGGATACTAAAGCGAGTCGGGTTACATGCCACCCGTGGGGCTCCACCCTTCAGGTTGTACGCACTGGTGGACAGCGCTTACGTGCCCCCCCTAAGACATAAAACGTACAGAGACGCACTATTTTCCGACATAACAAATAAGTTAGGTTGCCACCTTCATAATATACTAATAATAGTCCTTATGTGGGCCTAGTACCGTTATCTCACCGTATCCTAAGTTTTTCACGTAATATGATGCTCAATCCGTGCTCTGTTCCCAACGCAGCTCTAATACCAGCTTTCACAGCCCGCTCTGGTATCAACTATGACAGAGTTCTAACACCACATATCACAGCTCTGATACCACGCTGTGAGGGACAGGATCTCGTCGGGTGGTGCCGTGATATGAGGCACCCAACAGCACGCGGGTCGAAGAAACACATCATATTACATAAATAGTTTGCGGAAGTGTACAAGAATATTTTACAAATACTTATATCAGAGTAAGCTACAGCGGAAGACTATCTCTCTCATGATTCATCTCTATCTTAGCAACAAAGAAATAGTCCAGCCCGCGGACTGTTTCTTACTAGCAACACGAAGAACAATCTGCAGCGGCGAGGATGCTCTTTGAGTAAACGCTCGGAGGTTCCTGAGTCTCATCGGCATCACTTCTTTTAAGCATGAAGTCAGATACCTGCAAAACAACTCAGAGAGCATTTGTGATCATAACGCTCAGCAAGACTTAACCTTCACCCTAAACATGAAACTCTATGTGAGGTTATGAACCTAAAATAGGATGGCATAAGCATAATTAAACTCGCCTAAAAGTGAATCCTTACTTTCAGGTATTAATTGCAGCATTTTAAGTAACCCTGGGCATGACACATCGGGAGTCCACAATCAAACAAGAAATGCTTTCCCCCGATGTAAATTGCTCATGGCATAAAAGAATCGAGTTTGCACTAGCTTATTCATCAAAATCCAATACAAAGCTAGTATGAAACTTCAAACCAATGTGATTAGTTCCTTTCTCATGCAAGTTCCTACTACGTCACGACTGTGAGAACAAGTATGCTCGGTCCATTCCGCGAGCGACGGTGATTCGAATCAATAACACCCGGACTACATGACACGTAGGCCCGTACTCGACGTTGCCTACAACAACCATCACTGACGTCGTATGTGGCAGCCTTTCCCCCGTTTCACCCCCGCTGAATCGATCAAGTCGCTCCGTACAGTAGCCACTATCATGGTGCGCCTGACGACGTGAGATGTCATGAGAATGTTCCCCACATACTGCACACCGGCCGTCTGCCTGAGGCGACCCGAAAAGTCCCAACGACAGCTTCCCGAGGTACATCGGTTTACTGGGTCCCATATAGCCAGCATGAGTCCGGTACACAACTCAAACTTGTTCAACAGGGCCGCATACGGATCGGTCCTTGAACGACATGGACAGGTCTATAGCACTCAGGCCCCTATGTCCTGCTGCCCCTACAACCCTCCGGTCTCAACTTTAACTTACTAATTCATTTTGAACCAATCCCGTATGCCCCTGTTGTTCCTGAAACTGCGAGTAGCATCTCACCACTCGACTTCTACCGAACCATACTTAAGCATGGCAATTATACACGGGGTAAAGACACCTACCCAATACTCCATGGGTCATTTGGCTATGCAAGAGGAGTATCAAACACTAGACCTAATGCACAGTTCAAATCTTAACCGAAGATGAATACAAAATAAAACTTAATAGCTGTTAAATGCAAACCGGAGCTTGCCTGTTTTGCAGGGTAGTCGTATATAATCAGTTAGTGTCCTTGTTGATCCACCCTTGACTCTCCGGAGCTTGATCCACTTCAATGAATCACTCCTTTGAATCCCCTTCGTTGTGGTTCCTATTGAAATGCATATGCATATGTTTTATAGAATGTAATGGAAAGAAGTTATAGAATGAAGTTCTTAGGAACAGAGGTTGTGTGGAAAAGCCAAGAATGGCTTAGGTTACCTCTGTGATGCAAAGAAACAGAATTGATCTACTTGATTCTAATGTCTTAGCTGTATACCAACTACTTTCCCCTAATGAACATAATAGATGAGCTGAAAAGACTTGAGTGCAACTGAAGAACAAGAACTCCAATGGCCTCAAAACTTTTACAGCAGATTCTATACTACCTAAGGATTTAGCTTGCCAAAATGCAGCTAAGGTGGAATTAAATTGTGTTCTTCATACTTCTCACAATGTCTCTTATGTATTTTCACATATACATAAGTATGGAGAATAAGCACAGGCAGTTCTAGGGCTCACCTTGAGCTGATAATTTACATGTGAGTTCTTGGTCACATGAGAGTAATCTAGTCCAAAATTCAGACCTTTTACTTGAGTAGTTCTTCCAAAACAATTCTTTAAGCATTTCTACTCAAAAGAATTAATTCTGAGGTAATGTGCATTTTCATGCTCAATTAAGTGAACTACAATTTCAGGTATGTCTCAGAGAGCTTGCCTAAATTTTCCTATGATTTTTGAAGCTATGGATTGCCCAGAATAGATTATATAAGTTGGAAACATTTTTGGAAAATGTTTCTGGGGTTTTATGAACACAGTAGTTTATATTTAGCAAATTCCTACTCAAATGAGCTCTACCTGAGCTGAAAATTTGCTAGAAGGTCAATACTATGCTTAAGAATATTCTGGCAAAATTTGGGGATATTTGGACAAACCAAACTCCCTCAATAATTCTTTTTCAGAAAACCATCAAATAATTATCCAGAATATAATATTGACTTTCATACAAATCTGAGTTCATATTTGGATAGAACTCAGAGAGATCAATCCAACCTAATTGGAATCACTCAATTTGGAGGCTTCTACCAGGAGCTATGAATTTCCAAAGTTCGAGCCAACTCTGGAATTGTTTTCCTACTGAAAATTTGGCTGGACCCACTGTTTTAAATCCCAGCAAATCAGGATTGGGCCACACCGGGGCCGCAGCTTCCCAGCGCGCCAACACACTGGATCCCAGCCACAACTGATCACGGGTTTAAATTTTCTGCTGCTGACGGATGGGGCCCACCCATCGTCTTCCTCCTTCGGCTCCCCTCCCGCGCCTGCGCGCTCCGCCTTGCCGGAGAAAACAGATGCTTGCCGGACCGGCGTTACCGGCCGCCATCTGAACTAGGATTTGCCGCCAGGGGGTTTCGGGCACCGAGGAACACGATGGTGGGTTCTGCTTGGGCTGCCGGTGGCCGGAACCAGCTCGGCGACGTGCGGCGGCTACTGTGGAGGTTTGGCAGCGTCGGCTGATGTTTCCAGCTCGCCAAAACCTGTGCCGACAAGATCTACAGCACCAGTGCAGCTCTAGGAAGATCGGCACCACCTCAAAGTAGCTCGGGAGTGGCTGCAAATAGGTTGTCATCGTGCGACCGAATGTGTCCACCATGAACACCCCTAGTAGAGCTCGAATTCCGTCGCTCTGAGGTGTTTTCGTGCCATGGATTCAAAAGGGGAAATGATCGCCGGCTAGTCCAGCTTCTCTGTGCCAATTTTGATATACTGAGAAGGATTGGAGAGGGGGAATTTTAAGGAACTGTACCGGAAGCTCGCTGTGAAGCTGTCGGGACAAGATCTTCAAATTGGCCGTCGATGCTTCACGGCACGGCTGGAGCTTTGGCTGAGAGCAGCACCGAACCAGCGCGCGTCCGTGGCCGTGCTTGACCGATCTTGAAAACCCCCGTAGTAGTCTGTCCACATGAGGCTGATCGCCGCCTTTGAGCTAGGTCGCGGCAGACGGCGTTAATCACCGGAACAGAGGCCGAAACTCGGTGGTTTAGGCGTCGGGGGAGTGGAGTTTGAGCTCGGGGTGGTGTCTAGCCGCTCGGGAAGGAGGGGGTGCGATCGTTTCTCCGTTTTCCCGATCGACCGAGAGCGTGGAGGTGAGGTACTCGGTTCTGAGCGTGCGCTCACGAGGAGAAGAAAGCAATCGGGTTTTCGCTTGGGCTGAGGCGGTAAGGGTCATGTGGAGGCACGAGGAGACCGCCCTGTGCCCCAGCGCGTGAGGCAGGAAGCAGCTGGTGTCGCCGGCTCTTCTCTGTGGCACACCCGGGCAGCTGTTCGGTGGAATTACCCACCGAGGCTGAGACTTAGTTTGCAAGGCACCCTTTTTAGCTCTATGACATGTGGGTCCCACTCCACATTTACCTCCCAAATATCTTCTCAAGCTGATCCTCTTAACTCCCACAATTCTGAGTTTAAAAAGGTGGGTTAGAATTTGAATCCTTCCAATTCAGTTTGAATTTGCTTGCCAAATTTGAATTTGGTTGAAGTTTGCAAATTCTTCTCTTTACTCCTTTTTGAGCCCACCCTACAAATGGAAAGTTTGTGATCAAACTTTTCCCTACAAATTCCAACTATATGGCTGCATGTTTATTCAAAGTTTTTGGCCACCACATGTGTGGACTTTGAATTTCAAATCTGATTTTTAAACTTGCATGCAAAGAGGTATTTAACTCCTTATTGGTTCAACACCTTTAAATAAAAATGTGAGCCTCAATTTGGATGCTCATCCATGTATTACTTTGCATGAAGGAAAAGTTTTAGCTTGTCCCATTTTTCATGTCTTTGCCAGACATATGAACTCAAACCTTAGTTTTTATTCATACACATTTTGGGACTTTTACACATCCTTGGGAACTAAATTGATTCGAAGCTCCACGTATCACCCTCAAACAGATGGGCAAACTGAGAGGGTGAATCAAATACTTGAAGATATGCTGAGAGGATGTGCCATTGACCACGGTAAGAGCTGGGATGATCACTTACCGTTGGCAGAGTTCTCATATAACAACGGATATCAATCAAGTATCAAAATGGCACCTTAAGAAGCTCTCTACGGCCGGAAGTGCTGCACACCCTTGAATTGGTGTGAATCTGGCGAGAGAGTTATTTACGGGATTGATCTCGTAAATGAAGCTGAAGATCGGGTAAGGCTTATTCAAGCAAATCTTAAAGCCGCTCAGTCCAGAAAAAAGAGCTATGCGGATAAGAGGCGTCGTCCTCTGGAATTTCAAGTTGGGGACCATGTATATCTCCGCGTATCTCCTATGAAGGGCATTCACCGGTTTGCAGTGAAAGGGAAATTAGCTCCGCGTTTTATCGGTCCCTTCGCCATCATAGAAAGGTGTGGACCCGTGGCATACCGTTTGGAGTTACCGGCAGTCTTAGCCGGAGTTCATAACGTCTTCCACATATGTCATTTTCGGAAGTGTTTGAAAGTTCCAACGGGGATTCTCACGAAAGACATAGCAGATTTGAAGCCGGACCTCACTTATATCGAACACCCAACCTGGATAATTGATGAAAGGACTCACGAGACCAGAAATCGGACGCTGCGATTTTTCAAGGTGCTATGGGAAAATCACACATCTGACGAAGCTACATGGGAAAGCGAGGAATATTTACAATGCAATCATCTAGAGTTGTTAGAGGCTTATATTTAGTAGTTGTCCTCTCCACGTTGTACTTAATCAGGAATCTCGGGACAAGATTCTTTTTAAGGGGGGAGGAACGCATAAGTCCCAAAACTTGTAAATGGAAAACTTGAGCTATGAATAAAGTTGAGTTTAAATACAAGAAATCGGACATGCAAAAACTTTTGTTTAATCATATAAGTGTTGGCATGTGCAATAGGACTCTGAATTCAGTTTGAATTAAAAAGGTCACTTCAAAAAGGAGAAGGGCATTTCCAAAACGGGAAATTCAAACTGTTGTTTAAGAAGTTGTATTTGCAATGGCCAACTCAAGAATCAGATGGCATATTTGAATTCTTCATGTCCAAATTATGAGGAAGGCAAATTTTGGGCAAATGTGGAGGTGCTTTGATATGTATATCGAAGGGACTTGTAAATTTCATCCAAATTTGAATTCAAATTTGAAACTGAGGCAAAACTTGTCCAACGGTCAAATGGCTTTTGAATCTGAGCTCTTCAGGATTTAAATTTGCATTGTGCCAAATTTGGAGATCTTTTGGAAGAGAGGAGCTGTGGGACCCAATTGTTATTGAGAGGGTAAAACTTAGCACAGAAGTATCTGTTCTCTGATCAGACTCATTCGAACCGACTGAGTTCAGTACGCACGCCACCGAGCTGCTCGGCAAACCGATGTCCCGCTGTTCTCACGATCAGGGCGCCGAGTGGAGAAAAGATCATCGGGTGCACCCCCCTCTAAGTGGATAAACACTCCCGGTCCTTTCTCTCTTCGTTGCACCGAGTCCCGCGACAGTTTCTGCCGCACCGAGCTCCGGCGTCCCGCCTTGTCGCCACGGCGCGACCAGAGTTTTGACGCCCGTCCGAGAGCACAGGCAGCGTCGCCCGCGCCACCTCGAGCTTCCTGGATCATTTCCCCGACGTGCCGTGGTCGATAACAAGCTCTTGCTGCGTTTCACGAGCAACTAAGCCCCGGTGAAGGTCAGTAATCATTCCCTCGTGATGTCCCTCCAATTTGGTGCTATCTCGTGGGCGTAGCCGGCCGGAATTTGGTGTTTTCTCACCGGCGGGTTCTTCGGACCGCCATGCCAAAATCCGAAATTAGCCTCCTATAGTTAGTCGTTTCCAGTTATAATCTACAGGCAAGTTCGGTGGACTATGACGGTCCTCCTCGTCCAACCGGTGCTTGTTTTCATCAACCCTAGCCGTAGAACACCGTGTTTTTCACTACCGTCGGAAAAATCCACCTCGGGCACACGGTGGGGACCTATTTCGAGCCATTTCCGATCCAAACCAAGTCCATGTAAAGCATGCCCACGACTCACTGATGCTTTAGGAGCAAACGGCGCAGCATTTTGTGTGGCACCGCGCCCTAGCGATGTCGCCGGAGAAGCCGCAGCCACTGTCGCCGTTGCGCCTAGGGTTCCGGCCATCCTCGATCTGAGATGAGACTGACAACGTGTTCCTCGCACGGAAATATGCAGGGGCGGTGAAAATCAACAACTTCCGAGGGCTGGAACCTCCTCCCGGCAAGATCTCCGGCGAGCCCGGCGGCGCGCGGGCGCGGGCAGCCGGAGGTTGAAGATGACCGGGGGTCCTGCATGTCAGTGACAAGATTTTAAATTGCTGATCTGCTGTGGCCCCGGGATCCAGTGTGGCTGCACGGGAAAGGTTCTGTGGCCCCGTGTGGCTTGGTTCCCGCGGCTGACACGTGTGCGATGGGCCCACGGTCAGAGTTTAAACATTTCCCCGGTTTATTCAAATAACAGATTTGATTCAAACTTTGGGAGGGCATAACTTTTGCTGGGAAGCTCCAAATTTAGTGATTCAAATTGGGTTGGATTCAGGATGAAAAACTCCATCTAAATAAGCAACCAAATTTGCATGAAAACTAATAGAAATTTCTAGAAAATTCTATAAAGCTTTTCAACAAAAGAGTTTTAGAGGGAGTTTGGTTCATCCAAAAATCCTCAAATTTTGTCAGAATATTCTTTAGGACGTTAGGAGACCCCTGTAAAATTTCAGCTCATTTGGAGTTGGGATAGTTATGGTAATTCTGATTTCAAATTTCTGTATTCAAACGAATACAGAAACATTTTCAGAGAATTTCCAAATCCTGGAAATTCAGTTCTGGACATTCCTTAGCTCCAAAAATCCTAGGAAACTTCATGCAGGCTCCCTGAGCTATGTATGAAATTTTAGTTCACTTGAGTTTGCATGAAAGGGCAAATTTATTCAGAATAAATTTCTTTTTGCCTAAATGCTTAGGGAATTGTTCTGAGTGATCTACTCATTGAAATATTCCAAATTTTGGTCCTGATGACTTTCTGGTGACAAGGAACTCACAAGAAAATTTCCAGCTCCATTGGAGCCCAGAATCAGTACTGTTCTGTTCAACCCCATTAGAAAATTAACACACAAGGGAGGAAACACACATCACACTTGAGCATAGTGCTACACCAAACCCAAACCACTAGCACCAGTTTCATTTTAAATTCTTAAACAGAGTTCCAGTATTAAACTTGTCTTTAGAACTTGTTAACAAAAGTTTCGATGCCGGGCTGCACAGCGGAGAGAGCGGCAGCACGCGCAATGGAGGTTGCGGCCGGGGCAGCCGGGGAAGAGGCGACCGGAGGTGCAGCGACCAATCACGGGGAACAACGCGACCGCAGCTGCAGTGCCAGTAGCGGCGCAGGCGAACCCACGGCTGCCGGGCTGCGCTGTTGAAGACGCGGTCGAAGATGATCGAGACGGTAGCACGTGGAACAGCTACGACGGCGTGCGACGGCAGCACTGAGGGCGGCGGCAGCAGGGCGGCGCGGCGCAAGCAAGCGGCGCAATCACGACGGCGGCGGCAGAAGGGCTGGCGGCGGCTCGGTCTTGCGTGAGAGAAAGAAAAGAAAGCCGATCTCTAACCTATACACCCTTATTTTCGTGTGCAACGCCCCACGACCGACGAATATAAAGGCCTTGATGTGCGTGCCAGTCGGTAGCAGCAGTATCTTCGTGTGCTTCGCCGCCTGGCGGACGAAAATACCTCTATCTTCTTGTGCTAAACCGCCTCGGCCGATGAAAATGTGTCCTTGATGTGCGTGCCGGTCGGTATCCTATTATTTTCGTGTGCTCTGCCGCTCTACAACAACAACAACAACAACCAAGCCTTTATCCCAAGCTTGTTGGGGTCGGCTAGACATGAAACCCAATATCAATGAAGTAAAAGAGAGGAAGTGATATAAGAACAAGGAAAAAAAAGGAAAAAAGAAAAAAAAGAAAAAAAGAAAAAGAGAAAAGGAAAAAGAAAAAAGAAAAAGAAAAAGAGAAAAGAAAAAAGAAAAAACAAGACTACGATTCTGGCACATGAATTGCTACTTTCCATGCGGTCCTATCATGAGGTACGTCTCTGGATACATTCCAATCTCTCAAATCTCATTTTACCGCCTCCTCCCAGGTCAACCTTTGTCGTCCTCTACCCCTCCTAATATTTTCTCTACCTCTTAAAATCCCACTGTTAACCGGTGCTTCTAGAGGTCTCCGTTGGATATGTCCAAACCACCTAAGTCGATGTTGGACTAACTTCTCTTCAATCGGCGCCACCCCTACCTCATCACGAATCGCCACATTCCTTATTCGGTCTCTTCTCGTGTGCCCGCACATCCACCGTAGCATGCGCATCTCTGCGACACTCATTTGTTGGACATGTTGCCTTTTAGTTGGCCAACATTCCGCCCCATAGCGCATCGCGGGTCTGATCACCGTCCTATAGAACTTCCCTTTTAGCTTTTGTGGGACTTTCCTATCACATAGGATTCCAGAGGCTTGTCGCCATTTCATCCACCCTACCTTGATCCTGTGGCAAACATCCTCATCAATATCGCCATTGCTTTGTAACATTGATCCTAAGTATCGGAAAGAGTCCCTTCTAGGTACTATTTGTCCTTATAGACTAACATTTCCCTCGTCACGACCAACATCACTAAAGTCACACCTCATATACTCGGTTTTGGTCCTACTAAGTCTAAACCCCTTGGACTCTAAGGTTTGTCTCCATAACTCTAATTTCTTATCAACACCATCTCTAGTTTCATCTACCAGCACTACATCATCAGCAAAGAGCATGCACCAAGGGATATCCCCTTGTATATCCTTCGACACCTCATCCATCACCAAGGAAAAGATGTATGGGCTCAAAGCTATCCTTGATGTAGTCCTACCGTGATAGGAAATGCATCAGTCTCACTATCACTTACGCACACACTTGTCCTAACATTATTGTACATATCCTTGATAAGGGTAATGTACTTTGTTGGCACTTTATGTTTCTCTAGTGCCCACCACATTACTGACCTTGTTATCTTGTCGTACGCCTTCTCCAAGTCGATGAACACCATATGCATGTCCTTCTTCTGCTCCCTATATCTCTCAATAAGCTGACGAAGCAAGAAAATCGCATCCATTGTAGACCTCCCAGGCATAAAACCAAACTGGTTTTTAGTGGCATTGGTCACTTTCCTCCGGCGGTGTTCAATCACTCTCTCCCAAAGCTTCATAGTATGACTCATAAGCTTAATACCTCGATAATTAGTACAACTTTGAATATCTCCTTTATTTTTGAAGATAGGTACTAATATACTTTTCCTCCATTCTTCAGGCATCTTGTTTGACCGAAAAATGTGGTTGAATAGCTTTGTGAGCCATACTATTGCCACGTCCCCAAGACATCTCCACACCTCAATAGGGACATCGTCAGGGTCGAGGGCCTTTCCTCCTTTCATCCTTTTGAAGGCCTCCTTAACAACAAACTCTTGTATCCTCCGCACGAACCGCCTGTTGGAGTCATCAAAGGAGTCATCCAACTCAACCATAGTGCTCCCCATTCCCATCATTGAATAGCCCATTAAAGTAATCACGCCATCTATTCTTAATCTCTTCATCTTTCACTAGAATGCGGTCAGTCTCATCTTTGATGCATTTAACTTGATTGAGATCCCTCATCTTTCTCTCGCGGATTTTTGCTACCTTGTATATGTCCTTTTCACCTTCTTTTGTCTCTAGTCTCTCATATAACTTATCATAGGCCTGTCCTCTTGCCTTACTCACAACCCGCCTTGCATTCTTCTTAGCCTCTTTGTACTTAAGCATGTTCCTTGCGCTTCTATCATTATGCCAACTCTTGTAACACTCCTTCTTCTCCTTAATGACCTTTTTGTACATCCTCATTCCACCACCAAGTGTCATTATCTACAAGTTTCTTTCCCTTTGTCACACCGAACACCTCACTAACTACCTTCCTAATGCAAGTTGCCATCTTCATCCACATACTATCTGCATCTCCATTTTCTGCCCAGGGTCCTTCTGTGATCACCCTATTTTTAAAGGATTCTTGTGATTCTCCCTTCAACTTCCACCACTTTGTTCTTGTGATTTTGACACCTTTGTCCCGCAAAGAACATGTATGGAAGCAAAAGTCAGCTACCACAAGCTTATGTTGTGTCACAACACACTCCCCCGGGATCACCTTACAATCTAGACACTCCCGTCTATCCTTTCTCCTAGTGAGGACAAAGTCAATCTGGCTAGATTGTTGGACACTACTAAAGGTCACTAGGTGAGATTGCCTCTTCCTAAAGAGGGTGTTAGCTATCAACAGATCATAGGCTACGGCAAAGTCTAGGATGTCCTTACCCTCTTGATTTCTATCGCTCCATCCAAAACCTCCATGTACTCCCTAATATCCTAGGTTAGTTGCACCCACATGACCATTGAGATCTCCCCCTATGAGGAGTTTCTCGGTTATCGGTACACTACTAACCATATCCTCCAAGTCCTCCCAAAAGTTGCCTCTTAGCCCTCATGTTGAGCCCGACTTGTGGGGCATAAGCACTAATGACGTTCAAGACAATGTCCCCAATTACTATCTTGATTAAGATGATCCTATCCCCTCGTCTTTGAACATCCACTACTCCATCTTTAAGACTCTTATCTATTAAAACACCTACGCCATTCCTAGTCCCAACCGAACCAGAATACCAAAGCTTGAAACCGGTATTCTCGATTTCTCTCGCCTTTTGACCCGCCCATCTAGTCTCTTGTACACAAAGGATATTTACTCGTCTCCTAATTGCAACATCTACTAACTCACGTAGCTTCCCCGTCAAGGATCCTACATTCCAACTACCCACCCGAAATCTATGTTTCTCGGCTAGCTTCCTTACGCTTTGCACCCGTCGAGTAAGATCCAAATACCCTTACTCACTTATCACTACATCCGGGCGATGATGTAGCGCGCCACTAAGGTGGTGGCGATCTGGCCCTTAATCATTTAACACCATATCCATGTTCCGATATGTCGCTAAGAGGGTTACGCCACAACGAATTTCTATTGGGTTTCATTTCTATGAGAATGGCTAAGTGTAGTTGTTGGCTCGCCAAGCCTATCACAACCCCCTCCTCCTTTACCCGGGCTTGGGACCGGCTATTTTCGTGTGCTGTACCGCTTCGGCCGACGAAAATGAAACCTTAATTTGCGTGCCGGTTGGTAGCCCCACTATTTTCATGTGCCACAACAGGCCGATGAAATTAAAGCAATCATTTTCGTGAGCTAGGACCTAGGCCGACGAAAGTACCATTTATTTTCGTGCGCTTCTCTGTGGACGACGAAATTGAATGACCTAGGTGTGCGTGCCTTGTTGGAATCCGGGTTGTTTTCGTGAGCCTTGTTCCTGGCCGACGACAACACGATCTAATTTCATGCGCTTAACCTCGGCCGACGACATTACTGCACTTATTTTTGTGTGCTACCTCCTGGACCCACGAAATTAGATTTTTTTCGTGTGCCAGTAATCCAGCCCACGAAATTACAGTGTAATTTCGTGTGCTTCATGTTCAACCCACGAAATTAAAAGTTATTTTCGTGCGCAAGGTAGTGGCTCACGAAAATAGGTTTAATTTCGTGAGGGCCCACGAAAATAGATTAAGCCCACGAAAATTATTCGTTTTACTGTAGTGTTGGATCAAGGAGCAAGAAGGGCAGGGATTGAGCTTCAAGTCATCAGGAACTAACTTCATACATCTCTGACTTTAGTCACCTGCAAGACCAAGGCAAGCTCCGGTTTGCACTTAAGTTGTTTTCTAAAGTTCTTACTTTCTGCACTACTAAGGGTATATGTTTGTGTGTGCATTAGGTCAAGGATGTTTTACACTCTAAATGCATGACCAAATGAACCCTGGAGTTAAGGGTAGAAAGGGTCACCGCTGTAGAATAATGCCGTGCTAAATAGCTTAGGACATCCGGTAGAAGACGAGTAGTGGGAATCTACTCACGAGTTATAGACGGGATTACACGGGTGTAGTTGGAAATGAGGCAAACTAAAGTTTACATTTCTAAAATGAGACCGGGTAGGATGGTAAGGCAGCGACAAGGCGAGGTCTTGGTCGAGTAGCTCTGCCTGTGTCGGTTAAGGACCGATGCGTGTGCGGCACCCAGGAGCAGGTATTGAGTTGTGTACCGGATGCTTACTGGCATATGGGAACCAGAAAACCCGATATACCAGGTTCACTGGGTTGTAGAGGCATACCACATCGTCTCGTTAGACCTATGAGCCCGAGACGGTGCGACCGGTTCTACAGTCTAGTGTCCTGCAAAAGGTTGCCACATACGACATAATGAAGGACGCCAGATTTGGGTCTTCAGAGGCGGGCGTATCCGGGTAGTGTTTGATTCGAATCACCGTCCATCGCGGTTATTTATTACCGCTTGCTCCCTGTGTTGTGATGTAGTAATCAAGTTGTGTGGAAATAGTTTGCAAAGTTTTAAATGCTGTTATGATAAATGGAAATTGCATGAAAACCATGTTTGAAGTAGAGATAGAGCAAACTAAAGTTATTTTCCACCTTGGGACAGTTACATTGGAATGAAGCGTTTCTTGTTTGATTGTGGAGTTCCAATGTTGCTGGGCGCAAGGTCACTACTAATATGGCTAAAATCTGAAAGTTAAGGATGAACTCATAGGCGAGTCTTTTCGCAAATGACATGTTTAAGTCTTAGGTTACTTCCATGTAGAGTTGCATGTCTTAGGGGAGACGGTTAAGTCTTGCTGAGCCTTTGTGCTCACTCTTGTTATATGAGTGGTTTTGCAGGTTAATACGACACTATAAAGAAGGTTGTCAGGTGTGACTCGGAAACGTCCGAGTCATGTTACACATGGAGGACCTAGCCGCTGCCATGTCTTCGTGTTGCTAGCGAGAGGAGTCCGCGGGCTGGACCTCTTCTCGAGTGCTTCTTAGTTATTCGACGTGAGCTGTTTATGGACTTCCGCTGTAGCTATTTTATGTAAATTATTTATAAAGAACAATTGTAAGCTTCCGCTTTTGATTTATGTAATACAGTGTTCCTTATATGTGTGCTGTTGGGTGCCGCATAACACGGCACCACCCAATGTTATTCCTGGGCGAGGTGCCCCGTCCCCGTGAACGGGATGGCGGGGTTCCCTCAGACAGCCGACCACAGTGCCTTTCACGGCCGAGCAAGGACGGCAAGAAAAGTGCATGGACTCCACACAGCTTCCACCCGAAGCTCAAGCCATGCCGTGAGCCCTCGCCGGTGAATTATGGATTTTGGCTCCGGCGTGCACAACCCAAGCGTCCGGTAATAATATCCAAAACTATCATTCGTTAATCCTCCTTAGATCATCAAACTTTGCACATAGGGGCTGGACTAGCTGGCGAGCATCTTCTCTTCAGCAACCATAGCGTTAAAACACCTCAGAGCGACGGATTTTGAGGTTTGCCGAAAGGGCCTATGGCGATACTCCGCGGGCGCACGGTGACAACCGATTTGCAGCCATTCCCATGCCGTTTTGAAGCCGTGTCAGTCCTCCCTAAGCATCCCTGGTGCTGTAGAGTGTTTTGGTCCAGTGTTTGGCGGGCTAGAGGGGTCGGCCGGCGGCGCCGAAGTCCTCCCATAGTCACCGTACGTCACCGGGCTACTTCTAGACACCGGCAGCTCGAGCTAGCGCCACCATCATGCTCCCCGATCTCCAAAACCCCCTAGAGGCAAGCCTCAGGCCGAGAGGCGGCCGGAAACACCAAGCCGGTGAGCTCCATCGTCGGTCCGGCGAGGGGGGCGGCGCGCGCGCGAAGGAGAAGGTGGGAGGAAGAAGAAAGTGCGGGCCCCAGCTGTCAGTGACCGGAAATTTGAATATTTGTCGGTTGGTTCTCGAATCTTCTGTGGCTGCGTGTGCTGGACAGTGTAGCCCCAGTGTGGCTCGAATCTGAGTGACTGAGGTTTAAACAGTAGGCCCAAGACGATTTTCAATAGCGAAACAAATTCCAGATTGTGTTCCAACTTTAGAAAATCATATCTTTGTGTAGAAAACTCCAAATTTAGTGATTCAAATTGGGTCGGATTCATTTTCAAAGATGTATCCAAATATGAACTCCAATTTGTATGAAAGTAATTATTAAATTCTGGAAAATTCTTACAAATTGTTTGGAAAAATAATTATTGATGGAGTTTGGTTCATCCAAAAATGCTCCAATTTTTCGAGAATATTCTTTAGGGGAGTGTTAACCATCTAGCAAATTTTCAGCTCATTTGAAGATGATTTGAGTAGGAAGTTGCTAAATACAAACTGCTGTGTTCATAAGGGTCCAGAAACATTTTCAGAAAATGTTGCCCACTTGTAAAATCCATTCTAGGCAAACCATAGCTCCAAAAATCATGAGAAAATTCAGGCATGCTCCATAAGCCATACTTGAAATTTTAGTTCGCTGAATTGGGCATGAAAATGCACAGTACTTCAGAATTAATTCCTTTTGGTAGAAATGCTTAAGGAATTGTTCTGGAAGAACTACTCATGTAAATAGCCTGAATTTTGGACCAAAACACTTTCATATGACCAGGAACTCAGATGCAAATTATAAGCTCATGTTGATCCTTACAACGCCCTATTCTCGTTCTACCATGCTTATGTATGTGGGAAAATACATTAGAATCTTGTGGGTATTTTGGGAGACACATAATCTTTCCACTTTAGCTGCAATTTGGCAAGCCAAATCCCTAGGTAGTATAGAAGATGCTGTAAAAGTTTTGAATCCATTGGAGTTCTTGATCTTCAGTTGCATTCAAAATTTTTCAGCTCATCTCTTATGTTCATTAGGAAATTTAGTTAGTTATAAATTAAAACCTTAAGACAAATTTAGTTCATTATTTTTTTTTTGCACAACAGAGGCAAACAAAGCCAATATTGGCATTTCCACAAAGCCTCTGTTCTTAAGAAATCAATACCTTAATTCTTTCAATTGCATTGTAAAATTTGTGCATATACATGTCGATAGGATTCACGACGAAGGGGATTCGAAGGAGTGATTCATTGAAGTGGATCAAACTCCGAAGGACCAAGAAATTGATTAGAAAGGATCACTAACTGCTTATATACACTACTACCCTGCAAAACAGGCAAGCTCCGGTCTGCATTTGACAGCTTCTAAGTTTTTACTTTGTATTCACTCTTTCGGTTAAGAAATGAAATGTGCATTAGGTCTAGTTGCTTTGATACTCCTCTTGCATAACCAAATGACCCATGGAGTATTGGGTACGTGTCCTATTCATCGTGTAGAACTGCCATGCTTAAGGGTCGGTAGAAGTCGAGTGGTAAGATGCTACTCGCTTGATCAGGATAAACAGGAGCATACGGTATTGGTTCAGAAAATGTGTTATCATGTTGAAGTGGAGACCGGGCAGGTTGTAGGAGAAGCAGGAAATAGGGGCCTGTGTGCGGTAGACCTGTCCGTGTCAGTTAAGGACCAATCCGTGTGCAGCCCTGTTGAGCAAATTTAAATGTGTACCAGACTCATACTGGCTATATGGGACTCAGTAAACCGATGTACCTCGGGAAGCCTGCGTTGAGCATTTTCGGGTCACCTCAGGCGAGAGGGCTGATGTGCAGTATGTGGGTAACACACTCATGACATCTCATGTCGGTAGGTGCACCATGAGGGTGGCTACTGTACGGGGCGATTTGATCGATTCAATGTGGGTGAAACAGGGGAAAGGCTGCCACGTACGACGTCAATGAGGGTTGCTGTAGGCAACATCGAGTACGGGCGTACGTGTCTTGTAGTCTGGGTGTTATTGATTCAAATCACCATTGCTCGTGGAAAGGATTGAGCATACTTGTTCTTGCAGTCATGACATAGTAAGAACTTGCAATTGAGATAATAACTAATCATTATGGTTTGAGGTTCATACTAGTTTGTGATGTTATCTTTTATGAACAGACTAGTGCTAACTCGATTCATTTTCACCTTGAGCAAATTACATCAGGGGAAAGCGTTTCTTGTTTGATTGCGGACTCCCGATGTGGCTTGCCCAAGGTTACTTTTAAACTGCTGCAAATAACACCTGAAAGTAAGGATTCACTTTTAGGCGAGTTCATTATGCTTTATGCTATCCCACTTTATGTTCATACCCCCATGTAGGGTTTCATGTCTAGGTTTGACGGTTAAGTCTTGCTGAGCTTTATGCTCACGGATGCTATCCGAGTTGTTTTGCAGGTATTGACTACGCTTAGGAGAATGGGTGCCGATGAGACTTGGAACCATCCGAGTAGTTTCTCAGGAGCATCCTCTCCGTTGCGGTTTGTTCTTTGTGTTGCTAGTAAGAAACGTCCGCGGGCTGGACTGTTTCTTTGATGCTAAGCTAGAAATGAGTCATGAGAGAGTTGTAGTCTTCCACTGTAGCTTATTTTGAGATAAGTATTTGTAAAGCACTCTTTTTACGCTTCCGTAAAACATTTTGTGTAACCTGGTGTTTCCTCGACCCGTATGCTGTTGGGTGCCGCATCGCACGGCACCACCCGACGCTGTCCTCGGGCGAGCGGCACGGCCCCGTGAATGAACGGGTGGCTGGGGCCCCTCACAGTGTGGTATAAGAGCTGTGTTTGAAATAGCACACGGATTGAGGATCATATTACGATAAAAACTTAGGATACGGTGAGATAACGGTACTAGGCCCAAATAAGGACTACTATATTAGCAAATTATGAAGGTGGCAACCTAACTTATTTGTTTATGACAGAAAATCACGCATCTCGGGACTTTTAATGTCTTGGGGTGGGGGGGTGCATGTAAGCGCTGTCCACCAGTGCGACAAGCTGATGGGTGGAGCCCCACGGGTGGTACGTAACCCGGCCAGCTTGGGTATCCTCTACGACTCTTCATGACGTTTGGGGTATTCGAGCAACGCCCTTCCCTGGCATGCTACGGGAAAGTATGGGAGACCACGTCACATGGTTAGTAATGATAACACGTAGCTCAAGGCGTGTTTGGCCTGAGAACACCAGGGCGAGTGATGACGGACGGGTGTATAAACTGTATTGGGACCGGGTTCGATGTGCAGCCGAACCTGATGATTGTGTGAAATTTATGCAGGTACTAACCACGAAAACCATAGTCCGAGTAGAACACGTTTGCGAGTGACCGTCTTAGTACCACCTAAGAATATGTATATACCGGTGCAAGCCGGTTAGGATTTTCTTTTGTGAGGCCACGTAGTAGCGTCAGATGTCTTACGGTGCATCGACACCGTACTACACTTGATAGTTTTCTTTCCTATGAAGAAATCATTCATGACTAACTTTCAACTAAAAATGGAAGTTGGAATACACATATTAGTTACTTAGCTCTTCATTTGAACTAAGTTTCAATGATGAGAATTGATAGGTTTCTAAGTTTCTCAAAAACAGAGTGCTCTGTTCTGGCAGAAATTTTTGCTGGACTTTGACTGAGCATAACTCTGAGTAGATTTAACCAATGGAGGTGTATGATACAGTTATGGAAAGATTATGAAGTGATATACAACTTTTATGTAGACCTCCAGAGCAAAATCACATCTCAAATTGGTTTAATGTCCAGTTGAATGCAAACTGTTCAGAAAACAGGACAGATGCAAACCTCTCTGGACATTACTGTTTTTCGACCATAACTTTCTGTAGAAAAAAAATCCCTAAGGGTCATATGATACACTGATGGAAAGTTTATGAAATCTGCAATGATTTATTAGGTCATATTTTTTCAGAATTGTACTACATTTTGATGTACAACTGTGATAAAAGCAGCCAAATTCAGAGGAGATGCTGGCAAATTTTATCCACAAATTCTGTCAACTTTGAGCAATCATAACTTTTGATCCAGAGTCGATCTATGGGCATATGAATACTCGTTGGAAAGAAACTGAAGTTAACTTTAACTTGGTATTGAACTTGAGTTAGGAAAATGCTTCTAACTGGATCAAAATCTGGGTTAAGTACAGAAAGGTCTTTTATGTTCAGAATAGGGGACTGATTATGTTTGCTTTAGGAAGATGCGTAAAATGAATTTTTATTATGCTTTCATAAAGTTTTAGCATATTCATGTTCTACATACTTTCACATACTGCTGAGATCAAGTTTTGACTCCCCTCAAAATTACACTTTTGCAGTATGGTGCGTACTTGTTCTCCGAGTAGGGCTGAAGGTTCTCGTCGAGACGGTGATGACTGGACTCCACCGCGGCAACCGCCATCAACGGTATGGGCGGATGTCATGGCTCAGATGGTTTACTCGAATCAAGAGAACACAAGACTACTCCAAGCCTTGGTACAGCAAGGCATACTCCAACATACACAACAGGTCGTTCCACCTCGGAACGTCTATTTGGACTTCTTGGCGACTCAACCGCCAATTTTCACGGAAGCTAATGAACCAGTGGAAGCTGATCAGTAGCTTCGGGTTATGGAGTCCTAGTTTTGAGTGTTCGATTGGGATGAGTATCAGTAAACATTATTTGCAGCTCAACAACTCCATGGAGCCGCAGAAAATTGGTGGTTCGCTTATCTCTCCACCATTCAGGAATGCCATCAAGTGGAATGGACGGAATTTCGTGAAGCATTCCGTGCTCGTCACATTCCTATGGGTTTTATCAATTCACAGCAGCAGGCATTCAGGAATTTGAAGCAGGGGGACATGAGTGTCCTGGATTATGTCAAATGGTTTAACCATTTGGCCCAATATGCTCCTGACTATGCGACGAGCGAAGCTGCAAGGTGTGCTTACTTTTTCCATGGCCTGAGTGCCAAATTAAAGGATAGGTTGGCTTTTTTCAATTAAGGCAATTACACCGAGTTGATCAGTGCTGCCCTGCTGCAAGAACAGGTGACACTTGAGTGTCAAGCAGCGAAGAGGGACCGGGACGATGTGCAAGAAGACACACCCATCGTTCCCCGTAAATACCATTTGGTGTATCACACACCATCCGCTGAAATATGGCAGCCACCAGTAAGATCGACATATCCCAGATTTCCTGTTCAAGAATCACGTCTTGCAGCACCACCACAGCCGCTGCAACGATTGGTTTCTGGTGCATCATTGCTGCAGCCAAGTACATCAACTTCTCAACCGCAAGTCAGCAAAGAACCGGGGAAACATCCGTGTTCCTATTGCCACCGTTTGGGGCATTGTATGCAAGAATGCCAGGAGAAGTTGTTGAACAGCGGACAACCATCATCATCAGGTGATATGCCGATAACAGCATTGCAATCCGGGAGTGACCAACATCTTACTATTGAGGATGTCCCGGAGGGAGCACCGGTGTTAGCGGGCATGTTCACTCTTAAAGACGTACCCGCGCTCATACCTTTCGATTCCGGTGCTACCCACAATTTTATCAGCAAATCATGTGTGGATCAGGACCAATTATCCACCAATACTCCCACAACGAGTTATCTTATACGTTCAACGGTACGAAATATCTCTGCTAATCAGATTGCGTCCTGAGCAGCTTTATGTTTGGGAGGAAAAATATACCCAACATCGCTGATTATGTTGGATGGGCAGAAGATAAATGTAATATTGGGGATGTCTTGGTTAAATCATCAAGGTGCATTTTTAATATCGGTAACAGTACGGTTCAGATTGACTCACCGATTCACGGACATCACACGCTATTTTTAGACAGCAAAGATCAAGAAATGGCAGATGCGTACCACACGGAAGCGATTAAACTTGAAGATATTCCTGTGGTACGTGATTATCCCGACGTGTTTCCCGAGGATTTACCGGGCATGCTGCCCGAACGGGACGTCGAGTTCAAGGTTGAACTGGCGCCGGGAACAACACCTATTTTACAAAGGCCTAACAAGATGGCACCTAACAAGCTAGCTGAGTTGAAAGAGCAGCTGAATGAACTCATGAGCAAGGGCTTCATACGACCAAGTTCTTCACCTTGGGGTTGTTCTGCGCTGTTTGTTAAGAAGAAGGACGAAACACTGAGGCTATGTGTTGACTATCGTCCTTAAATGCTGTCACTATAAAGAACAAGTATCCTTTGCCCCGCATCGACATTTTATTCGATCAACTTGTGGGTAAAAAGGTATTCTCGAAGATGGATCTTCGGTCGGGCTATAATCAAATCAAAATCTGACCGGAGGACATACCAAAGACAGCTTTCTCGATGAGATACAGGCTTTACGAGTACCTCGTCATGTAATTTTGGTTAACCAACGCTCCGGCACACTTCATGTACTTGATGAATTCAGTGTTCATGCCAGAGTTAGACAAGTTCGTATTCATCGATGACATATTGGTTTACTCCAAATCTGAAGAAGAGCACGCTGAACATTTGTGTATCGTTCTACAACGGTTGGGGGAGCACAAGCTATATGCGAAGTTCAGCAAGTGCGAGTTCTGGATTGATCAAGTGCATTTTCTAGGCCATATTATTTCAGCAGAGGGCATTGCCATGCAAAATTGAACAAGTGCTGAAGTTGTAATTTCCGAAATCTGTCCACGAGGTCCGAAGTTTCCTAGGTTTAGCGGGGTATTATCAGAGATTCATTTCGTGTTTCTCAAAAATTACTAAACCAATGACGGAGCTGCTGAAGAAGGGCACTAAATACGTGTGTTATGTAGCATGTGAAGCCGCATTCAAGATTCTGGTGAAACATCTCACAACAGCTCCAGTTCTTGCTCAGCCAGACACGACGAAGCCATTTGATGAATATTGTGATGCATCCGGCATCGGTCTCGGCTGCGTTCTTATGCAAGAATGGCATGTAGCCGCCTATGGGTCTCGTCAACTGCAAAACCACGAGCAGCATTATCCAACTCGCGATCTCGAGCTTGCTGCTGTGGTGTTGGCGTTAAAGATGTGAAAGCATTATTTACTTGGTAATCTTGTCCACCTCTACACCGAACATAAAAGCTTGAGCATATCTTCACGCATAAGGAGCTCAATATGAGACAACGGAGATGGTTAGAGCTCATAAAAGATTAAGAAATCGAGATCCACTACCATCTGGGAAAAGCAAATGTGGTTGCCAACGCGCTTAGTCGGAAAGCCCATGTTCACAACTTGGCAGTTGCAGAGTTGGAATAAGAAGATCGAAGTCTCCGTGTCATTCCGTATGGAGTACTTTATAATCTTTCTCTTATTCCAACAATCCGTGAAGAAATTGTTGAGGCTCAAAGGAGATACAGAGGTATGTCTCACATACGGAGGACACTACACAACGGAGCAGTGAAATGTTTCCGGAAGGATGAAAATGGCTATGGTTTGACGACCGTATAGTGGTACCGCGTAACATGAAACTCCGGAAGAAGATCTTGGATGAAGCCCACCTGTCGAAGTTTTCCATTCATCCCAGCAGCAACAAGATGTACCAAGATTTGAAACAGAAATTTTAGTGGACTAGGATAAAGAGGGAAATTGGCAAGTACCTATCCGAGTGTGATACGTGTAGACGGGTCAAGGCTGATCATATGTGGAAAGCCGGATTGCTACAACCATGAAGATAACGGCGAGGAAATGAGAGGATGTGAGTATGGATTTCATCGTCAAATTACCACTCACATCCCGGAAGCATGCCTCTTTGGGTGATTGTCGAGCGATCGACAAAATTAGCTCATTTCATACCGGTAAACACTCATTATCGAGCAAGGCAATATGCGGAGTTGTATATCTAAAGAATTATATGCTCACATGGTGTACCGAGGACCATCATTTCAGATCGAGGTGCGCTGTTTGTTGCTTGGTTTTGGGAGCAGCTGCACGCCTCGTTGGGCACCAAGCTGATTAGGAGTTCCGCATATCACCCTCAGACTGATGGACAAACTGAGAGGGTGAACGAAGTGCTTGAGGACATGTTGACAGCGTGTTCCATCCACAACGGTAAAAATTGGGATGATCACTTACCGTTGGCAGAGTTTTCATACAACAACGGGTATCAAGCGAGTATAAAAATGGCACTGTATGAAGCTCTCTATGGCCAGAAGTCCGGCGAAACGGTACTGTTCGGGGTTGATCTTGTCAATGAAGCTGAAGACCGAGTTCTGTAGATACAAGAGAATTTGAAGGCTGCACAATCCCAACAGAAGAGCTATGCTGATCAAAGGTGTAGGCCATTGCATTTTGACGTCGGAGAGCACATTTATCTTCGTGTATCTCCGGTGAAGGGAACTTACCGGTTCGGTGTAAAGGGGAAACTCGCTCCCCGCTTTATAGGTCCATTTGCTATCACGGAGAAGTGCGGACCCGTAGCCTACCGGCTGGAACTACCGGAAATTCTTGCGGGTGTTCATGATGTACTTCATGTGTCACAGCTACGGAAATGCCTCAAATTTACCGCTGCTGTCCGCACCGAAGAAATCGACGATTTGAAGCCGGACCTTACCTACACCGAGCGACCGGTTCAGATTGTAGATGAAAAGACCTGGGTAATCCGGAACCGGACGATAAAGTTTTACAAGGTGCTGTGGATTAATCATACCGTGGAAGAGGCGACGTGGGAAAGTGAAGATTACCTCTGCACCAACTATCTATGTACAGTTTGTAATTACCTCTCTCATCTCGTTCTTCTTTTGTAATCTCGGGACGAGATTCTTTTAAGGGGGGAGGAATGTAAAAGTCCCAAAACGGTATATGAATAAACCAAGGCTTGAAAGTCTATGTGTGCAAATTCATGAAAAATGGGACTTGCTAAACTTTTCTTCGCGCAAAGTGGTTCATGGATGTTCATCCCAAAAGAGGCTCACGTGTTCATTTGAATGTGTTGAACCAATATGGACTTAAATACTCCTTTGTATGAAGGATTAAAAAAACAGGTTTTCAAATTCAAATTCACACAAAGAGTGTGGCCAAATCTTTGAATACTCTTGCAGCCTATACTTTTGACTTGGAAGAAACTAGGGTGACAAACTTTTCATTTTAGAGTGGGCTAAAAAGGAGTTTAAGAGAAGCATATTTCAATTCAAACTGAATTCAATTTGCAAGTCAAATTGAAACTGAATTCAGAGAATTCGCATTCTAGCCCACTTATGAAATTCAAAACTTTTGAATGGAAGAGGGGGACACGAAAGAGATCTTTTGTGTGGAGGAACATCGGTCGGACCCACCTGTCATTGTTACACAAAGACTTGCACACTAAGTCTTGGCTCTCTGTTCCTCACTCCACCGAGAAGTTTCTCCCGGGCGACACCGAGCTGCTGCCGCAGCGCCACCACCTCGTTGAATTTCCTCGCGCTGGCGACCGGTTGGTTGCTTCCTTGTGCTCTCGATGTGATCTACCTCTTCAGAGACCGAGCAAAAGGACTTTGCTTCCTCCTCCTCGCGAGCAACACACGAACAGAGCTCCACACCGCCGCACCCTCGGTGATCAGCTGGAAACCGGGAAAAACTCGTGCCTCCTTCACTCCTAGCTGCTAAACAACACCGCGTGCCGGTTGCTCGCTTCCCTGACACAAGAGCTAGCGAGTTCCGGCGTTTCCCGAGCCCTAAATCACTTCTCCTCAGCGACCTAAAGCGAACCAGCGACCGGGCGCATGTGGACAGCCCACCACAGTGGCTTTCATGGCCGAGCAAGGACAGCAAGAGAAGCATACGGACTCTATGCTGCTTCCACCCGAAGCTCGATCCAAGCCGTGAGCCCTCGCTGGTGAATTTTGAATTTTGGCTCCGGCATGCACAACCCGGGCGTCCGGTAATAATCTCCAAAATTCTTACTGCTTAATCCTCCTTAGATCATCAAACTTTGCACATAGGGTCTGGACTAGCTGGCGAGCTACGTCTATTTAGCAACCATAGCGTGAAACCACCGCGGAAAGACGGATTTTGAGGTTTGCCGAGCGTCCCTATGGCGGTACTCCACGGGCGCACGGTGACAACTGGTCTGCAGCCGTTCCCGAGCCGTTTTGAAGCCGTGTCGGTCCTCCCTATACTTCCCTGGTGCTGTAGAGTGTTTTGGTCAAGTGTTTGGTGGGCTAGAGGGGTCGGCCAACAGCGCCGAAGTCCTCCCGTAGTCGCCGCACGTTGCTGGGCTACTTCAGGCAACCGGGAGCTCGAGCTAGCACCACCATCATGCTCCCCGACCTCCCAAACACCCTAGCGGCGAGCCTCAGGCCGAGAGGCGGCCGAAACACCGAGCCGGCGAGCTCCGGCGAGGGGGGCGGCGCGCGCGTGAAGGAGAAGGCGGGAGGAAGAAGAAAGCATGGGCCCCAGCTGTCAGAGACTGGAAATTTAAATATTTGATCCATACAACTCCCTGTTCTTGTTCTACCATGCTTATGTATGTGGGAAAATACATAAGAATGTTGTGGGGATTTTGGGAGACACATAATCTTTCCACTTTAGCTGAAATTTGGCAAGCTAAATCCCTAGGTAGTATAGAACATGCTGTAAAAGTTTTGAAGCCATTGGAGTTCCTGATCTTCAGTTGCATTCAAATGTTTTCAGCTCATCGCTTATGTTCATTAGGAAACTTAAATAGTTATAAATTAAAACCTTAAGACAAATTTAGTTCATTGTTATTTTGCACAACAGAGGCAAACAAAGCCATTTTTGGCATTTCCACACAGCCTCTGTTCTTAGGAAATCAGTAACTTAATTCTTTCAATTGCATTGTAAAATTTGTACATATACATGTCGATAGGATTCACGACAATGGGGATTCGAAGGAGTGATTCATTGAAGTGGATCAAACTCCGGAGGATCAAGGGATTGATCATCAAGGATCACTAACTGCTTATATACACTACTACCCTGCAAAACAGGCAAGCTCCAGACTGCATTTGATAGCTTTTAAGTTTTTACTTTGTATTCACTCTTTCGGTTAAGAAATGAAATGTGCATTAGGTCTAGTTGCTTTGATACTCCTCTTGCATGACCAAATGACCCATGGAGTATTGGGTAGGTGTCCTTTTCATCTTGTAGAACTGCCATGCTTAAGTAAGGGTCGGTAGAAGTCAAGTGGTGAGATGCTACTCGCACGATCAGGATAAACAGGGGCATACAGGATTGGTTCAGAAAATTTGTTAGCAAGTTGAAGTTGAGACCGGGCAGGTTGTAGGAGCAGCAGGACATAGGGGCCTGGGTGCGGTAGACCTCTCCATGTCAGTCAAGGACCGATCCGTATGCGGCCCTGTTGAGCAAGTTTTAGATGTGTACCGGACTCATGCTGGCTATATGGGCTCGCCTCAGGTGAGAGTGCCGGTGTGCAGTATATGGGCAACACTCTCATGACATCTCATGCCGGTAGGTAAACCATGAGGGTGGCTACTGTACGGGGTGATTTGATCGATTCAACATGGGTGAAACTGGGGAATTGCTGCCACGTACGATGTCAGTGAGGGTTGCTGTAGGAAACGTCGAGTACGGGCGTACGTGTCGTGTAGTCCAGATGTTATTGATTCGAATCACCATCGCTCGTGGAAACGATTGAGCATACTTGTTCTCACAGTCATGACGTAGTAAGAACTTGCAATTGATATAAGAACTAATCATTGTGGTTTGAGGTTGATACCAGTTTGTGATGTTATCTTTTATGAATAGACTAGTGCTAACTCGACTAATTTTCACCATGAGCAAACTACATTGGGGAAAAGCTTTTCTTGTTTGATTGTGGACTCCCTATGTGGCGTGCCCAAGGTTACTTTTAAACTGCTGCAAATAACACATGAAACTAAGGATTCACTTTTAGGCGAGTTCATTACTTTATGTTCAAACCCTCATGTAGAGTTTCATGTCTAGGTTTGACGGTTAAGTCTTGCTGAGCTTTATGCTCACGGATGCTATCCGAGTTGTTTTGCATGTATTGACTACGCTAATGAGAATGGGTGCCGATGAGACTCGGAACCCTCCGAGTGGTTACTCAGGAGCATCCTCGCCGCTGCGGTTTGTTCTTCGTGTTGCTAGTAAGAAACGTCCATGGGCTGGAATGTTTCTTTGATGCTAAGCTAGAAATGAGTCGTGAGAGAGTTGTAATCTTCTACTGTAGCTTATTTTGAGATAAGTATTTGTAAAGAACTCTTTTTACGCTCCCGTAAAACGTTTTGTGTAATCTGGTGTTTCCACGACCCGTATGCTGTTGGGTGACGCATCGCACGGCACCACCCGACGCGGTCCTCGGGCGAGCGGCACGGCCCCATGATTGAATGGGTGTCCGGGGGCCCCTCACAGTGCTGTCCTTGAGCTCCCCGGCAAGTCAAGATGTATGGACAGCTTGGCTGTCCATCACGGTCTTACCTGCCGCCAAATGGAGGCTGAGGTTCGCCTCCGCTGGATTGTACCTTGGGCAACTTGGATCCGTCGCCGCAACGTACCTCTCCCTCCACACGTGATTAGCTTGTCCCTCCACTGGGACAAGTGTGTATGGAGTACCCTCCATAGCTCTCATGTGTAGCTGACAGAAACGCGACATGGTGTCGCGGGCTGCCACCTTCCACATCTCTTCCGGTTGTCTACCTCTCACCGTGACGGTGAACAGTGCCCAACAGGGTGGCGTAGCTCCTGCTGGAACCTCGACATGGACGGTCCATGTCTTGTTCCCCACCTAGCCTTCTTCCTTGGCGAGCTAACGTGGCGTCTCCACGTACCCGAAGTATTGAAGCATTAGCTTCAACAGTTCCGGATAACAGCTGCGTTGAGAACAGTGGGATACCACCCACCCGTTCTCCAGTTGTTTTGTAAAAGTCCCAAAACTTGTAATTGGAAAATTTGAGCTATGAATAAAGTTGAGTTTAAATACAAGAAATGGGACTTGCAAAAACTTTTGTATACTCATGAAAGTGTTGGCATGTTCAAAGAAACTTTGAATTCAGTTTGAACTAAAAGGGTCACTTCAAAAAGAACAAGGGCATTTCCACAAGGGGAAATTCAAACTGTTGTTTAAAAAGTTGTAATTGCAATGGCCAACTCAAGATTCAGATGGCATAGTTGAATTCAACAGGTCCAAATTATGAGGAAGCCAAATTTGGAGGAAATTTGGAGGTACTTTGATATGTAGATCAAAGGGACATGTAAATTTCATCTAAACTTGAATTCAAATTTGAATCTGAGGCACAACTTGTGAAATTGCCAAATGACTTTTGAATTTGAGTACCTCAGGGCGGAATTTGCATGTGCCAAAATTTGGAGAACTTTTGGGGGCAGAGAGGAGCTGTGGGCCCCAATTGTCATTGAGAAGGGGGTGTATAACTTACTGCCTAAGTCAGCTCTGTTTCCCCGGTTCACACCCGAGCTCGAACCGAGCCACCGTGATCTGCCACCGCGCTGCCGACCGAGAACCCGGAAGCCATCTCCCGGCGCTATCGAACCGCCTCAGTCCCGGTGTTATCCCACCGACGGTTGCCTCATGAAGAAAAACTGATCGCGTTTCTCTCCTCCCGCGACTGCTACCGTGTGCACCGCCCTTCCGCCGCTACGGCGCCCCACCAGAGCAACGGCGCCCGGCCGCATCAGCAGCTCCCACGCCAATCTGAGCTTCCCTACGGCGTCGCCGGGTCTTCCTCGAGGTGTGCAGCACCAGAACCCGACGTTTCTCCCGCGGGAACTCGGTACCGAGCTCTATTTATCCATCGGCGCTACTGCGAGCCGCCGGCCGGAAGGACTCGTCGCCCGGCTGCCACAGGGCTTCTCCCCTCGAGCTGCAAAAGCAAAAAGGTTCGCCGATGTCCCTACTCGCTTCACCGCAACCCTGGCTGCCTGTCACAGACGGTGCTCGCAGGAATTTCATTTTTGCCGTTGACATGCAATAATAACCGAGGGGAGAAACTCGGCAAATTCGCATCACACATCGAACCATTCCTCACCAGACATGGAAACTTAGCTGTAGACGTTCGTGCGAGCACGTGGGATCAAGAACTAGGGAGAACCGTTGAGGAAACCCTCAGTTCTTCGAGTTTTTCGAGCTTTCACCGAAATCGACCTAGGTCGCACGGTGATCCCCTAGTTGCCGACGTTTCTCGCGAGATCAGAGCCCTGGACGTTGCTCCCTAGGTCGTGGCGATGCTGTAGGAGCTAACCGGAGCAAACTTGGAGCATTACAGTGCCCTAGCGACGTCGTCGATGTTGCCGAAGCTACTGTCGCCGTCGCGCCTAGGGTTCCGGCCATCCTCGATCTGAGATGAGACCGGCAACGTGTTCCTCGGACGGAAATATGCAGGGGCGGTGAAAACTAGCAAGTTCCGAGGACCAGAACCCCTTCCGGCGAGGGCTCCGGCGAGCTCGGCGGCGGGGGTCGCGCAGGAGCCGGAGGAAGAAGAAGGGGGTCGGCCCCACTCGTCAGCGGCTGGAGTTAAACATACGGGATCCTCTGTGGCCTCGGATCAAACTGTGAGAACGCGGAAACGAGTCTGTGACCCCGTGTGGCATGGTTCCCGCAGCTGACACGTGTGCGATGGGCCCGCGGTCAGAGTTTAAACATTTCCCCGGTTTATTCAAATAACAGATTTGATTCAAACTTTGAGAGGGCATAACTTTTGCTAGGAAGCTCCAAATTTAATTATTCAAATTGGGTTGGGTTAAGGATGAAAAACTATATCCAAATATGCAACCCAATTTGCATGAAAACCGATAGAAAATTCTGGAAAATTCTTTAAAGCCTTTCAGAAAATGAATTTTAGAGGGAGTTTGGCTCATCCAAAAATCCCCAAATTTTGCCAGATTATTCTTTAGGATGTTAGGAGACACCTGTGAAAGTTTCAGCTCATTTGGAGTTGATTTAGTTAGGGTAATTCTGATTTCAAGTTTCTGTATTCAAATGAATACAGAAACATTTTCAGGGAATTTCCAAAAACTTGGAAACTCAGTTCTGGGCATTCCTTAGCTCCAAATATCCTAGGAAAACTCATGCATGCTCCCTGAGCTATGTTTGAAATTTTAATTCACTTGAATTTGCATGAAAGTGCAAATTCATTCAGAATTAACTCCTTTTTGCCTAAATGCTTAGGGAATTGTTCTGGGTGATCTAATTAGTGAAATATTCTGAATGTTGGTCCAGAGGACTTCCTTGTGACAAGGAACTAACATGAAAATTTTCAGCTCCATTGGAGCTCTGGATCACCACTATCCTGTTCAACCTATTTATATGAGTAGCACACAAGTGATGAAATATAATTATCACTTGATCATGTCGCTTCACCCAAACCAAACCACTAGCCCCAGTGTCATTTTAAATTCTTAAACAGAGTTCCAGTTTTAAACTTATCTTTAGTACATGTTAGCAAAAGTTTTATAATTAAACATGTATGCTTATTCATAACGTGTAGTGATTAAACGGGGAAAAGTGAAGGAGGAGTTAAGCTTGGATCAAGAAGCAAGAAAGGCAGGAATTGAACTTCAAGTCATCAGCAACTAACTTCATATCATCTGACTTTAGTCACCTGCAAAACCAAGGCAAGCCCCGGTTTGCATTTAAGTTGTTTTCTAAAGTTTTTTACTTTGTTCACTACTATGGGTCAAAGTTTGTATGTGCATTAGGTCAAGGATGTTTTATACCCCACTTGCATAACAAAAAATGAACCTTGAGGTCAAGGGTAGAATTGTGTCATCGCTGTAGAATAAGGCCATGCTAAATAGACTAGGGCATCCGGTAGAAGACGAGTAGTGGGAATCTACTCACGAGCTATAGTTCAGAATATCATAAGTGGTTGGGGAAGGAAGCAAACTAAAGTTTACATTTCTAAAGATGAGACCGGGCAGAGGTGTTAGGCAGCGACAAGACGAGGTCTTGGTCGAGTAGCTATGCCTGTGTCGGTTAAGGACCGATGCATGTGCCGCGTCCAGGAGCAAGTATTGAGTTATGTACCGGATGCTTATTGATATATGGGAACCAGGAAACCGATGTACCAGGTTCACTGGATTGTAGAGGCATACCACATCGTCTAGTTAGACCTATGAGCCCGAGACGGCGCGACCGGTTCTACAGTCTAGTGTCCTGAGAAAGGTTGCCACATACAACGTAATGAAGGATGCCAGATTTGAGTCCTCAGAGGCGGGCGTATGTGTCGAGTTATCCGGGTAGTGTTTGATTCGAATCACCGTCCCTCGCGGTTATTGAGTACCGCTTGCTCCCATGTTGTGACGTAGTAATCAGCTTGTGTGGGAACAGTTTGCAAAAGTATAATTGCTGCTATGACTATATTAAGTTGCATGAAAACCCTGTTTGAAGTAGAGATAGAGCAAACTAAAGTTATTTTTCCACCTTGGGACAAGTAACATTGGAATGAAGCGTTTCTTGTTTGATTGTGGAGTTCCAATGTTGCTGGGCGCAAGGTCACTACTATTATGGCTAGAATCTTAAAGTTAAGGATGAACTCGTAGGCGAGTCTTTTCGGAAATTACAGGATTGGGTCTTAAATTACCCTCATGTAGAGTTGCATTCTTTAGAAGAGACGGTTAAGTCTTGCTGAGCTCTTGTGCTCACTCTTGCTATATAAGTGGTTTTGCAGGTAAAACTCGACGCTATACAGAAGGTTGTCCGGTGAGACTCGGGAACCTCCGAATCATGTCACACTTGGAGAACCTAGCCGCTGCCATGTCTTCGTGTTGCTAGCGAGAGAAGTCCATGGGCTGGACCTCTTCTCGAGTGCTTCTTAGATATTCAACGTGAGCTGTTTATAGACTTCCGCAGTAGCTATTTTATGTAAATTATTTACAAAGAACAATTGTAAGCTTTCGCTTTTGATTTATGTAATACAGTGTTCCTTATATGTGTGCTGTTGGGTGCCGCATTGAATGTGGCCTAGAGGGGGGGTGAATAGGCCTTTAAAGAATTCCTGCACACTTAATAAAGTTGTTAGAAATTTGACTGACCAGACTAGTCCGGTTGTGTGGGCTGACTAGTCCGGTGTGCTGAATTGTTTGAGTCGATTAAGTGTGTCTCACAAGTTTTATCTTATAGCAGCGGAATAAGAACAACAGTTTTTATAACTTAAATTTATAGTATGGATGCACGTGCAAACTTGTAAAGAACTCAAACGATGACTAGCAAACTAGTAATCTCATGTGTCAAGATGTAAACCAAATGAGAGACAAAAGACACGAATTTTTACCAAGGTTCGATCTCACCAAGAGATCTACGTCCTCGTTGAGGAAGCTCACACAGAGCCGGGTTCTCAACCCTTTTCCTCTTCAAGTCACCACACAGGCCGACTTGACTTCACTATCAAGTGTAATCACCGTTTTTATGGGGCTACCTCACACGTTGAGGGCTCCCACAAGAATTACAATGAGAAGTTGATCAAATACACTCAAAAAGATTACAATTTAGAATATGAGTGTAGAGAGATCAAACCCCAAGAGCTCACAACGAAGGAACGACGATCTCCCAATCCCAAATCCAAGTATTTTATTGATCTTCACCTTTTTGCACCTTAGATGTGTGGGGAGATGTGTTTTTGGGCTCTTGGGACAGGTGGCGGCGCTAGGGTTTCAAGTTTTGACAGTATGAGTCGTGTCTTCTTGGGGAAAAGCCGAAGGACCTCTTTTTATAGGCATTTCCAAAAAGTTTCCGTTGTTAAACCTACTACCGGACTAGTCCGGTATATGATCGGACTTGTCCGGCCTACTTCCAGTGGGTTAACCGGACTAGTCCGGTCCACAAACCGGACTTGTCCGGTACTATGTGAGATGGGTTTTCAGAAACTTTAGCGGACTAGTCCTGTTGCTGGATGGACTAGTCCGTAGTCCTCTAAGGAGGACAACAGAGACATGACCGGACTAGTCCGGTCTAAAACCGGACTTGTCCGGTTGCGTTCCAGTGACCTGACCGGACTAGTCCGGTTCACAAGGCGGACTAGTCCGGTGCACTATGTTTGCGTCTTTCAGAAAGTTAAACGGACTAGTCCGGTCCATGAACGGACTAGTCCGGTTTTCAGTTGATTTTAGTTGATTTTTAAACCCCTTACCCCTACGCAAAGTCATGAGCTCTTGGGATGTGTCTCTCTCACACACCACCTATACATTTATATCTACCTTGCTTCTCTAAATTTCACTAACTTCTTCCTTTTCGGGCACCACTCTATTTTTCACCTTTTTGTGTGTGTGCCGAGCCAGTTCACTTTGTTTATCCTGCAATCATCTTAATAGTTTCATTAGGATCTCATATGTTCGTCATCAATTAGCCAAAACCCACAAGGGATATCCTAGATGCACTTACAATCTCCCCCTTTTTGGTGATTGATGACAACCATTTGAGATATCACAATTGAGAATAAAAGGTTGATTTTCATAAGGTGCGTACACATGAGAACAATAAAGAATTCACAAAAAAAACTTCTCACATATGTACACACCTTATGGTGGGGTGCCTCACAGGTGTGTGATAAACAAAATGTGCTAAATTAAAGACAACCAGTAGGGAACATGTAAGTGGGCATTAGAGCATAGTACTTCACACATAGGAAAGGAAATAGTGCATTACAAGATTAGGTACATATCCTTGATCACACAAGATCTTAATGACTAATACTAGATAGAAAAATAGTCCAAGTCTAATCTCAATCTTCCATCTCAATCTCTCCCCCTTTGGCATCAAGACACCAAAAAGAGAAAAATTGAGGGAAGTCACTCATCGCTGCCTCCTCCGTCAGTCTCAGTCTAATCTTCATCTTCATCATCCACGGGGGCAGGATCTTCCTCTGAGTCCTCGGAGGCAGGCGGTGATCCAACAGGCTCAATCTCAAGCTTTGCACAGATAGACTTGATATTTGCATTGACGTACTGTTGATGTCTCTTCCTTGCAAGCTTTTCTTTGCGTTGCCTGTCTTCGATCTTACGGCAGCAGGCAAAGATAGAGGAGAGCATCTTGAGGATGCCGCTAGATGATTCTTGGGCAGGTGGAGAGCCAGGAGGAGCAGCTGCAGACCTAGTGTCATCATGAGCTTGCTTTGATCTCCTCTCCACTGGTGGAGAGGATGGGGCAGCTGGAGCCTGAGGGAGAGTGTACTCGGTGGGTTTTTGCGGCTTCAACCCCGTATGCTTGACATCCTTGACAAACTCGAGTCATGTCACCTTCTCAATCATGTACATGATATACGGTGTGTATCCACAGGACCTATTGGGGGTAATTGAGATGTTCACAATGTCATTGTAGATATACTCAAAGACATTGAATTGTCTCCTCCCACTAATGACTTTCATGAGAGTTCTCAAGGTTCCTTGTATAGTTCCTGCATCTCCATCCTTCGGAGCTATCGTCTTTCTCAAGACTCTATTTAGAACCACAAAGAAGGGCTTTAGATATTTGATGGTTGGAGGGACATATGGCATCCTTGTGTCATAGAGAAATTCAAGTTCCTCCTTCTCTAGGGGTTTCAGATTATGAATGACCAGTTCATGATCCAAAGTGTTTTGGAGGTGAAGAATCCTAGCAAATTCATCATAAGTGACACTGTACCTTGAACCATGAGTCATCCAAGTAAGATTGTCTCCATCATCCCGAGCAAAGTAGAGAGTGGAGTAAAACTGAGTAATGACTTCATTGTTCCAGTCATACTCAAAGGATAGCAGGTCCGTCAGACCGTGCCTCTCTAAGGCCTCCACCATCTCACGAAATGCGGGATACTTCTTCGACTTCAGGTAGTCAACATTCAGCCATTGACTCTCTACTACGGGATTCTTCATCTTCATGTACACGTGCTCGTAGTAGTCTACATGGAAGTTGCTCCAGAACCTAGGATCAGAACATTGTTTAGGTCGTCCATACACTTCAATCTTTCTGAAGTTATCAGCTAGCTCATTCCCTTTTCCAGTGAAATCTTCACTTGAAGGCTGCCAGTTACGATGAACGGGATTTTTCAATTTCAAGGGCCCAATGGGGCCACTAGCAAGTCCCTTCCCTTTATTGAGAACTCTTCTTGGCCCTGATGAGCCCTCAGCAGCATCTTTCCTTTGAGGCCTTTTGATAATGACTTTTCTCTTCTTAGGAAGATTGTCGTCGGAGGGTGGAGAGTGAGCATTGACGTCATGTCTCTTCTTCATCACTCCCTCCTTAGCTCTCCTCACTCTTTCACGTTGAACTTCTTCGTCAATGTGAAAAGAGCTGTCATCTGATCCTGAAGACATGATGCCTGACAAGGAGTTTAAGGATTAGATGCAAACAGACACCTTATCGACTTCAAATGGGAATGTAGGAGTTCAGCTGTCAGAGACCGGACTTGTCTGGTTTCAGAGTGCGGACTAGTCCGGTGGACCGGACTTGTCCGCATCTGGACGCCGGACTAGTCCGGCCTAGCATAAGAACCCTAACTTGAGTGTTTTATTTGAAGCAAATCTCCTATCTATGGATACAAGGGTAGGAAAGTGGTAGAAATACATCTATTTATGCAATGTACATCCTTTTGAAATCAAAGGAAACTAGCTAGAGCTAGAAAAATTGAGATTTTGGGTTTTGGGGGGATTTACCAAGATTTGAAGATTCGCGTTGAAGGAGTGGAAATCAATCCGGATGTGTCCGGAAAGTAGGATCCCCTCGTCGAGAAGAGGCTTTTTCACGGAGAAAACTCCGAGTTTGAGGGCTCAACTCGAAAATCACTTTGAGAGCTAGGGTTTAGGAGAGAGGGTGTTGCAAAGTGATTATGAGTGGAGAGGGAGGCGTTTGGTCCGGCTGACTGCTTCGATATCCGACTGACCGGACTAGTCCGGTCCTGGTAGCGGACTAGTCCGGTACCCCTGAGTTTAACCTAATTGTTGTTTGTCCGGACTAGTCCGGTTGGGAATCGGACTAGTCCGTTTTCAACAGACTTGATATATATATAGATAACTAATAGTGATCCAAGGACAACAATTTTGCAAGTAGTCTTGGTGATTACGACCAGTATACAATCAACAATCAAACAATGGTCATAATCCACAAGATTTATTCATTAAGAATAGTTTTCTGAGTACAAAGGAGAGGAGGCGCATTTTTGACAGTACGGAGGAACAATTTTAGTTGCAACCAGGTATGCAATGTTTCAAGCCACATTTCGAGAGTCAAGAATGTTTAGCTCATTTCTTAGTTCACAGAGCCTTTTCTCATCTAATGGTTTGGTAAAAATATCTGCAAGTTGTTTTTTAGTCCTAACATGTGAAATAGCTATGTCACCTTTTAATGAATGATCTCTAAGAAAGTGATGACGGATGTCTATGTGCTTAGTTCTTGAGTGCTCTACCGGGTTGTGTGCAATTTTTATAGCACTTTCATTATCGCATAGAAGCGGGATATGACTTAGATTGTAGCCGTAGTCCCTAAGAGTTTGTTGCATCCGGAGCAGTTGCGCACAGCAACTACCGGCTGCAACATACTCTGCTTCCGCTGTGGAAAGAGCAATGGAGTTTTGCTTTTTAGATGATCAAGAAACTAGGGACCTACCAAGAAATTGACAAGTCCCTGACATGCTCTTTCTATCGACTTTGCATCCCGCATAGTCAGCGTCGGAGTACCCTATCAAGTTAAACTTGGATCCTTTGGGATACCAAAGGCCCAAGTTGGGTGTGTGCACAAGATACCTTAGGATTCTTTTTACAGCAATTAAGTGACACTCTTTGGGTGCGGCTTGAAACCTTGCACACATGCAAACACTAAGCATAATATCTGGCCTAGATGCACATAAGTATAGTAAGAAACCAATCATGGACCGATATACCTTTTGGTCCACATTTGGACCATCTTCATTGAGGTCTAGATGTCCGTTGATGGCCATGGGTGTCTTGATGGGCTTGGCTTTGTCCATATTGAATTTCTTGAGAATGTCTTGTGTATATTTAGTTTGGCTTATAAATGTACCTTCTCTCAGTTGCTTCACTTGAAATCCCAAGAAGAACTTCAATTCACCCATCATTGACATCTCGAACCTGTCTGTCATTATTTTGCTAAATTCTTCACAGAAGGACTTGTTAGTGGATCCAAAGATAATGTCATCAACATAAATTTGACATACGAATAAATGATCATCAAAATGTTTAGTAAAGAGTGTATAGTCAGCTTTACCAATTTTGAATCCATTTTGAATCAGAAAATCTCTAAGGCACTCATACCAGGCTCGAGGAGCCAGTTTGAGGCCATAGAGAGCCTTACGCAGTTTATAGACATGGTTGGGATACTTCTGATCTTCGAACCCCGGTGGCTGCTCCACATAGACTTCCTCCTTTATCGGACCATTCAGAAAGGCACTCTTGACGTCCATTTGATACAACTTAAAATTATGGTGAGTAGCATATGCCAATAAAATGCGAATGGACTCAAGTCTAGCTACAGGAGCGAAGGTTTCATCGAAATCCAAACCTTGCACTTGAGAATAACCTTTGGCCACCAACCTTGCTTTATTTCTTGTCACTACTCCATGTTCATCTTGTTTGTTCCGAAAGACCCATTTGGTTCCAACGATGTTCGCCCTTGGTCTTTCCACCAACTCCCACACTTCATTTCTTTTGAAGTTGTTCAGCTCCTCTTGCATCGCAATCACCCAGTCTGGATCCCTTAAGGCTTCTTCTACCCTGTATGGCTCCAGAAAAGACACAAAAGAATAATGTTCACAAAAATTTGCAATTTGAGATCTAGTAGTTACTCCCTTAGCAATATCTCCAATGATATTGTTGACAGGATGGTCCCTTTGCACACACTGATGTACTCTTGGGTGTGGATTTTGTATAGTTGTTTGTTCTTCATTGTCTTCATGTGTCATGTCTCCCCCTAGATCATTGCTTCCATGATCATCTTGATTTTCTTGATCTTCCTCAACTTGATCTTGTGTAGGAGCTCCCCCTTGATCATTGCTTCCTTGATGAAATTCATCTTGTGTCTCCTCTCGTGGTAGGATATCACCAAGTGCCATTTTCTTCAGGGCTTCACATGGAGCTTCCTCCTTATCTAGCATAGACTTATCGACTTGCTCCACTTGTGAGCCGTTAGTTTCATCGAACACTACGTCACGCGCTACTTCAACAAGGCCGGACACTTTGTTGAAGACACGATAGGCGTAGGCGTTCGATTCATATCCGAGCAAGAATCCTTCATCGGACTTTGAAGCAAACTTCGAGGCCCTTGGTTTCTTGTTCAGAATAAAACATTTGCAACCGAAAACTTTGAAATAAGAAACGTTAGGCTTTTTACCCGTGAGAAGCTCATATGGAGTTTTCTTCAGAAGTAGATGAAGGTACAACCGATTTGTGGCATGACAAGCGGTATTCACCGCTTCTGCCCAAAACCAGCCTGACGTCTTGTATTCATCCAACATTGTTCTCGCCATTTCGATCAATGTTCGGTTTTTCCTTTCGGCCACCCCATTCTGTTGAGGAGAATAGGGTGCCGAGAATTCATGCTTTATACCTTCTTCATTGAGATATTCTTCAACTTGGGTGTTCTTGAATTCTGTCCCATTGTCACTTCTGATATTCTTTACTGTTGATGAGAATTCATTTTGAGCTCTTTTCAAGAACTTCTTGAGGATTCCTTGAGTTTCTGATTTATCGTACAAGAAAAATACCCAGGTAAATCTTGAAAAATCATCAACAATTACTAAACCGTATTTGTTACCGCCGATGCTGATGTACGCAATTGGACCAAAGAGATCCATGTGGAGAAGTTCCAGCGGTTTAGCGGTGGTCATCACATTCTTGGCGGGGTGTGGTGCTCCAACCTGTTTTCCTGCTTGACAAGCGCTGCACGGCCTGTCTTTTTCAAAAACCACATCCTTAAGACCATGGATGTGACCACCTTTTAGAAGTTTCTGCAGATTTCTCATTCCAACATGGGCTAGCCGTCTATGCCACAGCCATCCCATGTTGGTCTTAGCAACCAAGCAAGTGTTGAGTTCGGCTTTATCTTTGTTGAAGTCAACAAGATAAAGCTTTCCCTTCAACAATCCCTTGAATGCAATCGAGCCATCGCTTCTTCTAAAGACGGTCACACCCTCATTAGTGAATAAACAGTTGTAACCTTTGTCGCATAGTTGAGATATTGATAAAAGATTATAATCTAGAGAATCTACATGTAAAACATTAGATAAGGTGTGTTGAGAGGATATTTCAATGTTACCACTACCAAGGACCTTTCCTTGGCTGTTATCTCCAAAGTATATTCCTTCACTTGGATCCTTGTTGCACTTGTATTCCACAAACATACTTCTCTCTCCGGTCATATGATTTGTGCATCCGCTGTCTAGCACCCACTTAGATCCACCGGAGGAGTAAGCCTGCAAAACAGAATTATTTCTGGGTTTTAGGTACCCAAGCTTGCTTGGGTCCTCTCAGGTTAGTCACAAGAGTCTTGGGCACCCACACACAAGTTTTTAAGTTCTTGTGGCGTGGCCCTGTATATTTAGCAATGACTTTTCCATACTTGTTTTTCATGAGAACATAAGAAGCATCAAATGTATGGAATAATGTTTGTAGCTCAGATTCATGGGATTTTTCTTTAACAAAAATGATTCTATTCTTAGCATGATTAGAGGTAGACATGTGTCTATTCCTGTCGAAGCCAAGTCCATCTTTGACATTGGAAGGTCTAGTGATCATATATGCACTTCTTGCATATTTGATCTTCTCCTTATCAAAGATGCCGTTTTGAGAAGAATGCATGTCATGTGGGGTTAAAGCATTAGAAATTACATTCTTCTTACTAGACCAAGTGCAGGTTCTTACTGTTGTCGAGCGCATATCTTTGGAGGAAGAGCTCTTGGAGGAAGAGGAGTCACTTTGTTTGAGGGACTCAACTTGCACCTCAAGGATTTTGTTAACTTTTGACAAGTTAGCAAGTTCTTCCTTGATTGCAATGTGCGAGTTCTCTAACTTTGAGTAAGTTTCCTTACTCAAGGTTAGCTCTAACTCAAGTGACTCATTCTTCTCTCTTTCAAGCTCAAGAAGCTTTTCAACTTCTTGATATCTCTTCCTGTCAAGAATGAGCATATCTTCTTGTCGGTTGACAAGTTCCTCCTTTTCAAAGATTTCGTTCGACAACATTTCCATTTTCTTTAAAGCAATTTTACTTAGCCCTCTAAATAATTCTTCATTATCACTAGAGCTACAAAGTCATCAATGGAGGAATTTAGTATAGGAGGAGTAAGTCTAACCTTTTTCTTGCCTTCCTTAGCCATAAGACAAGTGTGGATGTTCATGTCCCGTCCTCCCATGTTCGGAAAGAGTGTGGCTCTCGTAGTTGGTTTCTTGACTGCGATTGTGGCCACCTCTTCTTCTTCATCAGAGGAGGACTCGTCGTTTGAGTCCCACTCCTTCCCAATGTGAGCTTCATGGGCTTGTCTTCTTTTTCTGAAATTTTTCTTTTCTTGAGATCTTGTTTCCTTCTTCTTTTTGTTTTCCTCATAAGTACAGTCCACCATGAAGTGACCATACTCTCCGCAATTGTAGCAAGTGCGTCGAGCCTTGGATTTTCCTTTATCCTTGCTTTTGCTTTCATGTGAATTGTTGCTGTGTCTTCTCTTCATCATGCGTTTGAACTTTTTGATGAAGAGTACCATTTCTTCGTCATCAAGATCGGTGCTTTCATCGCTTGTATCTCCATCGTCTTGATCTTCACGAGTTTCTTTGAGTTTGGGTCTGCACTTTGCTTTGAGGGCAACTTCTTTCTTTTTAGAAGAGGTGAGCTCGGCTAAGTCTTTGACGTATTGAGCCTCTTTCTCCATCATTTCATGATTTATAATCTTTCCCAATAACTCATCGGGAGTCATTTTGTGAAACCCGGGGCTTTCTCTAATCATTGAGCAAAGTGTGACGTTTCTTGGCATGAAGGCTCTAATCATTCTTTTGACCACTTCGTGATCTGTCCATTTCTTACTTCCATACGCACGAATTCTGTTGATGAGTGCTTTCATCCGGTTGTACATGTCTTGAGGTGATTCGCCTTCTTCAATAGCAAATCTTCCCAACTCTCCTTCAAGCATTTCGATTTTGGCTTCACGAACTGACCTATTTCCTTCGTGAGCTGTCTTGAGGGTATCCCAGATTTCTTTTGCACTTTCTAACCCATCGATCTTGGTGAATTCCTCTCTGCTTAGTGATGATGTGATCACGGCGACGGCTTGTGCGTTTCTGTGAATCTCCTGTTCTTGTTCTGGGGTGAGTTCATCATCCGTGTCCGGAATATCGATGCCTGTGCAAACAATGTGCCACAGACTAGGGTTCAGGGATATCAGATGCATCTTCATGTTGTACTTCCACATGGTGTAGTCACTTCCATCAAACTGTGGAGGTCTTCCCATAGGAATAGAGAGATAATGATTATTTGAATTGAGTCGGTTGTAGTTGTAAGGATACCGGGAGTAGTCGTGATGACCACTCCCCATCGTCTTTTCTTCCTCTTTTCCTTTTTGTGCCAGCAGTTTCTTTCTCAGGAGTGCTTTTAGCTGCCTCACTTCTTCATCGTCATGTGGGTTTTCTTTCAGCACATCGAAGGCTTTGGCTTCTTGCTCCTCATCGTTGTTGCTCGTCTTCGGGATATCGTTGTTCTTCTCAGAGGCCATTGATCTCTCCGAGATGTGAGTCTCGTTGATGGAGAACTTGGCTCTGATACCAATTGAATGTGGCCTAGAGGGGGGGTGAATAGGCCTTTAAAGAATTCCTGCACACTTAATAAAGTTGTTAGAAATTTGACTGACCGGACTAGTCCGGTTGTGTGGGCGGACTAGTCCGGTGTGCTGAATTGTTTGAGTTGATTAAGTGTGTCTCACAAGTTTTATCTTATAGCAGCGGAATAAGAACAACAGTTTTTATAACTTAAATTTATAGTATGGATGCACGTGCAAACTTGTAAAGAACTCAAACGATGACTAGCAAACTAGTAATCTCATGTGTCAAGATGTAAACCAAATGAGAGACAAAAGACACGAATTTTTACCGAGGTTCGATCTCACCAAGAGATCTACGTCCTCGTTGAGGAAGCTCACACAGAGCCGGGTTCTCAACCCTTTTCCTCTTCAAGTCACCACACAGGCCGACTTGACTTCACTATCAAGTGTAATCACCGTTTTTATGGGGCTACCTCACACGTTGAGGGCTCCCACAAGAATTACAATGAGAAGTTGATCAAATACACTCAAAAAGATTACAATTCAGAATATGAGTGTAGAGAGATCAAACCCCAAGAGCTCACAACGAAGGAACGATGATCTCCCAATCCCAAATCCAAGTATTTTATTGATCCTCACCTTTTTGCACCTTAGATGTGTGGGGAGA
This sequence comes from Neostapfia colusana, assembly GCA_030760725.1. Lineage (NCBI taxonomy): Eukaryota > Viridiplantae > Streptophyta > Magnoliopsida > Poales > Poaceae > Neostapfia > Neostapfia colusana. The sequence goes on along the minus strand of JASWHV010000008.1, from coordinate 46,792,798 downwards.
TGTGTTTTGGGCTCTTGGGACAGGTGGCGGCGCTAGGGTTTCAACTTTTGACAGTATGAGTCGTGTCTTCTTGGGGAAAAGCCGAAGGACCTCTTTTTATAGGCTTTTCCAAAAAGTTTCCGTTGTTAAACCTACTACCGGACTAGTCCGGTATATGATCGGACTTGTCCGGCCTACTTCCAGTGGGTTAACCGGACAAGTCCGGTTTGTGACCGGACTTGTCCGGTACTATGTGAGATGGGTTTTCAGAAACTTTAGCGGACTAGTCCTGTTGCTGGATGGACTAGTCCGTAGTCCTCTAAGGAGGACAACAGAGACATGACCGGACTAGTCCGGTCTAAAACCGGACTTGTCCGGTTGCGTTCCAGTGACCTGACCGGACTAGTCCGGTTCACAAGGCGGACTAGTCCGGTGCACTATGTTTGCGTCTTTCAGAAAGTTAAACGGACTAGTCCGGTCCATGAACGGACTAGTCCGGTTTTCAGTGGATTTTAGTTGATTTTTAAACCCCTTACCCCTACACAAAGTCATGAGCTCTTGGGATGTGTCTCTCTCACACACCACCTATACATTTATATCTACTTTGCTTCTCTAAATTTCACTAACTTCTTCCTTTTCGGGCACCACTCTATTTTTCACCTTTTTGTGTGTGTGCCGAGCCAGTTCACTTTGTTTATCCTGCAATCATCTTAATAGTTTCATTAGGATCTCATATGTTCGTCATCAATTAGCCAAAACCCACAAGGGATATCCTAGATGCACTTACACGCATAACACGGCACCAGCCAATGCGATTCCCGGGCAAGGTGCCCCGTCCCCGTGACCGTGAACCGGGATCGAGGTCGGGCCCGTCATGTTTATCCTCTGCCATCTATAGAAACATATTTGAAAAACGTCAAATATTCATTTAAACAGTAAATCATTGAGTTATAACATAAAACATGTCATTGAACTCATAAAACATGGAAACACAAATCAAACTTAGACAAATTTGATTGCTGGTCTGCTGCCCAAACTGACAGCCCTGACCAGTTTCCCTTTTAACCTGAGATAGACCTTTCTAAAAGCAAAACCAGTTCTGGATCTCAACATAAAAGTTAAAGTTAACTTCAATAGCTTTCCATAATGTATTTGTTTGCCCTCATATCAATTCTGGTTCAAAAGTTATGAGATGTCAAAGTTGACCGAATTTTTGGAGAAAATTGGACAGCACCTCCCTGCTTGAGGTACTAATTTGATCCAAGAATTCCAGTTAATTCTACCTCGAATTTGATAAAACTTTCTGTTAAAAAGTTATAACTTATCTCATGAAATTTTCAGAACTACCTCATTTTTCTATTTTTGGATTTTTATGCAGGAAGTTATGGTCATTTTACCGAGAGTTACAGAGAGTATTTGCTGTACCCTGTTTTCTGGACAGTTTCAACTCTACTGCATTTTTTGACTGATTAAGGGATGAAACACCTCTGGACATAATAGAAAAGTTGTAAAGCTCTTCCACAGATTTCCAGAAATGTATCATACGACCCCAACATCAAATGGAATCAACCTCTAACATCTGTACTTCAGCATTATTTCAGCGGAAAACAGGGGACTCTGTCCTAAGTATCCTATAAGTTGAAAACTTGCTTACTTTGAACATCTTGATTAAGGGAAGGAGTTAAATCCAAGTTTTAGGGGTCTGGATCAAAACCTTCAAAATTTTCAATTATGTTGATCATTTAGTGGGAAGTGACGTCGAAGCGTCACCCAGTTCATGCCGGTACTACGTTCCTCACAAAAAAACTATACCGGACTTAGCCGGCTTCGTTAATTCAGTGGCACTAAACGTCTCTCGCACACGTGTGCTACTCGTCTACCAATTCGTGGTCAGACTACCTGTAGTTAAACCACACAATCGCCAGGTTCGGCTGCACACCGAACCCGGTCCCAATACAGTTAATATAAAGGTTGTTCTCAAGCCAATCACGCCTTAAGCTACGTGTTCACGTTACTAACCACATGGTGGTGTCTCCCATAGTTGCCCGTAGCACACCGGGGATGGGTGTTGCTCGAATACCCCAAACGACATGAAGAGTCATAGAGAATACCAAAGCTGGCCGGGTGACCTGCCACCCGTGAGGCTCCACACTTAAGCTTGTGCGCACTGGTTGGCAGCGCTTACATGCACCCCAAAGACATATGACGTCCCGAGATGCATGATTTTCCAACATAAGCAATTTGGTTAGCGTTGCCACTTGCTATACACTAATAACATCCTTATATGGGCTACTAACTCATTCCTCACTGAGTTTTTGAAAAAAATATCCTTTGGAAGTGTGCTAAACCTCAAGCGAGCTCTGATACCACCCTGCGAGGCCCAACGGTCTCGACTAGCCCGTATCACGCTGAGGGATGCTGCGTCACACAGCACCGAATAACACATGTAAAAGGTACAAAGTGGCAGCGTTTTATTACAGAAAAGTGTGTATAAACATAATTACGTCCAAAATTCATCAAGTCTACACTCATGAGCGTAGACTAAGCAAAAGAGTTCACATTCAGCCCGTGAACGTGTTCCCACTAGCACACACGCACACTAACACGGCGGCATACACGACTCCCACTCGACGGTGTTGCCCTCTTGGGGGTCCGTCTCCTCCTCGGGGGCCTCCTCCTCATAACACCCTGCAAACTCTTCAAACACAAGCAGTGATCATGATGGCTCAGCAAGACTAACTCGTCTTACCTACACATGAAATTCTACATGCTGGGTTTGCAGTGTATAATGGAATGTAAGTTGCAAAAGACACGCCTAAGTAGTTGAACCTTACTTTCAAGTTTTAGCAACAAGTTGTGGAGAACCTTGGGATAATACACATAAGAGAGCCGCAATCAAACAAGAAACACATTTCTCTCATGTGCTTTGCCCACGGTTGAAAAGAACTTTAATTAGCTCTAAACTACAAGAAATCATTAGCAACCAAGGTACCTCTTTCAATCAGCAACATTTTAACATGACACTAGCCTGTTCTTTCTACGTCATGGTATAGTGAAGAAGTGGTACTCACTGACCGCGAGGGACGGCAATTATAATCATTTTACACCAGCAGGGCTACCCGAATAACCCGTCACCCGTACTCAATGTTGCCAACAGAAACCACCACGGACATCGTATGCAACCACCTTTCATCCGTCAGCCAAGTGTTGAACCGGTCCTATCGTCCCAAGCAAGAGGTCTCTGCACGTGCATCCGCAGCGCCACCAGCCGATTAACACCTCAAGCTCCCAACCTACCACCTAGAAGACAAGCAATGCCTTAATAGATCGCTACTCGAATTACATCGCGGTTCCCATATATTCGGTAGGTCTTCTTTACTATTCTAGCTTATTCAACAGGCTCGCACACGGCTCGGTCCTCAGTCAACACAAGCGGAGCTATGGCCACAGGGCCCCAAAGTCCTGCTGCCCTTTGTAACACCCCAAAACCTGTTAAGAGTGGAATTTAAAAATTTTTGTACGTATTGCATGTGGTGCAGAAATTAAAATTCAAATTGGAATTCAAATTCAACTCAAAACTGAAAAGAAAAAGAAAAAGAAAAAGAAAAAACAAAACCCCCGGCCAGTGGGCCAAAACCCACCAGCCGGCCCACCCACCCCTGCGCCAGCCCGCAGCCGCGCGCCCCCCTTTCCCTCTCACTGACACGCGGGGCCCGCGTGTCATCCCTGACCTCCCGCTCGCGCCAACCGCCGGACTCTTCCGCGGGCGCCCGATCGCAACTAACCCGGAATTTCGCGTCCCCAGCCCGACTCCCGGTCCTGGACGACCCCGGCTCGATCTAAACAAACACGCCGCCCTCCCTCGTCTATAAAAACGCCGGCATCGCCCCGTTTTTTCCCCACGATCGGCTGTTTTTCCTCCCGGTGAGAACCAGAGCTTCTCCGGCCGTTTTCTCTCGATCTTCGGTCGGGATTTCTGATCTAACGCACCGAGCTTGTTCCACCGCCTCCGGGGAATCATGCAGGTGCAGAAAACTCGGTGGTTTGCGCTCTAGGCACAGCTCCGACGAGCACCGCAGCGATTTCATCTCGGACCTCGTCGCCGACCGCCTTCCAGGACCTCCGAGCTCAAGAAAAACCCCGAGGTGAGATCCCCGACCTCCCCTCTACCGATCTATGCCATGAAATCTCAGTTTTAGGAAGAATAGACGAAGATCCGAAGTTTTCCGGCGAGATCGCCGCCTCCCGCCGCCGCGCGTCGCCGGGCAGCGCCGCCCGCGCACGGCCAGGGCGACATGGCCGCTTGTGCGCGTCTATTTTAAATCGCACGGTAGAACTGAAACCCCCGCGTACCGGTTCGACGTTATAATCTCAGCCGTCTGTTTTAAATCGGACGGTCCACGTCGGCCCTGCATTATAAATGCCGGGATTCTTACGCGCTACCCCCTGGGGATCTCGGAAAATACAAGCTAGCCCCGGAAACTTCTGATCTAGCCCCTGGAACTTCAGAAATTCATGTAAATTCAATTAAAAATCAGTTTTAGCCCCTGGACTTAATAAAAATTAGGAAAACCCTTCTGTTATGTGTAGTTAGACCCCTGGAAATTTATAAAGTAATATAATAGACCCTGTGGTGGGGTGAGTTTACCTTTTTAACCCTATATGATATTAAATTTAGGAATTGGATTATGTGATTATGATTTAAAATTTAAAAAGGTGAGACAAACACATTGTAAATTCAAATTTAAACTCTCCTAGCATTTGGAAAACTTTAGAATGAGTTAAAAGTAGATTTTAAACTGAAATGAATCTGTTTTATTGATTGTTCACATTTATTAGTTATAGGGACACATTTTTAGGTTAGGAAATAATTCTGAAAATTGGTAAAATAAATTTAAATTAGTTCACATCAGAGGAGAAGTTCCAAAATATATTATTTAATATTTTATATCAGAACCTATTCTGTTTAGATGATATGTCCTACTCTTTAATATTAAAATTAACTTTTAGTCATGGAAAACAAATCTGAAAATATAGGAAAATAGGTGTGCATGACTAGAAAATGATAAATGAAGTCTCCCAATCCAAAGACTTCAGTTTATGATTGGTAGAAGATCTGAAAACCCATTTGGAGTAGGAAATTACCTTCCATGCAAACTTGGTAGTTAAGAAGTATATTAATTAAATATAAAGATTTTGTTCAAATTGAAAATTCATATATAGTGTGCAAACAGAAATCTGAAATACAAAAGTTAGAAATCATATACATATGTTTAAAAGTGTATGAAGGCTAAAAATCAACACATTTAGAGTAACCACAACACTTAGAAATGTGAATGACTATCATATGTATGTATGTGTGGAGTGAAAGTGTGAACTATGTCTTATGGATTGTTGTTGTCTTTTGCTATGTGTGTTGACATGAGTAGAACCTGCCCCAGAGCAAGTTCTTCCCTTCCAAGATCAGGACTATACATTCCCAGAGCAGCAAGAAGAAGGCAAGTGTCCTTGACCACTTTGATCCTATACTAGGATGTGTAGATAGAATTATTTGCATTGTCAATTGAAATATGAAACCCATGCTAGGAAGTTTCCCTAGAATTGCATTATCTTGTTTCCTTGCAGCTTGGGTTGGGACTTATTTTATCATATCATTTATTTATATGCTATGCTTAGCCATGCTTAGAATGGGATTAATTGGAATATGAGATCATCAATTTATTTACCTTACTCTTGAATGAGATGTTATGAGTTATGTAGAGGTAGAGATCGAGGCAAGTTGGATGATTTGGTTGGTGCTGGGTACACGAGACTCGGGTTTGTGTTTAGTACTTGCCTGGATCCTAAGGACCGGTTCATGGAGCATGTAACCTGGCTTTACCGTGCCAACCACATGCTGAGATGGGGCAGCTTGGCCAATTAATTAGGTGTATCGCCGGCGTAGTATGGGTGTGTTGGATGGTGCGGGGAATAGGTGTTAGCTGGACTACCATATGAACCACAAGGCTCAAGAGGGGGCCACTGCAGCGGGGTTGGAGCCTCTTGTATGCTGTTAGGGGTGAAACCTCAGTGGGCCCACGCTCATCGGGAATCCCTTTGTAAAGGCTTCGTAGTGATCTCCTGGCTACACACCTGGGAAGTGTGAATGTGGTTCGTGGTCACTGGCATAATGGAGGTTCTTTTAGTCCACCCGGCAACGGGGGATGGAATCACTACATGTGGGTACAGTGGTGCAAACTCTGCAGAGTCAAAACTGTCATGCCAGTCGTGCTCACGGTCAAGAGCGGCTTGGACTTATTCATGATTAGAGGATGATGACTTTGGAAGTTGTGGATGTTAAGCGGGGAGCTTAACATTGAAAATGATGTTATGGTTATTTGATGGGATGGGAGATTGGGACCATTTCACCTGTGTAGTAACGTAGGTGCTTAACAAGCTAGGGTGGTAGGTAATAATTGCGTAGTGCTTTAACCATGAGTTCAACCTCTCCTTGTTCTAGCCATGCATGACATAACTTTTCCACACTTGCTGAGTACCAACGGTACTCAACCTTGCATATTTGTTGGTTTTAAATTGCTGCTCAGGTCAAGGGGATGATGTGGTGTTTAATGACCAAGACTTCGGACCCGAAGAAGGATTCTAGGTTCATGGATTCCCCCGGGCAACGCCTGTGACGGAGCCCACGAGAATAATATTCCGCTGCTATTTTATTTACATGTTATGAACTTATTACTGTCCATCGAGACATATGCTATGTAAGACTTATTCGACACCTGGCTTGTAATAAATGATGCTTAACTATTTGTCATCACATGTATGAGAAAATGATCCTGGCATACATGTGATATTCACTCGGTTGTTCTTCGGAGAAACCGGGTGTGACAGAAGTTGTATCAGAGCCAAGGTTGCCCGTAGAAACGTGGACCTAGGTAGAAATGGACGTATTTAAGAACCCTATTTTCTTAAAAACTATTTTACAAAGGTGTGGGTTGAAAAGTGTTATTTAATTGGGTCACTTCATTCATCTTACCCCAACTTTTATTCATAATAGGATTTTGTTTTAAAATCTTATCTAACTTAGTTTTAAATGCTTTATGTTTTAGATGGTTCTCATGATCCGCACCGCCCGAAAATCCACCGGAGGGAGAGTTCCCGTAGTTGCCCTTGCCCTAAGAGAGGAGGACCGTCCGGTGACGTATCTCTCCTACGGATTGGCAGTAGGAGGCTTGTTGCGCCGTCTTCGACGTATGGTCCAAGCCGCCGGCAATACGGGCAAGCTAATCATACACTACAGCTCCACCCGAACCATCCGTGAGAAGAGGGAAGAGTGGAGTTCAGAAATGAGGATTATCCACGAAAATCAGCTGCTTAAGATCCACCGCTCTCCAGCTTGTCGAGCAACACAGGTCGAGGCGGAGAAGGATGTCACCTGGGAGGCAATCACCTGCCAGAGTCACATCTACCGTCGCCACCTGGACAGGACTGAGTACATGTATGTCCTCCAGCGTGAGAGTGGTACAACGGAGTACAAGTACCCGCCCGTGCAGCAAGGGACTTTCTATGAGCACATGGACTTGTGCTTGGAGGATGCTGCTATGCTCAGCACTAGACTGCAGGAATGTCAGCAGGAGCTTCAGGATGTACGTGACACCCTGAAGGAGACTGAGGCGTTGCTTCGAGCCAGCTTGAGGGCGAGAGAAAGAGGAGATGGGAATGAACTGTGTGTCACCGTTTGAAGCTTTGTATGGGAGAAAGTGCAGAACTCCACTATTCTGGAACCAAGCCGGGGAAAGTAAAGTGTTTGGACCCGAGGTACTACAAGATGCCGAGGCGAAAGTGAGGGAAATCCGCAACAACTTGAGGATAGCACAAACACGACAAAAGAGCTATGCCGATGTACGGAGAAGAGAGCTAGTTTTCAACGTGGGGGACTATGTCTACCTCAAGGTGTCCCCTATTCGAGGACTTCGTTGGTTCAAGGTGAAAGGGAAGTTATCACCTCGATACATCGGACCCTTTCAAGTTCTGGAGAGGAAAGGCGAAGTAGCATATCAACTAGAATTACCGGCTCGCCTATCGGATGTGCACGATGTATTCCATGTGTCACAGCTCAAGAAATGTCTGAGGACGCCTGAAGAGATGTTACCCATGAACGAGGTTGACGTAGCTGAGGATCTGTCTTATGCCGAGCAACCATTCAAGATTTTGGAGACAATGGAATGCCTCACAAGAAATAAAAGAATCCGGATGTGCAAGGTGCAGTGGAAGCATCACTCGGAAGAGGAAGCCACCTAGGAGCGAGAACACGAGCTTAAGGCACAGTTTCCGGAATTGTTTTCCTAGAACCACCAATCTCAAGGACGAGATTTCTTTTAAGGGGGGTAGAGCTGTAACACCCCAAAACCTGTTAAGAGGGGAATTTAAAAATTTTTGGACGTATTGCATGTGGTGCAGAAATTCGAATTCAAATTGGAATTCAAATTCAACTCAAAACTGAAAAGAAAAAGAAAAAGAAAAAAAACAAAACCCCCGGCCAGTGGGCAGAAACCCACCAGCCGGCCCACCCACCCCCGCGCCAGCCCGCAGCCACGCGCTCCCCCTTTCCCTCTCACTGACACGCGGGGCCCGCGTGTCATCCCTGACCTCCCGCTCGCGCCAACCGCCGGACTCTTCCGCGCGCGCCCGATCGCAACTAACCAGGAATTCCGCACCCCCAGCCCGACTCTCGGTCCCGGACGACTCCGGCTCGATCTAAACAAACACGCTGCCCTCCCTCGTCTATAAAAACGCCGGCATCACCCCGTTTTTTTCCCACGATCGGCTGTTTTTCCTCCCGGTGAGAAGTAGAGCTTCTCCGGCCGTTTTCTCTCGATCTTCGCTCGGGATTTCTGATCTAACGCGCCGAGCTTGTTCCACCGCCTCCGGGGAATCATGCAGGTGCAGAAAACTCGGTGGTTTGCGCTCTAGGCACAGCTCCGATGAGCACCGCAGCGATTTCATCTCGGACCCCGTCGCCGACCGCCTTCCAGGACCTCCGAGCTCAAGAAAAACCCCGAGGTGAGATCCCCGACCTCCCCTCTACCGATCTATGCCATGAAATCCCAGTTTTAGGAAGAATAGACGAAGATCCGAAGTTTTCCGGCGAGATCGCCGCCTCCCGCCGCCGCGCGCCGCCGGCAGCGCCGCCCGCGCACGGCCAGGGCGACGTGGCCGCTTGTGCGCTGTCTATTTTAAATCGCACGGTAGAACTGAAACCCCCGCGTACCGGTTCGACGTTATAATCTCAGCCGTCTGTTTTAAATCGGACGGTCCACGTCGGCCCCACATTATAAAGGCCGGGATTCTTACGCGCTACCCCCAGGGGATCTCGGAAAATACGAGCTAGCCCCAGAAACTTCTGATCTAGCCCCTGGAACTTCAGAAATTCATCTAAATTCAATTAAAAATCAGTTTTAGCCCCTGGACTTAATAAAGATTATGAAAACCCCTCTGTTATGTGTAGTTAGACCTCTGGAAATTTATGAAATAATATAATAGACCCTGTGGTGGGGTGAGTTTACCTTTTTAACCCTATATGATATTAAATTTAGGAATTTGATTATGTGATTATGATTTAAAATTTAAAAGGTGAGACAAACACATTGTAAATTCAAATTTACACTCTCCTAGCATTTGGAAAACTTTAGAATGAGTTAAAAGTAGATTTTAAGATGAAATGAATCTGTTTTATTGATTGTTCACATTTATTAGTTATAGGGACACATTTTTAGGTTAGGAAATAATTCTAAAAATTGGTAAAATAAATTTAAATTAGTTCACATCAGAGGAGAAGTTCCAAAATATATTATTTAATATTTTTGGGATCGAGGCAAGTTGGATGATTTGGTTGGTGTTGGGTGCACGAGACTCGGGTTTGTGTTTAGTACTTGACTGGATCCTAAGGACCGGTTCATGGAGCATGTAACCTGGCTTTACCGTGCCAACCACATGCTGAGATGGGGCAGCTTGGCCAATTAATTAGATGTATCCCCGGCGTAGTATGGGTGTGTTGGATGGTGCGGGGAATAGGTGTCAGCTGGACTACCATATGAACCGCAAGGCTCAAGAGGGGGCCACTGCAGCGGGGTTGGAGCCTCTTGTATGCTGTTAGGGGTGAAACCTCAGTGGGCCCATGCTCGTCGGGAATCCCTTTGTAAAGGCTTCGTAGAGATCTCCTGGCTACACACCTGGGAAGTGTGAATTTTGTTCATGGCCACTGGCATAATGGAGGTTCTTTTAGTCCACCCGGCAACGGGGGATGGAATCACTACATGTGGGTACAGTGGTGCAAACTCTGCAAAGTCAAAACTGTCATGATAGCCGTGCTCACGGTCAAGAGCGGCTTGGACTTATTCATGATTAGAGGATGATGACTTTGGAAGTTGTGGATGTTAAGCGGGGAGCTTAACATTGGAAATGATGTTATGGTAATTTGATGGGATGGGAGATTGGGACCATTTCACCTGTGTAGTAATGTTGGTGCTTAACAAGCTAAGGTGGTAGGTAATAATTGCGTAGTGCTTTAACCATGGGTTCAACCTCTCCTTGTTCTAGCCATGCATGACATAACTTTTCCACACTTGCTGAATACCAACGGTACTCAACCTTGCATATTTGTTGGTTTTAAATTGCTGCTCAGGTCAAGGGGATGATGTGGTGTTTAATGACCAAGACTTCGGACCCGAAGAAGGATTCTAGGTTCATGGAGTCCCCCGGGCAACGCCTGTGACGGAGCCCACGAGAATAATATTCCGCTGCTATTTTATTTACATGTTATGAACTTGTTACTGTCCATCGAGACATATGCTATGTAAGACTTATTCGACACCTGGCTTGTAATAAATGATGCTTCACTATTTGTCACCACATGTATGAGAAAATGATCCTGGCATACATGTGATATTCACTCGGTTGTTCTTGGGAGAAACAGGGTGTGACACCTTTACTCTCCGCTCGGTCTCATTTTTCTTGCCATATGTTCCATTTGCTATCTCTAACAGAGTTGTGTGCCTCTAATATATTCTCACAAGCAGTTTCAACTACTCGACTTGTACCGAATCCTACAATAATTTAGCATTACTGTGGCTACTCGAGGTTTAAAAACCTAAGATCAAAACCCTGGTTCTCTTGGCTATGCAATTGGGTTTTCAAAGAACACTCTAATACACAATTGAAGTGGATACTCAATGTAAGTTCTCAAAACAATAGAATTTATAAAATGGCTAATGCAAACCGGAGCTTGCCTTGCTGCTGGTCATACGCTAGCTGTTCCTCCGGGGTGATGAAATCCAACACCTCCGGCTCCTCTTCAACCTTAGTGACTACAAGATATAACCATATATGCGTGTCAATTTAAATGCATATTAGTTTGAAGTTGATATTGTATATAACTAGACAGTTCTAATGACTCTGAAATTTTTACAGTGGTTCAGATACAACCTATACAGAGACTTCGTCATATTTCATTTGAAGCAAAGCTCATTTGAGCCTTCCACAAATAAATGTATATTTGGCCTTAATTAGAGCTCTTAGGGTGTTCTAAAGATTTTCATGGAGCAAACCATGACTTTATGGAAACTACATTTTTAAAGGGTTCTAATGGAATTGGTTTCACATGATTTGAAGATTCCTAGCAAAATATATGAGCTTAACAAGTTCAGAGAAATTCTAAAAAATGTTTCTGGACATTTTTTCAGTTTCTCTGGAACAGTTTCATTAATCATACCATTAGGTGGGACAAATGAGCTCAAATGGATCTGAAATTTTTATGGTTGCTCAGGGATAATATAAGGAACATCCTTGCCAAATTTCAGAATTTTCCACTAAAGGGTTCTCCAGTTAAAATTCTAAACAGTTTAAATTTGGAGAATTAATTCTGGAGAATTATAGATTTTTATAGAGTGAAACTTGATTTGATGGAATGTACTCAGACAGCTGAATCCAACAAAATTTGGTTCACTCGATTTGGAGTTTCCTAGCCAAAGTTATGGGTGTTTGAATTTGAACGAAATCTGAAAATCAGGAAATGTTTAAAACACTGCACGTGGGTCCCACGCACAGTGTCTTCTTCAACCTCCCGCCGGCGCCGATCGTGCGACGCACAGCGGCGGTGGCGCGACTCATTCTCGGCCGTTACTGCATAATTCTGGACGCGGTTTCTTCCTACATGACCCTTGAAGCACGGCGCACACGCCGGACTACTCCTCGCGCTTCGACATTGTCGGGAAAGTAGTTGGCGACGGTGGCAGCGGAATGAGCTCGGGTCCGACGGTGCTAGCTCATCTTGGCAGTGAAAATGATCAACCAACGGGTCGCAAAGCACCACTGGGGCACGGGGAAGCTAACCCTTCCCTCCTCTTGGCCAGAGATCGCCGGAAAAGTAGAGTTCACCAGCGACCCGAGCCGTTTTCACCGGTGGCGGCGAAAACACGGCGCTACGCTCACTGGGTTGATCATCTTCTCTAATATTTTGCCAGGGTAATCGTGAGGTGCTACTCTAGCTTCAGCTAAACCAGAATCTCCAGTGATCAAGTGATCGAAATGAATTTTTGGTTTTGGTTCTCGGTGTTCTATACGGCGATCATCAGGAAAAGTGAAATTCCGGCTAACCGGCGCTAAGAGGGAGCTCGGGTGTTTGGGAGGAGCTACTAGACTTCGATGCTAACCTCAGAGAACAGTTGGTTGTGCCGGAGAAGCTTGGAGCTGTCCGGACAATGGTGTTAAGTCGGAGGCGCATCGGGGTGAACAGGGGAGTGGAATTCGGCTTGGGAAAGCTCGAGGGGAGCTGATCACGAGCAGCTGATGGCTGGAGCACGTTGAATGAAGGTTGGCGGTGCCGTTTATAGCCTCAGCTCGAGGTGGAACAGTCGTTTTTGGCGTGTCAACGGTGAGGGTGTGATTTTCGGGTGTGCGGCGGTTCTCTCCAAGTTCACAGCGCGAGGAGGCGTCGGGGCAGTAGTGAAATAGCTTTGTGACACCTGGGACTCGAAGATAACACAGTGAGAGACGTCGGCCGTTGGTCACAGCACTGGAAGAAGCTGCTGGGGCGGCTTCATCGCCGTGGTGTCCTTGGGCTCGTGCGCAAGGAACCGCGGGTCCGAGTGTTCAGTCGGTTTGATCAACTGAGAGACTGACTAGAGGGCCCCACTTCCAAATTTTAACCTCAAAACTTAAATGCCTACTGCTCTTAATTTTGGGGACCCTAATACCCTTGTCTATTTTAAGAATTCACTAAATGTCCATTTGGATTTGAATGATTCAGAGTATGAAGTGTTTGAAATAAATTTACAGCACATATGCAGTTTGAAATTCAAATTTTGCTTGAATTTGCTTAAACTAGCTAATGTCAAGATCAACTCCAAATGGAGTGAAAATCGGTGTGTGAGCTCAGAAAAATGTGCTGAGTTTGAATATGAATCCCAATTTTGAATACATGTGATGAAATGATTTGAATTTGAATTTAAGTTCAAACTAGCCATTTTCTAATTGTACTTAAAAATACCTCAAAAGGTTTTGGATTTGGGTGAAATTTTGCATGAACATTCCTAGCAAGGTTTAGGAGTTTTTCATATGCTCAGCCCCTATATGATGCACGTGGAAAATACCACTTTTGCATTTTGTGAGTTTATCTCCTAATGACTTTCTTGATGGTGGTTACTTGCTCTTCAAATATGTTCATATGATTTCATCAAATGAGGTGAGTGTGGTGTGACAAACACTTTTAGCCAATGAAAAACTTGGGCTCTTACAGTTTCTGGCCGTTTCAAGTTTTTGGCCGTAAATAATATTATTTACGACTGTTACCGTCGTAAATAGCTAACTTACGACGACAGGGAATGGTCGTCGTATGTAAATGGCCGTCGCCCCTTGCCGCGCCACATGGCAGGCTGGGCGCCTAACTTACGACGGCCAGGACCCTGGCCATCATATGTTAGGTAGGTTAACTTATGACGGCCTAGCCCTGGCCGTTGTAAGTTAATTAGGTTAACTTACGATGACCCTGTACAGCTGGCCATCGTAAATAAGGTTTTTAATTTTTTTTTAAAAAAAGAAACAGCTACCCTGGCACCATGGCCATCTCACAGAACAGCTTCATATACACAACAAGACAGATATTCCATTATAATCATCCAACATATAAAACAACAAGGGGTTAAATACTACCCCTTCCAATGGCTCCTCCACTCGCTCCTCCACTTTCTCCGGAGCCGAAGAATCCGTCTTTGTGCCCTTCTCCCGGTGCCGGTAGCTGTGGTGGTGGAGTTTGAGCTTCGGTTGACGATCTCTGCAATTCAAATTAATATGTAAAGTGAGTCTGAGCTTGTACGGCTCTCTCCCCACTACTCTCAGTCCCTCTCTCTCCCTCCCTTTACTCTCACTTTCTCCCTCACCCTCTCCCTCCCCCTCTCTCTACGACACCCTCTCTCTCTCACCCTCCTATCTCTACCACTCCGTCTCTCTCTCCCTCCCTCTTTCCCTTTTCACTCTCACTCTCTCTCCCTCTTCCTCCCCCTTTCTACCACAATATCTTACTCTCACTCCCTCCCTCTCCCCCCTCTCACTCTCACTTTCTCCCTTGCCCTCTCTCTCCCCCTCTCTCTATGACTACCTCTCTATCTCACCTCCTATTTCTACCATTATGTCTCTCTCTACCTCCCTATTTCCCTTTTCACTCTCACTATCTCTCCCTCTCCCTCCCCCTCTCTACCACTATCTCTTACTCTCACTCCCTCCCTCTCCACCTCACTCTCACTCTCTCCCCTCAACTACACTAAGTTTATCATAGATTAGAAAATAGCAAATAAAAAGCACATTACCTAGACATCTGAATGTGCATGTGGTGGGGGCACTTGTGGCGGAGCCAACTCTGACGGCTGCCACATTGGGATCAGTATCTGCTGCCCACTCTTCGAGCTAAGAACTGTAATTGCAAAATACTAAAACAAATAAACTAATGCAATGTTATGAATTTAAATTAATTCATATTAAAATACTTACCTCCACCACCGCCTGCATCTAAGCCATGTAGTTTGCCATGTAGGCGGCCTGCTGCTCCTGTGCGGCCCGGGCTAGATCCCTCTCCCTCCGGAGCTCCTCACTCTCTCTCCGGATCTCATCTCTCTCCCTAAGGAGCTCCTCTATCTGGCTCTGTGAGGGACGACGACTTGTATGCCCGATGGAGGAATCCTCGGTCGATGGAGTGACGATTGAAGGTCGTGCGACCCTTGAGTCGACAACTCCATCAAAAATGGCAAACCTAAAAAGAAATAGAATAATAATAATTAGAAGAAGCAAGTTTTTACAGAAATAAAGAAAATGGCCAACTTACCATCAATGTGCCTTCCCGCCTCCGCTAGCGTAAACGGCTCGAGGGTCAATTGGCGCGTTTTCCCAGTCGTACCCTTCACCGTGTATCCTCACGCCTCTCGCCCATACTTTTCCTAAAAGGAGTAAAATTTCGTATTAGTAACATCAAATTTGTAACAATTGAATTGATGAGTTTTGATAACTCACCAGTCGATCGGCCACGACCTGACTGCACTCCCCAGGCTGGGATGGGTCCTTATGACCCTGCTTCCGGACGGCAGTGTCAGTCGGTACCTGATCGGTCTCGCGCTCCTGTAGATATGTGTTAGTATGCTAATTATATTATAAATACATACAAAGAAGGGTTATTGTTCTTACCATGCATTTAGCCAAATGCACATGGCAATCGGAGCCATAGGAGTGCTTTGAGTCTGAACCTATGCATCCACGAGCCCTCCTGGACTTCGCGATGAAAGCATCGCTAGCCCACATCTAGCAGAGAGCTCGATGGCGCGGGAGCTCGGGGCCGTGGACGGGGCTGCGGGACGCCGGGTCGGGGAGGAGTGCCGGGGATGGCGGTGTCGGGGGAGGCGGCGGCCGAGGCAGTGGAGGTGCCGGGCCGGCGGGCTGGGGCGGCGTCGGGTGTGGAGACGGCGGCGGCTGTGGCGGCGGCCGGGGCCAGCACGGCTGTGGGTCGGGGCAGCGGGGGCCGGTGCAGCGGCGGCTGGGAGCGGTGGATGGCGGCGGCGCTTGGGGCTCGTGTAAAATCGCCAAAATAGTGGTAGCAAGAAAATTCAGCTCATGTACACCTAGGAGAAAATGAGGGGAACTAAAACATTGAATTATAAAGGTGTATGTTCAAAGTGGTGATTCAAACTTCCCAAAACTTCCAAACATGGACATCCAAATTCATAACTTGGATCTTCATATTCCAAATATCAACCTTCCAAATTTAAGTTCATTTGGAGGAGTTTTAATATTTGTTTGGGATTAAAAGAGGAAGCCCTCTAATCTGAATTTCAAATTAAGTTACAAATTCCAATTTCCTCAATTTGGAAATTTGGTTCCACAAATGTGTTCTCCACATTTGAATTAACAGCCATGCCAAAAATAAGAAACTTTGGAGTTGGTTTGCTATGTTTTTGGAACAATGCAATAGGAAGAATTCAAATTCCATTTTCAAAATCAAGTGACCATATTCAATTCAAACTCCACAACAGAATTCAAATCAGTTGAATTGAACCTTTTCAAACCTTAACTTTGAGGCAAAGCATAGCCTTAAATTTTGAGTAGCTGGGGAAGAAATATCAGTGGAAATTGGATAAAAATTTGAGGTGGTAGGACCCAATTGTCAGCCACACAGAAGAGTTAACCGACCTGTTTTCATCTCGGTTGATCACAGCGTGCCAGCGCTCGGCCGAAACCCACGCCCGAAGCTCCACCGTGCTGTTTCTCGCTGCCCCCGACGTCAGCTCGCACGCGTGGGCGATCAAAGTGGCCGCCCGAGTGCCACAGCCCTACTTCGCTTCCCCCCTCAGCTCGTGTTGCACCTCAGTTGCTTCTTTGCACCGAACACCGCCGCCTGTTTCCTACCGATCACACCACAGCAACCGAGCACCGGTTGCTCAAGCTCCCAACAGCAAAGAGCTGCGCCCACCAGTGCTCTAGCCGTCCAGCCTTTCTCCTCCATGGTCCCGAGCTTGTTTGCACCAGAAAACGGCGAAGTTTCTGCGGTTCTCGGGTAAACACTGAAAAACCGAGCAAGGTCGCCGTGGACAGCTCACAGCATGCAAGATCACGCCAAGGCAAGCCAGCCCTTCGGTACACCCACAAGCCTAGGTGCTCAAGACCAAAACTCAGACCTATCCATTGATCACAGCAAAATAATTTTGAGTTCTTCTCCCGGGCGGTACATAACGACCCCGAGGTAGGAATTTGCCAAATTCTTCGTTAATTCGTGTTCTTGTTGATTCAAACTGTGCACAAAGCTTCCTAACTACTTGGCGCACTTCCTCCATCAATTTTAGACCTATATATGGGGTGTATAGGGAAAATTTCCGTGTTTTGATCATGGTGCACCACCGGACCCCATCGGGCACACGGTGCTGATGGGTTTGCAGCGCTCCCCGATCCGTTAAGACTCCATGTCGAGCTTCTACACTGTCCACTGATGCTCTAGAGAAAAAATCCCGATCATTTGGTGAAGGAATGGGCCGCCGCGACATCGCCGGAGACCTAGGTCTCACTGTTGCCAGTGCGCGTTGATTTCCGGTGAGCTACGGCTGCCGACGACCCTCCCTGAGAGTTCAGCGGGTTGTAACAGGGGGGAGCGGCAACTAGGAGGCCGGAGGTGGCCGGAAAATGGCTTCCGGTGACCCTCGCCGGAGCAAGCCGCTGGGTCCTCTGTTTTGGCATGAGGTAGAAGACAGGACTGGCAGGTGGGACCCACTGTCAGGTTTAAACATTTCCAGATTTTCCTAATTCAGTTCAAACTTTGGAGACCCATAACTTTTTGCAGAAAACTCCAAAAAGGGTGAGACCAATTTTGTTGGAATCCTCATAAGTATTACTTCACAGAAGAACAAATTGCTTGCTATGAAAATGCCCAGGAATTTCTGTAGAATTATTTTTACTAAATCCTTTGGAGATTTATTTGAGGAGCAATTCTTTATGAAACATTCTCAAATTTGGACAGCAAATCCTTTTCATAGTAACTAGTAAAAATTTGAGCTTCATTGAATTTAATTTGCTAGGCTAAATTGCCTTCCAAACTTCAGCCCTTATTTGAAAATTTAAATTTAAACAGAAACTTTTTCAGAACTTCTATCCAACTTCAAAAATTTATATCTCTCTGTTGGTAGCTCCAAAAATGGTGAAACAAATTTTGTTAGAACCATGGAAACCTACCCTAATCAGATCTTCAACTGTTAGTCATGTCAAAGCTCCTGATTTGGGCTCAAAATTCAGAGAATCCTTGTACTTGTAGGAATTTTGGAGACTACATTGTGCAATGACATTTCTCCAAATTTTGCTCAGATCATCCTTATAGAGTCTAGTATCCACTGTAAAAATCCCAAAGCCAATTAAGGGACCTAAATAACAGTAGTTCTAAATAAAAGTGTACTTCTTATCTAAAACTTGCACTTATGTATATATTTTGCTACATTTCATTTAGTGACCGAAGTTGAGGACGCACTGGAGCCCTTGGACGTCCTCCCACCAGAAGCTGACTTCTCATTTAACTCGCAACCAGGCAAGCCCCAGTTTGCATTTAAGTACTTTTGCAAATTCTTTATTTGTGTCACTTATGTCTAGGGTGAATGCTTGCATTAGAGTTAGGGTGATTGAAACGCCACTTGCATAACCTTTAAATCCTATGAAGGGTTGGGTAGCTTACACACTCGACGAGTAGAGAATGCCGTGCTAATATGCTTAGGATCTCGGTAGAAGTCGAGTAGTTGGAATCTACTCGCGAGGTAAGGCTTTATCACACGGTTTGGTCACAATAGAAAATGGCTTAAGAGTGGAGAAAATGAGACCCAGCAGGGAGGATAGGAAGCAGTGAGAAGAGGTCTCACGTGCGTAGCCCTGTTGGTGTCGATTGAGGACCGAGTCGTGTGCGGGCCTGCTGAACAAGTATCGAACAGTACCGGATGGCATACTGACATAAGCAGGAAACCGATGTAATTGGGTAACCTGGGTGCCGAGGCTTACCCAACCATAAATAGGAGTGGGTTGAGGGTAGCAAGGTGTAAATCTGCGGGTGGGCACAGTCACGCTCCACGCGGGGACCTCCTGCCCATTACGGATGGACCAGTTCGGTATTTTGGTTTCCTTTGAATGGTTGTTGCATACAACAGAGTAGGAAGGGGTGTGGAATCACGCTTCTGAAAGTGGGTGTATGTAACGTGTTATCCGGGTGTCTCCTGATTGCAATCACCGTCCCCCGCAGTTATTTGAGTACCGCTTGTTCACTGTTTTATGACGTAGTAAGAAGAAAAATAAGCCAGATGGATGTAATATGCTGTGATGAGATATTAATGTTTTGGAAACCATGTCTGCTGTAGATGTAGAGCTAATTAAGTTTAATTTCCACTTTGGGCATCACCACATCGGAGGAAAGCGTTTCTTGTTTGATTGTGGACTTCCGATTTGAGGGCTGCATAAGGCACATGAATGTGTTGCTATAAAACTGAATGTAAGGATCAACTTGTAGGCGTGTCTTTCTCGCAAAGTCTTTTTCGTAAATTACACATCCCCGCATGTAGAGTTTCATGACTAGGGTTGTCGGTTAAGACTTGCTCAGCCATCATGCTCACGGTTGCAATATTTGAGCTGTGTGCAGGTGAGAGCCATGAGGAGGGGTCCGAGGACGAGGCCGTGCCCCCGTCGGGGTACACGGCCGAGCTGGAGCCCTGCACGCCGCCGTGATCTCCGTTTCCATGCTGCTAGTATGTAGCGTCCCCGGGCTGGACGGCTGCACTTTTGCGTAGATAGGATTAGAGAGTAGATATGTATAATACTTCCGCTGTATAATTATGTTTTGTAAAATACTTCCGCTGTTTTATATCAAATAAAAGTTTGTATGTTGTTCTTAAATCTTTTCTTGTGTGCTGTTGGGTGCCACATCGCACGGCACCACCCTCTGTGATCCTGGAGTGGGTGAACCACGGGGTGGTCCCCACAGCTCAGGGTCGGCGCCGGCGTGAATGCATATGCCGGCCACGGGCCCGCGGGTATATATAAGACTATTTACGATGGAGAGGGTCTGGCCGTCGTAAACAAGCTTGTGACGGACTGAAATCCGCACGTCCAGCATCTCAGAGGGTGGTGCCGCACGATGCGACACCTGACAGCACCCATCATAAGGCAGCCATTGTTTTACATTGGAAACAAACTGAATATGTACAAAAAAATAGTACAAACCTTCAGTTTATAGCTAATTTCAGACTTACTACAGCAGAAGATAATTTATACAACTCACGCCCACCTAAATAGCAAAATTTGGTTGTCCGGCCCTACGGACAACCAACACTACCTTCACTCAGCATCAACGCGGCGTGTACGGCTCCCACTCAGCCGTAGTCCCTGACGGAAGGTAGCCCTCACCGGTGGACTCATACTCCGAGTCCGTGGGATACTCCTTGCCTGCAAACACTCATAGCAGCAACTGTGAGCACGATGGCTCAGCAAGTCTTAACCGACGCTCCAAAACATGAAACTCTACATGCAGGTCGTACAAAGGTAGGATGGCAATTTGCAGCAAAGGACTCACCTACAAGTTCGTCCTTAATTCAACTTTAAGCCACAAGTTAACGGTTCATGAATCTGAAATTTAGTAAGCAATATTTGGTGGCACACATGTAACAATAATAGATTATTCATTACAGCAATATTGAATCATAACATTCCATATATTAACCTACGTCACAACTCAGTGACCAAGTGGTACTCATCACCACGAGGGACGGTGAATCGACTCAATATACACCTGCAGGGATACCCGAAGAGCACATCACGTATGCCCACCCATGGAGCTGCACAGCATGCTCACTCGATGTCGTACAGGACAACCTTTCACCAAACAGCCCAAACGTCGAACCGGTCGCACCCAAATGGACAGGAGGTTCCCTACACGGAGCATCTCACTATGCCCGTTAGCGGATTTCCACCTTGCTGCCCTCAACCTACACCTATAAATCGGTGTGTTATGCCTCGACGCCCCGGAGGTATAGGTTACATAAGTTTATTGGGGCCCATATATCCGATATGCCTTCGGTACATTCAAACTTGATCAGTCTAGGCCGCACACGGATCGATCCTCAATTGACACGGACAGGGCGATGCATACAAGACTTCCTTTTGCTGCATCCTAGCCCCTGCCTAGTCTCATTTTGTTACTAAAGTGATCTCACATCACTCAAACCAATCTCGTGTGTCCTGAAGCCTATACTCGAGAGTAGATTCCAACTACTCGACTTGTACCGAAGCCTATTAACATTCAACAAAGTGTGTTCTACTTGATGACTTAGACACTATGCCCACTCCTTTTGGGAATAATCTGGCTATGCATTTGGGGTTTCATCAATCCTTCACTTAATGCACATTCATACTCCAAGCTAAGTGAAGATAAATCAAAAACTTTACAAAACTTGTTAAATGCAAACCGGGGCTTGCGTTGGTTCTGCTGGTCAGGTGTTAGTGTTTCCTACGGAAGTAGAAAGTCCAGAACCTCCAGGGTCTGTTCGCCTTCAGCGACTATACATAAGCACATTAACGTTTATCAATTTAAACGCAATGTGTTGAAGTTTGTATGTAAAGACTGTAACTCTAGCTAGACCTCCCATTTGGCTCTGAAATTTTTATCGTGGATTGGTGAGAACCTACTTAGAGGCTTGATAAAATTTCATTTTCAACAAAGCTCATTTGAGCTCTGCACAAATAAAAGCCTAAATGGTCATTACTATAGCGTCTATGGATTTCCTGGGATTTTCATGGATCAAACCATTACTTTTTGGAAACTAGAGATTGATATGGTTTTTATGGAGTTTGTTTCATGTAATTTGAAGAATACTAGAGAAAGTTATGCCCTAATCAAGGTTTGAGAAAATCTGAAAAATGTTTCTGTAATTTTTTCCATTTTCTCAGGCAGTTCACTTAATCACACCATTAGGGGAACTAAATGAACTTGGCTGGATCTGAAATTTTTCCTGTGACTCAAGGATTTTCAAATGAACATTTTAGCCAAATTTCAGAATTTTCCATAAAAGAATTCTCCTGATAAAATTCCCAAAATTTTAAAGTTTAGGGAATTAATTCTAGAAAATTAATAAGTTTCATGAACCGAAACTTGTTTTGCTGGATATTATTCAAAAAGCTGAATCCAACAAAATTTTGTTCACTCAATTTGGAGCTCCCTAGTAAAAGTTATGGCTAGTTGAAGTTTGAACAAAAATCTGAAATTCAAAGAAAAGTTTAAACCCTGCGCGTGGGCCCCACCACCCGCTTTCTTCTTCTTCGCGTGTGCCCGAGCTCGGTTGTTGGCGCTCTCCAGTGAGCTCCGAGGAAACCACATTTCTGGCCGCCACTTGGGTTCAGACTTGCCGCCTCTCACTTTAGGGACACGAGAAACTCTTCCCCAGGGTCGGTCACCAGGGTATGACTATACAGTCATTGAACCATAGCGTCCCCTCATCATCCTTTCGGAAACATTTGATATCCCCGCTGTCTATCCGTCTCTGGAGATGTGACATGCCCTTGTCAACTTTCTGAGCTGCAATAATATCCTCACTAATGGTAGGGATGAGAGCAGGTTGTAGAGTGATCCATATGGAACCAAGTATAAACTCGGCTCTTCCTCTTCCATCAATGTAATGGTGAGGTTATGGACATGTGATTTCTGACTCAGCGCGTCGGCAACCACATTGGCCTTGCCGGGGTGGTAATGAACCTCAATCTCATAGTCTTTGATTAATTATAGCCACCTCCTTTGCCTCATATTCAGCTCCTTCTGGGTGAATATATATTTTAAGCTCTTGTGGTCGGTGTAGTGATGCACCAAATTCCCCAGGAGATAGAGCCTCCACATTTTCAGCGCCAAAACCACAGCAGCGAGCTCAAGATCATGAGTCGGATAGTGCTGCTCATGGTTTCGCAGTTGGCGTGAGCCATATGCGACCACATGTCCTTCTTGCATCAACACGCAGCCAAGCCCGATACCGGGCGCATCACAATATACGTCGAAAGGCTTAGTCGTATCCGGTTGAGCTAAACCGGGGCTGTTGTGAGATGCTTCACCAATGCTCGGAATGCTCCTTTACATGCTGAGTTCCAAACATAATTCGTCCCCTTCTTCAATAACACTGTCATCGGCTTAGCATGCTTGGAGAAGCTCGGTCTGAATATCCGGTAATATCCCGCTAAACCGAGGAAGCTTCAGACTTCGTGGACAGAAGTGGGGGATTTCCATTTCAGCACTTGTTCAATTTTGCTTGGGTCAACCGCAATGCCTTCCGCTGAGATGATATGTCCCAAAAATGGCACTTAGCTGATCCAAAACTCACATTTGATGAACTTGGCATAAAGCGTGTGGTCTCGCAGTCGTTGAAGGATGATTCAAAAGTGTTCGGCGTGTTCTTCTTCTGACTTGGAGTAAACCAAGATATCATCAACGAACACCACCACGAACTTGTACAACTCCAGCATGAACACCGAGTTCATGAGGTACATGAAATGTGCCGGAGCGTTGGTGAGACCAAAAGACATGACGAGATATTCATATAGTCCATATCTCGTGGAGAATGCCGTCTTAGGGATATCCTCCGCCGAAATCTTTATTTTATGATACCCGGAGCGAAGGTCCATCTTTGAAAACACACTTGCACCCACAAGTTGATCAAATAGGATGTCAAAGTGGGGCAGTGGATATTTGTTCTTGATGGTGACGGCGTTGAGCGGCCGGTAATCCACAAACAGCCTCAAGGTTTCATCCTTCTTCTTGATGAACAGCGCTGAGCATCCCCAAAGCGAGGAACTCGGCCTAATGAAACCCTTGCTCAACAAGTCATTGAGCTGTTCTTTCAACTCAGCCAGCTTGTTCGGAGCCATCTTGTACTGTCTCCACGATATGGGTGTAGTCCCGGGTGCAAGTTCAATCTTGAACTCCACATCACGTTCAGGTGGCATGCCCGGGAGATCATCCGGGAACACGTCGAGGTACTCTCAGACGTCCGGGATGTCCTCTAACCTGGGAGCCTCAGTATGATATGCGGCTGAAACTTCCGGGACTGGATTGTCTAGTACGAGTGAATGCGGACGGTGGAGTGGAGAGTTGAGATGAACAGTCCATGCTAAAGTTTCTAGGACAGCGCCATGATAACTTAGCCATGACATTCCTAAGATTGCATCAATCTTCTGCCTCTCAAGAATAATCATAGTAGTGGGATATATTTTCCCACCAAAGCACAGTGGTGCTTTTGAAATCATCACATTAGCTGAAATCTTCCCTCCCGGTGAGCAGATCATATATGAGCACTCGGTTGGAAATACTTGCAGTTGATGCTTATCCACATATGATGCACTTACGAAGTTGCGGGTTGCACCAGAATAATATAAAATGATGATTTCTTGATCGTTGAGAGTGAACGTACCCGCCAGCACGTTCTCTCCTTCCGGGGCGTCCTCATGGTCGAGGTACCGAACGCCTCTGGGTCACTGTCCTCCCTTCTTGACTAGTAGTCAGCCTCGAGCACCGCCCTGATATTGGGCTTGTCCTTAGCTTTGCTTCCCCTGGGGACAGTCCTTCTTGAAATGACCTGCCTGGCGACACGTATAACATGTGTCGCGAGGTGGTCCTCCGCTGACCGGCGGACGGAATCCCGGGGCGTGTTGTGGCGGTGGAAACACCCGGGTTACCATCTGCGGCTGCTGCTGCTGTTGTGGTCGCTGTGGTGGCATCGGCGGTCGGAATGGGTGTGGCTGATAAGGACGACCCCCAAACCATTGAGGTCGCGCAGGTGGATGCCACTGCTGACTGGGTGATGTCCGATACACCATGCGGTATTTTTGAGGAGCTCCACCCCCGCTGCTCGATGCAGCGCTGCGCTTCCGCTGCTCAGCCGCCAATTCCCGCTGAGCATCCTGTTGCATAATCACGGCATTGACGAGATCGTTGAAGGTTCTGTGATTGCATTGCACGAGGTGAGTCTTCATCTCGGGGTTTAAACCGCGATAGAACTGCTCGCGCTTTTTCTCCTCCGTGGAGATGTAATCCGATGCATACTGCACCAGATGGTTGAACGCATGGGAGTAGTCCTGGGCACTCCTCCCGCCTTGCTTCAGTTCCAAGAACTCTTGGAACTTCCTCTTCATCATCCCGGGAGGGATATGATAGGCGTGGAACGCCTCCGGGAATTCTGCCCATTCGACGGCGTGGCCAGCAGGTAGTGAGGTGACATAGTTCGCCCACCATGCACCAGCGGCACCGTGAATCTGATGCGCCGCAAAGAGAGTCTTCTGCCACTCCATGCATTGGAGCAGCCATAACTTGGACTCGATCGTCCGCAGCCAGTTATCGTCCTCCAGTTGTTCCGCCGCTTCGGTGAGTACCGGGGGATGGTACTAATGAAATCCGAGTACGTCAGGATGTGGGGCTCACGAGCCCCCCTCTCTTGACGCCCCCCCGGGACATATTCTGTACAATCGTATGGAACAGGTCGGTCTGCTCCTCACGAGAGCCTACCAGCGCCGAGATCACAACCGCTAGTGTAAGCGGAGGCGGCGGTGGTGGTTGTTGCTGCGGGTTGTTATCGTAGGCAGGCGGCTGGGAGTCATCACCCCCTTGTTGACTAGAGCCCCCAACCTCGTGCATGGCCCGAGTATGAATCATCTGCAACCATATGACAATAAAATCAGTCCCACAGAATACTTCATCCAGTCCATAAAATAGGAGTAAAACATAATTTCGGTAAACATGCAATACATCTCGTACACGGATAATGTAATAACTTTACAAAAGCTACACCATTACCAGACCAAATATAAATTAGTGAAATCCAAATTGACAGACTTCCCCTTTGGAAATTCATCTCACTAGATTCGGTCACTACGAGACGTTCATGTCGCTTTGTCATCACTTATACTACCTTTTATCTTCAATACGACACGAACATGGTCTCTAGCAAAAGAACCTGAGTATAATATGCTAAAATCTTTCACTAGTTGAAGATAACCACTCATGAGTATGTTCTACCCCATTGGAAGTAATCAAACCCCCAAGGTACAACAATCTCTCAAATGAGTTCAGCTGTCATTCACTCCGCCCAGAATGACCAGTTTCTACATATCCTAGATTTTGACCTGGTACATTGCATTTTCATGACTCTAGTTGAATACCAAAGTTAGAGTTAACTTTAGTAGCTTTCCAAGAGTACATATTTGCCCCCATATAAGCTCTGTTTAAAAAGTTATGATAATTCAAAATCAACAGAATTTCTGAAGAATTTTTTAACAGCACCTCGTTTGGAAGTTGCTGTTTTCAACTCAAAATTCCACTAAATTCCGTGCTGCAGCTGCAAAAACATTGAATTACAAAGATGTAACACATCTCCTAGTCTTTCCAAAACTGTATCTTATGCAATTTTTAAATTTCTCGAGAAGAAGTTATGCTTGGAAAACAGAACAGTCCAGACGGTGTTTTTAAATCTGTCCTGGTTCTGGACAGTTTACAATCATCCGGAATTTCAACCAGTTTCATATGCGATTCTGTTCTGGAAGTCTACAACAAAGTTGTAGAGCACTTGAACCTATTTCCAGAACTATATCTCACACCTCCATTGGCTAAGTAACCTGTGAGTTATGCTCTGTTAAAGTTCAGCAAACTTGCTGCCAAAAACAGAGCACTCTGTTTTTCACGTCTTTTGAGCTGAACTAATCAACTTTTTAATTATTCTACAAACCCAGAGTCCTAAAGATTAGCACTTGGTTATATTAATCTCTTTTTAAACATTGTTTTTAATGCAATCATGATCATTATATGTCGGTACTATGTTCCTCACAAAATGGAAAATCCTAACCATCTTACACAGGCATATACGTATCCAACGGTGGCACTAAGACGGTCACTTGCAAATGTGTTCTAATTGGACCATGTTTTCGTGGTTAGTACCTGCATAAATTACAAACAATCATCAGGTCCGGCTGCAAACCGAACCCGGTCCCAATACAGTTTCATACATCCGTCCGTCATCACTCGCACGGGTGTTCTCAAGCCAAACCCGCCTTGAGCTACGTGTTCATGTTACTAACCATGTGACTGGATTTCCCATACTTGCCCGTAGCACACCAGGGAATGGCATTGCTCGAATACCCCAAACGACATGAAGAGTCTTAGAGGATACTAAATCTCGCCGTGTTACCTGCCACCCGTGAGGCTCCAGCCTTCTGCTTGTGCGCACTGGTGGACAGCGCTTACATGCACCCCCCAAGACATATGAAGTTCTGAGATGCATGATTTTGCTACATAACACATAAGTTAGGTTGCCACCTCCCTATTAGGCTAATGTAGTAGTCCTTATTTTGGCATACTAGTGAATCCTCACCTTAATCCTATGTTTTCCCGTAATACCGTCCTTTTTTAGTGTGCTATCCCCAAAGCAGCTCTGATACCATTTGTGGCAGCTCTCTAGGATCATAGACTAGCCCCACAGACCAACACTAGTCTTTTCTGCGCACTTTATCCTCACTCGTGTGCACACGAAAAACTTCCAGGTCGGTCACCCATCCCCAAATTTCTCCGAGCCAAGCACGCTTAACCCCGGAGTCATTTGCTGGTGGGCTTCCAAAAAATAAGATATACCTTGATGGTATGAGTAATCTATCAATCCTAATAAGCCGGGAGCCAGAATATCACACCATCCACCCACCTTACAAGACAGACGTCCTCGTCGGTCAATGCCAAGACAGGAAAGTCCCCTCTTAGCCACGTCCGTACGTTCAGTACTGGCATACACATGCTGTACGTCCAGTTAGCAGCATATGTACCATACCATGTCCCAGACAGAGGCCCCACGCGTCATGTGTACGTACCCACGTCCCTGACCCATACGCTACCATATCCTTCTCACTGACCCGTACACACCCATGAAACTGCGAGGGTCGCCTTTGATGCCAGCCTGTGACGGACCAAAATCCGCACGTCCAGGATCTCAAAGGGTGGTGCCGCACGATGCGACACCTGACAGCACAAATCATAAGGCAACCATTGTTTTACATTGAAAACAAACTGAATATGTACAAAAAATAGTACAAACCTTCAGTTTACAGCTAATTTTGGAGTTACTACAGCGGAAGAAAATTTATACAACTCACGCCCACCTAACTAGCAAAAGTTGGTTGTCCAGCCCTACGGACAACCCACACTAGCTTCACTCAGCATAAACACGGCGTGTACGGATCCCACTCATCCGTAGTCCCTGACGGAAGGTAGCTCTCGCTGGTGGACTCGTACTCCGAGTCCATGGGATACTCCAACCTGCAAACACTCGTAGCAGCAACCGTGAGCACGATGGCTCAGCAAGTCTTAACTGACGCTCCTACACATGAAACTCTACCTGCAGGTCATACAAAGGTAGGATTGCAATTTGCAGCAAAGGACTCGCCTACAAGTTCATCCTTAATTCAACTTTCAGCCACAAGTTAACGGTTCATGAATCTGAAATTTAGTAAGCTATATTTGGTGGAACACATGTAACAATACAATGTTATTCATAACAGCAATATTGAATCATAACATTCCATATATTAATCTACGTCACGACTCAGTGACCAAGTGGTACTCATCACCATGAGGGACGGCGAATCGACTTGATATACACCTGCAGGGATACCCGAAGAGCACGTCACGTATGCCCACCCGTGGAGCTGCACAGAATGCTCACTCGATGTCGTACAGGACAACCTTTCACCAAACAGCCCTAACGTCGAACCGTTCACACTCAAATGGACAGGAGGTTCCCTACATGGAGCATCTCTCTATGCCCGTTAGCGGATTTCCACTTTGCTGCTCTGAACCTACACCTATAAATCGGTGCGTTATGCCTCGGCGCCCGGAGGTATATGTTACATCAGTTTCTCGGGGCCCATATATTGGATATGCCTTTTGTACATTCAAACTGGATTAGCGTGGGCCACACACGGATTGGTCCTCAATCAACGCAGACAGGGTAACACACACAAGACATCCTCTTGCTGCGTCCTAGCCCCTGCCTAGTCTCATTTTGTTACTAAAGTGATCTCACATCACTCGAACCAATACCGTGTGTCCCGAAGCCTATACTCACGAGTAAATTCCAACTACTCGACTTGTACTGAAGCCTATTAACATTCAGCAAAGCATGATCTAGTCGAAGACTTAGACACTGCCCTCACTCCTTTTGGGAATAATCTGGCTATGCATTTGGGGTTTCACGAATCCTACACCTAATGCACATTCATACTCCAAGCTAAGTGAAGATAAATCAAAACTTTATAAAACTTGTTAAATGCAAACCGGAGATTGCCTTGTTGCTGCTGGTCAGGTGTTAGTGTTTCCGCCAGAAGTATAATGTCCAGAACCTCTGGGGTCTCTTTGTCTTCAGCGACTATACGTAAGCACATTAACAATATGTCAATTTAAACGCAATGTGTTGAAGTTTGTATGTAAAGACTGTAACTCTAGCTAGACCTCCCATATGGCTCTGAAATTTTTATTGTGGCTTGGTGAGAACCTACTTAGAGGCTTGAACAAATTTCATTTGAAACAAAGCACATTTGAGCTCTACACAAATAAAAGCCTAAATAGTCATTACTAAAGTTTCTATGGATTTACAGGGATTTTCATTGATCAAACCATTACTTTTTGGAAACTGGAGTTTGAGATGATTCTAATGGAGTTGGTTTCATGTTATTTGAAGAATCTTAGAGAAAGTTATGCCCTAATCAAGATTTGATAAAATCTGAGAAATGTTTCTGTACATTTTTTCCATTTTCTCAGGGAAGTTCACTTAATCACACCATTAGGGTGAATAAATGAACTTGGATGGATGTGAAATTTTTCCTGTGACTCAATGATTTTCAAATGAACATCCTAGCCAAATTTCGGAATTTTCCATAAAAGAATTCTCCAGATAAACTTCCCAAAATTTAAAGTTTAGGGAATTAATTCTGGAAAATGAATAAGTTTCATGAACTGAAACTTGTTTTGCTGGATAGTATTCAAAAAGCTAAATCCAACAAAACTTGGTTCACTTAATTTGGAGCTCCCTAGCAAACGCCGAAGGATAGGAGGGAAGAATGAAAAGGTCCTCTTGTCCGTCGACCCGAAGAACTCACTCGATTCCCCATGAGCGTCAACGTAAGGAATTTTAGAAACTACACTTGCCTCCATGGGAGTGTCAACAGTCTTCTCATCATTGAGTTGAGCTCGAGTGATCAAGTCATGACGTTATTTGATCTGAGATACCAAATATCCACGAGGAGAATGTGCGACCTCCAAGCCAAGAAAAGGCTTAGGGCGCGTCAGCGTTATAGCTAGGATTTGGATGTTCAGGAATCCTCTTGCCAAGCTGGAACGACCCATCTCCTATTTCTGCTTCCTACGCCTGCATGTTGAATCTCAGTTACTCAAGTATTATTCATAGTGGAGATAGTCAACCTCCACCAGCAAGGTTTCGAGAAGGTAGTTCCGCGAGAAGGTAGTTATTCTTCTTCCGATAGTCATATTGATTGATTCGAAGAGACTAGAACAATACACATGGCTAGTCGAAGTCTGAACAAAAGTTATGGAGTTCCCTGCGTGTGGGCCACACCACGTGATTTTTTCTTCCTCGCTCGCGCCCGAGCTCGGTTGGCGGCGCTCTCCGGCGAGCTCCGAGGAAACCACATTTCCGAGCGCCCCTTGAGTTCAAACTTGCCGCCTCTCACTTTAGGGACACGGGAAACTCATCCCCGGGGTCGGCCGAGGCCCCCGGTCACCGGAAAGGCATCGGTGATGAGCGGCGGCGGCGGCTTGACTTCGGCGACGTCGCACGTGCACTAGAATGGCTCAAACTCTTTGTTTCTTCTTCCTAGAGCACCTTGGTGGCATCCTCATCACCGTCATGCTCTCAAATCAGCTCAAAAGTGGCTACAAATAGGATTTCATTGGCGACCTAGGGCCAAAACCAGCGGCGGCTCGGACTTTTCGAAGAACAGCGCCTACACTTGATGATTTTTGATAGTTATTGATCCTAGAGGAGTGTGGGAGAGGGTCTAGATCATGTCTATAGCTTGGCACAAGGGATGGTGGCTTGATTACTTCGAATTTTGAAGGTTTGTGCAGCTCGGTCCTATGAACACTGAAGTGATAACTGGGGAAATTCTCCCTCGTCGCTTCATAAGAAGAGGAGAGAGTTGCACGGTCGTGTTTAGCACCTGAGGGCGACCCTTTTTCGTGTAGATCGTTGGGCACGAGAGAGCTTGTGTCGCCTGGGCGCCGGGAAACCAAGGCGATCGGCGTTTGTTAGTTTTTCTTTGGGGCTGTGCGCGGCAGAGGGTGGAGAGCGACGGAGGTACACGTGGGCAGTAGCACGGCTGATCACGACGTTTCAACTGGTGTTCTTAGCCACAGAGCAGGAGGTGGCGCAAGGAGAGGCGGTCGCGCGCCGGACTTTGGGAGGTAGAGGCTATCAGTGAAAACAGAGTCGGTTGAAGCCTCCTCCGTATGACATGTGGGGTCCACTTCTCCCCCTTATCCCCCAATTCCATTTTAAAATAACAAATGAGCTCCAAATTCGGTAAAAATTGGAGGATAGGTCAAAAGAAATTTGAGGAACACAATGGTGCAGTCCAATTTGGATTTCAGTGAAGTCGAAATTTGAAACTGAGATTTAAATTCAAATTCAAATTTTCTCCCATTTTAGTTCAGACAAATAAGAAATCCTTTTCCATTTGGACTGAACATTTGAAGGGCTATTATTCGATGTGTGGAGAACCAAATCATAAATTTAGGTCTCTGTGTTTGGACATTTTTGCATGTCCACTTTAGCACTTTGAGCTCACACCTTTGTATTCGAAAATTTAAATTCTCTCTCATTTTCACGGTGTGATTTACAGCCCCACTTGCGAGAATTTTGGGATTTCACATGGCCGTCGTAAAGAAAAAGAAAAAAGCATGATCACAATAAATGACCATGAGAAAAAAAGAACAAAAAGAAAATAATAAGTAGCCATGTTTCATCATTACAATTAAAAGAGTTCATAGGAAGGAGTCAGCTTCCACCTCCACATATCATACATCGCACATGCACCTCTTGATGTAGAGTATGATTTGTGTCTCTTAAGGCTTACTATTTTGAGTTAACAAAATATGTGACGCAAATATGCCTACTCTTGCTCCCTACCAAGCTCCATAAAGGTCATACTTAGAGGTTGGATCAAAAGCGGCATTGCCATGGTAAGAAAAGTTCCACTCACAAATATGAGTGATTGAGAATATCAATTGGGGAACTTAAAAATTCAAAACAACGTATCACCCGATCATAAGGGCCCACCTGGCAGTCACCAAGAGGAAACACACCGAACTTGGGGCCACCGCAGGATCGGCCGAACCAGGGGATCGCCTGACCTGGTCCTGCCCCCAAACTTTGTAATCTTTCACGTGTTGACTCCCTGTGGCTCCCTCAAGGCGGTTCTGATTGATCCGCATGCATATTCTGGCGGGAACTGACCTCAACTCCTGTATAAATAGGACCCAATACCCTTCACTTCAACACACGCTACTTGAGGAATACTCTCTTCTATACACACTCTACCCAAGTCGTTAGTGGAGTTTAGGTTGTAGGAATGAGACTCTAGTTCCCAAATCCAAGTTCGGAATGTATGGCTCATGTATCTTTTCTTTTATTTGTGACTTTGTTATTATTAACTATAGTAGTCCTTTTTTGTTCATATGCTTGGATGAAGCGTTTCTTGTTTGATTGTGGAATCAATGCATGTGGTTGGTTTAGTTGTTATTATGATAGTATAGTGACAATGTTTTTATGTTATCATAAACACCATAGGCCTCCACTATAGGCTAATTAGGTATTATATGAATATGTTAGTATGAATAATATAGTGCTTGGTACCAACATTGGTTCAACGATGTTTAGGTTAGTCATTACCTTAGGATGGTACTTGTATTTCAACTACTAAGGTATTTACTTAGCATGAATCGTGATGCTTGGATAGTTAAGTGTGAGACCTATGTGTGCTGAATACATTGTCAATTAGGATAAAAGTTAGCATTAACATTCAAAGTTTTGAATATTGCCAAAACATTCTTTTGTGGCAAGGTCCGACAAGTTCTTTGTTAGGTCCGCGAAGTGTTGGCAAGGTCCGACGCAAGGTCCGGAGAGCTTCTGTGAGGTCCGGAGCTTGTTTTTAGGGAGCTCCCGTGAAGTTCAACTCGTAGAACTGCAGCATTTTGTTTTTGCTTTTAACTCACAATGTTTCAAACTTTCTTTATGGGAAGGTTTGCATAGTATTAATTTGCTAAGTTTTTGGTGTGTTTTGGTGGTTATGGCTGTTATCATTTGATATGGCTTGCAACATGCTTATGTGACGTGCTCATATAAGGTGTTGTGGTTTTCGAACTAACGTGAGTCAAGTCGAGGACTTGTGCTCGGAAGAATTGGTTATTTATTCATGTGCAGGTGTTGCTTGAGTTCAAGACATGGCTGGTGACGGGATCCTTGGACTAGTCTCAGGGAGGAGATGAGGTTCCGACAACCAAGTTCGGGAGGGGCTGTGCTTGAGTTGATCGGGAGGTCGCGCAGCATGTTTGGATCAAGGGCAGTGCATATGAAGGTTGCGTGTACGTCGTTGGAAGTTGTTTGCACGTGTGCAAGGAGTGCATGGACGTGGCAACATTGTTCCAAGGCGTGATGAAGAGAAGTGGACGTAAAGAATCGGTCGGAAAGGTCCAACCGGATGGATTGCGTACTCAAGCTGAGGCTGAGTCGGATATGGCTCAAATATGGAAGATTTGAGTTGGTTATGATAGGATTTCGTGCTAGGCACGAAGTTGAGTTGTTTTAGGAATGTTTAGGACGTTCCTAAGGTGTTTGGAAGTCTCACGATTGCTTCTATCTGCGAATAGGAGAGTCCTGAGCAGTTATTGTAAGTTAGGATATGAGTCCAATTAGGAGTAGGAGTCCTAGATTGGATTGATTAGCCTGAGGGCTGGCTATAAAAGCGAGGGAGGCCAGAGCTCTCATGGGGAGAGAACTTTGGGCTGTTCCTCTTGTGTTTCTATTGAATAAAGTTCATAGTTTCGAGGAGCTTTTGTGCCTTGTTTGTCCGTTTTGTTTTTCGTCATGTCTTTCTCGCCGAGTTTCTGGACAGACCGACGTTGCTTCGGTGTTTCGTTCATAACTCGAGTTTTACAGATCCTATTGACGTGATTCTTCTTGGGTTGTCTTCACAACTCAATTATCTATCATATGTGAAATTTTCACGAGCTTCAGATCTGTAGTTTTTGA
Organism: Neostapfia colusana; assembly: GCA_030760725.1. Lineage (NCBI taxonomy): Eukaryota > Viridiplantae > Streptophyta > Magnoliopsida > Poales > Poaceae > Neostapfia > Neostapfia colusana. Next base: position 46,758,437 of record JASWHV010000008.1, on the reverse strand, counting down.
GATACACGAGTTTCTTTGCAGCGTTGCAGATCTGTTTTATATCGGGTAGAACAGATTGATCTTCGTTTAATGTTTTGATCGTATCTCAAGTTTTACTTCCTGTTTTCAAGTGATTCTTGTTGCATTAGATCTGTGACTTGATTCTCTACCTCTCTACTTGATTTGTCACGGCTGAACACGTTTGAAAACACTTGCACACACAGTTTCTTTAACCGATTGATTTTTTGCTGAGGGGTTTTTGTTGTTTCCGCTGCGAAAAGTTTTAATCTACCATTCACCCCCTGGTAGCTTTTCACGTGCTATTCGATCCTACAATTGGTATCAGAGCCAAGGTGCTCTAATCTTTGTGATTTGCACGTGTTTTGACTAACCATCATGGAGAAGCTCCGCAAAACCTTGTGTGTTCAATGGCATTGATTTTCAGGTTTGGAAGGCGCGGATGGAGGCCTACATACAGGTGCAAGGCTTCGCCATATGGGAAAAGGTCTACCGGAACTTCAATGTACCACCCAACGATCAAGTTACGGCTGCGAACATGAGAGATGTTGCCAACAACAACAAGTCTCGCAACTTGATCATCCAAGGATTGACTCAAAACGACTTCGACCGTGTTGCACACCTCCGATCTGCATATGATGTTTGGAAAGCTCTTTGTGACTACCATGAAGGATCCAATACGATCAAGGGGGTAAGGAAAGATATGTTCAACAAAGAATACATGCGTTTTGAGATGCAACCCGGCGAGTCAATTGACGACCTTTTTGCTCGCTTTAATAAAATTCTCAGCAACTTGCGTAGTGTCAATGTTAACTTTTCAGATGCTGAAAATGCTAGACAATTGTTAGGAGCATTAGATATGTCAATTTGGGAGATGAAAGTTACATCTATTCGTGAATCTACTGTCATGAGTTCTCTTACTTTAGACGTGCTTTATTCTAAATTGAAAACTCATGAAATTGACATCATCTCACGTAAAAACCCCAACAAGTCTATTGCATTTGTTTCGCAACGTGACATGTCTAGTTCTAGTCAATCATCATCTAGTGGTACACTCTCTTTGTTGTCCTCTCTAACCCTTGAACAGATTGAAGAGTTTCCAGAGGAGGAGCTTGCACTCATCTCTACTCGGTTCTCAAAAGCATTGCAAAATGTGAGAACTAGAAGGAGAGGAAGCTCCGGACCTCAACGATGTTTTGAATGTGGTAAGACAGGACATTTTCGTACGGAGTGCCCTGACCTTTCAGGTCCGACTTCACGTGAAGAAAAGCAAACAAGGCCGAAGAAATCGTTTGCAAAGAATAAGAAGAAGAAAGATTTATCAATGCGCAACATAGTGCATAGTATGATCTCTGCACATCAAGATTTCGGCTCAAGTGATGTGGACACCGGTAGTGATGAAGATGAAGAAGCTATGGCAAATATGTGCTGCATGGCGAGCAAGTCAAGTTCAAGCTCCGAGGAGGCAGAACACAACAGCGACGATGAAGAGGTATGTCCCACTTGCGAAGAAATGTGTGATGCTATTTCTCGTGCCACTGTTATATTAAAGAAAAAGGATAAAAAACTTAGGAACAATGCTGTTAAAATTGAATCACTAGAATCTGAAATTAATCGTTTAAAAACTTTGATTCCTAGTGATGATTCTTGTTCCTCATGTGATTTAATTTATGAACAATTATCCTCTTTAAGAAGTGCACACGCATCTACACTTGATAAACTTGAACTTGAAATTGAAAAGAACAAAGAGCTTGCTGCACTTAATGATAAAAATTTGAAAGATGCTTGTTGTTCTACAATTGATTTGCATTGTTCTTCATGTGATGATCTGAATAAGAAACTAAATGATGCTATGAATGAGATTTCTATTTTGAACAATGCTTTACGTGTACATGAAGTTAAATATTGTTCAAATTGCAAACTAAAAGGAAAAACTTCATGTGAAAACTGCTTTGATCTGTCCAATAAACTTAATGACATGCATAGGACACTAGATCGGTTTTCTAATGCAAATAATAACCTAAACTTGCTGCTGAATTCTTCCAAGTCTTGTAATGATAAAACTGGTTTAGGTCTTAATTCTCATGCTAATGCTAAGGCACACCCACCTAAAGTTGTAAAGTCATTAGGAAGCGGTTTGATTCAAACAGCTCCTAGACAAAAAGAGGTGATTTTCAAATCTGCAGGAGTACTGTCCCATTCGGGTTCTAATAAACGTGTTGCTTGCTCATCTAGACATGATAATAAGGTTATTTTTCATTGTACCTACTGTGGTAGAGATGGTCATGTCATGGATTTTTGTTATAGACTAGCTAAACACGATAAGAAACAAAGAATACTTGCTAGATCACATAACAACCAAGCAAAATCTGCTAGACCGAATGTTCGGAGCTTGCAACCTGCTGTAATGAGTCAAAAACTTGCTCCCAGACCTACTGTTTTTTCTGTCACACCCGGTTTTTCCGAAGAAACAACCAAGTGAATATCACATGTATGCCAGGATCATTTTCTCATACATGTGATGACAAATAGTGAAGCATCATTTATTACAAGCCAGGTGTCGAATATAAATAAGTCTTTCATCGCAAATGTCTCAATGGACAATAATACGTTCATCACAAGTAAATAAACTAGCAGCCGAATATTATTCTTGAGGGCTCCATCACAGGCATTGCCCGGGGGTCTCCATGAACCTAGAAACCTTCTTCAGGTCCAAGGTCTTGGTCATTATACACCACCTCATTATCTTGACCTGAGCAGCAATATAAACCAACAAAATATGCAAGGTTGAGTACCAATGGTACTCAGCAAGTGTGGGAAAATTACATCATGCATGGCTAGATCAAGGAGAGGTTGAACTCATGGTTAAAGCACTACGCAATTAATACCTATCACCTTAGCTTATTAAGCACCTACATTACTACACAGGTGAAATGATCCCAATCTCCCAACCCATCATCATAACCAATAACCATAACATCATTTCCAATGCTAAGCTCCCCGCTTAACATCCACAACTTCCAAAACCATCAATCCTCTAATCATGAATAAGTCCAAGCCGCTCTTGACCGTGAGCACGGCTGTCATGACAGTTTTGACTCTGCAGAGTTTGTACCACTGTACCCACATGTAGTGATTTCATCCCCCGTTGCCGGGTGGACTAAAAGAACCTCCATTATGCCAGTGGCTACGAACCACATTCACACTTCCCAGGTGTGTAGCCAGGAGATCACTACGAAGCCTTTACAAAGGGATTCTCGACGAGCGTGGGCCCACTGAGGTTTCACCCCTAACAGCATACAAGAGGCTCCAACCCCGCTGCAGTGGCCCCCTCTTGAGCCTTGCGGTTCATATGGTAGTCCAGCTGACACCTATTCCCCGCACCATCCAACACACCCATACTACGCCGGGGATACACCTAATTAATTGGCCAAGCTGCTTCATCTCAGCATGTGGTTGGCACTGTAAAGCCAGGTTACATGCTCCATGAACCGGTCCTTAGGATCCAGGCAAGTACTAAACACAAACCCGAGTCTCGTGCACCCAGCACACAACCAAAACATCCAACTTGCCTTGATCCCTACCTCTACATAACTCACAATATCTCATTCAAGAGTATGGTAAAATAAATGATGATCTCATATCCCAAATATCCCATTCTAAGCATGGCTAAGCATATGCATAATAATAAATGACATGATAAAATAAATCCCAACCCAAGCTACAAGGAAACAAGGTAATGCAATTTCTAGGGAAACTTCCTAACATGGGTTTCATATTTCATTTGACAATGCAAATAATTCTACCTACACATCCTACCATAGGATCGAAGTGGTCAAGGACACTTGCCTCCTTCTTGCTGCTCTTGAAATGGGTAGTCCTGGTCTTGGAAAGGAATAACTTGCTCTTGAGCAGGTTCTACATCATACCATCACACATAGCAAAAGAAAAACAACAATCATACCATAGTTCACACTTCTACTTCATACAAACCACACATTCACATTTATGAAAGTCCTTCACCATTATATGTGTTGTGGTTACTTTATGTGTGTTGATTTGTGGCTTGCATGCACTTTTAATCATGTGTATATGATTCCTACTTTTGTGTTCACATTTATACTTACATACTATATATATGAGTTTCCAATTTAAATAAATTCCTTATATTCAACTACTACACCTTTTTACTGTGGCGGACCGGAATCCACTCATCCAGGATCGCAGAAGGTGGTGCGTCGTTACATATTTGAAATTCAGAATTATAACACATAAGTTAGTCTTTGCCACTTTAAGTAACTATGCTAATATAGTCCTTACTTGGGCAACTACCGAATCCTCACCGTATACCTAAGTTTTTCCCATAATGCAGTCCTTTAGTACTGTGCTATCCCCACTGCAGCTCTGATACCAGGCTGTGGCGGACCGGAATCCGCTCATACAGGATCGCAGAGGGTGGTGCCGCGCGATGCGACACCCGACAGCACACGTCATAAGAGCACAATATATTACATGGGAAAAACAGCTGAAACTGTACAAACAGGTACAAACTTCAGTTACAACTATTGTTTTATTACACAGCGGAAGACTACACTATACAACTCAAGCCCGCCTATTTAGCAAAAGTCGGTTGCCCAGCCCTAGGGCAACCCACACTAGCTGCACGTCTCAGCTCAGCGCGGCGTGTACGGCTCCCACTCAGCCGTGGTCCCCGACGGAGGGTAACCCTCGCCGGTGGACTCGTACTCCGAGTCCGTGGGTGGCTCCTCACCTGAAAACCACTTAAGCAGCAACCGTGGGCACGAAGGCTCAGCAAGGCTTAACCGACTCACCTAAGCATGAAACTCTACATGAGGTATACCAAGACATAGGTTAGTAACATTTCAGCAAAAGGACACGCCTACAAGTTCATCCTTAGTTCATCTTTTTGCAACAGGTTAACAGTTCATGAAATCTGAAATTTAGTAAGCAGTATTTGATGGCACACATGTAGCAATACAATTATATCAATCAGCATCATTGAATCAACATATTTCATCCATTAGTCTATGTTACGACACAGTGAACAAGCAGTACTCGTCACCGCGAGGGACGGCGAATCGACTCGATATACACCTGCAGGGAAAACACAAAGAGCACGTCACGTACGCCCACCCGTGGAGCTGCACAGCATGCTCACTCGATGTCGTACGGGACAACCTTTCACCCAACAGCCCAAACGTCGAACCGGTCGCACCGAAACGAGCAGGAGGTTCCCCACACGGAGCATCTCTCTATGCCCGTTGGCAGATTTCCACCTTGCTGCCCTCAACCTACACCTATAAATCGGTGTGCTATGCCTCGACGCCCGGAGGTTTAGGCCACATCGGTTTATCGGGGCCCATATATCCGATATGCCTTCGGTACGTTCAATACTTGTTCAGCAGGGCCGCACACAGATCGGTCCTCAATCGACACGGGCAGGGCTGCGCACACAAGACTCTCTCTTGCTGCGCCCTAGCCCCTGCCTAGTCTCATTTTCATTACTAAAGTGATCTCACATCACTCAACCGAACCCGTGTGTCCCAAGCCTATCTCGCGAGTAGATTCCAACTACTCGACTTGTACCGAAGTCCTATGACTCATTAAGCATAGCCTGTCTACTCGAGGTCCTTGACACTACCCTCACTCTTTTAGGAACCTTTGGTTATGCAAGTGGGGTTTCATTCATCCTATACCTAATGCACATACATACTTCATATGACACATGTAAACAAAGTAAAGCTTTTAAAAAGGGTTAATGCAAACCGGGGCTTGCCTTGTTGCTGCTGGTCAGTAGTCAGTTCCTCGTCCGGAAGAAGGAAGTCCAGCACTTCCGGAGTCTCTTCTTCAACGGCTACACGTTAATGAAATACTACATGTTAATTTAGATGCACAGGTGAGTTTTAGAGTAAGACTTCTACTATTAGTTCTAATAACCAGCCTCTATCACCTGGAACTTTGTTTAAGAATTTAAAGATGAACTGGTGTTGGTGGTTTGGCTTGGACTTAATCACACGGTTAAATGCTAAGTGGTTTTTCCCCCTTTTCCATATTAATCCCTTAATTGGTTAAACAGGACAGGGGTTATCTAGTGCTCCAATGGAGCTGATAATTTTTGTGTGAGTTCCTTGTCACAAGAAAACTCTCTGGACCAAACATTAGCACTTTTCATGGAGTGGTTTGCTCAGAGTAATTCTCTTGGCAAATCAGCAAGGAAGAATTTTATTCTGAGGTAATACCCCTGTTCATGCTCAACTTAATGAACTACAATTTCAATTATAGCTCATAGAGTTTGCCTGAATTTTACTAACATTTTTGGGGTTAAGAATTGCCCAGAACTGAATTTCCAAGTTTTGGAAATTCTCTGAAAATGTTTCTGTATTCAAATGAACACAGCACCTTCCAATTTGAATTGCTCTGACCAAATCAACTCCAAACGGTCTGAAACTTTTACAGGGGTTTACTAATGTCCTAAAGAACATTCTGGCAAAATTTGGGGATTTTTGGCTGAACCAAACTCCCTCTAAAATTCTTTTGCTGAAAAGCTTTAAAGAATTTTCCAGAATTAATTATTGGGTTTCATACAAATTGGGTTGTATGTCTGGACAGAGCTAGGCAAGATGAATCCAACCCAATTTGAATCACTAAATTTGGAGCTTCCTAGCAAAAGTTATGGAGCTCTAAAGTTTGAGGAATTTCTGGAATTCGAATTAACCAGGAAAGTTCAAATTTCTGACAGCGGGCCTGGCTACCACGTGTCATCACCTCGGCTGCACCACACGGGGCCACAGGATTATCTTCCGCGTGTTCACAGCCGATCCGGTGTAACAGAAGATCCCCACACTGTGCTGCGAGGGACTGACGAGCGGGCCCGGCCGGCTCGTCTTCTTCCTCGCGCCCGCCCTATTTCCCGCGCCGCCCCCTCGCCGGCAAACCTCGGCAGCTCGCCGGAACTGGCTTCCCGACCGCCTCCCGGCCGGAAACTCGCCGCCTGGGCATACTTTCGCGCGCTGAACACGCTGGCACCCTCACCGGAGCTTGATAACGACAGGATCTATGCCCGCGACGGTGACAGAGCTTCTCTCTACTCCGGCGGCGTCGTAGAGCACTTTCCTGGCCCCAACCTGGCTCCCGTTAGCTCCTACAGCATCACCATGACCTAAGGAGCAACGTACCAGGCTCTGATCTCGCGAGAAACGTCGGCAACTAGGGGCTCACCATGCGACCTAGGGCGATTTCGGGGAAAACTGGAAAAACTCGAAGAACTGAGGTTTTCTTCGATGGTTCTTTCTAGTTCTTGATCCCACGTGCCCGCACGGATGTCTACAACTGAGTTTCTAGGTCTAGGGAGGAGTGGTTCGGTGGGTGAGGCGAATTTGCCGATTTACCCGAACCGGGCTATATCACATGCTTGCGCGAGAACTGAAATTCCGGCCAGCACGGTCCGTGACACGCTGCCAGCATGGTTGTGAAACGAGAAGGGTTACTGGCGCACCTTTTTGCTTTTGCCACTTGATGGGAGAGGCTCTGTGGTGGCCGGGCGACGTGACCTTGTCGCGGCGGCTTTCTCCGGCGCTGTGGAAGAAGATCGGCTCGACGCCGACGTCCTGACGGAGCTAGCGCCCGGTCCTTGCTTCTTCCACACTCAAGGACGTCCGTAGGTGTTGTGGGGAAGCTTAGCACGTCATGCCACGGGGTGGAGCAGCCGGGCGGCGGTAAACCGACGGCGCGCCTCTGTGCGGTCGTGTTTATCGCCGAGGAGACACGAGGTTCGCTCAGCGTCGGCTGGAAGGCAGTGTGGCCGCTGAGCGCTCGGTGGAGGGGGTAAGAATGGAGAGACATCGATCCCCTAAACAGCTCGGGAGGTGCTTCGGTCGTCGGTCGTCCGTGCGGTGGCAGCCGGTCGGAGAAACGCAACTCGCTCGAGTGTGAACTGTGGAACCGATTAACTTAGGCAGTAAGTTTCTCCCCTCTCTTCTCACTGACCAGTGGGCCCCACAGCTCCCCTCTGCCCCAAAAGATCTCCACATTTTTGGCAAATGAGTAATTCAAATGTTTGAAGTCTCAAACTGAGCCACATTTGCATGATTGGACAAGTTTCCCTCAAATTCAAATGTATATTTGAATTCTTGCCTATTTGGCTCCTTTTTGGACCATTGGGTAGCAAACCCTTTCAAAAATTATTGAGACTCTGCCTCCCTACTAATTTGAACCTGAGGAATCCAAGTATGCCCTTTACTTCTTGTTTTAGCTGCTGCAATCATGAAGTTGAATGCAACAGTTTGAAATTTCCCTCCCATGTGTGATCATATGTGTATAAACCCTACTTTGTGAAAGTGAAGACTTTCCCTTCTAATCACTCCTTTGATGGAGGTCACTTGCTCTTCACAATATTTCACAATCTACCCACAACAAAACTGTTGTGTTGTGAGGTGCAGAAAAGTTTTTGCAAGTCCCTTTTCTTGGGCTTTTACATCCCTCCCCCCTTAAAAGAATCTCGTCCCGAGATTATAAAAGAAGAGATAGCGATGTAATAGGGACTTACCCGTGTTGAGAAGCCATGAACTCCGGGTAATTTGAGCGAAGGAACTCCTCGCTCTCCCACGTCGCTTCTTCGGCGGTGTGGTTGCTCCAGAGTATTTTGTAGAACCACAACGTTCTGCTGCGTGTGGTCCTGGCTTTCTCATCAAGAATTCCCACCGGATATTCATCATATGTTAAATCCGGTTTAAGCTCGCCGATGTCTTCGGTAGGAACAGCAGCTGTATGCTTCAAGCATTTTCGCAGTTGCGAAACATGGAAAATATCATGGACACCAGTCAGAGATGCCGGTAGCTCCAATCGATACGCTGCTGGTCCACACTTCTCGGTGATAGCGTAGGGTCCAATGAAACGGGGAGCGAGCTTCCCCTTCACACCGAACCGGTGCACGCCCTTCATCGGAGACACGCGGAGGTACACGTGTTCCCCAACGTCAAAGTGCAACGGCCTACGCCTCTTATCAGCGTAGCTCTTCTGTCGGGATTGAGCGGCCTTCAAATTGGCTTAAATTGTCCAAACGCGCTCCTCGGCGTCGTTCACCACATCAACCCCGAATGTGACCCTTTCACCGGACTCGCACCAATTTAATGGGGTGCGGCATTTACGACCGTAGAGAGCTTCATAGGGTGCCATCTTGATACTCGCCTGATAACCGTTGTTGTACGAGAATTCCGCCAATGGTAGGTGATCATCCCAATTCCTACCATGGTGGATGGCACATGCTCTCAACATGTCTTCCAGGACTTGATTCACCCTTTCTGTCTGGCCATCTGTCTGAGGGTGATAAGCGGAGCTCCTGATCAACTTAGTACCCAATGCAGCGTGTAGCTGCTCCCAAAAGCGAGATACAAATAATGCACCTCGATCTGAGACAATGGTCTTGGGTACCCCGTATATGCATAGAATCTTCGCTATGTATAGCTCCGCATATTTGCCGGCATTGTAACGTGTATTCACCGGAATGAAGTGAGCCGTCTTGGTTAACCGATCAATGATTACCCATATGGAATCATGCTTGTTGGCTGTTAGGGGTAATCCCACAATGAAATCCATGCTCACATCTTCCCATTTCCATGCCGGGATCTTCAGGGGTTGCAGCAGCCCTGATTTCTTCATGTGATCAGCTTTCACTCGTCTACACGTATCGCACTCGGATACGTACTTAGCTACCTCCCGCTTCATCCGTGTCCACCAAAATTTCTTTTTCAAATCTTGGTACATTTTGTTGCTGCCTGGATGAATGGAGTATTTAGACAAGTGAGCTTCATCGAGGATCTTTTTCCTCAACTCCATATCTCGGGGTACGACTATGCGGTCATTGAACCACAGCGTCCCCTCATCATCTTTCCGGAAACATTTAATTTCTCCATTGTCTATCCGTCTCCGGAGATGTGCCATGCCTTTATCCGTTTTCTGAGCTGCAATGATGTCCTCCCTAATAGTAGGGATGAGGGCAAGGTTGTACAGCGATCCATAAGGAACCAAGTATAAACTTGGCTCTTCCTCCTCCACCGGTGTAATGGTGAGGTGATGGACATGCGATTTCCGACTCAGCGCGTCGGCAACCATATTCGCCTTGCCGGGGTGGTAATGGATCTCAATCTCATAATCTTTGATCAGTTCTAACCACCTCCTCTGCCTCATGTTCAGCTCCTTCTGGATGAAAATGTATTTCAAGCTCTTGTGGTCGGTGTAGAGATGCACCAACTTCCCCAGGAGATAGTGCCTCCACATTTTCAGCGCCAAGACCACGGCAGCAAGTTCAAGATCGTGAGTCGGGTAGTGCTGCTCATGTTTCCGAAGTTGGCGTGAGCCATAAGAGACCACACGTCCTTCCTGCATCAACACGCAGCCGAGCCCAATACCGGACGCGTCACAATACACGTCGAAGGGCTTTGTTGTATCCGGCTGAGCTAATACCGGGGCTGTTGTGAGATGCTTCACCAGTGTTCGGAACGCTCCTTCACACGCCGTGTTCCAAACATATTTTGTCCCTTTCTTCAGCAACTCTGTCATCGGCTTAGCGAGCTTGGAGAAACTCGGAATGAACCTCCGGTAGTATCCCGCTAACCCGAGGAAACTTCTGACTTCATGAACTGAAGTGGGAGCTTTCATTTCAACACTTGCTCGATTTTACTTGGGTCAACCGCAATGCCTTCAGCTGAGATGATATGTCCCAAGAATGGCACTTGGCTGATCCAAAATTCGCATTTGCTGAACTTGGCGTAGAGCTTGTGGTCTCGCAATCGTTGAAGAATGATCCGTAAGTGTTCGGCATGCTCGGCTTCTGTCTTGGAGTAAACCAAGATATCGTCGATGAACACTACCACGAACTTGTCCAGCTCCGGCATGAACACCGAGTTCATGAGATACATGAAATGGGCTGGAGCATTTGTGAGACCAAAGGACATGACGAGATATTCGTATAAGCCGTATCTCGTCGAGAACGCCGTCTTCGGGATATCCTCCGCCCGGATCTTGATCTGGTGATATCCAGAGCGAAGGTCCATCTTTGAGAATACACTTGCCCCCACAGGTTGATCAAACAAGATGTCAATACGGGGCAGTGGGTACTTATTCTTGATGGTGACGGCGTTGAGCGGCCGGTAATCCACACACAGCCTCAGGGTTTCATCCTTCTTCTTTACAAATAGCGCCGAGCATCCCCAAGGCGAGGAACTCGGCCTAATGAAACCCTTGCTCAACAGATCATTGAGCTGTTCTTTCAGTTCCGCCAGCTCATTTGGAGCCATCTTGTATGGTCTCCGTGATATGGGCGTAGTCCTGGGTGCGAGCTCGATCTTGAACTCGACATCCCGCTCAGGTGGCATGCCCGGAAGATCATCCGGGAACACATCCGGATACTCCCGGACTACGGGGATGTCTTCTAACTTCAGAACTTCAGCATTATTAATTGCTAAAACTTCCCGGACTGGAGTGTCTAATACCATGGAATGTGGACGGTGGAATGGAGAATTTAAGTGAACCGTCCGTGTCCGAGTCTCTAGGACAGCGCCATGGTATTGTAGCCATGACATCCCTAAGATTGCATCAATCTTTTGTCCCATAAGGATTATCAAGGTGGTGGGATATAGTTTCCCAACTAAGCACAGAGGTGCCTTTGGAATCATCATATTAGCTGAAATCTTCCCTCCCGGTGAGCAGATCATATAAGTGCAGTCGGTTGGGAAGACTTGCAATTGATGTTTAGCCACATAGGATGCACTTATAAAGCTGTAGGTTGCACCAGAATCAAATAATATGACGATGGCTTTATTGTTGAGAGTAAACGTACCCGCCAGCACGTTGTCTCCCTCTGGGGCATCCTCATTGTCGAGGTTGCGGACGCCTCCAGTCCGCTGACCAACCTTCTTCACCGGAGGTCGGCCTCGAGCACCGCCCTGGAGCTGGGCTTGCCCGCTGCTCTGCTGCCCCTGGGGACAGTCCTTCGCGAAGTGGCCCGCCTGGCCACACGTGAAGCAGGTGAAACGGGGCTGTCCCCCGCTAATCGGTGGACGGAAACCCGGGGCGCGTTGTGGCGGTGGAAACGCCCGGGGTACCGTCTGCTGTTGCTGTCTTGGTGGTGGCATCGGCGGACGGAACGGAGGTGCCTGAAAGGGACGTCCCCCCGACCGTTGCGGTCGCGCCGGTGGTTGCCACTGCTGCCCGGATGGTGTCCGATACACCATACGGTACTTCTGGGGAGCGCCACCCCCACCGCTGCTAGGTGGAGCGCTGCGCTTCCTCTGCTCAGCTGCTAACTCCCGCTGAGCGTCCTCTTGCATGATGGCGGCATTGACTAGGTCGTTGAATGTGCCGCGGTTCCATTGTACGAGGTGGGTCTTCATTTCGGGGTGCAACCCCCAATAGAAGTGCTCCCTCTTCTTCTCCTCCGTGGAGACGTAGTCTGACGCATACTGCGCCAGATGGTTGAAGGCACGGGAGTAGTCGTGGGCACTCCTCCCGCCCTGCTTCAGTTCCAAAAATTCTTGGAACTTTCTCTTCATTATTCCGGGAGGGATGTGATAGGCGCGGAACGCCTCCCGGAACTCTTGCCATCCCACGGCATGGCCAGCCGGACGTGAGGCGACATAATTCGCCCACCACGCACCAGCGGCACCGTGGAGCTGCTGTGCTGCGAACAGTGTCTTCTGCCGCTCCGTACACTGGAGCAGCCCGAAGTTGGACTCGATAGTCCGCAGCCAGTTGTCCGCCTCCAGTGGTTCTTCAGCTTCGGTGAACACTGGAGGGTGCGTACTCATGAAATCCGAGTACGACACTTCGCGGGGCTCACGAGGCCCTCGCTCTTGACGTCCTCCCGCCTGGGACGTATTCTGCACGATCGTGCGGAGCAGGTCGGTCTGCTCCTCACGACCTCCCACCAATGCCGCTATCACATCCGCTAGAGTAAGCGGAGGCGGCGGTGGTGGCTGCTGCTGCGGGGTGCTGTCGTAGGCCGGTGGCTGGGAGTCATCGCCTCCACCTTGGCTAGAGCCACCAACCTCGTGCGTGGTCCTAGTACGAACCATCTGCAACCATACGACATTAAACATCAGCCCCGCAACATTTTGCATGCAGTCCAATAGAACAACAACAACAACAACAACAACAACAACAACAACAACAACCAAGCCTTTATCCCAAGCCTGTTGGGGTCGGCTAGACATGAAACCCAATATCAATGAAGTAAAACAGAGGAAGAGATATGAGAACAAGGGGAAAAAAGGAAAAAAAGGAAAAAAAAGGAAAAAAGAAAAAGGAAAAAGAGAAAAGAGAAAAGAAATAAGAAAAAAGGAAAAGAAAAAGAGAAAAGAAAAAAAGAAAAAAACAAGACTACGATTCTGGCACATGAATTGCTACTTTCCATGCGGTCCTATCATGAGCTAAGTCTCTGGATACATTCCAATCTCTCAAATCTCGTTTTACCGCCTCCTCCCAGGTCAACCTTGGTCGTCCTCTACCCCTCCTAATATTTTCTCTACCTCTTAAAATCCCACTGTTAACCGGTGCTTCTGGAGGTCTCCGTTGGATATGTCCAAACCACCTAAGCCGATGTTGGACTAACTTCTCTTCAATCGGCGCCACCCCTACCTTATCACGAATCGCCTCATTCCTTATTCGGTCTCTTCTCGTGTGCCCACACATCCATCGTAGCATGCGCATCTCTGCGACACTCATTTGTTGGACATGTTGCCGTTTAGTTGGCCAACATTCCGCCCCATAGAGCATCGCGGGTCTGATCACCGTCCTATAGAACTTCCCTTTTAGCTTGTGTGGGACTTTCCTATCATATAGGATTCCAGAGGCTTGTCGCCATTTCATCCACCCTACCTTGATCCTGTGGCAAACATCCTCATCAATATCGCCATTGCTTTGTAACATTGATTCTAAGTATCGGAAAGAGTCCCTTCTAGGTACTATTTGTCCTTGTAGACTAACATTTCCCTCTTCACGACCAACACCACTAAAGTCGCACCTCATATACTCGGTTTCGGTCCTACTAAGTCTAAACCCCTTGGACTCTAAGGTTTGTCTCCATAACTCTAATTTCTTATCAACACCATCTCTAGTTTCATCTACCAGCACTACATCATCAGCAAAGAGCATGCACCAAGGGATATCCCCTTGTATATCCTTCGACACCTCATCCATGACCAAGGAAAAGATGTATGGGCTCAAAGCTGATCCTTGATGTAATCCTACCGTGATAGGAAATGCATCAGTCTCACTATCACTTACGCGCACACTTGTCCTAACATTATTGTACATATCCTTGATAAGGGTAATGTACTTTGTTGGCACTTTATGTTTCTCTAGTGCCCACCACATGACTGACCTTGGTATCTTGTCGTACGCCTTCTCCAAGTCGATGAACACCATATGCAAGTCCTTTTTCTGCTCCCTATATCTCTCCATAAGCCGACGAAGCAAGAAAATCGCCTCCATTGTAGACCTCCCAGGCATAAAACCAAACTGGTTTTTAGTGACATTGGTCACTTTCCTCAGGCGGTGTTCAATCACTCTCTCCCAAAGCTTCATAGTATGACTCATAAGCTTAATACCTCGATAATTAGTACAACTTTGAATATCTCCTTTATTTTTGAAGATAGGTACTAATATACTTTTCCTCCATTCTTCAGGCATCTTGTTTGACCGAAAAATGTGGTTGAATAGCTTTGTGAGCCATACTATTGCGACGTCCCCAAGACATCTCCACACCTCAATAGGGACATCGTCAGGGCCGAGGGCCTTTCCTCCTTTCATCCTTTTTAAGGCCTCCTTAACCTCAAACTCTTGTATCCTCCGCACGAACCGCCTGTTAGAGTCATCAAAGGAGTCATCCAACTCAACCATAGTGCTCTCATTCCCATCATTGAATAGCCCATTAAAGTAATCACGCCATCTATTCTTAATCTCTTCATCCTTCACTAGAATGCGGTCAGACTCATCTTTGATGCATTTAACTTGATTGAGATCCCTCATCTTTCTCTCGCGGATTTTTGCTACCTTGTATATGTCTTTTTCACCTTCTTTTGTCCCTAGTCTCTCATATAACTTATCATAGGTTTGTCCTCTTGCCTTACTCACAACCCGCCTTGCATTCTTCTTAGCCTCTTTGTACTTTAGCATGTTGCTTGCGTTTCTATCATTATGCCAACTCTTGTAACACTCCTTCTTCTCCTTAATGGCCTTTTGTACATCCTCATTCCACCACCAAGTGTCTTTATCTATAAGTTTCTTTCCCTTTGTCACACCGAGCACCTCACTAGCTACCTTCCTAATGCAAGTTGTCATCTTCATCCACATACTATCTGCATCTCCATTTTCTGCCCAGGGTCCTTCTGTGATCACCCTATTTTTAAAGGATTCTTGTGATTCTCCCTTCAACTTCCACCACTTTGTTCTTGTGATTTTGACACCTTTGTCCCGCAAAGAAAATGTATGGAAGCGAAAGTCAGCTACCACAAGCTTATGTTGTGTCACAACACACTCCCCCGGGATCACCTTACAATCTAGACACTCCCGTCTATCCTTTCTCCTAGTGAGGACAAAGTCAATCTGGCTAGAGTGTTGGGCACTACTAAAGGTCACTAGGTGAGATTGCCTCTTCCTAAAGAGGGTGTTAGCTATCAACAGATCATAGGCTACGGCAAAGTCTAGGATGTCCTTACCCTCTTGATTTCTATCGCCGCATCCAAAACCTCCATGTACTCCTTCGAATTCTAGGTTAGTTGCACCCACATGACCATTGAGATCTCCCCCTATGAGGAGTTTCTCGGTTATCGGTACACTACTAACCATATCCTCCAAGTCCTCCCAAAATTGCCTCTTAGCACTCATGTTGAGCCCAACTTGTGGGGCATAAGCACTAATGACGTTCAAGACAATGTCCCCAATTACTATCCTGATTAAGATGATCCTATCCCCTCGTCTTCGAACATCCACTACTCCATCCTTAAGACTCTTATCTATTAGAACACCTACGCCATTCCTAGTCCCAGCCGAACCAGAATACCAAAGCTTGAAACCGGTATTCTCGACTTCTCTCGCCTTTTGACCCGCCCATCTAGTCTCTTGTACACAAAGGATATTTACTCGTCTCCTAATGGCAACATCTACTAACTCACGTAGCTTCCCCGTCAAGGATCCTACATTCCAACTACCCACCCGAAATCTATGTTCCTCGGCTAGCTTCCTTACGCTTTGCACCCGTCGAGTAAGATGCAAAGACCCTTGCTCACTTATCACTACATCCGGGCGATGATGTAGCGCGCCACTAAGGTGATGGCGATCCGGCCCTTGCTCATTTAACACCATATCCGGGTTCCGATATGGCGCGCCACTAAGGCGGTGGCGACCCGGCCCTTGCCCACTTAACACCATACCCGGGTTCCGATATGGCGCGTCGCTAAGAGGGTTACGCCCCAACGAATTTCTATTGGGTTTCATTTCCATGAGAGTGGCTAAGTGTAGTTGTTGGCTCGCCAAGCCTATCACAACCCCCTCCTCCTTTACCCGGGCTTGGGACCGGCTATGTCATTACAACATAGGCGGAGTTTGCAGTCCAATAGAACTGGGCGTAAAAACATTATGACAACCAAACATGCGAAATATCTCGTAAGTAGGTAATGTAATAACTTTGCACAAGCTACACCATTACCAGACCAAACACAAGTTAGTTTAATCCAACTTGATGAACCCCCTCTTTGGAAGCTCACCATAACTGGGTTTGGTCTCTACGAGACATTATTATTGCGTTGTCATCACGTATAACACCCTTAGGGTACAACCCCCTTTTCAATGAGTTCAACTGTCATTCTTCTGTCAGAATGACCAGTTTCTAACTATTCCAAGTTTTGATCTGGTTATGTGCATCTTCATGACTCAAGTTGAATACAAAGTTCAAGTTAACTTCAGTATCTTTCCAACGAGTACTCATTTGCCCCCAGATCAGCTTTGATTAAAAAGTTATGTTAATTCAAAGTTAGCAGAATTTCTGGAAGAATTTTAACAGCACCTCCCTTGGAAGTGGATGTTTCCAACCCTGATTTCCACTAAATTCTGTGCTGAAATTTCAGGAACTTTGAATTGCAAAGGTGTCGCACATCTTCTACTCTTTATAAGGATGTATTATATGACAATTTTAGATTTTTCTACTGGGAGTTATGTTTGAAAAACAGATCAGTTCAGAGGATGTTTTACTCTGCCCTGGTTCTGGACAGTTTACATTCCTCTGGGATTTCAGCCATCTTAAGGCGAGTTTCAGCTCTGGAAGTCTACAACAAAGTTGTAGAGTACTTGAATACCTTTCCAGAGCTATGTAGCACCCCCTCTGGGCTAAAAGACCGGTGAGTTACGCCCTGTTGAAGATCAGCAAACATGCTGCCCAAAACAGAGCACTCTGTTTTTCAGTCTTTTTGGAACTACAATCATCACTATCCTGTTCTTATACCCAACCAGGGTCCTAAATGTTGAACCTATAGATTTTAATTCTTTGTTATCATTATACTCATGCATATGCCTACAATATCTCGGTACTACGTTCCTCACAAAAGAAAATCCTAACCGGATCATACCGGTATATACGTCTCGAGTGTGGCACTAAACGGTCTCTCGCACACGTTTTCTACACGGATACATACGTGGTTAGTACCTGCAGAAGACCACACAATGATGGTGCACTCAAAGTTTGTTCATTTCAGGCAGTTCCATATCTAAAAGTAAATACAAACGCCCGTATCATTATCATACGGCCGTCCTTGAGCTAAGTCACGTCTCAAGGCACGTGATCGTGTTTCAACACCACACGACGGGGAACCCGAGTATGTCATGAACGGGTCGTCACGGTTGGGAATGTTATCAACCCAACAGATACCACCTACTGCCCTGCAGGGCACGCCGATGGCAAGCGCTGCGTATGTCCTCCTGGGCTATTTCCAGACGAACACACTCTTGCGTTACTGACCACGCGATGGGGTCTCCACTTACTTGCCTAATGCACGCTAGGGATCAGCGTTTCATATGAACTCAGGGACATGAAGAGTCCAAGAGGTTCATATTAACGTCTCACACCAAGCTGTGAGATCAATCCCTGAACCACGTTCCTCGTCAGGAAGAGCTAACTGAAATTGAACCGCTTTCGGTGGCGTTCCTTACCATACTTACCAGAGCGTAGGTGCGTCGTTACATAATTGAAATTCAGAATTATAACACATAAGTTAGTCTTTGCCACTTTAAGTAACTATGCTAATATAGTCCTTACTTGGGCAACTACCGAATCCTCACCGTATACCTAAGTTTTTCCCATAATGCAGTCCTTTA